>QXEO01000545.1:3739085-4939085 GCA_007115705.1 Dactylis glomerata | reverse complement strand
TTGACAACCTCATCGCAAGTTGGGAACAAAGTACTTGGTTGTGTTGTGTGCAGGTTCCACGTTGCTACTAGCTGAAGACTCGCCAACTCGTTTTTATCGTGAAACGGCGCCCTTATTGGAGTGTTACTAAGCCAGTCCGCAACACCTTCAGTCGTATTGTCCGCTCTTCTCCTGAACGATATTAAACCTTGGTTTCTTAACTGAGGGAAACTTGCTGCTATATTCTTCACACCTTCCTCTTGGGGTTCCCAACGGGCTGGTCATTCATCTAGCCATCAGTCTCCGGACCACTCGCCTTTGCGATCCTGTACGGGAGAGGGCGAATTAGGTTTTTGGGAAGCGCTCTGCGCGACTGCTCAAGCTCTTCATCACGGGTCGTCTTCCTTCCAAGTCGGGCGGTGCAGCCTACCGCCGTCTCCATCGACGTCTGCTTCGACCGGTCGTCTCCAACATTGTCATCAACAACGTTACTGCAACGACTACATCTGCAAATGAACGGTACGTGCGGTCTACTGCTATTCGTCTGTTCATCATGTTCTGCGAGTACATGTTTAGCTGCTATTTGTTTCCGTTCATCTTGCTGTTTAGCACATCTAGTATGTTCGAGTTACATGTGGTAGTAGCTGGTATTGTCATGTTTAATATTCTAGAATTAATAAAGGAAATTGTGCCTAATTATCCAACAATCCAAAAACCTAATTGTAGGCAATTTTCTGAATTATCAATGGCTGGTTTTACCGATGCACTGAGGCCGGATAAATTTACCGGTGTGCACTTCAAGAGGTGGCAGTGCAAAGCTGAGCTTTGGCTGACCACGATGAAAGTGTTCCAGATTAGTAAAGGCAAACCTGAAGGAACTATGTCTGAGGATGATCAGAAAAAGTTCGAGGAAGCCAATACTGTCTTTGTGGGATGCATTCTGAGCATTCTTGCTGACCGTCTGTGTGATGTGTTTATGCACATAAAAGACGGGAAGGAGCTCTGGGACGCACTGGACGCCAAGTTTGGTGATGTAGATGCTGGCAGTGAACTGTACATCATGGAGAGCTTTCATGATTTTAAGATGACTAAGGACCTTCCTGTGGTTCAACAAGCTCATGAGATACAGTGCATTGCCAAAGAGCTCGAACTCCGTAAGTGTGCCTTACCCGACAAGTTCGTGGCAGGTTGCATTATTGCTAAGTTGCCCCCTTCATGGAGGAACTTCGCCACAGCTCTCAAACACAAGAGACAGGAGATATCAGTTGAAAATCTGATAGCGTCCCTTGATGTTGAGGAGAAGGCTCGTGCTAAGGACACTACTGAGAAAGGAGAGGGTCATGCTACTGCTAACTTTGTGCAGCAGAAAGGCAAATCCTCAGGCAAGAATAAAGGGAACTTCAAGCCCTCTTTCAACAAGCCTGTAAAGACTACAACCTTCAAGAAGAAGAAGCCGAACAGGGACATGAGTGATCTGACTTGTTTCACTTGTGGAGAGCCCGGTCACTTTTCCAAGGACTGCCCAGAATGCGCAGACCGCAGAGGGAAAAAGGCCAAGAATGTCAATGTCGTGACTGCTAGCAATACTGATGGGTATGGTAATCTATTTACTGTTCTTTCGGTATTTCAATCTCCCTCTTGGTGGATTGATACGGGTGCTAACGTTCATGTGTGTGCTGACATCTCTATGTTCACTTCTTACCAGGCCGCACGGGATTCCTCCGTCCTAATGGGCAATGGGTCACATGCCTCTGTTCGTGGTGTTGGCACGGTAGATCTGAAGTTCACTTCGGGGAAGATCGTGCAGCTGAGGAACGAACGTGCAGCATGTCCCTTCTATGAACAAGAATCTTGTTAGCGGTTCCCTTATCTGCAGAGATGGGTTTAAGGTTGTTTTAGAGTCGAATAAGGTAGTCGTTTCCAAGCATGGACAATTTATTGGAAAAGGCTATGAGTGCGGAGGCTTGTTCCGCTTTTCACTTTCAGATTTCTGTAATAAATCCGTGAACCATATTTGTGGCGGTGTTAGTGATGATACCAGTGTTTGGCATTCTCATTTTTGTCACATTAATTTTGGTTTGATGTCACGGTTATCCAGCATGAGTTTAATTCTGAAATTCACTATTGCCAAAGGTTCTAAGTGCCATAGTTGTGTGCAATCGAAGCAACCTCGTAAGCCTCATACGGCGGCCGAGGAGAGAAACTTGGCACCTCTAGAACTCATACATTCTGATCTATGCAAGATGAATGGTGTGTTGACAAAAGGTGAAAAGAGATATTTCATGACATTGATTGATGATGCGATTAGATTTTGCTATGTTTACTTGTTGCGAACTAAAGATGAAGCTTTAGACTACTTTAAAATTTATAAGGCCGAAGTGGAAAATCAACTAGAGAGAAAGATCAAGCGTCTTAGGTCGGATCGTGGTGGAGAGTATTTTCCTAAAATCTTTGACAAATTCTGTGAGGAACATGGTATTATTCATGAGAGGACGCCTCCCTACTCGCCCCAATCTAATGGAGTGGCCGAGAGGAAAAACCGCACACTGTCTGACTTGGTGAATTCCATGCTCGACACTGCTGGTTTATTGAAGGCATGGTGGGGGGAGGCTTTGTTGACTGCATGTCATGTCCTGAATAGAGTTCCTAACAAGAATAAAGAGAAAACCCCTTATGAGGAGTGGGTTGGGAGAAAGCCATCACTTTCGTATTTGCGCACTTGGGGATGCTTGGCGAAGGTCAACATTCCCATTCCAAAGAAACGCAAACTCGGACCAAAGACTGTGGATTGCATCTTTCTAGGTTATGCTCAGCGGAGCATTGGCTATAGATTTTTAGTAGTTAGATCCGAGGTACTTGATATGCATGTTGACACTATAATGGAATCTCGTGATGCAACATTTTTTGAGAATATGTTTCCTATGAAAGATATGCATAGCACTGCTAGATTTTCTTCTGAGATAATTCCTGAATCTAGTGCATCTCATGATTATTTTGAGCAACCACATGAGAACGTTTTTGAGAACGTTCATGAGAAGGATGACAATGAAGTTCCTACTAGGAGCAAGAGACGGAGGACTGCAAAGTCCTTCGGTGATGATTTCATTGTGTACCTTGTGGATGATACTCCCAAGTCCATTGCTGAGGCATATGCATCACCAGATGCAGATGATTGGAAAGAAGCTATCCAAAATGAGATGGACTCGATTCTTTCTAATGGAACATGGGAATTATCAGAGCGTCCCCATGGCTGTAAGCCTGTGGGCTGCAAGTGGGTGTTCAAGAAGAAGCTAAGGCCTGATGGTACTATTGAGAAGTACAAGGCGAGACTTGTAGCGAAAGGCTACACACATAGAGAAGGCAAAGATTACTTTGACACCTATTCACCTGTCGCAAGACTAACCACCATTCGAGTACTATTTTCCATGGCTGCCTCTTATGGTCTTATCGTTCATCAAATGGACGTAAAGACAGCTTTCCTCAATGGAGAGTTGGAAGAGGAAATCTATATGGACCAGCCTGATGGATTTGTGGTAAAAGGTGAAGAGACAAAGGTGTGCAAGTTGCTAAAATCTTTATATGGCCTGAAACAAGCACCTAAGCAATGGCATGAGAATTTTGATAGAACTTTAACTTCTGTTGGCTTTGTCGTTAATGAGGCTGACATGTGCATTTACTATCGCCATGGTGGAGGCGAAGGTGTTATATTGTGTCTGTACGTTGATGATATTCTCATCTTTGGTACAAACATGAAAGTGATACTTGAGGTCAAGTCTTTCTTGTCAAAGTGCTTTGATATGAAAGATCTGGGAGAAGCTGATGTGATCCTGAACATCAAGCTGAATAAGAACGAGAGTGGGATTACTTTATCGCAATCCCACTATGTTGAGAAGATCTTGAGCCGGTTTGGCTTTATTGATAGCAAGTCTTCTCCAACACCTTATGATCCCAGTGTGATATTGCGTAAGAACAAGAACGAACCAACAGATCAACTGAGATATTCTCAGATCGTTGGTTCACTCATGTACTTAGCGAGCGCGACAAGACCTGACATCTCTTTTGCTGTGAGCGAGTTGAGTAGGTTCATGTCAAACCCGGGTATTGATCATTGGCATGCACTTGAAAGGGTCATGCGCTATCTATGTGGTACAATGAGTTACGGGATTCACTATTCAGGACACCCTGCTGTGCTTGAAGGATATAGTGACGCAAATTGGATCTCTGATGTAGATGATATCAAAGCCACTAGTGGGTATGTGTTTACCTTTGGAGGTGGCGCCGTATCATGGAGATCATGTAGGCAAACCATATTGACGAGATCAACTATGGAAGCAGAACTTACTGCTTTAGACACAGCCACTGTAGAGTCAGAATGGATGCGTGAGCTCTTGATGGACTTGCCGGTGGTTGAAAAACCTGTGCCGGCCATCCTCTTGAATTGTGACAACCAAACAGTTATTGTCAAAGTGAACAATTCTAAGGATAACGCGAAGTCATCAAGACACGTTAAAAGACGTTTGAAGTCTGTCAGGAAATTGCGAAACTCCGGAGTAATAACTGTTACGTATATTCAAACAGACAAAAACCTGGCAGATCCCTTTACTAAGGGACTATCACGCAATGTGATAGACAGTGCATCGAGGGAGATGGGTTTGAGACCCATAGATGTTATGCCATAGTGGTAACCCAACCTTTGTGATCGGAGATCCCGTGAATTAGGACCTGGGAAAACAAGCTAGTGGTTTAACTGAGGAGAGTATTCTGTAACCCTCTCTATGTGAAGATGCAAAACTCTCAAAATCTGTAAGGCAGGTTGGCAACATGCCTTAATGTGTTTTTGTTGGCTATGATTAGTAAAGATGCTGTCCTACAGAGCATTCTTGAAAGAACACACCTATATGAGTCCGACTATTAAACATCGCAGTCTATAAGATTTGGGTGATCTCTAGTAAACTCATGAAGAGATCATGGAGTACGATGCATATGCTCCAACCCGCGGGGTAGGCTATTGGCAGCCATGTACTGGTTATAACTTTGAGTGAAATCTTGACGCACAAAACTTGCAATTCAAGGCGTAGTCCATTGTTCAAGTTGTTGATAGACGTAGCTTAAGGTTCTAGGCGGAAGTTCAACTTAATAGTCTCTGCTGAAACACTGGTATATAAACAAGTAGTGAGGTTTGGCAAATCTCTAAATGGGCATTTGAGATCTGGTGGGGGATTGTTGAAATATTGGGCATTTTCATATGAGCCCATAATAGATTTTAGAAATTCCTAGAAATCTCAAAGCCCATGTGTGTGAGCCCATGTGACATGCAGCCCAATTTATTGGCTGCACAAAGGCAAGGGGTGGGAGCTAAGTTTAGTCCCACATGGAAAGTTGGGAGAGATGTAGACCAACATATAAGGTGGGGTGTTGCACCACTTGGTAAATGAGTGAGAAGAGAAGTGCCACACACGCGCTCCTCCTCCTCCTCCTCCTCGCTCGTCGCGTCTCGACTCGACACGTCACGACACGACGCGCGCGCGCGCCGCGGTTTGCGGAATTGAGCCTCAGAGCCGAGCTTATCTTTTTGCTGCACAGGAAAAACCAAACGTTTGACCGAGCCTTGACGGACGCGTCACAGCTAGCCGGTTCGGGTCGCTCCCGGATCGTGGGCTGCTGTAACCGACTCGGGCGTGCGACGTGGGCGTGGCCCACGTTGCCTAGGGTTTCTCCGCTGCGCCGCCTATATAAACTCTTGCCCGGCTACCGCCGCACACAATCTGAAACTGATCTAGGGTTTTGCCACCTCTCGCTGCTTGCGTCGCCTCCGTAGTCTACTCCATCCCGAGCGCCGGCGTGCACCGGCGAACGGGAGAGCAGGTCTCCGGAACCACTCGCCTTTGCGATCCTGTACGGGAGAGGGCGAATTAGGTTTTTGGGAAGCGCTCTGCGCGACTGCGCAAGCTCTTCATCACGGGTCGTCTTCCTTCCAAGTCGGGCGGTGCAGCCTACCGCCGTCTCCATCGACGTCTGCTTCGACCGGTCGTCTCCAACGTTGTCATCAACAACGTTACTGCAACGACTACATCTGCAAATGAATGGTACGTGCGGTCTACTGCTGTTCATGTGTTCATCATGTTCTGCGAGTACATGTTTAGCTGCTATTTGTTTCCGTTCATCTTGCTGTTTAGCACATCTAGTATGTTCGAGTTACATGTGGTAGTAGCTGGTATTGTTATATTTAATATTCTGAAATTAATAAAGGAAATTGTGCCTAATTATCCAACAGAACTAGAAGGCCTACGCAAAGTCTAAAAAGGAGTACTCTACATGTATTATATTCAGTTAACTTCTCACCAAATGCTTACTCTACTCCCAAACTCTGTTGCTTTCTACCACGTGAACTGTTGTTTATGCAGTTGTGTACATGATGTACTACTCTGCTTTTGTTTATATGCGTCGAGGACAAGTAAATTATCTGCACATTTATTGTTGAGCGATTGCTTTGGATCGAACCGGCGATATTTTTCTTCTTCATCTACGCCGTTTTAGGTCAAAAGATTCCATGGAGTGGTTAGCTAGCTAGGGACATTGGAAATAAATAGCCACATCTAGTAGTACTGCCGTCCACGCCGATAACTATTTGTCTAACTAAAGCAGCTATCTCTACTCCTAGCTGATTAATCCATAAACAATGTGTATGATGCTTGATGCCTAAAAGCTGGCAAGCTCATGGGCTCATGCGCGTCCGATCCAGATCTCCAGCAAATATCAAATGCGCATGCCAAGCTTTGCCGATATAGAATCTAGCCAGTCAGCTTCACGAAGCAGCTAGCCAGTCAGCTTCATTCTGTTGCTTGCCAACATGAGGAAAGAAGATTGTTGTTTGGGGTTAGTAATTTGTTTAGAAAAGGGTATATGCCGCACTTGAATGTAAACATATGGTTTCGCTAGTTCTCATGCGTCTAAGATTTAACTAAATCTCAATCGTCAATGATATCAAAATGTAAACACGTGCGTCAATTTGGCATCCTCATATCCAAAAACTTCAAAAAATCAAATTCAAAGCTTAAAAACACAAGAAATATATCAGAATGTAGTCAATGATTTATTCTACATTTCTACCCAATTTTGAATACGAAATGCATTATATTCTATCTTCAATAAAAATAACAAAATATGCAGATCCAGGAGCGTGAATAGTGCAACTTTGAAGTTTTTGGAAACGGAAGTGTTTTGAAGCTTTACATCCACCACAAGTGCGTCAATTTGGCATCCTCGTTTCCAAAAACTTCAAAAAATCAGATTTAAAGCTTAAAAACACAAGAAATATATCAGAATGTAGTCAATGATTTATTCTACCCGATTTTGAATATGAAATGCTATCTTCAATAGAAATAACAAAATATGCAGATCCAGGAGCGTGAATAGTGCAACTTTCGAATCATCTAACATTTATGTAATTTATTTTTTGCTGAGCCTAAATTACAAGATTCTCATTACAGATTTGCACGCTACATAGTTTACTACATCATGTGTTCTTTTGAATTTTTTGAAACTTTAAAAATCAAGTTTTCATTTTATTTTAAAAAGTGGTCCATAGAGCTTGGGAGCCAAAGGCCCAAATCCATTTTTCGTATCCACCACGTCATATAATACACCTGTACCTGCACCATTTAGTCTCCACAGTATTACACAATATTCACGCAAATACTTTAGATCTTGTTGGAATTCATATTTTTTTAGTAGATCTTTGGGAAAAGAGTTGATAGTATAACATACATCCACAACGTAGCATCTCTATCTTCTCTATATTTCCTATGGTTTTTCCTCATAGGATCGATTTTACACACCATTCGTCCACTACACTTGAGTTTTTAGGAGCAGACATTATTATTAGAGATTTAGAATCATAAGTATTCCGAGCATGATCATTACTTTGTTCCTAACTATAAAAATGGTTTTCTATAAATCAATGCATTTTTCATTTGTTACATTCTAGACATAAATCCAAAGAAAAACTAGCCACGAACCAATGCATAAACTGTCAAATTTGTGGCGCAGGTACTTTTGCGAAGCATTAAGCTAAGCATCAACTTTCTTGGGTCAAATTAACTTTGCACATGTATTGAATAAACTTCGGACTTGGCATTCAATGGTTAGATGTGAGAACTCGTAATACCATATATTATTAGATATCTACAAAGATATTTAAGGATGGTAAAATATATATGGGAACACACAAAAAAAAATACGGTAGAAATCATCTAGTGTCACTAGATAATCCCATGCTTTTCTTTCAATTTTATTTTTTCACATTTTAGGTGATTTGATTTGAATATCTTTTTAAAGGTAAATTAATAGAACTAACATTTTCCTATAAAAACAACATTTTTACATTACCGCGATGGTAGTGTCACTTTTTAACGATTGGCATTGGAACTATGTAATAAAGGACACCTAGTTGTATTGGTAAATATTGTTACACTTAAGTATGTGCTTAATTCTAAAAAAGTACAAGACAATATACTAATTAAGTTTATAAATTAAAATGACTATCAGAATTACAAAAGTTTAGTATAAATATGACTTATTCTACTTCATTTAAAGTTCAAATGACAGATTTGTCCCGCCCTTGCGAGACATATATTTGTAAGTAATAATCCCATCCATTAAAATGGCTTAGTAAGAGGAAACCATTCTACTAGCTTCCGAGCACCCATGTGCAGAACAAACGTTGGTCTCTGACCCATGAAACAAATTTAAATCATGCTTGCGAAAAGCAGTAGCTTTACAGTACCCTTGTGACCACCAATGGACAGACTTGTCAAGAAGATTTTTTACTCGTGGGTATTGTATGTCTACTTCACTGATGTCAGTGTTTTTTCCTCTTTGTGTTGGTTCATTTGTGTAGAAGTCAAAAGTTAAACTCTCCCGCATGGTTGCACCTTCTCCATGTTATGCTAAAACTTAATGTTACAAAATATTTTTCTAAGAAAAAGTCAGTTCATCCATTATTCATGTTTACTGCATGAAACATAGCCTTTAGCAACAAGAACAATCCATAGTTTACAATCTTTTGTGCTACTCAAACCTTTTGGTATGAGTCACTGTCCATAGCATACTCCAATTTCCTCAACCGAAAAGTTCTAATAGTGCCATGTGTCGTGCAAGTTTGAATCAATTGTCTATCTGTCACTCGCTCGTTTCCTATTAGGTTTTTGAGCTACCGAAAATGATAAAATTCCTAAGTGTTCTTCTAAGCCAAGTTACTTTCAACGACTTTTACTGTAGTCCATTAGTTAAGGCGATCAACAAAGTTAGAGACAGTGCTAAAGACATATATATAATCATCTCACATCGATCAAGTGCGTGTAACACACTCCATATAATACCAAGGACCATCTAGATGACTTATATACACTATAGTCTAAAAAAGAGTGCATGTATTGTATTTTACTTTACTTCTCAGTCTATACTCCCAAATCATCTTTCTTCCCACGTGAATTCTTTGTGTATGCACTTCTTTTATCGTATTGCGCACACCATTTGTTGCATGATCGTATTTAGTTTACTTCTCATTAGACATTTTTTTTGGTTACCAGGGACTATATTGCTCCGTGATTGGTGACATTTTTTTCTTCCTTTTTTCAGCTCCACCGTTCTAGGGCCAAAAGATTCCATGCATGAAGTGATTATCTTAGCTAGCTAGCTAGGGTCATCGAAAATCATTAGCCACATCTAGTGTACTGCCGTCCACGACGAAAATTATTTGTCTAATTAAAGCAGCCATTTCTATAGTAATCTTTGAACAATGCAGTTCTTTGATCCCTTGAAAGCTGGCAAGGTCACGGACTGATGCCTAATGATGAATCGATCGAGATCTCGAAGCATAATCAAATGCGCATGCCGAACTGTAGCCGATGGAATATCTGATCGAGCTTCTAGGAAGCATCTGACCAGCTACTCCCTCCGATAGAATATCTGATCATGATCGAGCTTAATTTCGTTGCTTGCGGAGATGGGAAACGAGAAGTGAATTGTTTTTCGAGTATGAGTATGGTGATTATCGGAATTCATCCGCAACTTTTTTTTTGTGGGGAAAATTCATCAAGAACTTGTCCTGTCCTTAACATTGCACTTTCACGAAACCACACGAACTTGGTGAAATTTAGGCAGCTGTCAACCGACCATTGTTGAACAAGATTAAGGGAAAAGGGTTTTTGAAACTGAGCTGTGGCTAGGCCCTGTCGCTGTACATACCTAGTTGTCTCTGTCATTGTGTTTTCGCAAAGGCACCCTCTGCTATGCACAGAATTAGTAAACCGTACATAAGCGCGTCCTCAGATTAGAACTAGCTCCGGTGAAGATAAGAGAAAGGCGTCGGTGGTGATCCGTCTTCTTTTCGCCAATGGCAGGCCGGATGCGGATCCAGCTGCTGGGGTCCGATCGATTGCGACTATAGACTGGTGGTGCCGCACCAAGGAACTGTGTCGTGAAGGCTAGGTGCAATGAGAGTCGGCACAAAGCTGCCTTGGCTCGGTGACGGTGAGGCCGTACGTGAGGAACACGCTCAGGCGCGGAGCAGACCTTGATGATGCATGCTTCGCGATTTTTTTTTTAATATTACACTTTTTTTCAGCTTTTTCAGAAGTAGTATGATTAGTTTAGCTATTTGCAATCTAGGGCACCGTTTTATCCGGCGGATACGAGTAGTGCAATTTCCATCCGCCGGTTGCGACAAGTTGGTCTGCCGCGCCTGCTGTCCCTGCCGCGCCTGCTGTCGCCCCTGGCAGACGCGACAAGGACTTGTCGCGGCCGGCGGATCCGATTAGCCCTTTTTCCTGCTAAGCGCACCTGGTGTAGGACCTGCCGCCAGAACGGGAGGCGGCATGTGCATGCATGCTAATTCAATTCTTCTTAATTAAGTAGGCATAGCATGCAGACGTAGGTTCCATGCATGCTTCTTGCCCCATGAGAGTATTAAGGCAAGGGAATCACTCTCACGTCCACATGCTTCTTGGTTACATAGGAGCATAGGTGTCACAATTAGCATTTTCCCCAGGGAGCAAGTACTTATTAGTACATCTAAATGGTTGCATGATTAGATGTTACCTCTCACCAATGAGTATTTTGTATTGAATCTAATGAATTACAATATGTAAGAAATGCTGGAATTAATCAGTATATACACTAGAACCCTTTCTGAAAAAATTAACATTACCAAAAAAGGCGGGTTTATGATTGATGCTGTGAACGTGGTGTGCTTTCATGTATTTGCAACATAAAACAATCAAAACCTTTTTATTTTGGGCGTGAAAACTAACAACCTGGCGTGTGTGTGTCTAGCTGCGTACTGAATACCGGACGGTATATTATTGCATGAGTGTGAAATGCTAAATGTTAACGGTGACGTAGAAATAGAAGGTTGAGTAAAGTGCTAATATATTTTTCAGTAGACGAGGTACATACATATATATTTAATCTTACCAGAATAAGTTGTGTCGTTGCTGCACATAGAGGACGTGCACCCTAGTTTGCAGTAGTGGACGGGGAAAAGTGCATTTGCCCCTGGCCCTGTGCACATGGATCGATACAACCAAACTAAAATTAATACCGATACAACCAGCTGTAATGTATTTAGTACGTATTAAAACTGAATTTGTATCGAAAAATTAAGCTCCACCATTCGCTCTATTGCAGTGAGGAAATGAAAATTGCACTGAACTGTTGATATGAAATATATTAATTGGACAAAAAGAATGGATGGCCATTTCACTCATCGCACATACGTACCTTGTACACCATGAATGTCTGGGTCAACTTCTGGAAATGAGCATTCATCCTCCAGATGGCCAACTATGAGACAACAGGTTTTGATGTCCCCACGGGCGCGGCATATCCAGTAATCAGGTATATTTCCCCAATTTACAAACGGAACACAACAAACGTAAGCTTGTACTTGCTGACTTTGCACAAGGGCTACAAGACCAACAACTAGAATTATCAACGCCAAGGTATTGACATAGTTGCCTCTCATCGCCATATTCTTAGTTTGTCGAAGGGGACTAAATGGAGTAGCTAGGTAAGAAATGGCTACTTGTTCGATCGCTGAGATGATGGACCAACACTACGCAGCATCACCTCTATTTATAGGAGTTGTGATGGAACCAAATATAGCTGCACCTCAATTGCTGTCTTGCATTGAGAACTAAGGATTTCGATCAACTGGCTGTCTTGCATGTTTCTACATCTGAGACTGTACTAGTTTATCCTCTCTGTATGCTAATGTATGTCAATTAAATTCCCTTGCCTTAATACTCTCATGGGGCAAGAAGCATGCATGGAACCTACGTCTGCATGCATAGTTTATGCCTATGCCTACTTAATTAAGATGAATTGAATTAGCATGCATGCACATGCCGCCTCCCGTTCTGGCGGCAGGTCCTACACCGGGTGCGCTTAGCAGGAAAAAGGGCTAGTCGGATCCGCCGGCCGCGACAAGTCCTTGTCGCGTCTGCCAGGGGCGACAGCAGGCGCGGCAGGGACAGCAGGCGCGGCAGACCAACTTGTCGCAACCGGCGGATGGAAATTGCACTACTCGTATCCGGCGGATAAAACGGTGCCCTAGATTGCAAATAGCTAAACTAATCATACTACTTCTGAAAAAGCTGAAAAAAGTGTAATATTTAAAAAAAAGTGTTTCGAAAGTACAACTGTTGGCTGGTGTGCACACAAGCATCATCCACAACTATATGGGAAATATGCAATTTGCTGTTTGAAAAAAAGCTGAAACTATGCACCAAAATAGACGGAAACATGTGGGCAACCTATAGAAAAGTAGTGCACCCGTATAAGTCAAGGAAGAATGTGAAGCAAAACTCAGATGACTTACGGGTGTTACTAGCAAATCAAAGCTGTGACACAGTTTGCTTAGAATACACGCAACGTAACGGATGACCGCGTTTGGCGGAGAGCCGTTTGGGGCGACGCGAGGGCGATTCTGGTCGCTCCGGGATAGCGCCGGCGACGGTGAAGAATCTGACGGAGATCGTCAGGAGGTCTCAGAAGATATCGACGAGGATGTTGCATTGACATCCAGCTACCTGCTAGATGCTTGCCGGTCGCCTCCGTCTGTCAATCCGAGGCAGATTGTGGAAGAGCCGTCCTCCAGAATTCAGAAACGAATTCAACGGCGTCTAGATCAGAGGGCGGCGGCGGTCTCCATCAAGGTTCGTTCTCCGCGGTTCTCTCCGTCTTTCATTCCTTTGACAGGGCAGCTTCAAGGGCGGTCATCGGCGACTGACGTTTGGGCGAGGAGGCCGCCAATCGAACCATCGACTTTCTGCCTCGAGGAAGAGATGGATGCGGCGACTTGGACGTTAGTCGAGCGTCGGAAGAAGCTCGATCTGCGAGGACGTCGCCGGAGTTCTCAACGTCGACGAACATCGATGGTAAAATTTCAAAATCTAGGTAGCTTTAGTAGTTTGCAGAAAATTCACCTTTATCGTGATCAACGGATCATGACTCGGTCCAGTTGTACCTTGGGCTCAACTGCACCCATTCGAGGCCCAAAATCGGTAGATCAAGCGGATCTACCGAGGCTAATTCACAAAGCCCAACCATACTCGGAGCGCGAGTATTATTCAGCCGGGCGCAGTCTTCGCTTGCTGTTAGGGTTTTCGTGGAGGCAGAACATATCACGGGCTCCTCGCGTGGCGGCTGCATCCATGGCAGGGCGTGGGAGGTGGCCGTGGTGATGGTAGAGGACGAGGGGAGGCTGGCGCTGGGCGCGGTGCGATTGGAGGTCGAGGAGGGGATGCGTTCCCGGGGCAACAAAACTATGCCGTCGGTGGTCCAAGCGGGACAGCCGGTGGTGGAGGTCCTCCAAACATCTACAATGGAGCCTTCCCCACCGGCATGGGTTTTCAAGGTGGTCTGCCAGAGTTCCAGGCCGGTCCGATGTTCCCCGGTGGAGCTATATATCCTGGAGCGCCGGGTTTCGTCGGCAACTTCCCAGGCATGTATGCGCCGCCGGTTTTTCAGCCCTATGCCGGTTATCCTGCGCAGCAGTTCGATTTCAACGCCGGATCGGGCTTTGATGGTACTGGCCGTGGCAATGCTAGTCGGAGGAAGCGGAATGGCGCGGTGGAGGCTGCGCGTGGTCGTGGACGTGGGCGCGGCAATCCTCCGGCGCAAGCTGCCGAGGTACCCGCACTGGGATTAGCACAAGCTGTGCTACCAGCGGGCGCCGATCAGCCACAGGGTGCTGCTGTGGTAGCCCAGGTCGGGGCCCAACGCACTGGACAGCAAGTTCCCGCACATGTTCTGCAGCAGATGGTGGCAGCTCTGAACACTGCTGTTATGGATGGTCAGGCTTTGAAAAAAGGGAAGAATCCGGAGAAAATCAAATGTAATAGGTGTGGTATTGCTGGACACATTGCTCATGGATGCACAACCGTCCTATGTGATTACTGTGAGCGTGCTGGGCATGCAAATGACGACTGTCCGCTTCATACCGCACCTAAACCTCAGGTGTTGATGTATGGACTTGCTGATGAGGAGTTGTTGTTTTTTGAGTTGCCTCTCACTGGTTCTTACAAGCCAAAGATGGAAAACTCTAGGAACGGGAGAGTCACTGTGAATGGCGGAGTCCTTTCGGCACAACAAATTGTGTCACAGCTGCAACGTTTGGTTCCGGTGGAGGAATATCATTGGGATGTCCAGCCCACTGAGGACAATTCCTTTAGAGTACTTTTTCCTAGCAAGGAAGAATTAGAGCGTTTGAAGGTTTTTGGTGAATTCAAGGTCCCTAATACTTCCTGTACGATGACAGCTGTTCAGAGTTGGGGGGCTCGGCTTCATCCTTTGTATATGCTTCAAGAGACGTGGATACGGGTTTCTGATGTTCCTTCGAGGCACAGGGGTGATTACCTAGCTATGTGGGCTCTTGGTACTTTATTTGGGAAGACTCTGCAGGTGGACATGCCTTTTACGCGGCAACATGGGGTTGTCCGTATTCGTATTGGGTGCATGGATATTAACAGAATTCCAGCGAGCAAGCACGTATTCATAAAAGATGGCCTTTATGAGCTATCCTTTGATGTTGAGGACATGCCTGTGGTGCCGCAAGCTGATGCGGATATGCATGATGTGAACGGGAATGGAGGTGATCAAAATGATGAGAATGGCAACGCTGGTAATTTGGATGGAGGCTTTCATGAACCACAGCAAAATTTAAATGGGGCTAATGATAATGGTGGCAACCAAGGGGGTGCACCGCAAGGTCCTGGTGATGTGCCAATGAACACAGCTAAATTCGCTACAGGTGTTGTGTTCTCACCAAATCTTAAGGCGATGTTTGCTGATGCCAAGCGTGAGTGGGCTGCTGCCTCAGTTCCTTCGGCTGCGAGGAGTACTGTACATGCTTGCACGAGGTCTCACTTTTCAGTGGAGGTGGAGCTACCTTCGTCTGAGTGGGAGATGGAGGGCCAGGTCAAGGCTGCATGCCCACGCGGGGCTGCAGTCACCTCGCCTCGGTCACAGCGCGAGTTTGCTGTTGCGGATGCGCACCCAGCTGGTGGTGATGCTGCTACGTCCAGTGCTGCGTGTGGCCTTCAAGGATCGGTGGAGGCTCCCACCGGCTGCACAAGCAGTGGACATGCTCAAGCAGCGGACATGCACATGCATGTGCTGGTGGAGGCTGCCTCGAGGGAGCATGCCTGTAGTGCAAACGGGGCTTCCCAGCTAGGCGGCTCTCTGTCCTCTCCATGTAGGCCGGGTCTTGTACCGGCTCATGGTGCAGCCTCGGTCGGTACATCGGCATGTGTCGGCCGCTCGTCCTCTGCGTTGCGGTCCTCGGGTGCGTCGAGATCAGGAGGATCTCCGCATGCGGGTCAGTCTCTGACGTCACTAGTGGGGACGGGGCCTCCAGTCCCGGCCCGTAAGGGGCTTTAGTCCCGGTTTGCAAACCGGGACCCCAGCCGCGGGACTAAAGGCTGAACCTTTAGTCCCGGCCCGCTTACCAGCCGGGACTGGAGGGTGTCCACGTGGGCACCTCGGAGCGAATCAGGGCCAGGACCTTTAGTCCCGGTTTGTAACACAGACCGGGACTAAAGGTCATCTGCAGATTTTTGTTTTTTGCTGTAGGGTTTTAGGGTTTAGGGGTTTTAGGGTTTTAGGTGGGGGATTAACGTGATGCCTCGTTTGGTGCCTTGGTGTTCGGGAATTAGTTTATGCATATATATAAGATTAACTTATCTTACAAGCGAGCATATATATACAATTATATGGAGATCAGAATTATCGGGACAATAGCCCGTCTATTCGATTACATGGACCAACATTAGTAATGGCCCCTAGCTACACTAAATCGTCCTTTGTCGTCTATAGCTTCTATTCTCAGAAAGGTCGCCAGCTCCTCTGCAACAGCAATCGCGCGTTGCTCTGGTAGGTACTTCTCCCGCATGGCCGTGTACTATATAAGAAGAGGAGATGAATATGAATATCAATCATGATAACAAAGAATGACGAGTAAAAATAGAGGTGTGAATGTTTATTGCTTACATCGTATCTGTAATCCTTGTGCTCAGAGGTAAACGTGCGAATGGTCTCGCAAACATAGTATCCACATAGATGCGTCCCCCGTGGCTGCTGGTCGCACTTTACGAGAATAGAATATATATAATCAAAATAATAATCTAGCATTACAAAAGTATTGAAAATAGAAGTATATCATACTACTACTTACCTGAGCCGCTCTAAAGGTCAGCTTCTCATGCCGGATACCGGGAGTCACGCACTTGAACCGCTTCCAAACCCTGCCCGACAAGGAAAATGATTTGCTAAGTTTTTCATTAATTGATATATCAGAAAATCATCGAAAGAGACCGATAGAGCGCAAGAATGATTGAAATTACCCTTGGAGCATGTCCTGCAGGCTTTGGAACTGTTCCAAGGGTCTCGATAATGGGTCGAAGGCATCAACTCTTCCCTTATCAATTTGAATGTCCAACAGAATCCAGTGGTAGCTGCACATGTATATATATATGTGTCAGTAACTTATCAATTACACTTATAAGTGAATGGACACAACAGAGTAAGACCCTCACCTGAAGTTGTATGGAAACAGTATGTGGTCACAGAAATTTTGATCTGTTAGAAACTTAGAAGGTTTTCCTCTGTCTCCTTGGGGTTATCAGTTAGCGTCTTTATATGTATTTTATCTGGGATGTTCCTACTTTTACATTCCAGAATCTTCATTCTGCATAATAGAGTACAAGTCAGAACGGAACAAGTTATATGTAGACAATGAATTGAAATAACTGAACAAGTTATATGTAGACAACAAATTAAAAAACTTACAGACAATAGCAACTCATAAGCGATTTGTCGAGGGCGTCGGCATTGTACATCTGGAAGAGTTCATCAAAGTCGATATGGATGTCTTCGGGGCGGCCGTAGTACTCCCGTGGGACACGCGCCACGATCATCGTTCTCCCATTCTTTGATTCACTTAAGTACCATGTATGCAAGTAACGCATATTTGTTGGGAGATCATCAAACTTATCTTTGCTGACCAAAGGCGCTCCCATGACAAACTGTGGCTTAGGGGCTACCACAGCCTTGGGTACCACGTCGTCTTGGGAAGCCAGAATGACTTCAACCGGGATACCCCATTCATCCGCCCACTTCTTTGCTAATCCCAAATCTTGCCCCTGCACCAGAGAGGGAACATTCTCGGGTAACACCCTGAGGGGTGGGATCGACTGTTTGGCCTGTTGTCCAAGCTGAGGAACGTCTGATCTTATTTTGCTTGTAGTTGAACTTGAGTTGCTCCCACTTGCACTTGCACTTGCACGTGACTTGCTCTTTTGCCCTTCCTTCTGCAATGTGCGTGTATAGTCGTCAGGCTTATGGTGTAAGTCATACTGTGATGGAAGGGTCATGAAGTATTTTCCATATGCTATTTGCTTCTCGGTGTATTCCGGGCGGGGCTCGGGTTCCTTCTTTTTCATCTGCGCCTCATAATGTTCCTTTGCTATCCTGGCGTTTTCCTCGTCGGTACGATCATAAGGTCTGATAGGAAGATTAGCATGAGGTACCTTTGGGAGGGGCGACAGTTTGCGCTTTGGGGAGCTCCGTCGCTTAGAACTCATGGACGGAGCGTTCTTGCTGGCATGCTTCCGCTTAGTATCCTTAGCGGGCGGCAGCGGAGACGGCCGACCCAAGTCCGGAGGCGGTGATCGAGATGGACTCGTGTTGTGGTGGCCGTCGTCATGTGGAGGGCTTGGAGGTGATGGAGGTGTAGGTGACCTGCGATGACTCGGAGGCGGTGTTGTCCTTGGGGCCGAGCCTGGAAGCTTGATGTAGTTCTTGTCCCATAGGATGACTCCACCCAGTACTTCTCCGAGTGTCCTCTCATCTTCGGGTCCAGCCATGTCGAGCTCCATATCATGAAACCCCGCCATGATTTCATCCACCCCGACTTTAGCAAAGCCAGCTGGAATCTCACGGCCATGCCAGCGTGCATCAGGGCCAGAAGGTAAAGCTTGTCCGACGGCCACCTTCATGGATATGTTCTTGAATTTCTGATGGAGTTCACATGATGTTGACTCCTTGATTCCATCCACGGGGTAGCCGGGACCGCCCTCTATCATTCTTCGTGCATCGTCGGGCGGGGCCTCAGATTCAGCCATGCTGCTTTTCCGCTTAGATGGGGCGCCGATAATATCGAGTCCAGGATCTTCCTGGCGCGCTACTCCTCTAAGCTCGTCAATCTGCTTCTGTTGCTCGTTAAGCCTGGCAAGCAACTGGTTGAACTTGTCATTCTCCTCATCCTGCTGTCGCTTCTTTGCTCTCGCCCGGCTTCTGTAAGTGTCTTGGTCTCTGGCAAACCCAAGCCACCACGGGTAAGAAGGACCGAAGCCTCGCGTTTGTCCTCCATGTTCGTCATTGCCGAGGACCAGTGTGAGCAAATCTTTCTCTCTATCTGCAGTGAACTGTCTTTTTCCCTCTTTAATTTCTTTCACTATCTTTTTCCAATTCTCCCTGGGTATCCTAAGACCGCCACTGCAGATGAGGTCCCCTGTTTCTTCGTCGTACGAACCACCATGCGCAAGGAACCAATTCCTTGCTCTCATTTCCCACTCATCACGGATGGGTTCAGGTACGATGCCTTTAGCTAGCAGATCTTGCTCTTTCTTATCCCACTTTGGGATGGCAGTCTCATAGCCCCCTGGCCCCAGCGTGTGGTGATATTTCTTCTTGTCGGCATTTTTCTTGTTCTTTTCTGATAATGCCTTGGCATCTTCTGACTGCTTGTACTCCTGAAATGCCTTCCAGTGATTCGCCTGCTTGGCTAGATACCCCTCGAATACTGGCACTTTCTTTGTCTTCAGATAGTCTTTCCATAGCTTCTTCTTCCAGCTACGGAACAGTTCGGCCATCTTCTTTAGAGTCCACTGCTTGACTTTGGCCCTCAGTTTATTTGCGGCGTCTTGATTCTCACATTCTGGCAGGTTGAAATGTGACATGATATCATTCCAAAGATTATCTTTGTACCTTTCGGCGACATAGTCACTATCGGCTGCCCCTTTGCGCTTGTTCCACTCCCGAACGCTGATCGGGACGTGATCCCTAACGAGAACTCCGCATTGCTTCTTGAATGTGTCAGCAGCATTCTTAGGAAGCTTTGGTTCGCCCGTAGGCAATATCACCTCAAAGGTGTAATGCGTCCGTGCGTCCAACTTTTTAGTCGGGCCTCGTTTCGTAGCTTTGCTCGATGTGGAGGCCTAAGAGGGAGAAACATTCGTCAAATGAATGTATATGTATACAATATAGAGCTATCTCCAATATTTTTCACATATTACAAGTGATTGTCGAACTTCATATGTATACCTCGCCGGACTTTATTATTTCTCCACCGGCTTCTCCACCGGCTTCTCCATCAGTGGAGCTATCACCTTCTCCGTCATTGGAGCTATCTCCGGCCCCATCGGCTTCATCTTCGGGTCGATCAACCTCCATTCCATCTCCGGAGGGGTTTAGATATGACGACGGAGATTCAGCAGGTTCAACGTCGGGGGCGTCTTTGATTATATCTTCGAGAAGTTCTTCCTCTTCGAGGTTCCTGCTATGTGGATCCATAGTTCTGCAAAAAATGAAATAAATTCTAACTAAATAATTCTATTTCTATTTGCAAATAAATTCTAACTAAATAATTCTATTTCTATTTGCAAATAAATTCTAACTAAATAATTCTATTTCTATTTGCAAATAAATTCTAACTAAATAATTCTATTTCTATTTGCAAATAAATTCTAACTAAATAATTCTAACCCTAATATCTAACCCTAACACTAACTAATTCTAACCCTAATATCTAACTCTAATAGCTAACAAATAGGAAATTAAACTAACTAACAAATACTAACAAATTAACTAACAAATAACTAACAAATACTAATAAATTAAACTAACTAACAAAAACAAATAGCTAGCTAACAAATACTAAATTAAACTAACTAACAAATACTAAATTAAACTAACTAACAAATTTACTAACAAATAACTAACAAATCTATTCTTTTTTTCTAACTAAATTAAACTAACTAACCCTAAAACTAACTAACAACTAAATTAAACTAACTAACCCTAAAACTAACCCTAACACTAACCCTAAAACTAACCCTAACACTAACCTAAAACTAACCCTAACCTAAAACTAATTAACCCTAACATACCTGCAGGTCGGCGGTGACGGGAGGCGTCGGGCGGCGGTGGCGTCGGGCGGCCGGTGGCGTCGGGCACCTCGGGACGGTCGGCGGCGGCAGTGGGAGGCGTCCGGCGGCGGTGGGCGCCTCGGGCTCGAGCCGCGGTGGGCGCGTCGGGCGGCGGTAGGCGTCGGGCTCGGGGGCCTCGGCGGCGGCGGCGCGTCAGGCTCGAGGACGTCAGCGGAGGCGGTGCGTCGGGCGGCGGTGGCGTCGGGCAGCCTGGCGGCGTCTCTGCTTGCTCCTCGCGCGCGAAAATCCTAAGAGCTTTTATACCCCGGGACCTTTAGTCCCGGGCGGTGGCTTAGGCCGGGACTAAAGGGGGGCCTTTAGTCCCGGTTTGAGCCACCGCCCGGGACTAAAGGCCTCGGGCGGGGGTTTTCAGCATAAGGGCCTTTAGTCCCGGTCTGTAGCACGGACCGGGACTAAAGGCCTATTTTCTGTTTTTTCTTTTATTTGTTTTATAAATAGTTATATGTTTGCATATTTGAGAATTTAACAAAACTATAAAAATGAAAAGTGTTTGAAATTGAATAGATAATTCAAAACTATTTTCTATTTTAAAAATTAATTATTTTAACTATCCTAAGTATTAACTATTTTGCCATTTTTTATTAAAAACTATGTTTATTAATATTCTTTTTGCATATTTGAGAATTTGACAAAACTATAAAAATAAAAAGTGTTTGAAATTGAATAGATAATTCAAAACTATTTTCTATTTTAAAAATTAATTATTTTAACTATCCTAAGTATTAACTATTTTGCCATTTTTAATTAAAACCTATGTTTATTAATATTCTTTTTGCATATTTGAGAATTTAACAAAACTATAAAAATGAAAAGTGTTTGAAATTGAAAAAATAATTCAAAACTATTTTCTATTTTAAAAATTAATTATTTAAACTATCCTAAGTATTAACTAGTTTGCCATTTTCAATTAAAACGGGAAAAGAACTAGTGAGCCGGCTTTTTTTCTAAAGAGCCATGGAGAATCTTCATCATGCATTACATAAAAGGTTTAATACATTATTACATTATTGCACCAACATTCCTATCTATTATTTCTGTTTTCTTCTGGGTCGTAGCCATGGAGAATCTTCATCATTCAGTAGGATCCTTGGGTCAGTTTTCACTTTGAAGGGCGGAATTTCATGAAACTTATTATAATCTACTGACATGTCTGTCTTGTCATCTACTCCCACGATGTTTCTTTTCCCTGAAAGAACTATGTGGCGCTTTGGCTCATCGGACGATGTCTTCTTTTGCTGATTTCTTTTTCTCGTTTTTGTAGACATGTCCTTCACATAGAAAACCTGAGCGACATCGTTGGCTAGGACGAATGGTTCATCCATGTACGCAAGATTGTTGAGATCCACTGTTGTCATACCGTACTTTTGGTCTACAACTACCCCGCCTCCTGTCAGCTTCACCCATTTGCACCGAAACAAAGGGATCTTAAAAGTAGGTCCATAGTCAAGTTCCCATATCTCCTCTATGTACCCGTAATATGTTTCCAAACAGTGCCCATTCTCGTCTGTTGCATCAAAGCGGACACCACTGTTTTGGTTGGTGCTCTTTTTATCTTGGGCAACCGTGTAAAATGTATTCCCATTTATCTCGTACCCTTGGAAAGTACATATAGTAGAAGATGGTGGCCTGGCCAAACAGTACATCTGATCTCCAACGGTGTCATCATTCATGAGATGTGTCTGCAACCAACTGCCGAAAGTCTTCTCGTGTTCCCCTTTAATCCAAGAGTCAGTCTTCCCCGGGTTTTCGGAGCGTAGAATATTCTTGTGTCTCACGATATACGGAGCCACCACGGTGGAATTGTGTAGAACTGTGTAGTGTGCTTGAGAGAAAGAATGCCCGTCCATACATACTTTTGCTTTCCTTCCTAGTGTGCCTTTTCCTGTCAGCCTACCCTCATACCGAGATTCAGGAACACCAATCGGCTTAAGGTCAGGAAGAAAGTCCACACAAAACTCAATGACCTCCTCTGTTCCATAGCCCTTGGAGATGCTTCCTTCTGGCCTAGCACGGTTACGAACATATTTCTTTAAGACTCCCATGAACCTCTCGAAGGGGAACATATTGTGTAGAAATACAGGACCGAGAATTCTAATCTCTTCGACTAGGTGAACTAGGAGGTGTGTCATTATATTGAAGAAGGATGGCGGGAACAACAACTCAAAGCTGACCAGACATTGGACCACATCAATCTGTAACCCTGATAGACTTTCTCGATCGATTACCTTCTGAGAAATTGCATTGAGGAATGCACATACCTTCACAATTGCCAGGCGAACATTTTCCGGTAGAATTCCCCTCAATGCAACCGGAAGTAATTGCGTCATAAGCACGTGGCAGTCATGAGACTTTAGGTTTTGGAATTTTTTGTCTTTCATATTTACGATTCCCTTTATATTCGACGAGAAGCCAGTCGGGACCTTGATACTGAAAAGGACTTCAAAGAAGATTTCCTTCTCTTCCTTAGTAAGAGCGTAGCTGGCACGCCCTTGAAACTGCCCTGGATGCATGCCATCTCTTCCTTTATGACGTTCCTGGTCCTCCCGTGCTTCCGGTGTATCTTTTGACTTCCCATACAAGCCCAGGAAGCCTAGAATATTCACGCAGAGATTCTTCGTCAGGTGCATCACGTCGATTGCGGAGCGGACCTCATGGACTTCCCAATAGGGTAGCTCCCAAAATATAGATTTCTTCTTCCACATGGGTACGCGCTTATCAGGGCCGTTAGGAACAGGTTGGCTGCCAGGACCCTTTCCAAAGATTACTTTTAAATCTTTGACCATATCAAATACTTCAGCACCAGTACGGATGACAGGCTTCCCCCGGGGTTCTGCCTTGCCATTGAAATGCTTGCCTTTTTTCTTTAAGGGATGCTTGGGCGGAAGAAAACGACGATTGAACGGGTACACATTCTTCCTACATTTGTCTAGATATATACTTTCTGTCTGATCTAAACAGTGTGTGCATGCATTGTATCCCTTGTTTGACTGTCCTGAAATGTTACTAAGAGCAGGCCAATCATTGATGGTTACGAAAAGCAAGGCTCGAAGGTCAAATTCCTCTTGTTTGTGCTCGTCCCACACACGTACACCTGGTTCGGCCCACAGCTGTAAAAGTTCGTCAACTAATGGCCTTAGGTACACATCAATGTCGTTGCCGGGTTGCTTTGGACCTTGGATAAGCACTGGCATCATAATGAACTTCCGCTTCATGCACAACCAAGGAGGAAGGTTGTAGATACATAGAGTAACGGGCCAGGTGATGTGACTGCAACTCTGCTCCCCAAAAGGATTCATGCCATCTGTACTCAGACCAAACCATAAGTTCCTTGCGTCACCTGCAAATCTCGGGAACTCTCTCTCGATTTTTCTCCACTGCCGACCATCGGCGGGGTGCCTCAACTTATCGTCTTTCATACGATCTTCCATGTGCCATCGCAACAACTTCGCATGATCTTTATTTCTGAACAGACGTTTCAACCGTGGTATTATAGGAGCATACCACATCACCTTGGCAGGAACCCTCTTCCTGGGTGGCTCGCCCTCAATCTCACCAGGGTCATCTTTTCTGATCTTATACCGCAATGCAGTGCATACCGGGCATTTATCCATATTCTCATACTTCTCACCGCGGTAGAGGATGCAGTCATTAGGGCATGCATGTATCTTCTGCACGTCTAATCCTAGAGGGCAGCCAAGCTTCTTTGCTTCGTACGTGTTGGCGGGCAATTCGTTCTTTCTTGGAAGCATCTTCTTCATCAGTACCAGCAACTTTTCGAATGACGAGTCAGTCACACCGGTCTCTGCCTTCCACTTCAGCAATTCCAGTGTGCTACCCAGCTTCTTCTGGCCATCTTCACAAGTTGGGTACAACAATTTGTTGTGGTCCTGTAACATCTGCTCGAACTGCAACCTCTCCTTTTCTGTGTCGCAGCCTCGCCGTGCTTCAGAAATGACCCGGCCAAGATCATCAGCGGGCTCATCTGGTTCCCGTTCTGCACCCTGATCTTCTTCTTCATTGTCTTCCATTGCGGTATCAGCATACTCAGGGAACATAGATCGGTAGTTGTCATCATCGTTCTCTTCTTCTTCATCGTCGTCTTCCATCATAACCCCTCTTTCTCCGTGCTTGGTCCAAACATTATAGCCCGACATAAAACCGGACCGAAGCAGGTGGCTCTGAATGACTCTTGAGGAAGTGTAGTCCTTCTCATTCCGACATTCAACACATGGACAAAACATATAGCCACCACCATGCTTGTTCGCATCGGCCGCATCTCGAAAAGAATGCACGCCTTCTCTGTAAGCGGCGGTGCGTCGATCACCGTACATCCATGGATGGCTCATCTGCGTCATGCAACAGTATATCAAACACAATCACGATCCTAAAAATTAGTACCGCACGGTCTAAACGAGGAAATATAGTTGCTAACCTTTTAGAATAAGTGGAAATAAAGAGGAAGAGGCTTAAGCGTGGCTCGGGCACCTCATATCGTAGTTGTGTTCGGTGAACTGAAGCGGCATCGCTCTAACAAACATTTCAACAAACACCTCTAGTGCATCCAAGCAAAAAGGAGAGCTAGCACACACTCACACACTTTCATCCAAAAAAATGCAAGAGGGGAGAGAGGGGCTGCTGCAGCCATATATATAGGCAGAATACTTTAGTCCTGGTTTGAGACACAAACCGGGACTAAAGGGTGCGCACACGCGGGCCGCTCCGCGCAAAGCCCTTTAGTCCCGGTTTGTGTCTCAAACCGGGACTAAAGGGTCGTTACGGGCCGGGACTAAAGCCTCCCGGGCGGGTGGCGAATTTCGGGCGACGTGGCCGGGCCTTTAGTCCCGGCCCAGATGGAGGCCGGGACTAAAGGGTCCTGGCCAAAGGCCCGTTTTCTACTAGTGCGTGTTCTCCGTCAACGCCTCTTCATGTCGGTTCGCCGTCGTACGAGGCGGTCGTCGCTTTCGGGGGCATTCCGGACTGCTCTAAGGCTGGCTTGCGATCAAGCTCGAGGATTCAAGCGCAGCCTAATGCGGACATGCCGCAGCTGGAGCGTGCTATGGAACTTGCCGAGCGCCGGACGCCTTCCTCTCAGCAAGGTATAAATTGTATTAAAAAATTAAATTTTGTTGATCTTCCTGATTCTGAAATAGAACATAGGGCAAATGTGCTAGGGATTTCATTAGGAGATTCATCGGATCAAATTTTGAGCTCTATTAATTCTATTAAAGATTTAGAGAAGAGTAGAAATTTAATTTTCCTAAAGAAATCTTTCTTAGCCGAGGAAGGTGAGGGTAGCTTCGTTTTGAAAAATGCATCTAACTTATCAGAGGATTTGGTAAATGAAGAATGTGATGATCAAGAGGATCTCATGCACGTTCCATTAATTAATTTTTGAAAAAAAGATAGGACGAAGGGTAGTCGACTAAGTCGAGTCTCAGTTCGACGCAGTTCTAGGATTAAAAAACTTAAAAACTTATTTTGATGAAAGGAATTTGGTGGAACTGCGAGGGTTTAGCCGATCCTGCCAAAATTTGTTTTATTCATGAAACGGTTAGGGATCATAAATTAGACTTCATTGTTCTATTAGAGACAGGGAGGGCTAATTTTGCTACACCATTCCTCAAACATTTATCTGGGGGGTTAGACTTTATGTGGTTTTGTTTACCTCCCCGGGGAAGGTCTGGGGGTATTTTAGTTGGGATTAATATGGAGACCACCTTAATCCAAAGAGTGGAGATAGGTGATTTCTGTGTTAAACTTTTTGTTAAGTCTAAACCGGATGGGTTTGAGTGGATCCTTGTTGGAGTGTACGGGGCAGCCCAGGATGCACTAAAACCAGACTTCCTAGCAGAGATGGTTAGAATCTGTGAATCTGAAACACTTCCTATGTTGGTCGGAGGTGATTTCAATATCATCAGGAGACAAGAAGAGAAAAACAATGATAATTTTAATGCACGTTGGCCTTTTCTCTTTAATGCGATTATTGAGACACTTGATCTAAGGGAGATCATTATGTCTGGTAGACAATATACTTGGGCGAGTAGGCGTGAGGTTCCTACATATGAGAAGTTAGATAGAGTTCTAACTAATGTTGAGTGGGAGCAGAAGTTTCCCTTGGTCACGGTGCGTGCCTTGACACGTACTGGTTCGGATCATACTCCTTTACTCATTGATTCAGGGGAACCTGCTCACATGGGTAATAAAAATAGTTTTTCATTTGAATTATCTTGGATGCGCCAAGATGGATTCTTTGATTTGGTGCGGGACGAATGGAATTTTGTTCATTCAGGCCTCTCACCTGTTGAAAGATGGCAACAGAAGATTAGACATCTTAGACAATTCCTACGGGGATGGGCTAAAAACCTAAGTGGTGTCTACAAGAAAGAGAAAGAAAGGCTCACTCTTCTTATAGACGAACTCGATTTAAAAGCCGAGACAACACCTTTATGTGCAGCCGAGAGGGCTCAAAAAAAGGAGGCTGATATAGCTCTGGCAAAACTTAGGCGTGATGAAGAGACCAAATGGGCCCAACGCGCTAAAGTTAAGCATATTCAAGAGGGTGGAAATAATACAAAATATTTCCACCTGATTGCTAATGGCAAGCATAGGAAGAAAAGGATCTTCCAGCTTGAACAAGATGAGGGAACCATTGTGGGTCAGCAAAACCTCAAAGTTTTCATAACTGAGTATTACAAGAAATTATTTGGCGCTCCAGTTGCCAATTTCTTCAATATGAGAGAAGAAGTCACTCATGATATACCTCAGTTATCTCAAGAGGAAAATAGCATTCTTACATCCCCTTTTACAGAGGAGGAGGTTTTCGAGGCTATCTCCAAAATGGAACATAATAAAGCTCCAGGACCAGATGGGTTTCCTGCTGAGTTCTATCAAAAGTTTTGGCAGGTCACTAAGTTAGATATGATGGCAATGTTTAATCAATTGCAAGATGGAGACATACCATTGTATAAACTTAACTTTGGCCTTATTACCCTTCTTCCGAAGAAGGAGGATGCTAGTAGAATTGAACAATATCGCCCAATATGTCTACTAAATGTTAGTTTTAAATTTTTTACTAAGGTGGGTACTCAGGCTGGGCATAAAACCCGAGACCCGAACCCCGAACCCGAACTACCAGGGCCTGAACCCGTTTATCCCGAACCCGAAAAACCCGAGCACAAGTCCGGGTAGCAACTCCAAGAACCTGAATTTTATTAGGAAAATTCGGGGTTGCTCCCGCGGTACCCGAGCAGCCCGTATTACCCGAAGTAAATAAAATAGCCTAGCAATTATTTCTCCCAACAGGCCAAGGCGGCAAGGCCCAGCCCAACTAGTCTAACAATGCACGCCTAACCAGCTAACCCTACTCTCCAGATGCATGCGTGCCCGGTGCCCCCGACCATGACTCCCAGCTCCCAGCCGCCACGGCGCCGGTCGCCGGTCGGTACAGCCGCCAGCCCTCCACTTACACACGCATTTCCGCGGCGCCGCCCTAGCCTGGTATAGCCGCCGCTCTGCTCGCTGCAGCGCAGGACGACTCCTAAGTCCTAACCGCTTGGTCTGTTTTGTCGTCTGCTATAGGTCGTTGTTCGCCGTCCTGTCTGTCTCAACGCCCACGACAAGGATGCGATGTGCTTCTATCCTTGTTCCTCTTCCAGATCGATCACAAGAACAGTGGAAATCTCAAGATTTGATGCTGTAATTTTTGTCCAGTGTGTTGTATTTCGGGCAATTCGGGATTACCCGGACCCGAACCCGATTTTTCGGGCACCCGAAGAGTCGGGTAGCAAAATTTTGAGACAATTTTCGGGTGTCAATTGTGGAAACCCGAATTTCCTATTTCCCGAATTACCCGACCCAAATTTTCGGGTAAACCCGAACGCCCAGCCTGAGTGGGTACCAACCGTGCAACGGTTATTGCACATAAAGTGGTGCGTCCAACCCAGTCTGCTTTTATTCCAGGCAGAAACATCCTAGAAGGGGTTGTTATTCTGCATGAGACCATTCACGAACTTCACATGAAGAAAATGGATGGTGTTCTTTTCAAAATTGATTTTGAAAAGGCATATGATAAGGTTAAGTGGTCTTTCCTTCAACAAGCCCTGAGAATGAAAGGCTTTCCACCAAAGTGGTGTGATTGGATTGCTCGC
This sequence comes from Dactylis glomerata, assembly GCA_007115705.1. Taxonomy (NCBI): domain Eukaryota; kingdom Viridiplantae; phylum Streptophyta; class Magnoliopsida; order Poales; family Poaceae; genus Dactylis; species Dactylis glomerata. Next base: position 4,910,170 of record QXEO01000545.1, on the reverse strand, counting down.
TTTATTCAAGGGTGCAGCGTTGGAATCAAGGTAAATGATGGCATCGGTCATTATTTCCAAACTTTGAAAGGTCTTAGACAAGGTGACCCATTCTCCCCTATCCTGTTTAATATAGTCGCAGATATGCTTGCAATCCTTATTGCAAGAGCAAAACAGGATGGACAAATTGGTAGCCTAGTACCACACCTCGTGGATGGTGGGATTTCTATTCTACAGTATGCGGACGATACTATCCTGTTTATGGAACACGATTTAGCGAAAGCCGTAAACATGAAGTTGATCCTTTCTTTTTTTGAGCAACTATCTGGTTTAAAAATAAACTTCCATAAAAGTGAACTATTTTGTTTTGGAAAGGCTAAGGAGGATGAGGATAACTATAGACACATCTTTGGATGCGAAATTGGTTATCTCCCCTTCAAATATTTGGGAATTCCTATCCACTATAGGAGATTACTAAATAAGGAATGGAAACCAATGGAAGATCGCTTTGAGCGAAAGTTGGCTTCGTGGTTAGGCAAGCTGCTGTCATATGGTGACTGCCTTGTTCTAATTAATTATGTCCTGTCAAGCCTTCCAATGTTCCTTTTATCATTCTTTGAGATACCCAAAGGGGTAAGAAAAAGACTTGATTTTTATAGGTCTAGATTCTTTTGGCAAAGCGATGGCCAAAAAAAGAAATACAGACTTACTAAATGGAATATCATTTGTAGACCTAAAGACCAAGGGGGTCTTGGGATTGAGGTACTAGATATTAAAAATAAATGTTTACTTAGCAAATGGCTATTTAAACTTCTATCTGAGGAAGGCATGTGGCAGGAATTGCTTTCCAATAAGTACCTTGGGAGTAAAACTCTATCGCAAATTCAGGCTAAACCCACTGATTTACCTTTTTGGAAAGGAATAATGAGGGTCAAAGATGATTTCTTCCAGCGAGGTTCTTTTGTTGTACGAGACGGCATGAAAACTAGATTCTGGGAGGATACCTGGCTTGGTGATGCACCTCTAGCTTCCCAATATCCCAATCTTTACACTATCGCAAGAAGTAAAAATGTGTTAGTGGCTGATGTTTTATCTCACGCGCCGTTAAATATAAGATTTAATAGGATGCTCATAGGAGATAGATGGGATTCTTGGGTTAGTCTTTTGAGGAGATTGATGGTTGTAAACTTGAGTGATGAACCAGATAGTTTTAAATGGCGCCTTACAACCACTGGTATTTTTTCTGTTAAATCTATGTATGCTGATTATATGAATGGGCATACGGCTTTCCTTAAAAAATACCTATGGAAGATTAAAGTACCACTTAAGATTCGGATTTTCATGTGGTTTCTTTATAAGAAGGTGATTTTAACCAAGGATAACCTTGCAAGAAGAAATTGGAAGGGATGTACCAAGTGCGTCTTTTGTGGTCTAAAGGAAACAATTGATCATTTGTTTATATCTTGTCCTTTCTCTCGTCTTGTTTGGCAGGTAGTACATTTCACCTTTAGTATACCTCCACCCAGTAATATAACTAATCTCTTTGGTAATTGGTTAAATGGGATTGATAAGAAAACAAAAGAACGAATCCGTGTTGGGGTTTGTGCTTTGGTTTGGACAATTTGGAATTGTCGTAATGAGGTAGTATTTAACGGGTGTGCTAATCCTAATTTTCTGCAGGTTATTCACAGGGCAGCTTCGCTGATCCATCTTTGGTCTTACCTTCTTCCTGTGGAGCAGCGAGGACCTATGGATATTGGATGCAATCGTATGATGGCGGTTGTTTGGGCTATATTCAACCAGGGTGGCTGGTTGCACTCTAGACGCATTGAGGATGCCCCATAGACACTTTTTAGCTTGTTCTTTCTTTCGTTGGCTGATCTTTGCAGCAACTTTGATCGATCCATGATTGTACTTCTGTGATACTATGACAACTGCTTTAATAAATAAGGCCATGTGCATCATTTTGATGCAGAGGCTGGGGCTATGCTCCCATTTCTATAAAAAAAACTAGCAAATCAATCACGTGACCACTCTTAAAAGGCAACAAGCTAAGCCCCGACTTTCTCGGGTTAACTTAACCGACATAAGTGTATTGGAGTGAAAACTCGAGATTTGGTATGTACTGCTGTTGTAAGGTTCAAAATCGCACTTCTCTCCCGGGGTCTCCCCTCATGCCATTGGAGAGACAAGCACCACGAAGGAAGTAGAGAAAATACAAGGCATAAACAAAATGCTAAAATGATACAAAACAATGAGAAGAAGAAGCCCAATAAGTACATGTACAACGGGGGCGCTAACAGCTGGCGCTAGGCTCAATTTCCTGGCCATTAGGCCCAAATTCTACTCGATCCCAAGATTCCAGGTTGCGTCAATGCAAAAATATGCACTGAGTGCTAAACTCTTTCTCTTTCGCGTGTGAGCCTGTTTAACCAGCGGTTTAGCTATCTCTTAGTGTCTGGGACAAGCGATAGCGTTGAAAACCAGAGGTGCTATGTAGTATTTTGATTTTTTTTGATATTTATTTTTCTCAGCTAAGCGCCTACCTAAGAGGCTGCCATTGTACATGGCCTTAGAGGATTCAACCAAGGCCCATTAATAATTTCCTCTACATGGGCTCAAGACATAGGCCATAGAAGACAAGTACCCTTGCTTTTTTTCCTCCATGTTGGGGCTTTTTAGACCTTTCGCTAGGAAAGACTATTTGATCTTGCTTTTCCTCCCCACCAAGGGTGCTGGTAGTTTTTTGTGCAAGGCTCTAGGCCTATATAAGGAGCAACCCCCCTCCCACATAGCTCATGTGTAAACTCATTTCTCTTATGAAACTAGAGCTCTCAAACATATAGGAGACCTACTTTTGAGTTGATCATTTCAGACTTTAAGTTCGAGCGTGATTTCTCAAATGAGATCCCTCCGACTTATTAGTCCTCAAAAATAATTTCCCACAGAAGTGTGGCACGTCACGCTGTGTTGCCAGGCTGTCCCTCTGAATGCCCTTGGTTCGCTCAACGGGACTAAGTCTCTCTCCCACACGAGCAGATGTTGAACCTAGTTAACAAAAATCTCATGTCACTTGTGTTACCATCCGATGACTAGGTACACAGTCATCGGATGCAAACTTTTACTTGACAAGCATCAACGCTTGACTTCACTTTATGTTGTTTTTAAGTACAACAACAATTGTGGATGTGGCAACTTACTTATACCATAAATTACACTAGAATTAACATTAAGATACATGTTAGATCGTACACTTCGGAGACATCTACAAGGATATTTAATGACACTAAAATATATGTAGATAATAATAAAGCACATAGATAAACTATAACTCATCATCATGTCAGAAAACAACCCCATGCATAAAAAATTCACATTTTAGATGGAAAAATTCAGTTTGGTTTGAAGGGGAAAATCTTGAAAAGGAACACCTAAAAAAAATTATACAAAAAAATATATTAATTACCATAATACTAGTGTGCTTCTTCAGTGATTGACACTATAACTGTATAACAAAGTAGACATCACTAATATAATGATAACATTGTTATGTTCTTACTTATGATAACTAGGTAGAGAACATTGCAATAATTAAGTTTGTCATTCAATAGGAATAAAATCTAAAGGTATAAAAGTTATGTATAAGTATTACTTATGTCAATTGAGTTGTCAACTATTTCATACCAAAAAGAAAAATTACATATTATTCTGACGTGTCAATGTAAATATATACCTAGACTGGGCTGGATATGATAAAATCACGGGAGGAGCAAGACGAGACATGAGATATGTTCTTCCTCCATTTGTTGCTCATCCCAATATGCAGTTTGTGATGCTATTTTTGTTGAATTTAACTATCCACATCAAAATTTGCTCGGTATGGATCGGTGGATGATGCAATTTGAAATCTTCTAAGGTTATTAATAACTCTTCAAGCAAACAACATCTAACAACTCATCGAACAAAGCCTCTATCCGCTGTATTTTCTTCATGGAAGAGAATTTCTCTTCTCAACACATTAAAGATCAAGGGGCAATGCTAGGCGTCAGGCATGCAATGGCAACTAATGATTGGACGCCTCCCCCGACCATTTGATCTGAATAAATATTTTGTTTAAGATCTTTCATATTGTCACCGCTAATTTTAAAAAGCTTGTGCGTAACATTTTTTTATGTATACCACATTGTCACTATTTTTTCTCGCCATCTCAAAAAGAACCAAATATGACACAACATTTGTACACCGTGAGTCATATATTGCTTTGTTTGTATACAACAAATCTTCATTGCTCACAGTAAATCATGAGAAAAAACAGTGCATGTATGCAGCATGGAGGTCAAGTGGCTTGCAGCAGCAGCAACACGAAAAACCTTGCAACATGAATACAACATTTACAACAAACAACTAGAATAGCAGAAACATGCTGCCATACTGAGAATCGTCCTCCCACAATTAAATGGGGACATGCAAAGATTTGCGATGCTAACTTTACGGCGAGGATTTTCCACTCCACTCACCAATTAAGACGTCTCCCGCAGGATGCATTCCACAACTATGTTCGCATCCGTTGAAGCGAGTGCTTTAACCGGTGTGTAGTGCAAGTTCGTCGCTTCAATGGATAAGAATGTTGGCCCAAGGAAATCCGTCAATGTTTATCAGTGTTGGTTTTCGAATTTGAGTGGTTTCCGTTGCTGGTACTCCCTCCGTTTATAAATATAAAATATTTTAGCTTTATGAAGCAAATATATCTAGACATCTTTTAGTATGTAGGTTTACTTGAATATATACACACTAAAACTTGTTTAGATACATTTGTTTCACAAACCTAAAACGTCTTATATACGGAGGGAGTATATGCAATCAGTACAAAATTAACTTGCTTCACCTTGAGCCACGCCGCCAACATCGTCTCATCAGCTGCAAGGCTTGATCTAACAACGACTAGTGCATGCAGCTGTTAAGACAACAACGAAAGAGGAGGATGGGTATATATGTGCGTGAGAGAGATGGCGTACGAGCAGGCCCATGCTAGCTCCTAGTCGTGACAAGTGCATTATCCCGCCAACGTTTTGCTCGTGCTCTTGCGAGAGGTAGCAGTCAGTTGGGACGTACGAGACGAGATTTCAGAGGTATCCGTGTGCGCCGTGACCACTACTCGCCGCGCTGACAGCGCGATCAACCCGATTGCTCGTACGTTGGATCGTGTGTCGATCGCGCGCAGGTGCTGCTGGTCCTGCCCTAGCCGACGTTCGGTAGGAGCAGGTACCGTGCGAAGAAGAGCACGGACGGACCCCTAGCTAGCACGATTGCTCTGTAGAGCAAGAGCAATAGTATAGTTGGATATAAGTCATTGCCACGTTATCTATAGCCAGTCTTATTGTCAACATGTACAATAGCTAAGTATAAAAGTGTATTATTTTATGGTTGTATGGCCCAGTGGCGGACCTAGGATTTTACCTCTGGGTATGCCACGTCAAAAAAATAATCGGCATTTCAATAAAATCTACTTACCAGTTTAGTATATAATTAATAATTTGCATTGTAATATGTGATTTAAGAAATAAATAATAAGTAGTCAAAACATTAAGTTTAAAAAGAGCATGACATGCCCAATAAATAGTTGAAACATCATACTAATATTCTCAAATATGCATAAAAGAAACTTACTATGTCTCCATAAGGACATAAAGGTCTCGACATCATCTTCATCTACTTCGAAGAAAATATCCCGCTCAATATACGTGACTAGACAATCATCCAAGAGATCATCACCCATCTCATTTTTTAACTTTGTTTTCACCAAAATCATTGAAGAAACACTTATTGTCAACACCCTTCCATTACTGAAAATTATGAAAACATAACAAGGTGAGTATGGCAATTAGGTGTACATATAGCACGTTTAACAAAGCTCCAATGGGATGCTAGAATCAAAATAGATATCTTAATTTGCAGCTGCGAAAGCCAAACTTGGTCCTGGATTGGATGAATCCTTGGTCGCTGCCTCCCTATATGGCTATACCTAGCTGGGCATCACCGGCCTCAGGGACGGGCGTCAAGGTTAGGGACAACCGGATAGGGTGAGGGCGTCACCGCCTCTGCGGCTGCGCGTCAGGCCGTCAGGGCGTGGCGGCGTGGGTCGCTGATCAATGAGACTTGAGATGGGATCGCTCGATGAGAGTTGAGGGACTGGCTGGAGATGAGGCACAACTGCTCCACATCGATCGATCGCCAGACTGGGAGTCGATCAGGTCGCGATTTTATGAATCTCTCACTGCGCTATGCCGGCCTGCTATACACATGGGCTGGGCCGTAGGGTATGCCGTGGCCCACCCGATATACCCTATAGGTCCGTTATTGGTATGGCTCACGTGACATTTCACAGAGCATCAGGAGCACGTGCTGTAGCTAGTTCTTGCATTAGAGCCTACTCCTCTTCTCTCCTACTCTCTCTTATCCAACTAAACATAAATATACAATTTTAATCTTTATAACCAGCTGACTGGACTCTATTATACTTTCTCGTATGTGCAGCCTCTATCTAGCTAGCTCCACGGCAAAATCGTGGCGACACAGCGAGCCATGGCCCAACGGAGCGTCGACTCGTGTCCTTGTGCGTACCTCGCAGGACACATTGGACAGCTCTACGCTTAGACTAGGGCTGCACCAACGAGGCAACGACTAGCTACAGAACACTGTCCCGTCACGGGACTCCCGTCACCGTTCGTCGTGTGATAGTAGACGTGAATGCGTAGGAAATGTTCAGCAGGCCGACGTATTGATGTAAATGGTGTTCCTTTGTGTTGAGGACAGGACATATTTTGCGTCGCAGTCTGGTCTGTTTGGCCAGCGCGCCCAGCAGGCTGACATATCATGTTTAGCATATGTTTTTTAATTATTTAAAATTTAAAATAGAATCAAAATAGACGTGAATTTAAATAAACTGGCATTGATAGAAACGAAATTTACAATAAAAAGGTAAAAAAAACCTAAAAACTAATCCGCCCGCAACTGCGCCACCGCCAGCTACTCGTCGTCGTCGGTGACAAGGGTATAGTTGATAGAGTCCGTTAGTTGAGTACCTCTGAGGCCCGTTAAGCTAGGCTCAATTGTAATGATAGTCGAGATACGAGTTCTTACCGTATGTCGATATTGTAATCTGTATCGGACTCTACCCGATCCTCGAGACCTGGCCACCTATATATAGGGGCCAGGAGGGGACGGTGTAGGCCAGATTGAAAGAAAGCCAGGTTCAGCGCCCAAGTTTACTTTCGATATACACTTATTTCGACTAATCCTACCTTCGAGTTCATCCGACGCCCTGTCTCCCCGATCCTAAGTCCTTCATTTAGGACATTTGTCGAGTTAACCCTCGTCAATTGGCGCCGACCATGGGGAATCTGGGCGTTGGAATCATGAATTTGACGGCTTTTTCGCTTTTAGCCAACAGCAGTGCAGAATTCGACGAAAATCAAGAGATGGAGTTAACAATTGGAAGTTTGAGCATCCTCATCGGGCCATCGGGTTTATCTCGCCTTTCAGATCCGACGAAACAAGATCCATCGGCAAGCGAGCCCAAAACAGTAGCAACAATGGAATATTCTGAAGGCTGTTCCAGCGAGGTAAACTCGCCGGTCAGCTTAGGAGAATTACAAAAAGGAAAAATCACAGAAGATGACGAAGCAACGGAAAATTTTGATGTCGGGGTCCAACTCGAAGATCTCATGATCTGCCTCGACGATATCTCAGACAAGTCAACAGATACGTGGAAGACAGGGTTAGAGCTTTCTGAAGATAGTAACTCGATCTTCTCAAGCTTCAATAGCAACATCGGCAAACAATGCCAGGTGCTCGCCATTGTAGGAGACAATTTAGAAGAATTCGACGAAAACAACAATCCAGTGCTAAGCCCAGCAAATATCGACAGAGGAGCAAATCATCTAGCAGAAGGGCAAACAGCAGAATCCCTCGCAACAAGGGAAAAAATTCGACTATCAGTCGATGAATGGAGAATAATAAGGGAAGCTGTGGAAAACGGCACATCAGTACCATCCAATTCCAGCAAGGACATGCTCCTGGGGTATCACTATGCCCTAAGGCAGCAAGCAAAGCAACTAGCAAAGGACAAAATAGAGATACAGAAAAGGAAAAACTCAGCCATCGCAGCCAGCAACGCCGCTCGCAGAGCATGAAGCGACGCGTCACACACTAACGCCAGAAGAAATCATCGACACGGCTCAAGGTACGAAAACCTCGAGTACTCAGAAAGGCAAAGCATCTCCAGAAACCTCGACTCGTCTTTCCTATTGGTCGACGAGCAAGGGAACATCGTACCAAAAACCCCCGAAGCAGCACTAGTGGCAGCACAAGCATATCTGCTTACAACCCGACCAAGCCCAGGGGATCCCAGGGAACATATGCATAGAGCAGCATTGAACGGACTAAATATGGTGGGCCACAAGCTATCAGCAAAAGGAGAGGAAGCACATCACCACAAAGAAGCGCATATGCCAAGGTCACCTCGCCGTCACAATAGTCCTCGGCACAGAAGTAGTAATCAACGATCTCGATCGCCATCACCAAGACAACATGGAGGAACCCAAAGATCTCGATCTCCAAGCGGAAAGCGCGACTAAGAAGACGACGAAAAAGAGATGGGGGCATCGTGCTTTACCCGCAGGGTTCGCACCACACCAGTACCCAAGGGGTTCAAATTACCTCATGATCAACAATAGTATAATGGATCACAGGAACCACAGTCATGGCTCTCAGACTATCTGCAAGCAGTACAAATATTGGGAGGAACCAAATAAACAGCAATGCAAAGTTTGCAACTACACCTCACCGGCGCAGCAAGGTCATGGTTGAGCAAACTAGAGAAAGAAACTATCGGAAGCTGGGAAGATCTCACAAAGCAATTCACAAGCAACTTCAGGTCGACATACAAGTGGCCGACATCAATAGAAGAAGTCAAAGCATGTGTGCAACAACGCGACGAAACATTACGGGCATACATCCAAAGATGGAGTCTAATCAAAAACTCAGCAGTCGAAGTTTCAGACGAAAGAGCAGTAGACGCATTCATAGTTGGATTAAGGCGAAGAGACCTAGTCGAAGAGATGGGCAGAATTAAGCCGAAAACAGTGTCAGACCTCATGGACATAGCAAACAGGTTCGCAGACGGAGAAGACACATGCAACAACAAGTGGATGCGATCCCCAGAGGATGATAGAAGAAACACATATGGAAGTCAAAGGAGACGATCCCGCAACTACGACAACTACGGCTCCCATAGCCAAGTAGCCGCAGGGTACAAGGACAACAGTTATCAAGGAAGTGATCGCAGAAGCTCGGGATATCGAAGCTACGGAAAAGAGGACTATAAAAAGTTTCCCACAAGAGAATCCAGAGAGTATAACCCGTGGCCAGAAGACATGCTCAATGGACCTTGTCATATACACTCAGCGTTCGTCGATGGGAAGCGAGTATCCAGACATGCAATGAAAGATTGCATAACATTCTTAAAGCTACAAGAGGCAGCATTAAACAAGCAAACCGAAGCAAGGCGACAAGGATACGAAGGAAGCAACAAACCTCCCACAAATCAGCAAGGGAACAATGGAGCTCCTCAAGGACAAGACCAGCCAAACCAGGGGCACGATGACGACGAAGGGTACGTTCCATCTAAGGGACACATCACAGCAATGATACAATCTGTGCCCAAGTCGAACAAAGAAGAAAAGAGTATTACTCGACAAGTCAATCTAGCAGTCATTTCACCTCCAGCTACAACGGAATATTTACACTGGTCAGAACAACCAATCGAGTTCAACAGAGAAGATCACCCTATAACAGTACCTCGGCCAGGAAACGCGCCCTTGGTACTCAAAGCTCAAATCGGCGCATACAATGTCGACAGAATATTCATGGACACAGGAAGTGGAATTAATTTGATATATGCGAAAACACTCAGAGCAATGCATATATCACTAGAGTTCTTGAAGCCAACAGACTGTTCCTTCCATGGGATCGTACCAGGAAGTGCCAATTATCCACTAGGTCGGATAGCACTCAACGTTTTCTTCGATAACCGGCAAAACTACAGAAGAGAAAAGCTAGACTTCGAGGTCATGGACTGGCCATCTCAGTATCATGCGATCCTCGGACGACCCGCGTTTTCGCGATTCATGGCAGTGCCTCACTATACGTATCTGGTACTCAAAATGCCAGGACCAAAAGGAATAATCATAGTAAAGGGAAGCTTCGAAGTCTCAGATCTCTGCGACGGGGAGTTCCACAAGATGGCGCAAAACTTTGGCATGATAGCCAACTATGCAGAGAAGGCGAAAAGCATGACTACGGAAGGCGTCAAGCTACTCGAAGGACGTGTCGCAGAGTCAGAGATGAAGAAACCACGAGTAGAAGCATCAGGAGAAGATAAAATTACAGAAGAAGAAGAGAAGGCCACGACGGCATAAACATCAAGAACAACAAAGTAGAGTAGAAGAATAAGGCTGAAAAAGCCATGAGTTATACCAGGGGCAATGCCCTCTAGATCCAGAACACAGGTCATAGGCCGGATCTCTTGGGTCACCCCATGTATCTTACATTACAAATATAATAAAGACAAAACGTTCCTCATATTTGAGTCTTCGAGTCTTTCAAAAGGAAAATGCGGCAAACGCACGAGTCATACAAAAGCGCTTTGAGAACAAATTTCAGACATAAAGTCGCGAAATCAGAAACTCTCGCGTTCCATATATACACACGTATTACAATAGCGGGTTATCGGAGTCATCTACACCTAAGGGATCTAAATAGTGAAACTCGCAGAAAAACGCGGCATCTGCTTGCAGCAGCCTAGCTACAAGCCTCCGAGCAGGCTGCAAAGTATTCTCCATATGTACTCGCAGACTAGCTCCACCAGGAGCCAAACTCAGGGACATAGAGCTATAATTAAGTCTTGGGTGCCACTTGCGTATCCACCCAAGAGAAAAATTGGCACCTGCCACTAAGTTTAGCTCTATCAATCTATGAATACGCTGGCTGGATCTGAAAGTATCAAGAAGCAGTGGGAAAGTTGCAGGCAGAGGATTGCGAGGAAGCATAACAGAGTGCATAGTTACGAGAGCTCTTCTGCAACCATCAACTGACTCGCCAATGTGCTGGGCACGGTCCTGAAGGAGTACAATAGCACTCCGACGTCGAGGATCAGACCACAAAGTTTCAACACCCGCAGACATTTTTTTTAGAGCCGCATTTCGTTCGGTAACCCGACGATCTTCAGCAGCCAAGTCCAAACAAGTGCCTACGATGGCAAAGGATATCACAAAAACAGCAGTGGAGCAAGAAGCAAAAAAGATAAGTCGAAAGGAAACTTACATCGCAACATCTCGCAGGCAGACTCGATGATGCCAAGGACAAAAGAATTGCATTCCTCATGATGCACAATCCTCGCCATCAAGCTAGACACCTTGTCATCAAGAATGGATATTTGCTTCGTCAAACCACAAGCTTTGCTAGCTTTGCCCACAGCCATCTGTGCTTGGCGTTTGGCCAAAGTCAAGCGAGCCTCAAGATCAGAAATCCTTGAAGAATACTCCGCACATTGGCTGCATCGACGAGGAAGCAACGAAACCTTAGAGCCGAACGTGCGGGCAGAGGAAGGAGCATGGCCGCGATTCAAAGGAGCATTGATGTGCATCGACTGGAAGTCAAAGGAAAAGAAAGGAGAAACATTTCAGAAAGATAGCACAACATTTCATAAGAAGGAAACATATTTACATTAGTGCAAACCCTTTGATTAAGGTTCTCGGGTTGCACACGGCTAAAGGTTTTTACATCGAAAGCATAAATTGAAATCTACAGAAAAGCCAAGTCTACGCCACCTCAGCATTTTGCTCCGTGGCAGAAGAAGGCATGATAAATTCCTCGCCAACAGTCGACGGAGGCGCAGGTTCTTCCGCCGCTGGAGGTGGCGCAGTAGATGCCGCGGAGGCTGCCGAAGGAGAAATAATTGCCGCCAGTGCAGGCGCCAGCTTCTTCGCCTTCTCAAAGAAAGCCTTCAACTCAGCGCGGGTGTGGCCAAGGGGAGAGTTCACCTTCTCCCAGTCGAAGTCCGCACCATGTGCATAAGAAAGTGCAATAGCACCCTCAGCACCACGCTTCAGAGAAAGCCCCTTCAGCTGGAGGGTGGGGTCTTCAGTTGTATTGAAGGCCTTGGCAAGTTTCTCCAAGTTATCCTTCGGAACCTCCGTCTTCTTCTTCGGCCACAACCCGACGAACAGCCGCGTCAGAACGCGGCTCACCAACTCAAAGATCTCCTGGATAGATATCCAGTTTGCCTCGAGTAGGTTAACCGCGGTCATCAGAGGATCATCGCCCGGTTGCAAAGACGACGAAGACACCCCAGTAAATCCTGCACAGCAAAGGGGACAAAGGAAACATAAGGAAAGGAAAGCGTTAGCAAGAACAGTAATGCAACAGCAGTCGAAAAGGAAGACAAGGCGAGTATTCACCTTCAGCAGCAGCGGACATCGTGCGAAGACGTTCTGTCACGGCTTGCTCTCACTGAGAATGTTCCTTGTTGGCATCGGCCAAAGCTTTTTCAGCTTTCTTCGCCTTACCGAGCGCTGACTTCTGCGACTTCTCAGCGCTTGCTTTGGCGGCGGTCGCAACATCGTAGGCCTTCTGCGAAGCACTAAGCTCGGCCTCCAGCGATGCAATTCGGGCATTGGCCGTTGCTAGAGCAGCTACAGCAGAACAAGAAAGGGAGTCAAATAAACAACAAAATATAAGCATTGAGGAAAAGTAACAACGGGATGTCGAGCGTACCTTCGGAAGCTTTCGCAACCTTTAGGTACTTAGCACATTCAGTGCCCAAGGCGACGAATCTCTTCAACAATGCCTGGGAGAGAGGGCGTGTAAGAGAATAGTGTATGCAAGGAAAAGAAGTCAAAGAAAGTTACTCACATCATCAGGGAAAATCGTAGATGCATGGGCTTCAAGAGAAACGTCGGCTTCTTTGGCCTTCTTCGAGTGTTTGAGGCTTCGAGTCGCAGGAATCTTCTTGATAGAAGCCCTGGTAACCCTCGGCGCAATTTCTTGCTCAGCAGGCTCATCAGCAGTTGCAGGCGAAGTCGAAGGAGCAGCTGTAGCATCTTTTGGTGGCTCCTCGTCATCTCTACAAGAAGAAAACAAGTTATGTATAACACGACAAAAAGAAGGCAAGTACGATGCAATTGAAGAACTCAAAGAAAACACTTACGATGCCAGGAGGTCGAAGTATTCAATGTCTCCTACGAGAACAGAGGCTTTATCAGCCGCTGCTTTCTGCAGAGAGGAACTTGAAGAAGCAAATTCGTCGACACGCTTCCTCTTCTTGTCCACACCAGTGTCTTCAGAGAGCACAGGAGGAGGCGATGTCGTCCAACTAGTGTCTTCTTCTGATTCTTCGGCATCATCTCCGTCCTGATTTTCTTTAGCCTCGGGGGCTTCAGATACAGAAGAGGCCAGATCAGCCGGAAGAGGCCCTGCCTCTGGAAGAGGAGGGCGCGAAACGAGGAATTGGTGCTCCTGCACACGAACAAGTTAGTAGAGTAACAAAGACAAAGAAAAACACAGCTCGAAACAAACGAAACTCGACAACAAGTGAACAAAAACAAGCAGATACGTACCTCGGGTATGGGGTGCACGGAGTCGAAGTAATCAGCGGTCAAATTAGCAACCGCATGGTCCTTGGTGAGCTTGGTGAGGCTCCTGACTCGCTTGTCGACATCTTGTTTCTCTATCAGATCTTCAAAGACGTGAGCAGGATCTTCCAAGCCAGAGTAACTCCAAAGCTTGGTAAGGCGATGCTGCAGGGGTTGAACTCGACGTTGCACGAAGAACGCCATGAGTTGAATACCCGACAATGCGCCTCCTTTGCCTCCTTTCAGAGCTTGAATGCGAGATAGTAGAGGAACAATCTGTTCTATTTCCGCATCTGAGGGAAGCGAATCCCACGATGCCAATTTCTTCACTTCCTTGGAGGCGTCGAAAGGGGGTAGGCCATATTCGTCTTTGGGGGAGGCTTTGCGATCTTTGATATAGAACCATTTGGTCCTCCACCCCTGGACAGATGCAGCCATGGAAAATTCGAGATATTGCGCCTCAGGGCGCACAGAGATAATGGCTCCGCCCAGTTCGGGTTTTCGGGACAAAGCAACGTTGGGGCGAAGCCGGAAGATTGACCTCCAGAGAAGAAAATGGGCCTCAATGCCCAAGAATAACTCGCAAAGAGTCACAAAGCAAGCAATATGGAGGATGGAGTTAGGTGTGAGCTGGTGAAGCTGCACACCATAAACAAAGAGAAGCCCACGAAGAAACTCGTGGGCAGGAAGAGAAAGGCCGCGGAGGAGGAAGGCAAGGAACATTGCCCGATAACCGCTAGGGGGCTGCGAGATCCGCTCAGTGCTGGGAAACTTAATGGAATCGCTGCTGGCGATAAGGCCATCCGCCCTGGCCTTCTCCAACTCCCTCTGCGCGATGGCAGAGCGCACCCAGCTGGTCGCAGAGGTCGTCTTGGCCATGGTGTTCTTGGTTGCCAGGTGCTTCACACGCATCTATCACTCCGCGCTTGGGGGCTATGCACGAAAGGAGAGGGAAGCAGAGATCGACAATGGCGGCGGCGGAGAGAAAGAGCTGGTAAACAGTAAAAATCCCCCACTATCCCCTTATATAACTTCTCAGAGAAGGAATGTGGGCTGAGACGTGGCGCAAAGAGCGGAAACAGCAGCCCACTAACGGTCAAAAAACTGCAAAATTACAACGTTACCCACAAAACGGTTCGCACTCACATAGAGTGACGTATATTCAAAATTACCCACTGACGTCATGAAGAAGGCGACATGAGAAAGATCAAATTCGACAGGTATTTATATTCGACGAGTATTGATATATGTTGATTTCTGAATAAAGGTCGACATCATAAATAAACATAAGGATGGCGCCGACAATGCAAAAATCAATTGATGAGATTATACCCGAAGAAAATTCGACTATAGCCTTGGGGGCTACTACTTTCGAAAGTGTTGAATGCAACATTCATCTGGAGTGCTGAACGCGTACTCGACGAAAAGTTATCATTAAACTATTTTGAGTTGAAGTGTGATGATGAACTACATTATATTTGAGCCTATACTCGAAAAAAGATTTGTTCGACTATAGCCTCGGGGGCTACTCCCATCGGGAGCGCTGAGCGCGCACCCGACGATATTTTTTGATAAAGCACTAGAGCATATGAAGTGAAGGAGTATGCGGTGGAGCACTGTTACTCCCATCGGGAGCGAGTTTTTATGGTTGTATAACCCAAATATTTTCAGTCAAAATTTGACTGCAACATGAGATTCTCGAGTTGCGTTATCGCAATGAAACTCGAATGCCGTGATTTATCACGAAGGTAAGACCCCGGGATCCATCCTGTGTGGCCTTGTATACGCACATGGATGCGCTCTGCTGGTATGTATCCGTGTCTACGACGCAAAGAAAATCCTGGTGGACGCACTGGGTACCCTGAGAATCACTGGGATTCATTCTTTGTAAGACCTAAATGCGGCAAAAGAATGGGTTTGACCGGTATCCCGAATTCAAATCCAAGGGGATTGAATTTGAAGTAGGTGGCAAGTATCTGTTCCGGCAGTTAACTGACCTCTTGATCCGTCAGAGTTGTCAGGCTTGTTCATCAAAACCCCTTGCGAAATGCTATCATGAAAATAAGTCGAAATACCAAGTCGAAGATTTGAAGATATGAAGAAGTTGAAGAGTTGATCAAGTCGAATATTTAAAGATTAGAGATTCAACCTGAATTTGCAATTCTGGTAGAATCTCAGGGGCTACTGACAAGGGTATAGTTGATAGAGCCCGTTAGTTGAGTACCCCTTAGGCCCGTTAAGCTAGGCCCAATTATAATGATAGTCGAGATACGAGTTCTTACCGTATATCGATATTGTAATCTGTATCGGACCCTACCCGATCCTCGAGACCTGGCCACCTATATATAGGGGCCAGGAGGGGACGGTGTAGGCCAAATTGAAAGAAAGCCAGGTTCAGCGCCCAAGTTTACTTTCGATATACACTTATTTCGACTAATTCTACCTTCGAGTTCATCCGACGCCCTGTCTCCCCAATCCTAAGTCCTTCATTTAGGACATTTGTCGAGTTAACCCTCGTCAGTCGGAGATGAGGTCGACGAAGACCTCCTGCTGGGGCTGTGGTGGCGGGTTGATGACCACCCCTTATGGGTGGTCATGACAACGCTGGCGGTGCGAAACTTTGGGCGGCGGTGGCACCTCCTGCCCTTCGTAGTCGGCAAATGGCCGCATGTGTGGCGGGAGTGGTGGTGGTGGTGGCAGCAAGGCCAGGTGGTTGGCCACCAGGCCTGTGAGCTTGATGGCTTCGCTGTAGCCGGGGCAGACCTCGTCTTCGTCCGCCTTGGACGCCTCCAAGGCCTGCAGGAGGAGGGCATCCTCTTCGTAGCCGTCGGCCCCTCTGGGGGCAGGTACCCGGTGCTCGGCGGCACATCCTCCATGGCCTCCTCCTTGACGATGTGGTAGTTCTCATCGTCCTCGTCTTCCTCGTCGGGGGGAACTCGGCGACCGCGTGGCGGCGGCGCGCCGTGTGCTCCCAGTTGAGTAAGTCGCACCAGATCCTGGGGCTCCGGTACTTGCGGTCCTCCCGGTGGGAAGGTTGCAGATGTGGCGGCGGATCTCCGCATCCAGACTCGGCCCCACCGGCGGCGCCAGCGGAACCGGCACCTGGCAGGGTTGAAGTGCCAGCTGTGGGGGGAGGGATATGTCGGGGTGGTCGACGCTCTGGTTCGCCGCCTAGAGCGCCCCACACTCCTCGAGGCGCACATATCGGCGATCTCACTGCCGCGGTGGGGACTCGTCGAACGTTGGCCCTCGCCCCACGTAATCCTCCGACCGAGGCGCCAGAGGTAGCTGACGAAGAAGAGCTGCCGGTGTTGGCGGGGTGATGACCCACAAGTATAGAGGGTGTATCGTAGTACTTTCGATAAATAAGAGTGTCAAACCCAACGAGGAGCAGAAGGTGTTGACAAGTGGTTTTGATCAAGGTTTCACTGTAAATACTAGCAAACGGATTTTCAGGGGTATTTGATAGTGCAAATAAATAAAGTACGAGTAAATAAAAGACAGTAGTAATAATTGCAGCAAGTGGCCCAATCCTTTCTTTAGCAAAGGACAAGCCAGATGTGTAACTTATGATGACCAAACATTCTCGAGGACACACGGGAGTTTCTGTCAAGTGCTTTCGCTTCATTCTGCTAAATAATCTTTACAGGTTTGATAAGTGTTATGGGGGTGAACCTGTGCTAGCGCACTACCCTTACTAGGATAAATACACACTTGTGATTATACCCCTCGCAAGCATCCGCAAATACAAGAAAGTAATTAAGATAAATCTAACCACAGCCTTAAACTCTAAGATCCTACGCTCCCTGGTGCAATGGTTTCCCAACAGAGGTTTAGGTTTCTGTCACTCCAGCAACCCCACAATTGGTAGCCAAATACACAATGCATCTCACTAGGCCCATAAATGGTGAAGTATCATGTAGTCGACGTTCACATGACACCACTAGTGAAATAGCACCACAACAAATAAATATTAAACCATTAAATATTACTCAACATAATTCCACTACTAACGACTTGACTTCTCCCATGTCCTCAAGAACTAAACGAACTACTCACAAGACATCATATGGATCATGATCAGAGGTGAAATAATGGTAAATAACAATCTAAACATAAACCTTAATTCAATGGTTCCAGTCAATAGCATCAACCACAAGAGTAATCAACACCGGGAAAGTTTCCCATAAGAATTTGACAAGATTCAACTCAAGATGTTACAGCGGGATGGCGAGGTGATGGTGGAGATGAAGGTGCTGGTGATGGAGATATTGATGATCCCGACGAAGCCTGGTGCGATGGTGATGACGATGGCGAGGATCTCCCCTCACCGGGAAGGAATTTCCCCGGCAGATTTCTCTCTGCCGGAGAGCTTTTCTCTCTCTGGTGTTTTCCACCCCGCAGAGTGATACGTCTCCAACGTATCCATAATTTTTGATGCTCCATGCTTGTTTTTACACCATTTGCTTAGTGTTTCGTTACACTTCGTGGCACTTTTATGCATTTTCCAGAACTAACCTAGTAACAAGTCGCCACAGTGCCAGTTCCCTGTTTTCTACTGTTTTTGTGTTTCAGAAAAGTTACATAGGAAATATTCTCAGAATTGGACGAAACCAAAGCCAGTCGCCCAGAATTTTACCCAAGCTTCCAGAGAACCGAAGAGGAGACGGAGTAGGGCCACGAGGTGGCCACACACCAGGGCGGTGCGGCCTAGGGCCTGCCCGCGCCCCCTATGTGTGAGACCGCCTCGGTCCACTTCTGACGATGCCCCTTCGCCTATAAAGACCCCCCGACGAGAAAAACCTAGGTACCCCATCAGTTTTCCAGAACACATCGCGATCCGCCGCCACCGTCGACCCAAAGATCGGGAGGGTCCAGAAGCTCTTCCCGGCACCCTGCCGGAGAGGGGAATCGCCACCGAAGGTCTTCTTCATCGCCATGCTTGCCTCCGGAGCGATGAGTGAGTAGTCAACCTTGGACTATGGGTCCATAGCAGTAGCTAGATGGTTGTCTTCTCCACCATGTGCTTCATGTTTAGATCTCATGAGCTGCCCTACATGATTGAGATCACCGTTATTTAATTCTACATGTTTGGTTTGTTGGGATCCGATGAATATTGGTGTTATGATTGAGTTGCTATACTGAAATATATCTTATGTTATCTCTATGTTGTTTATGATCTTGCATGCTCTCCGTTGTTAGTAGCTATCTTGGCTGAGTAGTTGCTAGTAACTCCAAGAGGGGGTATTTATGCTCGATAGTTGGGTTCATGCCTCTATTTAATCTGGGGGAGTGACAGAAACCTCTAAGGTTGTAGATGTGTTGTTGCCACTAGGGAGAAAACAACATTCATATGCTTGAGGGCATATGCTTTGTTTACATTACACACTTTGCTTAATGCAATTATCTGTTGTTCGCAACTTAATACCCATGGGGTGTTCGGATGATATCCCCGTGAGTGGATTATTAGTCATAGATGCAGTTGGATGGTGGTCTATGTATTTTGTTGTAATGCCCAGAGTAAATCACATAGTGATCTTCTTGACATATCACGTTATCTTTATTCTATCAATTTCCCAACTGTAATTTGTTTACCCAGCATGTGTTATTTATCTTATGGAGAGACACCACTAGTGAACTGTGGACCCCGGTCCTATTTCCATCATATTGCTATCACCTGTTTACTTTACTCGAACTATTTACTTTACTCGCATACTTCTACTGTTTTCCACTCGATATGCTCATACCCTTTGTTTCAAGCAAACTGGTGAGATTGACAACCTCATCGTAAGTTGGGAACAAAGTACTTGGTTGTGTTGTGTGCAGGTTCCACGTTGCTGCTCGCAAAGCAAAGCTTGGACGAGGCGCCATATAAATTGTCCGGAGCTGTCATGAAGCTTGCAAGCATCACCTTCAGTCGTATTGGCTTTTTCTTCTTTGATCAATAAACCTTGGTTTCTAACTGAGGGAAAAACTTGCTGCTGTGCTCATAACACCTTCCGCTTGGGGGTTCCCAACTGACTGGTTATAATCATCATAATCAACTACACGCCAGCCATCAAGTCTTTTCTGGCGCCGTTGCCGGGGAGGAAAAAGAAGACTTCTGCAAGGGGAGTTTTTGCATGCACATCCTTTACTTTGTTTTATAGTTTTGCTTTACTTTATTTTTACTTGCATCGTTTTATCAAAAACCCAAAGAAAATTAGAATCCTTGATAGTTGTTTTTACTTGTCTACTTTTAGTTTTTCTCAAATGGCTAATCCTGAAAACACCAAGTTGTGTGACTTTACTAGCACGAACAATAGTGATTTTATCTGCACTCCTATTGCGCCACCTGCTCCTGCTGCAAACTTTTATGAGATTAAGCCTGCTTTATTGAACCTTGTTATGAAAGAGCAATTTTCTGGTGCCAGTACTGAAGATGCTGCAGCTCATCTCAACAATTTTGTTGAGCTATGTGAGATGCAGAAATATAAGGATGTAGAAAGTGATATTATTAAGCTTAAGTTGTTTCCTTTTTCTTTGAGAGGAAAAGCTAAAGATTGGTTGCTATCTTTGACTAAGAATAGTATTGATTCATGGGCTAAGTGTAAGGATGCTTTCATTGGTAGATATTATCCTCCTGCTAAAATTATATCTTTGCGTAGCAATATTATGAAGTTTAGTCAATTTGATAATGAACATGTTGCTCAAGCTTGGGAAAGAATGAAAGCTATGATAAAGAATTGTCCCACTCATGGACTGACTACTTGGATGATTGTTCAAACTTTTTATGCAGGACTGAATTTTTCTTCGAAGAACCTATTGGATTCAGCTGCTGGAGGCACTTTTATGTCCCTTACCTTGGATGCCACAACAAAGCTACTTGACAACATGATGGTAAATTATTCCGAATGGCACACCGAGAGAGCTCCACAAGGTAAGAAGGTAAATTCTGTTGAGGAAACCTCTTCCTTGAGTGATAAGATTGATACCATTATGGCTATCCTTGCCAATGATAGGACTCATGTTGATCCTAATAATGTTCCTTTAGCCTCTTTGGTTGCTCAAGAAGAGCATGTTGATGTGAACTTCATTAGAAACAATAATTTTAACAACAATGCTTATAGGAGCAATTTTGCTAGTAACAACTAAGAGAGGTTTCCCTCTAATGGTGAAAATGGCTAGCTTGGTAGACCTAAAATGCCTAGTGAAGAGAGGTTTTTAGAACTTGAAAAGGCTACCAAGATTTTATGCAAATGCAATATGAGCAAAATAAGTTGTTTACTAAGACTATGGAGGAGCAATCAGCTCTGTTGAGGACTATTAGTCATCAACTTGAAAATTTAAACAAGGCTATTCCTGAATTGCAAGCTAAGGTTTCCAAAGCCGAAACTGATATTTCATCTTTGTCTAATGTGCAATCCTCTTTGGTTAACAGAATGTCCGCTAAGACTGATCCTTTTGCTACTGCTAATGCTATTCAAGTTGGAATTGATGAAAATGTTAGATTGTTAGCAGAATTGCATGCTAGATGGGAAAGAGAGGATGAGATTGCTAGGAATATGAAAGTTTATACTATTACTACCTCTAATGATGTTGTTCCTAATGCTAGCAATCCTCTTACTTTGATTGGTGTAGAGAAAACTCCCACTCCTTGTGTTAAAAAGCCTAAAACTGCCAAAACTTTTTCTCAAAAGAGTGCTGAAATTTTTCAGAGTGTAGGAGATGATAGCTCTATTTCCTTTAATGATTTTGATGTTGATGGCTGCAATATATCTGAAGTAATTTTGTTCTTGCAAAAGCTTGCTTTGACTCCCAATGCTAGTTCTTTAAATATTGCTTTTACTAAGCATATTACCAATGCTCTCATGGAAATTAGGGATGAAAAATTACAACAAAAAGCTTCTGTTCCCAAGAAGTTAGAAGATGGTTGGGAACCCATCATTGATATGCATGTTAATGGTTTTGATTGCCATGCTTTATGTGATCTAGGTGCCAGTATTTCTATCATGCCTAGAAAAAATTATGATATGCTTGACTTACCACCGCTTGAAAAATGTTATTATGATGTTCCTATTGCTGATGTTGCTAAGAAGAAACCTTTGGGAAGGATTAATGATATTATTATTATGGTTAACAATAACCCTGTTCCCGTTGATTTTCTCGTTATGGATGTTGAATGCCATGCTTCATGTCCTAATATTTTGGGAAGACCCTTTCTTCGAACTGTAGGTGCCATCATTGATATGAGAGAAGGCACCATCAAATATCAATTCCCACTAAAGAAAGGTATGGAACACTTTGATACGTCCATTTTGCATCACTATTTTGTATCATAATTTACTGTTATTCATTGATATATTTCATATTTAGAGTTGATACTTATGTTATTTCCTTTGTTTTCACATGTTTGATGATCTTTGGAGGAGTTGCTGCCAGAGTCAGGATTCTGCTGGAAAAAGGACCATCAAGGGACCATATTTTGAAGATCAGGAAAATTCTAGAAAAATACCAGGAAATTATATTTTCCCAGAAGACTCAGGAAGCCAGAAGGAAGAGTCGAGAGGAGCCAGGAGGGGCCCACACGCCAGGGTGGCGCGGCCTGACCCCTGGCCGCGCCAGCCCTGTGTGAGGCCGCCCTGGCCCACTTCTGGTCTCGCTCCTCCGCGTACTTTATCGTCCCCGAAAACCTAAGTCAAGGGGGGCTCAGAGTTAGACACTGCCGCCTCTGCGGGGCAGAAAACACCAGAGAGAGAAAAGCTCTCCGGCAGGCAGAAATCTACCAGGGAAATTCCTTCCCGGAGAGGGAAGATCGTCGCCATCGTCATCACCATCGCACCGGACTTCATTGGGATTATCATCATCATCTCCATCACCAGCACCTTCATCTCCACCATCACCACGCCATCCCGCTATAACATCTTGAGTTGGATCTTGTTATGTTCATAGGGGAAACTTTCCCGATATTGATTACTCTTGTAGTTAATGCTATTGAGTGGAACCATTGAATTAAGGTTTATGTTCAGATCGTTATTTACCATTATTTCACCTCTGATCATGATCCATATGATGTCTTGTGATTAGTTCGTTTAGTTCTTGAGGACATGGGAGAAGTCAAGATGTTAGTAGTGAATTATTGTTGAGAAATATTTAATAGTTTGATATTGTTGTGGTGCTATTTCACTAGTGGTGTCATGTGAACGTCGACTACATGATACTTCACCATTTATGGGCCTAGTGAGATGCATTGTGTATTTGGCTACCGATTGTGGGGTTGCTGGAGTGACAGAAACCTAAACCTCTGTTGGAAAACCATTGCACCAGGGAGCGTAGGATCTTAGAGTTTAAGGCTGTGGTTAGATTTATCTTAATTACTTTCTTGTATTTGCGGATGCTTGCAAGGGGTATAATCACAAGTGTGTATTTATCCTAGTAAGGGTAGTGCGCTAGCACAGGTTCACCCCCATAACACCTATCAAACCAATAAAGACTATTGGCTTTATGAAGCGAAAGCTCTTGACAGAAACTCCCGTGTGTCCTCGAGAACGTTTGGTTATTATAAGTACACAACCGGCTTGTCCTTTGCTGAAGAAAGGATTGGGCCACTTGCTGCAATTGTTACAACTGTCTTTTATTTACTCGCACTTTATTTACTCGTATTACCAAATACCCCTGAAAACTTGTTTGCTAGTATTTAGAGTGATTCCTTGATCAAAACCGCTCATCAACACCTTCTGCTCCTCGTTGGGTTCGACACTCTTATTTATCGAAAGTACTACGATACACCCCCTATACTTCTGGGTCATCAAGACTATTTTCTGGTGCCGTTGCCGGGGAGTGTAGCGCTATTGAAGAGTGGAATTGGTAAAGGTAACCGTCGCTGTGAGTATCATTTTTATTTTGTCTTTTATTTTTATTTTTATTTTACTCTGCTATGGAGAACTCTCCATTTGGTTTCCTATTTGGAAACACATCTACTACTACTGCTGCACATGTGGATGAACCACCACCACCACCGCCTGGTGAAATTGATCCTTTTAAGATACCTATGAAAATTGTTGGGCGTATTATGGATAACTGCTATTCAGGTGATGGAACTGTCCATCCGGGTGATCACTTATTATTTATACATGAATTATGCGAGTTGTTCAGATGTGCAGGTATTTCACCAAGCCAGGTCAAGAAGAAACTATTCTCATTATCATTGAAAGGCAGAGCTGAAGAGTGGTATCGACTACTCCAAGATGGTCCATCTATGGCATGGGAGGATATTGTACCTCTCTTTTATTCCAAGTTTTATCCTCCAAGTGAAATTCATAAAGATCGTAACCGGATATATAATTTTTGGCCTCATGATGGAGAGAGTATTGCCCAACCGTGGGGGAGATTGAAGTTACTAATGCTCAAATGCCCCATTCATGAGCTCCCCAATAATATTGTTATTGATAATTTTTATGCGCGGCTTACTCTTCCTGATAAGGATTATTTGGATGCTTCTTGCTTTGGATCATTTACTCATATGAAAGAAGATGCTAAGTGAAAACTTCTTGACCGTATACAAGAGAATGCTGAAGGATGGGAAAACGACAAAGGTAGGAAGTCAGGTATAAACTATGATTATGAATGCATTAAATCTTTTATGGGGACCGATGACTTTCATAGTGTTAGCGCTGCTTATGGTCTTGATTCACAAATTCTTGCTAATTGTCTTAAGTCCTTTGCCTCTTATATTGATGTTCCAAAGAAAGATTGGAACAAATATCATGCGCCTTATAAAGACTCTATTAGTAATATACCTGCTGCAGCTACTAAAGTTTGTACTGTTGATAGCATTGTGCCTGAGCCTTATTTTGAGAAGACACCTTTCCCTGCTAAGGTAAAAAAGTATTCTACTTTGGTAAGTGTGTCTAATAAAAGTACTAAGAAAGCTGCAGAACCTGATGAGCAAATTACTATTAAGTCTCCTGTAACTATATTGAAGGATCTTGTTACTAAAGATGTAGGGGATGAATATATTCTTTTTTGTGAAGATGCTTCTAACATTCTCTCACATCCTAAAAAGCATAGGAAAACAAGTGTTCCTGTTATTTCTGTCAGGATTGAAGATCATTGCTATTATGGTTTATGTGATATTGGTGCTAGTGCAAGTGCTATTCCCTTAGAGCTTTACAAAGAAATCATGCACGAGATTGGCGCTTGTGAACTTGAAGATATTGATGTGGTTGTTCAGCTTGCTAACAGAGAGACTGTTTGGCCTCTTGGTATTGTTCGAGATGTGGAAGTTCTTTGCGGTAAGACTAAATACCCTACTAATTTTCTAGTACTTGGTAAGGAGGCTAGTAAAACTTGTCCTATTATTTTTGGTAGACCATTTTTGAACACATGTGGCGCCGTGATAGATTGTAAGAAGGAGAATTTTTTTACTAAGTTCAATGGAGAGTCTTATGAGTTTAATTTTTCCAAGTTTGCTAAGACTTATTATGAAAATGATACGCCTAATGAAAATTTTCGAGTTGAACAGCTTGCTTCTATTGCTCTTGCTCCTAATAATGCCTTGCAGCAATTCATGGAAGATCACGAAAGTGATGTTTTCAGCAAGGAAAGAGAAGAGATTGACGATATTCTTCTTCATCAACCACCATTAATCAAGCATAATCTACCTGTGGAGGATCTTGGTACCACTTTGCCACCTAAAGAAGATCCTGTGTTTGAATTAAAACCTTTGCCTGATAATCTTAAATATGCTTACATAGATGATAAGAAAATATATCCTGTTATTATTAGCTCTAAACTTGCAGGAAAGGAAGAAGAAAGATTATTGGAGATATTGAGGAAACACCGAGGAGCTATGGGATATACTCTTGATGATTTAAAAGGGATTTCTCCCACTTTATGTCAGCATGCCATTAATATGGAGAAAGACGCGAAGCCAGTCGTGGAGCATCAACGCCGCCTAATTCCCAAGATGAAGGATGTGGTAAGAAATGAGGTATTAAAACTCCTTGATGCTGGTATTATTTATCCTATTGCTGATAGTAGATGGGTTAGTCCTGTTCATTGTGTTCCTAAGAAAGGAGGTATGACTGTTGTGCCTAATGAGAATAACGAGCTTATTCCTCAAAGGGTGGTAGTTGGTTATAGAATGTGCATTGATTATAGGAAGGTAAACAAAGTTACTAAGAAAGATCATTACCCTTTACCGTTTATAGATCAGATGTTAGAAAGGTTGTCTAAGAAGACTCATTTTTGTTTCCTTGATGGTTATTCTGGTTTTTCTCAAATTGCTGTTAAGAAGGATGATCAAGAGAAAACCACTTTTACTTGTCCTTATGGAACTTATGCTTATAGACGTATGCCGTTTGGTTTATGCAATGCTCCTGCTACTTTTCAAAGATGCATGTCTGCTATTTTTCATGGCTTTTGTGAAGAAATTGTGGAGGTCTTCATGGACGATTTCTCCGTCTATGGAACTACTTTTGATAATTGTTTGCACAACCTTGATAAAGTTTTGCAGAGGTGTGAAGAAACTAACCTTTTTCTTAATTGGGAGAAATGCCACTTTATGGTAAATGAAGGAATTGTCCTTGGACATAAAATTTCTGAAAGAGGTATTGAAGTTGATAGAGCGAAAGTGGAAGCAATTGAGAAAATGCCCTGTCCCAGAGATGTTAAAGGTATTCGTAGTGTTCTTGGTCATGCTGGTTTCTATAGGAGGTTTATTAAAGATTTCTCTAAGATTTCAAAGCCCCTTACTAATCTTCTTCAAAAAGATATACCATTTGTCTTTGATGATGATTGTAAGGAAGCTTTTGAAACTCTTAAGAAGGCTTTAACTACTGCTCCTATTGTTTAACCACCTGATTGGAATTTACCTTTTGAAATTACGTGTGATGCTAGTGATTTTGCTATTGGTGCTGTTCTTGGACAGCGCGTTGATAATAAGTTGAATGTTATTCATTATGCTAGTAAGACTCTTGATGCTGCTCAGAAGAATTATGCTACTACTGAGAAAGAGTTTCTTGCTGTTGTTTTTGCATGTGATAAGTTTAGATCTTACATTGTTGATTCTAAAGTTACTATTCATACTGATCACGCAGCTATTAGATATCTTATGACTAAGAAGGATGCTAAGCCTAGTCTTATTAGATGGGTGTTGCTTTTAGAAGAGTTTGATTTGCATATTGTAGATAGGAAAGGTGCTGAAAATCCTATGGCTGACAACTTGTCTAGATTGGAAAACATTTCCTTTGATCCTATTCATGTTAACGATAGTTTTCCAAATGAATAGTTGGCTGCAATAAATGTAACTTCGCGAGACCTTCCTTGGTATGCTGATTATGCTAACTTTATTGTTTCCAAGTATTTGCCTCCGACCTTTACAGCTCAGCAAAGAAGAAAATTCTTTTATGATTTGAGGCATTACTTTTGGGATGACCCACATTTATATAAAGAAGGAGTTGATGGTATTATGAGAAGATGCGTCCCGGAATATGAGCAACAAGAGATATTAAGAAAATGCCATAGCAGCGCCTATGGAGGGCATCATGCTGGAGACAGAACCGCGCAGAAGGTTCTACAATCAGGTTTTTATTGGCCAACCCTCTTTAAAGATGCCAGAAGGTATGTTTTATCTTGTGATGAATGTCAAAGAGTTGGTAATATCTCTAGACGCAATGAAATGCCTATGAGTTACACTCTTGTTATTGAACCGTTTGATTGTTGGGGATTTGACTTGATGGGTCCTTTTCCTCCTTCAAAAGGCTATACCCATATACTTGTTGCTATAGATTATGTTACTAAATGGGTAGAAGCCATACCTACAAAGAGTGCCGATGGTGAGACCTTGTTAAAAATGCTTAAGGATGTTATTTTTCCTAGGTTTGGTGTGCCTAGATATCTTATGACTGATGGAGGTTCTCATTTTATTCACGGTGGTTTTAGAAAAACTCTTGCTAAATATGATGTCAATCATAGAATTGCTTCTACTTATCATCCCCAAACTAGTGGGCAGGTAGAGCTTTCAAATAGGGAGATCAAGTCTATCTTGCAGAAGACTGTCAATAGATCTAGGAAAAACTGGGCTAGTAAGTTAAACGACGCTTTATGGGCTTATAGAACTGCTTATAAGAACCCCATGGGTATGTCTCCTTATAAGATGGTTTACGGAAAAGCATGTCACTTGCCCTTAGAATTAGAACACAAAGCTTTTTGGGCAGTGAGAGAGCTTAATAGAGATTTTAAACTAGCTGGTAAGAAAAGGTTATTAGATTTGAGTTCTCTAGATGAGTGGAGAAACGAAGCGTATGAAAATGCCAGGCTTTTTAAAGAGAAAGTCGAGCAATGGCATGATAAGAGAATTCTTAAGAGAGAGTTTCATGTTGGTGAGAAAGTTCTTTTGTATAGGTCTCGTCTCAGATTTTTTGCAGGAAAATTACTCTCTAAATGGGAAGGACCATATGTTATTGTGGAAGTGTACCGCTCAGGTGCTATTAAGATCGCTTCATTGAAAGATGACTCTACACAAGTGGTGAATGGTCAAAGACTCAAACATTATATTTCTGGAGATTCTTATAATGAAGATGTTGATGTTATTGAAACAATTTCTCCAGAAGAATTCATCTAAGACAAATTGCAGGTACCTGCAGAGTTCGTTTTCGAATAGGTAACAGTTCTAGTCAGAGAAGTTTCGCGAAAAGCTCTTCCTTTAATATTTTGGCTATTTTTACTAAATATTAAAAATCACGAGACGAAAACGGGCAGGAAAAAGAGTCCGTGTGCCTCTCACACACAGGTGGCGCGGGCCCACCCCTGGCCGCGCCACCTAGGTGTGAGAGCACCCCGGAACTCGTTTCCGTCCCGGTTTCCTCCTGTGATTTCGTTTCGATGTATAATTTTCGCCTATTTAACCCCCCGGAGTCCCCGAGGTCTGTATATCATTTTCTCGCCGTGTTTTGTTTCGAGTTGTGTCTGTCAAGGATTGCTCTCGGCTTGGGAGTCACAATGTCTTTGTCCGGTCCATCTGAGGAGAACCCTCTTGCAGATTCCATCAATCCGTACATGAGGGAGCTGAGGATGCATCTGAAGGAATTGTCACTCAAGGATGGGGAGTTACAGATTAAAGATGTTCAAGGACCCAAGGGAGAAGGGAGTCTCGAAGCAAGGATGGAAGCACTGATACAAGAAGTTTTCAAATACAAGAAGATGGCAGAACGCGAGGTGGACATTATCTATAGGATTAATCAAGAGCTTGTTGCCAAGTACAAGAAGGAGACTACAGAGCTCTGGAGGGATGTCCTCTCACTCCAGGAGACGACTAGCCAATTACAAGCACAACTCTACGACGTGCAGAACCAAAATTGTGAGTATGAAGCTAGATTTCAACAAATGAGTGCTGCTGCAAGTTTCAGGATTTTGGAGACCAAGACATCCTTCCTTGATGGAGGACCTCTGCCTTGGAAGTATGACAACGAAGATTATCCACCACCACCGCCCAAGGAGTAATTCGTCATCGGTATAGGCATCCATTTGGCTTGTTTCAAGCTTGGGGGAGTGCCGCGGTATCACATCATTACCTTTTGCTCATTTACTTTTCAAGTAGAGTCATATCATGAATAGAGAAGTTATCTTATAGAATAGTTTGCAGTTTGGAAGTATCCTCCTTAGTTGGTTATCTATGTATCCCTTGGTGTGAGTTGCGGTAATAAAATATTAATGAGAAGTTTTATCGTTTACTTTTCGTGCACTTTATGTTAGTCTGTAATCTCTCTTGTATGACTAGTCTTGTTGATTGGTATTGGTATCACTTTGGGAGCATGAGTAAATTTAGTTGGTTTTGGCAAACCTAGCTTGGTCAGTAGCAAATTTACCTTGAGGTTTGAGTAGAAAAGAATAAAGAAGTGCTTGTAGTTACATCACTTCAGTTTTCCTTATGTTTGGCTTATAAGCATTGTTATTCCTGAAGTCAAAATCATTGTACCTTCAAGGGAGTTTGCATGATTGTACTTATTATATGTATGTTTGTTTGTTACATGCAACTCTTATGCTTGCTACCCAGCCTTACTAGCCAAAAACCTGTACTGAGAGGAAATACTTCTCGTGCATCCAATTCCCAAAAGCCAAGTCACTTCCAAAGAGTCCACTATAAATTCCTATGCATGGTATTTCAAGCCATTCCAAGTAAATTTTCATGTGCTACCTTTCAAAAACCTTCAAACACTTCTCATTTTGTGCCACTGTTTTTAGCTCATGAGGACATATTGGATGGGTTTGTTATCTTCCATACTAAATTGAGTACCCCTCGACTAGGCAGCTTCATCTGCTCGTCATTAATTTTGCAAGGGAGCTGGTCAGACCATTATAATCTCAAAAAGAAAAGAGCACTCCTCCATGCTATGTGAAAGTTGGTTGGCACCCGATGGAATCGGTTAGCCATGGTTTGAGAAAGGAAAAAGGTGGGGAGGAGTGCAAAGCTATAAAAGAGCACCAAAGTGCCAATTAATCAAACATCTCGGAACCGCTCTCACTTGTTTAGTATGGAAGATATCAAGAACTCCGTTGCTAGTCGTTGACAAAAGCAACCACCTCTCAAAATAACTTTTTACCTCTGTTTTACAAATGAAAAGCTCTAGCACATGTTTAATCCCTGCTTCCCTCTGCGAAGGGCCTATCTTTTACTTTTATGTTGAGTCAACCTATTTCCCTCTATCTAAAGCAAGCATTTGAGTTGTTATGTTTCACTCATCCATATGTTGATCCGTTTAATCATGTTTACTATCTTCCTTGTTTTGTATAATGCTTTTGTCTGAAGGAATACATCTTTGAAAGCTTTCTATGAATGCAAAAGTTTACCTTGTTGAGCATATGGTCTTTGCTATGTTAGCTCTGTTTTAAAAGGCTCCGTTTAAAAGAAAGAATAGCTTGTTCATCGTTCTTTGACCAAGAACTAAGGTTTGCCATTGCCAATTATAGTTTACCTTGTGCATCTTTACATGTGATTCCCTTTTACCCATTGCAAGTCTATATCTTATAAAGGGAAGTTGCTGTCTATTATAATTTGTGCCTTGGTGAATGTGATGCTTCTTGTCCGTATTTTGATTATCGACACTTCACTCCATAAACCTGTGGTCATGTTTACCGAGTTTAGTTTTCGCTTGGGGACAAGCGAGGTCTAAGCTTGGGGGGGTTGATACGTCCATTTTGCATCACTATTTTGTATCATAATTTACTGTTATTCATTGATATATTTCATATTTACAGTTGATACTTATGTTATTTCCTTTGTTTTCACATGTTTGATGATCTTTGGAGGAGTTGCTGCCGGAGTCAGGATTCTGCTGGAAAAAGGACCATCAAGGGACCATATTTTGAAGATCAGGAAAATTCCAGAAAAATACCAGGAAATTATATTTTCCCAGAAGACTCAGGAAGCCAGAAGGAGGAGTCGAGAGGAGCCAGGAGGGGCCCACACGCCAGGGTGGCGCGGCCTGACCCCTGGCCGCGCCAGCCCTGTGTGAGGCCGCCCTGGCCCACTTCTGGTCTCGCTCCTCCGTGTACTTTATCGTCCCCGAAAACCTAAGTCAAGGGGGGGCTCAGAGTTAGACACCGCCGCCTCTGCGGGGCGGAAAACACCAGAGAGAGAAAAGCTCTCCGGCAGGCAGAAATCTGCCAGGGAAATTCCTTCCCGGAGAGGGGAGATCGTCGCCATCGTCATCACCATCGCACCGGACTTCATCGGGATCATCATCATCATCATCTCCATCACCAGCACCTTCATCTCCACCATCACCACACCATCCCGCTGTAACATCTTGAGTTGGATCTTGTTATATTCATAGGGGAAACTTTCCCGGTATTGATTACTCTTGTAGTTGATGCTATTGAGTGGAACCATTGAATTAAGGTTTATGTTCAGATCGTTATTTACCATTATTTCACCTCTGATCATGATCCATATGATGTCTTGTGAGTAGTTCGTTTAGTTTTTGAGGACATGGGAGAAGTTAAGATGTTAGTAGTGAATTATTGTTGAGAAATATTTAATGGTTTGATATTGTTGTGGTGCTATTTCACTAGTGGTGTCATGTGAATGTCGACTACATGATACTTCACCATTTATGGGCCTAGTGAGATGCATTGTGTATTTGGCTACCGATTGTGGGGTTGCTGGAGTGACAGAAACCTAAACCTCCGTTGGAAAACCATTGCACCAGGGAGCGTAGGATCTTAGAGTTTAAGGCTGTGGTTAGATTTATCTTAATTACTTTCTTGTATTTGCGGATGCTTGCAAGGGGTATAATCACAAGTGTGTATTTATCCTAGTAAGGGTAGTGCGCTAGCACAGGTTCACCCCCATAACACCTATCAAACCAATAAAGACTATTGGCTTTATGAAGCGAAAGCTCTTGACAGAAACTCCCGTGTGTCCTCGAGAACGTTTGGTTATTATAAGTACACAGCCGGCTTGTCCTTTGCTGAAGAAAGGATTGGGCCACTTGCTGCAATTGTTACTACTGTCTTTTATTTACTCGCACTTTATTTACTCATATTACCAAATACCCCTGAAAACCTGTTTGCTAGTATTTACAGTGATTCCTTGATCAAAACCGCTCATCAACACCTTCTGCTCCTCGTTGGGTTCGACACTCTTATTTATCAAAAGTACTACGATACACCCCCTATACTTGTGGGTCATCACACTTCCCTAGGAAAAGAAAGAAATTACTTTTTGACTCTATTCTTAGAGCAAATTATGAGCTTGATGCTTTATCTCTTGATGTTACTTGATTCACAATTTTCTGCGCCTAGCTCAAAGGCGTTAAAGAAAAGCACTCTTGGGAGATAACCCAATGTTTTCTTTTCAGTACTTTTTCTTTTATTTGAGTCTTGGAAGTCATTACTACTGTAATGACCTCTCCTTATCATTTTTATTTTATTGTTGTGCCAAGAGAAGCCTCTAATTTGAGTGAGGTAAAGATTTGGGGATGTTGCTGTCCTAAAACTGTTTTCGGTGCTGCACCGTAAACATTCATGAAAATTCTCTGTATATCTTTTGGACCTGCGATTTCTTGTGCATATGCCCCAGGCTATATCCAAACTTTCATTAGTTGAACACTTTTTGATTTGAGCAACAGAAAACCCCTTAAAAAATCGGCCTTTATCAGCTGTTCTGTTTTGACAGATTTCTGCCACCATTCGTTTTTGCCGCTTTATCGCTTTCTTTTCGAGTTCTTTTGATCACAGAACTTTTGGGGAAGTTGCTACAGTAGTATATACTTTATATGTGGTGGTTTTGGGTTGAAACCTGAAGCAAAAGAGGTTGATTATATGTTATGCTTACACTAATGTTGCTAATAGATTTGTGTTTAGTTTTGTATGAAGGAAGTTTTCAAGTGTAGGGATCGGAGAGTGATGAGATGAGTTGAAGAACGGACAAAAGCTCAAGCTTGGGGATGCCCATGCATCACCCCAAGAAATATCCAAGAAGTACAAGCGTCAAAGCTTGGGGATGCCCCCGAGGCACCCCTTCTTCATCGGCAAAAATCAGGTCACCTTTCAAGACACTATATTTTTATTGCTTCATGCACTATGCGTTTTTCTTGGAGCATCAGTTGTTTTAGTTTTCATTATTAGTTTTGTTTTGTTTGCTGCAATAAATGGTTGGACCCCAACAAATTTCTTTTTGAGAAGTTGCCTTGCTTTTCATTTGCTAAGAACGCTCTAGTTTTCACTCTTATCAAAAACTGAGTGTTCTTCTTTTTCTGCTACTGCTTTTGGTTTTCGTTTTCGCCTTGATTTGCGTTCAGATCTTCTTATATTTATTTATCAAGGTGTATTTTTTCCTCTAGACCATGTTGGTTTTCCTCAAAAGAGTTGGATTAAAAAATTTTGAATGGTGTTGGAAAAGAGAAAAAGCTTTATGCAAAAAAGTGGTACAAGAAGGAGCTTGTGTAGACTGCGGCTTAGGCTTTTTCATTTCATGCTTGATGTCTTTTTGATAGTATGCTTAGTGGTTTTGCTGTAGCATGACTTGTCTCAAATAACTGAGATTGCTTAATGAGCCTTTGAAAAAATCATGCGTTGTTTTAATTATTTGGAAGCATTATTTTGGTTTTCTCCTTGATGCTTTATTTGGGTTGACTTGGCGCATGCTCACACATGTTAGACTCTTACAAAGTCGCCAATAGCCTCTATGATCATTTAGTTTTTGACTTTTGATGCCATCTTATGCTTCTTTTAATGTTGCTTTGTCGCTTTGCATGATTATGGCCATTACTGCTCTCTTAGTTGGTCGCTCCCAGTCTTTTGCTAGCCCTCGCCTTGTACTGAGTATGAGCTCTACTCGTGCATCCAACTCCTAAAAACCAAGTTTTCCAAAGTGTCCACCATACATACCTATTAGCAATTTGCTATTCCAAGTAAATTTGACTTGCTTTTATCTACTCTTCAAATTAAACTCTTACCAGTGTTATGCGAAAATTGGTCAGTAAAGCTCTCACGAACCGGATGGCACACTTTACTTTTTCTTGTTCTTAAAAATTTGACATTGTGGTCTCTTATGTTGAGTTGTTATGCTTGCAAGTTGTAAGTTGGAGACTAGCCCAGCCATGCCGTCATGGGGCAAGCTTTCAACATTGCACTTCTTATTTGAGTTGATATCGTGATCTTTTGTTTATGTATACCCGCTGTGTGAAATGAATTGGGAATCTTGCGGGGATCATGGAGTTTGTATATGTGTTAGGGAAACGCCTGGGCCGCCAATCTAAGCCATGCATAATTCATGGTGGAAATTTGTAGCATCCCCATAGTGGACATTCGACGACGCATCTCAAAATAAAAAGCTAAACAAATGGTAAATAAAAGAGATGTCGAGGTGTTCATTGTCTGCTTGTCCTGTCATTTTGATGTGGGCTTGTTCCATGTCATCGGGCACGGAGGTACCCTGTTGGTGGTTCTCAATGATACATATATACTTACAATGACAAGAGCCTTGCTTGGGACTCTAAGTAGAGTAGCATGAGGTTTGGGTACTCATATTCACGGGACATGAGGTTTTTGACTTATGATTTGTCAAGCATATGCATCATAATTGTTCTCGCATTAACTTTAACCATTCAAGATGCTTATGATGGGGGCAATGAGAGGTCAAAGCCGGTAAGTACCATAATTTTTGAAGGTTATAAAACTTGCAATCACTGCTTCCCTCTACGAAGGGCCTTTCTTTTACTTTTATGTTGAGTCACCACCTTCTATCTTTATGCACCATTAAGAGAGTATAGTTGTCATTCTTAGTATAATGTGCATTGTCCCAAAGTTTTCATTGATTGATTCATATTGTTGGTTTCACTTGTTCTTAAATTATTTGTATCTAGTCGCCCTCTTAAACTTGAAGGTGTCCTATGCATTTATGTTTTGCTCTCCATGAAGGACAAGCTGAAAACCATTTGTATGTTTTTCCTTATGATTTGAACACATGTTTGACTTTCATTGTTTCATTTTCATGATCTTTTGTTTATGTTCATTTTCATGTTATAACATGGTTGCTAAATTTTTATTGTCAAGATTATATCTTTCATGCCCATGTTTTAAGTCCTTTTGATCCCAGCTCACAAATGCCTACATATATGATCAAGATTGTGTAGGTGCATGTCACCTCAAAAATTATTTCTTTTGTTATCACTTACCTACTCGAGGACGGGCAGGAGTTAAGCTTGGGGATGCTTGATACGTCTCCAACGTATCTATAATTTTTGATGCTCCATGCTTGTTTTTACACCATTTGCCTAATGTTTTGTTACACTTCGTGGCACTTTTATGCATTTTTCGGAACTAACCTACTAACAAGTCGCCACAGGGCCAGTTCCCTATTTTCTGCTGTTTTTGTGTTTCAGAAAAGTTACATAGGAAATATTCTCGGAATTGGATGAAACAAAAGCCAAACATCCAGAAATCCACCGAAGCTTCCAGAGAACCAAAGAGGAGATGGAGTGGGGCCACGAGGGGCCCACACACCAGGGCGGCGCGGCCCAGCCCCTGGCCGCAACCCCTATGTGTGAGACCTCCTCGGTCCACTTCTGACGATGCCCCATTCGCCTATAAAGACCTCCCGACGGGAAAAACCTAAGTACCCGATCAATTTTCCAGAAACACATTGTGATCCGCCGCCATCGTCGACCCGAGATCGGGAGGGTCCAGAAGCTCTTCCCGGCACTCTGCCGGAGAGGGGAATCGCCACTGGAGGTCTACTTCATCGCCATGCTTGCCTCCGGAGTGATGAGTGAGTAGTCTACCTTGGACTATGGGTCCATAGCAGTAGCTAGATGGTTGTCTTATCCACCATGTGCTTCATGTTTAGATCTCATGAGCTTCCCTACATGATTGAGATCACCGTTATGTAATTCTACATGTTGTGTTTGTTGGGATCCGATGAATATTGGTGTTATGATTGAGTTGCTATACTGAAATATATCTTATGTTATCTCTATGTTATTTATGATCTTGCATGCTCTCCGTTGTTAGTAGCTATCTTGGCCGAGTAGTTGCTAGTAACTCCAAGAGGGGGTATTTATGCTCGATAGTTGGGTTCATGCCTCTATTTAATCTGGGGGAGTGACAGAAACCTCTAAGGTTGTAGATGTGCTGTTGCCACTAGGGAGAAAACAACATTCATATGCTCGAGGGCATATGCTTTGTTTACATTACACACTTTGCTTAATGCAATTATCTGTTGTTCGCAACTTAATACTCATGGGGTGTTCGGATGATATCCCCGTGAGTGGATTATTAGTCATAGATGCAGTTGGTGAAGGGTTTCGCAGCATAGTAAATCAAAAAAATTCCTACGGATGCGAACAAGAAAGCCAAGGTCTAATCTAGGAGATGTAATCAACCAGAGAGGTAGATGAGATCTTCATACCCTTGAAGAAATCGCACAGCGGAAACGTTCAACAGAACGTGGATGATGTAGTCGTACTAGCCGTCTCCTCCCCGCGATCCGATCCGATCCTACGCCGCAAGTGGCGGCACCTCCGAGAGATGCACACGTACGGTGCAGCGACGTCTCCTCCTTCCTTGGTCCAGCAAGTATGGTGGAGAGATAGATTGGATCTGCAGCACGACGGCGTGGTGCTTATGGTGGAGAGTTTCTGCGGCAGGGCTTCGCCTACGCACAGTCGCGAGAGAGAGAGAGGTGGAGGGGCAGCAGTTGGCCGGCGGCTAGGGTTGGAGTGGGGGGAAAGGCTGCGCCCCTGCCCTCCTTATATAGGGGGCTGGCCGGCCCCTTGACCCCTCCTCCAAGCCCTAGGGCGGCGGCCCAAGGGGGAAGAGTGGGGGGGGCAAGTTTTCCCCCTTCCTTTTGGAAGGTTCCCTTAGGGTTTCCCCTAAGGGCTGGCCGGCTGGGCCTTAGGGGCCTTGTGCGCCTGGCCCAAAGTGGCAAGGACACTTCCCCTTAGGCCCACATAGGCCTCCGATAAGTGGGCCCACGTTGGTCCCACTCCGAAACCTTCTAGAACCTTCCGGTACAATACCGATAAACTCCGAAACGATTTCGGAATCCAAAAACTGCTTTCCTTTATATGAATCTTATTCTCCGGACCATTCTGGAACCTCTCGTGACGTCCTGGATCTCATCCGAGACTCCGACCAAAAACTCATAAACCAATTATCCATTCTATCCTAGCGTCGATGCACGTTAAGTGTGTGACCCTACGGGTTCGAGAATATGCAGACATGATCTTGTATCAATAATCAACAGCGGGATCTGGAAACCCATATTGACTCCCACATATTCATCGATGATCATATCGGATGAACCACGATGCCAGGATTCAATTAATCCCGTATATGTATTCCCTTCGTCACGCGATATTTTACTTGCCCGAGATTCGATCGTCGGTATCGCCATACCTAGTTCAATCTCGTTCATAGAAAGTACTTTACTCGTTCCGTAATCCGATATCACTTTGTGATTAACTCCTTAACCACGTGCTTGCAAGCGGTGTTGATATCGATTACCGAGTGGGCCCGAAGTATATCTCTCCGACTCGGGAGGGACAAATTCCATCTCGATACATACAACCCAATAAGTACTTTCCGATCACTTGAGAGACACCTTTATGATCACCCTCACATAGGATGACGTTTGATGACCTCAAAGCTTTCTTCCGATACCAGGGAGTTGTATTATCTCATGGTCTAAGGAATACAATACTTGACATAGGAAAAAGCTTCGCAAAGATGAACACAATGACACGATCTAATTGCTCTGCTTTATTTGGGTCTGTCCATCACATCATTCTCCTAATGACATGATCTCATTATTAATTGACAACTCATGTCTATGGTTAGGAAACCTTAACCATCATTAATCAATGAGCTAGTCCATAGAGGCGTACTAGGGACATGGTGTTGTTCATAAACCACACAAGTATTAAAGTTTCCGCTTAATACAATTCTAGCATGGAATATAAACATTATCATGAACAAGAATTATAATAATAACATCTTTATTATTGCCTCTAGGGCATAATTCCAACAGTCTCCCACTTGCACTAGAGTCAATAATCTAGTTTACATCTGGTAACAATCTAACACCCATGGCATTAAGGTGCTGATCATGTTTTGCTCGTGGAAGAGGTTTAGTCAACGGATCTGCGACATTCAGATCCGTATGTACTTTGCTAATCTTCAGATCTCCATCTGATATATAATCTCGAATTATATGGAAACGGCAGTTGATGTGCTTGGTCTTTGGATGATATCTTGGTTCCTTAGCCAGTGCTATGGCGCCAGTGTTGTCGCACAATATCTCCAGTGGGTCCAAGGCATTTGGAACCACACCAAGCTCAGTGATGAAGTTCCTGATCCAAACTCCTTCACTTGATGCTTCCGAAGCAGCCATGTATTCCGCTTCTGTTGTAGATCCCGCGATCACGCTTTGCTTGCAGCTTCTCCAGCTCACAGCTCCACCATTCAAAATATAAACGTATCCTGTCTGAGATTTAGAATCATCCGGGTCGGTGTCGAAGCTAGCGTCAACGTAACCTTTTACGACGAGCTCCTCATCACCTCCATAGACCAAGAACATTTCTTTAGTCCTATTTAAATACTTTAGGATGTTCTTTACGGTTGTCCAGTGTTCCACTCCTGGATCACTTTGGTATCTGCTCGTCAAA
Source organism: Dactylis glomerata (assembly GCA_007115705.1). Lineage (NCBI taxonomy): Eukaryota > Viridiplantae > Streptophyta > Magnoliopsida > Poales > Poaceae > Dactylis > Dactylis glomerata. The sequence goes on along the minus strand of QXEO01000545.1, from coordinate 4,871,349 downwards.
CTAAGAGCATTGGACACATCTGGTCTAGTACACAGCATGGCATACATGATAGAACCTATGGCCGAGGCATATGGCACTTTGCTCATAGTATCTCTATCTTTTACCGTAGCTGGACACTGAGCCTTGCTCAATATCTTTCCCGACAACATGGGCAATGAACCTTTCTTTGCTTTATCCATTCTGAACCTCTTCAGAACTTTGTCTAGGTATGTACTTTGGCTTAAACCTATTAGGCGTCTTTCTCTATCTCTATAGATTTTGATGCCTAATATATAAGCAGCTTCTCCTAGGTCTTTCATTGAAAAACATTTATTCAAATAACTCTTCACATCGTTAAGCATACCGATGTCATTTCCAATAATCAATATGTCATCCACATATAGTACTAAAAATGTCACCGAGCTCCCACTCACTTTCTTGTATATACAAGCTTCGTAGCAATTTGGAACAAATCCAAAACTCTTGATCACTTGATCAAAACGAAGGTTCCAACTCTGAGATGCTTGCTTCAGTCCATAAATGGAACGCTGAAGTTTGCACACTTTATTAGCATCCTTAGGATCGACAAAACCTTCAGGCTGCATCATATACAACTCTTCATCAATGTTGCCATTGAGGAACGCAATCTTGACATCCATCTGCCATATTTCATAATCATGAAACGCAGCAATTGCTAATAAAATCCGAATGGACTTAAACATCGCTACGGGAGAGAAAGTCTCATCGTAGTCAACACCTTGAACTTGCCGAAAACCTTTTGCGACAAGCCGAGCTTTATAGACAATAGCATTACCATCCGCGTCCGTTTTCTTCTTGAAAATCCATTTGCACTCAACGGCCTTACAGTCGCTAGGAGGGTCCACCAAAGTCCACACTTGGTTTTCGCTCATGGATCCCAATTCGGATTTCATGGCCTCTAGCCATTTCTCAGAGTCTGGGCTCATCATTGCTTCCTCATAGTTCGCAGGTTCACTGTTGTCTAACAACAAGACGGTTAAGACAGGGTTGCCATACCATTCAGGAGTGGCACGCGACCTTGTCGACCTGCGAAGTTCAGTGGTAGCATCGTTCGAAGTTTCATGATCCTCGTCATTAGCTTCCTCTCTTGTTGGTGCAGACGGCACCGGAACAACTTCAGGTGCTGCGCTACTCTCCAACTCGAGAGAAGGTTCAATAACCTCGTCTAGCTCTACCTTCCTCCCACTCACTTCTTTCGAGAGAAACTCCTTCTCAAGAAAGGATCCGTTCTTAGCAACAAACACTTTGCCTTCGGATCTGTGGTAGAAGGTATACCCAATCGTTTCTTTAGGGTATCCTATGAAGACGCATTTCTCCGCTTTGGGTTCGAGCTTGTCCGTCATCAACTTCTTGACGTAAGCTTCGCATCCCCAAACTTTAAGAAACGACAACTTAGGTTTAGCACCAAACCATAGTTCATACGGTGTCATCTCAACGGATTTAGATGGTGCCCTATTTAAAGTGAATGCAGCGGTTTCTAATGCATAACCCCAAAATGATAACGACAAATCTGTAAGAGACATCATCGATCGCACCATATCTAATAGAGTTCGATTCCGGCGTTCAGACACACCATTGCGCTGTGGTGTTCTGGGTGGCGTGAGTTGCGAAACGATTCCGCTTGCTTTAAGATGCGTGATAAAATCATAACTCAAATACTCACCTCCACGATCAGATCGCAGAAATTTAATTTTCCTGTTACGATGGTTTTCCACTTCGTTCTGAAATTCTTTGAACTTTTCAAACGTTTCAGATTTATGTTTCATTAAATAGATATACCCATATCTACTTAAGTCATCAGTAAAAGTGAGAAAATAGCGATATCCATCGCGCGTCGAAACACTCATTGGTCCGCACACATCGGTATGTATGATTTCCAATAAGTCTGTTGCTCGCTCCATTATTCCGGAAAACGGGGTTTTGATCATCTTGCCCATGAGGCACGGTTCGCACGTGTCAAATGATTCAAAATCAAGAGACTCCAAAAGTCCATCAGAATGGAGTTTCTTCATGCGTTTTACACCAATATGACCTAGACGGCAGTGCCACAAATAAGTTGGATTATCACTATCTACTTTGCATCTCTTAGCCTCAATGTTATGGATGTGCGTTTCATTGCTTTCGAGATTCAGAAGAAATAAACCATTCACAACAGGTGCATGACCATAAAAGATGTTATTCATATAAATAGAACAACCATTATTCTCAGATTTAAATGAATAACCGTCTTGCAATAAACACGATCCAGATATAATGTTCATGCTCAACGCAGGCACATAATAACATTTATTAAGGTTTAAAACTAATCCCGAAGGTAAAACTAAGGAGAGCGTGCCGACGGCCATCACATCAACTTTTGATCCATTGCCAACGTGCATCGTCACCTCATCCCTTGCTAGCCACCGTCTATTCCGTAGCTCCTGTTTCGAGTTACAAATATTAGCAACTGAACCAGTATCATATACCCAGGCACTACAATGAGCGCTAGTAAGGTAAACATCAATAACATGTATATCAAATATACCTTTAATGGTGCCAGCCTTCTTGTCCGCTAAGTACTTCGGACAGTTGCGCTTCCAGTGACCCTTGTCCTTGCAATAGAAGCACTCAGTGTCTGGCTTAGGTCCAGACTTGAGCTTCTTCTCAGCAGGGGCAACGCGCTTGCCGCTGCCTTTCTTGAAGGATCCCTTTGCACCCTTAGCTTTCTTGAAGCTAGTGGTCTTGTTGACCATCAACACATGATTATCTTTCTTGATATCCACCTCCGCAGCTTTCAGCTTTGCGAAGAGCTCAGCGATCGTATCAGTGGAACCAATTTAATTATGAGTAACCACAAAACCTTTGTAGCTAGGAGGGAGTGATTGCAGAACTCTGTCAATCTTGAGCTCTTCTAGAATCTTGCAGTCCAGTTGCTCAAGACGTTGAGTGTAGCCCGACATCTTAATGGCGTGCTCACTAACGGAACTCCCTTCCTCCATCTTGCAGTTAAAGAACTTCTCAGAGATCGCATATCTCTCAGAACGGGCTTGAGTCTGAAACATGGTTTTCAGTTCCTCAAGAATCTCAAAGGGCCCGTCGAACTCCTCAAAACGATTTTGAAGTTCTGGTTCCATAGCAAACAACATGGTACTCTTAATCACTCCATAATCATCTTTGCGTGACTGATAAACAGCTTTTTCATCAGCCGGCGCATCAGTAGCAGGGGCGTCACCTAGTGCTTTCTCAAGTACATAGGCTTTTTTTTCACCAGGGAGAATGATTCTCAGATTGCGGAACCAGTTGGTGAAGTTAGACCCATTGTTTTTAAGCTTTTCTTTCTCAGCAAACACGTTGAAGTTGAAGTTGGACTTAGCCATTTGATCTACAACATTGCAAGTACAATTTAGACTATGTTCATGATAACTAGTTCAACTTAATCAAATTACTAGATGAACTCCCACTAAATTCAACATCCCTCAAGTTGTTTAGTGAACACGATCCAAATTCACCACACCTAATCTGATCTTCACGAGAAGAGATGTGGTTTCAATGGTGGACAACTAAGTGTCGATCATATCATTCATATGACTCATGTTTAACCTTTCGGTTCATGTGTTCCGAGGCCATGTCTGTACATGCTAGGCTCGTCAAGTCAAACCCAAGTATTTCCGCGTGTGCAAAACTGGCTTGCACCCGTTGTATGTGAACGTAGAGTTTATAGCACCCGATCATCACGAGATGCTTGAAAACGATGAAATTTCGCAACGGCGCATACGAGGGGAGAACACAATTTTATCTTGATCTTTAAGTGAGGAATCATCTTATAATGCTACCGTCACGATCTAAGCAAAATAAGATATATAAAAGGATAAACATCACATGCATATAATTTTATGTGACATGGTATAGCCAATCTCCGCGCAATGATCTCCATCTTGTGCGCGCCGGCATGATCTCCATCACTCCACCATGATTGCCTCCACCACGAATAGCAACTACAACTATTGCTAACTACTTAGCGATAAAGTAAAGCTATTACATGGCGTATAAGAAGTTGACACGCAGGTCATACACAATTATAAAGACAACCATATGGCTCCTGCCGGTTGTGAACTCATCGACATGCAAGTCGTGAAAGATTACAAAACATGATCATTGCATACATCACATATATCACATCACATCTTGTGGCCATACCATATCACAAAACACTCCCTGCAAAAACAAGTTAGACGCCTCTACTTTGTTGTTGCATGTTTTACGTGGCTTATGGGAGTTACAAGTTAAGAACGATTCTTACCTACGGAAAGCCACAACAGTGATATTATGGTTGCTAACATCCGTTGTAAATCTCATGACTACTATAGTGAGAGAAACTGGCATCCACCAGTCGCATGTGTGGAACAAGCCACACGTCAAGTGCGGAGCCGGTCTCGCGAACGAGGTCGCGTAAAGTTGGCATGGACCGCTTCGATCTCACTATGCCGCGCCATAAGAAATACAAAACAAAGAGGTTTGCAACAGAAAACATCAACGCCCGCAACAAGCATGTTGCGTTCTACTCGTGAAATACATCTACGCATAGATCTAGCTCTGATACCACTGAAGGGTTTCGTAGCATAGTAAATCAAAAAAATTCCTACGGATGCGAACAAGAAAGCCAAGGTCTAATCTAGGAGATGTAATCAACCAGAGAGGTAGATGAGATCTTCATACCCTTGAAGAAATCGCACAGTGGAAACGTTCAACAGAACGTGGATGATGTAGTCGTACTAGCTGTCTCCTCCCCGCGATCCGATCCGATCCTACGCTGCAAGTGGCGGCACCTCCGAGAGATGCACACGTACGGTGCAGCGACGTCTCCTCCTTCCTTGGTCCAGCAAGTATGGTGGAGAGATAGATTGGATCTGCAGCACGACGGCGTGGTGCTTATGGTGGAGAGTTTCTGCGGCAGGGCTTCGCCTACGCACAGTCGCGAGAGAGAGAGGTGGAGGGGCAGCAGTTGGCCGGCGGCTAGGGTTGGAGTGGGGGGAAAGGCTGCGCCCCTACCCTCCTTATATAGGGGGCTGTCCGGCCCCTTGACCCCTCCTCCAAGCCCTAGGGCGGCGGCCCAAGGGGGAAGAGTGGGGGGCAAGTTTTCCCCCTTCCTTCTGGAAGGTTCCCTTAGGGTTTCCCCTAAGGGCTGGCCGGCTGGGCCTTAGGGGCCTTGTGCGCCTGGCCCAAAGTGGCAAGGACACTTCCCCTTAGGCCCACATAGGCCTCCGATAAGTGGGCCCACGTTGGTCCCACTCCGGAACCTTCTAGAACCTTCCGGTACAATACCGATAAACTCCGAAACGATTTCGAAATCCAAAAACTGCTTTCCTTTATATGAATCTTATTCTCCGGACCATTCTGGAACCTCTCGTGACGTCCTGGATCTCATCCGAGACTCCGACCAAAAACTCATAAACCAATTATCCATTCTATCCTAGCGTCGATGCACGTTAAGTGTGTGACCCTACGGGTTCGAGAATATGCAGACATGATCTTGTATCAATAATCAACAGCGGGATCTGGAAACCCATATTGACTCCCACATATTCATCGATAATCATATCGGATGAACCACGATGCCAGGATTCAATTAATCCCGTATATGTATTCCCTTCGTCATGCGATATTTTACTTGCCCGAGATTCGATCGTCGGTATCGCCATACCTAGTTCAATCTCGTTCACAGCAAGTACTTTACTCGTTCCGTAATCCGATATCACTTTGTGATTAACTCCTTAACCACGTGCTTGCAAGCGGTGTTGATATCGATTACCGAGTGGGCCCGAAGTATATCTCTCCGACTCGGGAGGGACAAATTCCATCTCGATACATACAACCCAACAAGTACTTTCCGATCACCTGAGAGACACCTTTATGATCACCCTCACATAGGATGACGTTTGATAACCTCAAAGCTTTCTTCCGATACCAGGGAGTTGTATTATCTCATGGTCTAAGGAATACAATACTTGACATAGGAAAAAGCTTCGCAAAGATGAACACAATGACATGATCTAATTGCTCTGCTTTATTTGGGTCTGTCCATCACATCATTCTCCTAATGACATGATCTCATTATTAATTGACAACTCATGTCTATGGTTAGGAAACCTTAACCATCATTAATCAATGAGCTAGTCCATAGAGGCGTACTAGGGACACGGTGTTGTTCATAAACCACACAAGTATTAAAATTTCCGCTTAATACAATTCTAGCATGGAATATAAACATTATCATGAACAAGAATTATAATAATAACATCTTTATTATTGCCTCTAGGGCATAATTCCAACAGTTGGATGGCGGTCTATGTATTTTGTTGTAATGCCCAGAGTAAATCGCATAGTGATCTTCTTGACATATCACGTTATCTTTATTCTATCAATTGCCCAACTGTAATTTGTTTACCCAGCATGTGTTATTTATCTTATGGAGAGACACCACTAGTGAACTGTGGACCCCGGTCCTATTTCCATCATATTGCTATCACTTGTTTACTTTACTCGCACTGTTTACTTTACTCGCATACTTCTACTGTTTTCCACTTGATACGCTCATACCCTTTGTTTCAAGCAAACCGGTGAGATTGACAACCTCATCATAAGTTGGGAACAAAGTACTTGGTTGTGTTGCGTGCAGGTTCCACGTTGCTGCTCGCAAAGCAAAGCTTGGACGAGGCGCCATATAAATTGTCCGGAGCTGTCGCGAAGCTTGCAAGCATCACCTTCAGTCGTATTGGCTTTTTCTTCTTCGATCGATAAACCTTGGTTTCTAACTGAGGGACAAACTTGCTGTTGTGCTCATCACACCTTCCGCTTGGGGTTCCCAACTGACTGGTTATAATCATCATCATCATCATCAACTACACGCCAGCCATCACCAGCTTGTATTATTTTATCTTTGGAGAGACACCGCTAGTGAACTGTGGATCCCAGTCCTATTTCCATTATATTGCTATCACCTATTTACTTTACTCGCACTGTTTACTTTACTTGCATATTATTATCATTTTCCACTCGATACGCTCATACCCTTTGTTTCAAGCAAACCGGTGAGATTGACAACCTCATCGTAAGTTGGGAACAAAGTATTTGGTTGTGTTGTGTGCAAGTTCTGCGTTGCAGCTAGCAAGCAAAGCTTGGACGAGGCGCCCTATAAATTGTCCTTAGCTGTCGCAAGCTAGCAAGCATCACCTTCAGTCGTTTGTTTGCTCCTTTCCTAAACGGTAAACCTTGGTTTCTTAACTAAGGAAAAAACCTTGCTGCTATATTCATCATACCTTCCTCTTGGGGTTCCCAACGGGCTGGTCATTCAACTAGGCATCAGTTCTTTTTCTGGCGCCATCTACCAGCAATCTAGCTCTTTTTCTGGCGCCGTTGTCGGGGAGGAAGTAGAAGACTTCTGCGAGGGGAGTTTTCGCACGCACATCCTTTACTTTGTTTATTGTTTTGCTTTACTTTATTTTACTTGCATCGTTTTATCAAAAACCCAAAAAAATTAGAATCCTTGGTAGTTGTTTTTACTTGTCTGCTTTTAGTTTGCTAAAATGGCTACTCCTGAAAACACCAAGTTGTGTGACTTTACTAGCATGAATAATAGTGATTTTATCTGCACTCCTATTACGCCACCTGCTTCTGCTGCAAATTTTTATGAGATTAAGCCTGCTTTGTTGAACCTTGTTATGAAAGAGCAATTTTCTGGTGCTAGTACTGATGATGCTGCAGCTCATCTCAACAATTTTGTTGAGCTATGTGAGATGCAGAAATATAAGGATGTTGAAAGTGATATTATTAAGCTTAAGTTGTTTCCTTTTTCTTTGAGAGAAAAAGCTAAGGATTGGTTGCTGTCTTTAACTAAGAATAGTATTGATTCATGGGCTAAGTGTAAGGATGCTTTTATTGGTAGATACTATCCTCCTGCTAAGATTATAGCTTTGCGTAGCAATATTATGAAGTTTAGTCAGTTTGATAATGAACATGTTGCTCAAGCTTGGGAAAGAATGAAATCTATGATAAAGAATTGTCCCACTCATGGACTGACTACTTGGATGATTGTTCAAACTTTTTATGCAGGACTGAATTTTTCTTCGAGGAACCTACTTGATTCAGCTGCTGGAGGCACTTTTATGTCCCTTACCTTGGGCGCCGCAACAAAGCTTCTCGACAATATGATGGTAAATTACTCTAAATGGCACACCGAGAGAGCTCCACAAGGTAAGAAGGTAAATTCTGTTGAGGAAACCTCTTCCTTGAGTGATAAGATTGATACTATTATGGCTATGCTTGCTATTGAAAGGACTCATGTAGATCCTAATAATGTTCCTTTGGCCTCTTTGGTTGCTCAAGAAGAGCATGTTGATGTAAACTTTATTAGAAACAATAATTTTAACAACAATGCTTATAGGAACAATTTTGCTAGTAAAAATTATAGGCCGTATCCTTCTACCAATGGTAATGGTTATGGTAACTCTTATGGTAATTCCTCCAACAACACTAGGGCCACGCCCTCCGAGCTTGAGGTAATGCTCAAGGACTTCATCGGTAAGCAAAATGCTTTTAACAAGTCTGTTGAGGAAAAGTTAGGCAAAATTGATATTCTTGCTTCTAAAGTTGATAGCCTTGCTCATGATGTTGAACTTCTAAAATTAAAAGTGTTGCCTAATGAGTTGAAAGAGAACAATGTTTTTGCTACTGCTAATGCTATCCAAGTTAGAATTGATGAAAATGTTAGATTGTTAGCAGAATTGCATGCTAGATGGGAAAGAGAGGATGAGATTGCTAGGAATATGAAAGTTTGTACTATTACTACCTCTAATTATGTTGCCTCTAATGCTAGCAATCCTCTTACTTTGATTGGTGTAGAGAAAACTCCCTCTCCTTGTGTCAAAAAGCCTAAAACTGCTAAAACTTTTTCTCAAAAGAGTGCTGAAATTTTTCGGAGTGTAGGAGATGATAGCTCTATTTCCTTTAATGATTTTGATGTTGATGGCTGCAATATATCTGAAGTAATTTTGTTCTTGCGAAAGCTTGCTTTGACTCCCAATGCTAGTTCTTTAAATATTGCTTTTACTAAGCATATTACCAATGCTCTGATGAAAATTAGGGATGAAAAGTTGAAGCAAAAAGCTTCTGTTCCCAAGAAGTTAGAAGATGGTTGGGAACCCATCATTGATATGCATGTTAATGGTTTTGATTGCCATGCTTTATGTGATCTAGGTGCTAGTATTTCTATTATGCCTAGAAAAATTTATGACATGCTTGATTTACCGCCACTTGAAAAGTGTTATTATGATGTTCATATTGCTGATGTTGCTAAGAAGAAACCTTTGGGAAGGATTAATGATGTTCTTATTTTGTTTAACAATAACCTTGTTCCCATTGATTTTCTTGTCATGGATGTTGAATGCAATGCTTCATGTCCTATTATTTTGGGAAGACCCTTTCTTCGAACTGTAGGTGCCATCATTGATATGAGGGAAGGCACCATCAAATATCAATTTCCACTCAAGAAAGGTATGGAACACTTCCCTAGAAAGAGAAAGAAATTAGTGTTTGACTCTATTCTTAGAGCAAATTATGAGCTTGATGCTTCATCACTTGATGTTATTTGATTCGCAATTTTCTGCGCCTAGCTCAAAGGCGTTAAAGAAAAGCACTCTTGGGAGATAACCCAATGTTTTTACATTCAGTTATTTTTCTTTTATTTGAGTCTTGGAAGTTATTACTACTGTAATGACCTCTCCTTATCCTTTTTATTTCGTTGTTGTGCCAAGAGAAGCCTCTAATTTGAGTGAGGTAAGATTTGGGGATGTTGCTGTCCTAAAACTGTTTTTGGTGTTGCACCGTAAAAATTCGTGAAAATTCTATGTATATCTTTTGGACCTGAAATTTCTTGTGCATATGCCCCAGGTTATATCCAAACTTTCATTAGTTGAACACTTTTTGATTTGAGCAACAGAAAACCCCTCAAAAATTCGACCTTTGTCAGCTGTTCTGTTTTGATAGATTTCTGCCAATATTTGTGTTGCCACTTTATCGCTTTCTTTTTGATTTCTTTTGATCACGGAACTTTTGGGGAAGTTGCTACAGTAGTATATGCTTAATATGTGGTGGTTTTAGGTTGAAACCTGAAGCAAAAAGAGGTTGATTATATGTTATGCTTACACTAATGTTGCTAATAGATTTGTGTTTAGTTTTGTATGAAGGAAGTTTTCAAGTGTAGGGATCGGAGAGTGATGAGATGAGTTGAAGAATGGACAAAAGCTCAAGCTTGGGGATGCCCATGCATCACCCCAATAAATATCCAAGAATTACAAGCGTCAAAGCTTGGGGATGCCCCCGAGGCACCCCTTCTTCATCGGCAAAAATCAAGTCACCTTTCAAGACACTATATTTTTATTGCTTCATGCATTATGCATTTTTCTTGGATTGTCAGTTGTTTTAGTTTTTAGTTTAGTTTAGTTTAGTTTGCTGTAAAAAATGGTTGGACCCCAACAAATTTCCTTTGGAGAAGTTGCCTTGCTTTTCATTTGCCAAGAACACTCCATTTTTCACTCTATTCGTTTCAACGAGTGTTCTTCTTTTTCAAGAACTGCGTTTAGTTTTCGTTTTCGCCTTGATATGCATTCAGATCTTGTTATATATTTTCATCAAGGTGTATTTTTGCCTCTGATCTTTATTGGTTTTCATCAAAAGAGGTGTTTATAAAATTTTGAATGGTGTTGGAAAAGAGAAAAAGCTTTATGCAAAAAAGTGGTACAAGAAGGAGCTTGTGTAGACTGCGGGCTGGACTTTTTCATGTCGTGCTTGATGTCTTTTTGATAGTATGCTTAGTGGTTTTTCTGTACCATGACTTGTCTCAAATAATTGAGAGTGCTTAATGAGCCTTTGAAAAAATCATGCGTTGTTTTTATCGTTTGGAAGCATTATTTCGGTTTTCTCCTTGATGCTTTATTTGGGTTGACTTGGCGCATGCTCACACATGTTAGGCTCTTACAAAAGTCGCAAATAGCCTCTATGATCATTTAGTTTTTGACTTTTGATGCCATCTTATGCTTCTTTTAATGTCGCTTTCTCGCGTTGCATGATTATGGCCATTATTGCTCTCTTAGTTGGTCGCTCCCAGTCTTTTGCTAGCCCTCGCCTTGTACTGAGTATGAGCTCTACTCGTGCATCCAACTCCTAAAAACCAAGTTTGCCAAAGTGTCCACCATACATACCTATTAGCAATTTGCTATTCCAAAGTACATTTGACTTGCTTTTATCTACTCTTCAAATTAAACTCTTACCAGTGTTATGCGAAAATTGGTCAGTAAAGCTCTCACGAACCGGATGGCACACTTTACTTTTTCTTGTTCTTAAAAATTTGACATTGTGTTCTCTTATGTTGAGTTATTATGCTTGCAAGTTGTAAGTTGGAGACTAGTCCAACCATGCTGTCATGGGGCAAGCTTTCGACATTGCACTTCTTATTTGAGTAGATATCGTGATCTTTTGTTTATGGATGCCCACGGTGTGAAATGAATTGGGAATCTTGTGGGGATCATGGAGTTTGTAAATGTGTTAGGGAAACGCCTGGGTCGCCAATCTAAGCCATGCATAATTCATGATGGAAATTTGCAGCATACCCATAGTGGACATTCGACGACGCATCTCAAAATAAAAAGCTAAACAAATGGTAAATAAAAGAGATGTCGAGGTGTTCATTGTCTGCTTGTCCTGTCATTTTGATGTGGGCTTGTTCCATGTCATCGGGCATAGAGGTACCCTGTTGGCAGTTCTCGATGATACATATATACTTACAATGACAAGAGCCTTGCTTGGGACTCTAAGTAAAGTAGCATGAGGTTTGGGTACTCGTATTCACGGGACACGAGGTTTTCAACTTATGATTTGTCAAGCATATGCATCATAATTGTTCTCGCATTAACTTTAACCATTCAAGATGCTTATGATGGGGGCAATGAGAGCTCAAAGCTGGTAAGTACCATAATTTTTGAAGGTCTATAAAACTTGCAATCACTGCTTCCCTCCGCGAAAGGCCTTTCTTTTTACTTTTATGTTGAGTCACCACCTCCTATCTTTATGCACCATTAAGAGAGCATAGTTGTCATTCTTAGTATAATGTGCATTGTCCCAAAGTTTTCATTGATTGATTCATATTGTTGGTTTCACTTGTTCTCAAATTATTTATATCTAGTCGCCCTCTTAAACTCTAAGGTGTCCTATGCATTTATGTTTTGCTCTCCATGAAGGACAAGCTGAAAACCATTTGTATGTTTTTCCTTATGATTTGAACACACGTTTGACTTTCAAAGTTTTTCATTTTCATGATCTTTTGTTTGTGTTCATTTTCATGTTATAACATGGTTGCTAAGTTTCTTCTATCAAGATCATATCTTTCATGCCCATGTTTTAAGTTCTTTTGATCCCAGCTCACAACGCTTACATATATGATCAAGATTGTGTAGGTGCATGTCACCTCAAAAATTATTTCTTTTGTTATCACTTACCTACTCGAGGACGTGCAGGAGTTAAGCTTGGGGATGCTGATACGTCTCCAACGTATCCATAATTTTTGATGCTCCATGCTTGTTTTTACACCATTTGCTTAGTGTTTCGTTACACTTCATGGCAATTTTATGCATTTTCCGGAACTAACCTACTAACAAGCCGCCACAATGCCAGTTCCCTATTTTTCTGCTGTTTTTGTGTTTTAGAAAAGTTACACAGGAAATATTCTTAGAATTGGACGGAACCAAAGCCAGTCGCCCAGAATTTTACCGAAGCTTCCAGAGAACCGAAGAAGAGACAGAGTAGGGCCACGAGGTGGCCACACACCAGGGCAGCGCGGCCCAGGGCCTGGCCGCGCCCCCTATGTGTGAGACCGCCTCGGTCCACTTCTGACGATGCCCCTTCGCCTATAAAGACCCCCCGACGAGAAAAACCTAGGTACCCGATCAGTTTTCCATAACACATCGCGATCCACCGCTGCCGCTGACCCAAAGATTGGGAGGGTCCAGAAGCTCTTCCCGGTACCCTGCCAGAGAGGGGAATCGCCACCGGAGGTCTTCTTCATCGCCATGCTTGCCTTCGGAGCGATGAGTGAGTAGTCTACCTTGGACTATGGGTCCATAGCAGTAGCTAGATGGTTGTCTTCTCCACCATGTGCTTCATGTTTAGATCTCATGAGCTGCCCTACATGATTGAGATCACCGTTATGTAATTCTACATGTTTGGTTTGTTGGGATCCGATGAATATTGGTGTTATGATTGAGTTGCTATACTGAAATATATCTTATGTTATCTCTATGTTGTTTATGATCTTGCATGCTCTCCGTTGTTAGTACCTATCTTGGCCGAGTAGTTGCTAGTGACTCCAAGAGGGGGTATTTATGCTCGATAGTGAGTTCATGCCTCTATTTAATCTGGGGGAGTGACAGAAACCTCTAAGGTTGTAGATGTGTTGTTGCTACTAGGGGGAAAACAACATTCATATGCTCAAGGGCATATGCTTTGTTTACATTACACACTTTGCTTAATGCAATTATCTGTTGTTCGCAACTTAATACTCATGGGGTGTTCGGATGATATCCCCGTGAGTGGATTATTAGTCATAGATGCAGTTGGATGGCGGTCTATGTATTTTGTTGTAATGCCCAGAGTAAATCTCATAGTGATCCTCTCATCATATGCACATTATCTTTATTCTATCAATTGCCCAACTGTAATTTGTTTACCCAGCTTGTATTATTTTATCTTTGGAGAGACACCGCTAGTGAACTGTGGATCCCGGTCCTATTTCCATTATATTGCTATCACCTGTTTACTTTACTCGCACTGTTTACTTTACTCGCATATTATTATCATTTTCCACTCGATACGCTCATACCCTTTGTTTCAAGCAAACCGGTGAGATTGACAACCTCATCGTAAGTTGGGAATAAAGTATTTGGTTGTGTTGTGTGCAGGTTCCGCATTGCAGCTAGCAAGCAAAGCTTGGACGAGGCGCCCTATAAATTGTCCTGAGCTGTCGCAAGCTAGCAAGCATCACCTTCAGTCGTTTGTTTGCTCCTCTCCTGAACGATAAACCTTGGTTTCTTAACTGAGGGAAAAACCTTGCTGCTATATTCATCATACCTTCCTCTTGGGGTTCCCAACAGGCTGGTCATTCAACTAGGCATCAGTTCTTTTTCTGGCGCCATCTACCAGCAATCACAAAGGCGGCGATGTCTATCTCTGAGCCCCCCCTTGACTTAGGTTTTCGGGGACGATGAAGTACGCAAAGGGGCGAGACCTGAAGTGGGCCAGGGTGGCCTCACACCAGGGCGGCGCGGCGAGGGGCCAGGCCGCACCCCCTATGTGTGAGCCTTCCCCCTGGCTCCTCTCGACTCCTCCTTCTAGCTTCTGGAGTCTTTTGGTAAAATATAATTTTCTGGAATTTTCCTGATCTTCCGAAATATGGTGTCCTGACGGTCCTTTTCTAGCAGAATCCTGACTCCGGCAGCAAATCCTCCAACGATCATCAAACATGTAAAAACAGAGGAAACAACATAAGTATCATCTCTAAATATGAAATATATCAATGAATAACAGTAAATTATGATACAAAATAGTGACGCAAAATGGACGTATCAACCCCCCCAAGCTTAGACCTCGCTTGTCCCCAAGCGAAAACTAAACTCGGTAAACATGACCACAGGTTTAAGGAGTGAAGTGTCGATAATCAAAATATGGACAAGAAGCATCACATTCACCAAGGCACACGTTATAATAGACAGCAACTTCCCTTTATATAATATAGACTTGCAATAAGTAAAGAGAATCACATATAAAGATGCACAAAGTAAACTATAATTGGTCATGGCAAACCTTAGTTCTTGGTCAAAGAACAATGAACAAACTATACTAGCCTTTGAATGGAGCACTTTTTTAAAATAGAGTTAATATAGCAAAAACCATATGCTCAACGAAACAACTTTTTGCATTCATAGAAAGCTTTCAAAGATATATTCCTTCAGACAAAAGCATTGTACAAAACAAGGAAGATAGTAAACATGATTAAACGGATCAACATATGGATGAGTGAAACATAACAACTCAAATGCTTGCTTGAGATGGAAGGGAATAGGTTGACTCAACATGAAAGTAAAAGATAGGCCCTTCGCAGAGGGAAGCAGGGATTAAACATGTGCTAGAGCTTTTCATTTGTAAAACAGAGGTAAAAATTGTTTTTGAGAGGTGGTTGCTTTTGTCAACGACTAGCAACGGAGTTCTTGATATCTTCCATACTAAACAAGTGAGAGCGGTTCCGAGATGTTTGATTAATTGGCACATTGGTGCTCTTTTATAGCTTGGCACTCCTTCCCACCTTTTCCTTTCTCAAACCATGGCTAACTGATTCCATCAGGTTCCCACCAACTTTCACATACCTTGGAGGAGTGCTGTTTTTCTTTCTTTTTGAGATTATAATGGTCTGACCAGCTCCCTTGCAAAATTAGTGATGAGCAGATGAAGCTGCCTAGTCGAGGGGTACTTAATTTAGTATGGAAGATAACAAACCCATCCACTACGTCCTCATGAGCTAAAAACAGTGGCACAAAATGAGAAGTATTTGAAGGTTTTTGAAAGGTAGCACATGAAAATTTACTTGGAATGGCTTGAAATACCATGCATAGGAATTTATAGTGGACTCTTTGGAAGTGACTTGGTTTTTAGGAGTTGGATGCACGAGAAGTATTTCCTCTCAGTACAGGTCTTTGGCTAGCAAGGATGGGTAGCAAGCATAAGAGTTGCATGAAACAAACAAACATACATATAATAAGAACAATCATGCAAACTTCCTTGAAGGTACAATGATTTTAACTTTGAGAATAAGAATGCTTATAAGCCAATCATAAGGAAAACTGAAGTGATGTAACTACAAGCACTTCTTTCTTATTTTCTACTCAAACCTCAAGGTAATGTTGCTACTGACCAAGCTAAGTTTGCCAAAACCAACTAAATTTACTCATGCTTCCAAAGTGATACCAATATTAATCAACAAGACTAATCATATAAGAAACATTGCGAACTAAAATAAAGTGTGCGGAAAGTAAACGATAAAACTTCTCATTAATATTTCATTACCGCAACTCACACCAAGGGATACATAGATAACCAACTAAGGAGGATACTTCCACACTGCAAACTATTCTATAGGATAATTTCTCTATTCATGATATGACTCTACTTGAAAAGTAAATGAGTAAAAGGGTGATGATGTGATACCACGACACTCCCCCAAGCTTGGAACAAGCCAAGGGGATGCCAATACCGATGACGAATTACTCCTTTGGCGGTAGTGGAATCAGCCTTGGATTAATAAAATATTCCAGCATCCGGTGAAGCCTGAGATTCTCTTCTTGAAGCATCTCTACTTCCTTCTCCAGAACTCGATATTGAGCGCAAAACTCGTCAGTGACCAGCATACCCTCTTTTATCACATGCATGGAGTTTAGATCCAAAACGTGTAGTGTTGGTCCCTGCATATCATGAGAAAAGATATGTCTAGCTTTCGTTGGTCCTTCAAAAGCAGGGTTTCTTGCCCTCGATCTTCCAGCCTCCTGCTCCTTCTTCCACTTGGGGTCTTGGTGATCATCCTCCCTGGGCCTTTTGCCCTTGTCGTCATTTAAAGAGGCCATGGTGCTCCTAATTATGAGATCAACTCCAGGCAGAAACAACTCGAAACAAAACACGACGAGAAAATGATATACAGACCTCGGGGACTCCGGGGGGGGTTATATAGGCGAAAATTATACATCGAGGTGAAACCACAGGAGGAAATCGGGATGGAAATGAGCTCCGAGGTGTTCTCACACCAGGGTGGCGCGGCCAGGGGTGGACCCGTGCGCCCTGTGTGTGAGGAGCACCCGGACTCCTTTTCCTGCCCGTTTTCGTCTCGTGATTTTTCATATTTAGTAAAAATAGCAAAAATAATAAAGGAAGAGTTTTTTGCGAACCTTTTCTGACTAGAACTGTTACCTATTTGAAAACGAACTCTGCAGGTTTCTGCAAATTGCCTTGGATGAATTCTTCCAGAGAAACTGTTTCAATAACATCTACATCTTCATTATAAGAATCTCCAGCAATATAATGTTTGAGTCTTTGCCCATTCACCAATTGTGTAGTGTCATCTTTCCATGAAGCAATCTTTATCGCACCTGAGCGGTATACTTCCACAATAACAAATGGTCCTTCCCATTTAGAGAGTAATTTTCCTGCAAAAAATCTGAGACGAGACCTATACAATAGAACTTTCTCACCAACATGAAACTCTCTTTTAAGAACTCTCTTATCATGCCATTGCTTGACCTTTTCTTTGAAAAGTCTGGCATTCTCATACGCTTTGTTTCTCCACTCATCTAGAGAACTCAAATCTAACAACCTTTTCTTACCGGCGAGTTTAAAATCTCTATTAAGCTCTCACACTGCCCAAAAAGCTTTGTGTTCTAATTCTAAAGGCAAGTGACACGCTTTTCCGTAAACCATCTTATAAGGAGACAAGCCCATGGGGTTCTTATAAGCGGTTCTACAAGCCCATAAAGCATCGTTTAACTTGCTAGCCCAGTTTTTCTTAGATCTATTGACAGTCTTCTGCAAGATAGACTTGATCTCTCTATTTGAAAGCTCTACCTGCCCACTAGTTTCGGGATGATAAGCAGAAGCAATTCTACGATTAACATCATATCTAGCAAGAGTTTTTCTAAAACCACCGTGAATAAAATGAGAACCTCCGTCAGTCATAAGATATCTAGGCACACCAAACCTAGGAAAAATAACATCCTTAAGCATTTTTTAACGAAGTCTCACCATCGGCACTCTTTGTAGGTATGGCTTCTACCCATTTAGTAACATAATCAACAGCAACGAGTATGTGGATATAGCCTTTTGAAGGAGGAAAAGGACCCATAAAGTCAAATCCCCAACAATCAAACGGTTCAATAACAAGAGTGTAGCTCATAAGCATTTCACTGCGTCTAGAAATATTACCAACTCTTTGACATTCATCGCAGGATAAAACATACCTTCTAGCATCTTTAAAGAGGGTTGGCCAATAAAAACCTGATTGTAGAACCTTTTGTGCGGTTCTATCTCCACCATGATGTCCTCCATAAGCGCTGCCATGACATTTCCTCAATATTTCTTGTTGCTCATATTCTGGTACGCATCTTTGCATAATACCATCAACTCCTTCTTTATATAAGTGTGGGTCATCCCAAAAATAATGCCTCAAATCATAAAAGAATTTTCTTCTTTGCTGAGCTGTAAAGGTTGGAGGCAAATACTTGGAAACAATAAAGTTAGCATAATCAGCATACCAAGGAAGGTCTCGTGAAGTTACGTTTATTGCAGCCAAATTTTCATTTGGAAAACTATCATTAACAGGAATAGGATCAAAAGAAATGTTTTCCAATCTAGACAAATTGTCAGCCACAGGATTTTCAGCACCTTTCCTATCTACGATGTGCAAATCAAACTCTTGTAATAGCAACACCCATCTAATAAGCCTAGGCTTAGCATCTTTCTTAGTCATAAGATATCTAATAGCAGCGTGATCAGTATGAATAGTAACTTTAGAATCAACAATGTAAGATCTAAACTTATCACATGCAAAAACAACAGCAAGAAACTCTTTCTCAGTAGTAGCATAATTCTTTTGAGCAGCATCAAGAGTCTTACTAGCATAATGAATAACATTCAACTTATTATCTACGTGCTGTCCAAGAACAGCACCAACAGCAAAATCACTAGCATCACACATAATTTCAAAGGGTAAATTCCAATCAGGTGGTTGAACAATAGGAGCAGTAGTTAAAGCCTTCTTAAGAGTTTCAAAAGCTTTCTTACAATCATTATCAAAGACAAATGGTACATCTTTTTGAAGAAGATTAGTAAGAGGCTCTGAAATCTTAGAGAATCTTTAATAAACCTCCTATAGAAACCAGCATGACCAAGAATACTACGAATACCTTTAACATCTCTGGGACAGGGCATTTTCTCAATTGCCTCGACTTTTGCTCTGTCAACTTCAATACCTCTTTCAGAAATTTTATGTCCAAGGACAATTCCTTAATTTACCATAAAGTGGCATTTCTCCCAATTAAGAACAAGATTAGTTTCTTCACATCTCTGCAAACTTTATCAAGATTGTGCAAACAATTATCAAAAGAAGTTCCATAGACGGAGAAGTTGTCCATGAAAACCTCCACAATTTTTTCACAAAAGCCATGAAAAATAGCAGACATGCATCTTTGAAAAGTAGCAGGAGCATTGCATAAACCAAAAGGCATGCGTCTATAAGCATAAGTTCCATAAGGACAAGTAAAAGTGGTTTTCTCTTGATCTTCCTTTCTAACAGCAATCTGAGAGAAACCGGAATAACCATCAAGAAAACAAAAGTGTGACTTCTTAGACAACCTTTCTAGCATCTGATCTATAAACGGTAAAGCATAATGATCTTTCTTAGTAACCTTTTTAACTTTTCTATAGTCAATGCACATCCTATAACCAACTACTACCCTTTGAGGAATAAGCTTGTTATTCTCATTAGGCACAACAGTCATACCTCCTTTCTTAGGAACGCAATGAACAGGACTAACCCATTGACTATCTTTACTATTGGTTTGCAGTTGGTGAAGCCACTTTGCCTCTAGATCATTTGAATTCCCAATTTACCCTTAGCAAAAATAACTTGAAAGGCAAACTAGACTTTATTAGCGCTAATTGACATATCAATTGCCGTGCTCCTGGACTTTATTAGCGCTAATTGACAATAGGCCCACATTCGGCCAGCATTTTCCGTTTGCATGCAGCCACATTAAAACGGAAATGAAGAGGATCACCGCATGCATTTGAAACAAGGCAACCGAAAAAAAGGAAATAATGGAAAGAGGGAGAGGAAAGGGGCAACGCTAGGAGTAATTTGGGGGGTAATTAATGTATAAATTAGCCTTATTATCCGGTATATCTCTAAAACCACTATTTGCCCTTTAAACCGGCACGGAGAGAGTATCAATCTTGGTTCTCAAAACGGCCGCTCAGACGTCTGCCAACCCACCCGCGATCCACCGCCGACAGTACCCACCCACGATCCAGATCGAGTTTCCAACGATGCCGGAAGCATCGCCGGAAGCCGACGCCTTCACCGCGACGACTCTGGACGCGCTGTAGCGGCGGTGGCCGTCGGCTTCGGTCTGCCCGAGGTGCCATAGGCGGTGGCCGTGGGCTTCGGTCTGCTCCGGTCGAGGAGCTTGACGTGGCATGGAAGGTCGCCTCCATCACATGGAGCTACCACCGGGTGCCAGCGTCAATGGCGGCTGCAGCTTCCACGGTGTGCCACTGCCTTCACCGGCCGAATCTTCCACCGCGTGCCATTGCCACCCGGAGCCACAGTTGCACGTCATCGCCGTTGCTAGCCGAAGCCTCCACCGCACGCCATCGTCATCACCGGCCAGAGCCTCCACACCGTCGTCGCCGTCCAGAGCCTCCACTGCTCCGCCGCTGTCGGCCGTATGTCCTGCCGTGGAACCACTGCCTTCCCCTCCATCCAGCTGCAGAGACCTCGTCGATGCGTTCCAGCCGCCACTGTTTTTTTTTGGCATGCTATGTTCAGTTTTGCTTCAGTCTGAATCCATGGGTTCAACCCATAACTAGAGAGAAGAATGATTTCACGAATACGTCATACGGTCTAAGTTTGTCTCTGATTTACGAATCAGGAACTCTTATAGTAACTTCAGGTTTATGCTACTGTTAATGGATTTTATTAATCCATTTGTTACTGAATATGTTAATGGATTTCACGAATACGTCATACGGTCTAAGTTTGTCTCTGTTTTACGAATCAGGAACTCTTATAGTAAATTCAGGTTTATGCTACTCTTGTTATAGTAGCTTGAGCGGCAGCCGAGCTGGCCCGGAGTCCTTGCCGAAGAGCTTTGCAGTACTTGCAAAAAACAAAGATCTTTGTGGCAACGAATTGTTTTTTTTTAGCTAAGCGGTGGTAGACTTGGTAATTAGCATAAAAGGTGAACTCACCAAATTTTGGCCAGAAATCCTTTTGCTTTTACTACTAGGTATAGATATTCATTATTGTGGGAAATATCGTTAAAGAGCTAGCAAGTATAATAGAAATCTGCAGCAACGCGCGGGCATTTAGCTAGTCAGCAATAGGATAAATAATACCAGCATCAAGGAGCTTTAATACCTCATTTCTTACCACATCCTTCATCTTGGGAATTAAGCGGCGTTGATGCTCCACAACCGGCTTCGCGTCTTTCTCCATGTTAATAGCATGCTAACATAAAGTGGGACAAATTCCTTTTAAATCATCAAGAGTATATCCCATAGCTCCTCGGTGTTTCCTCAATATCTCCAATAACCTTTCTTCTTCCTTTCCTGAAAGCTTAGAACTAATAATAACATGATATATTTTCTTATCATCTATATAAGCATATTTAAGATCATCAGGTAGAGGTTTTAATTCAAAAATAGGATCTTCCTTAGGTGGCAAAGTGGTACCAAGATCCTCCATAGGTAAATTGTGCTTGATTAATGGTTGTTGACGAAGGAAAATATCGTCAATCTCTTATCTTTCCTTACTGAAAACATCACTTTCATGATCTTCCATGAATTGCTGCAAAGCATTATTAGGAGCAAGAGCAATAGAAGCAAGCTTTTCAACTCGAAAATTTTCATTAGGCATGTTATTTTCATAAGAAGTCTTAGCAAACTTGGAAAAATTAAACTCACAAGACTCTCCATTAAACTTAGTAAAAAACTTCTCCTTCTTACAGTCTATCACGGTGCCACAAGTATTCAAAAAGGGTCTACCAAAAATAATAGGACAAGTTTTACTAGCCTCCTTACCAAGTACTAGAAAATCAGTGGGGTATTTAGTCTTACCGCATAGGACTTCCACATCTCGAACAATACCCAGAGGCCAAACAGTCTCTCTGTTAGCAAGCTGAACAACCACATCAATATCTTCAAGTTCACAAGCGCCAATCTCATGCATAATTTCTTTGTAAAGCTCTAAAGGAATGGCACTTGCACTAGCACCTATGTCACATAAACCATAATAGCAATGATCTCCAATCCTGACAGAAATAACAGGAACACTTGTTTTCCTATGCCTTTTAGGATGAGAGATAATGTTAGAAGCATCTTCACAAAAAAGAATATATTCATCCCCTACATCTTTAGTAACAATGTCCTTCAAAATAGCTACGGGAGACTTAATAGTAATTTGCTCATCAGGCTCTGCAGCTTTCTTAGTGCTTTTATTAGACACACTTACCAAAGTAGAATACTTTTTTACCTTAGCAGGGAAAGGTGTCTTCTCAAAATAAGGTTCAGGCACAATGCTATCAACAGTACAAACTTCAGTAGCTGCCGCAGGAATATGACTAATAGAATCTTTATAAGGCGCATGATGTTTGTTCCAATCTTTCTTTGGAACATCAAGATAAGAGGCAAAAGCCTTAAGACAATTAGCAAGTATTTGAGAATCAAGACCATAAGCAATGCTAACACTATGAAAGTCATCGGTTCCCATAAAAGTTTTAATGCATTCATAATCATAATTTATACCTGACTTCCTACCTTTGTCGTTTTCCCATCCTTCAGCATTTTCTTGGATACGGTCAAGGAGATTCCACTTAGCATCTTCCTTCATATGAGTCAATGATCCAAAACAGGAGGCATCCAAATAATCCTTATCAGGAAGAGTAATCCGCGCATAAAAATTATCAATAACAATATTATTAGGGAGCTCATGAATGGGACATTTGAGCATTAGTAACTTCAATCTCCCCCCACGCTTGGGCAATACTCTCTCCATCAAGAGGCCAAAAGTTATATATCCGATTACGATCTTTATGAATTTCACTTGGAGGATAAAACTTGGAATAAAAGAGAGGCACAATTTCCTCCCATGCAATAGATGGACCATCTTTGAGCAGCCGATACCACTCCTCAGCTCTGCCTTTCGATGATAAAGAGAATAGCTTCCTCTTGACCTGGCTCGGTGAAATACCTGCACACTTAAAAAACTCGCATAATTCATGTATAAAAAGTAAGTGATCACCCGGATGGACAGTTCCATCTCCTGAATAGCAGTTATCCATAACACGCTCAACAATTTTCATAGGTATTTTAAAAGGATCTAATTCAGCAGGTGGTAGTGGTGGTGGCTCATCAACATGTGAGCAGTAGTAGAAGTGTTCCCAAATAGGAAACCAAATGGAGAATTCTCCATAGCAAAATAAAATAAAAGTAAAAGACAAAAATAAAAATAATACTCATAGCGACGGTTACCTTTACCAATTCCACTCTTCAATAGCGCCAGAAAATAGTCTTGATGACCCACAAGTATAGGGGGTGTATCGTAGTACTTTCGATAAATAAGAGTGTCGAACCCAACGAGGAGCAGAAGGTGTTGACAAGTGGTTTTGATCAAGGTTTCACTGTAAATACTAGCAAACGGGTTTTCAGGGGTATTTGGTAGTGCAAATAAATAAAGTACGAGTAAATAAAAGACAGTAGTAATAATTCCAGCAAGTGGCCCAATCCTTTCTTTAGCAAAGGACAAGCCGGATGTGTAACTTATGCTGACCAAACATTCTCGAGGACACACGGGAGTTTCTGTCAAGTGCTTTCGCTTCATTCTGCTAAATAATCTTTACTGGTTTGATAAGTGTTATGGGGGTGAACCTGTACTAGCGCACTACCCTTACTAGGATAAATACACACTTGTGATTATACCCCTTGCAAGCATCCGCAAATACAAGAAAGTAATTAAGATAAATCTAACCACAGCCTTAAACTCTAAGATCCTACGCTCCCTGGTGCAATGGTTTTCCAACGGAGGTTTATGTTTCTGTCACTCCAACAACCCCACAATTGGTAGCCAAATACACAATGTATCTCACTAGGCCCATAAATAGTGAAGTATCATATAGTCGACGTTCACATGACACCACTAGTGAAATAGCACCACAACAAATAAATATCAAACCATTAAATATTACTCAACATAATTTCACTACTAACGACTTGACTTCTCCCTTGTCCTCAAGAACTAAACGAACTACTCACAAGACATCATATGGATCATGATCAGAGGTGAAATAATGGTAAATAACAATCTGAACATAAACCTTAATTCAACGGTTCCACTCAATAGCATCAACCACAAGAGTAATCAACACCGGGAAAGTTTCCCCTAAGAATTTGACAAGATTCATCTCAAGATGTTACAGCGGGATGGCGAGGTGATGGTGGAGATGAAGGTGCTGGTGATGGAGATGATGATGATGATGATCCCGACGAAGTCCGGTGCAATGGTGATGACGATGGCGACGATCTCCCCTCTCCGGGAAGGAATTTCCCCGGCAGATTTCTCTCTGCCGGAGAGCTTTTCTCTCTCTGGTGTTTTCCGCCCCACAGAGGCGGCAGTGTCTATCTCTGAGCCCCCCCTTGACTTAGGTTTTCAGGGACGATGAAGTACGCAAAGGGGTGAGACCTGAAGTGGGCCAGGGTGGCCTCACACCAGGGCGGCGCGGCCAGGGGCCAGGCCACGCCCCCTATGGGTGAGCCTTCCCCCTGGCTCCTCTCGACTCCTCCTTCTGGCTTCTGGAGTCTTTTGGTAAAATATAATTTTCTGGTATTTTTCTGGAATTTTCCTGATCTTCCGAAATATAGTGTCTTGACGGTCCTTTTCCAGCAGAATCCTGACTCCGGCAGCAAATCCTCCAACGATCATCAAATATATAAAAACAGAGGAAACAACATAAGTATCATCTCTAAATATGAAATATATCAATGAATAACAGCAAATTATGATACAAAATAGTGACGCAAAATGGACGTATCACGGGGAAGGGGCCCTGCCGCTCTGGCGCGGGCCGCGGCTGGACGGCGCCTCACGATCGTTCTTCGTCTTCCTCGTCCAGGACGACATCTTCATGGGCTCCGGCGCGTGCTTGCTCTGCGGGTGGGTGTAGGTTTTGCTCTGGTGGTGTGTGCGGGAGCGGCTCTAGAGTGCGCCCGCTATAAAGCGATGGGCGGCCACCGCCCGCGCACCGCCTAGAGGCTTCGCCGTCAATGCCGGCGCAGAAGCTCAGACGCCGTCGCGTCAGTCAGCGGCCTTCGCCTGAGCTTCTGCATCGGCATTGATGTCGTTGCGTGTTCCAGTGTTGCACGCAGCGCAGGCGTCAGCGTCAAGTCACATTTGTTTCACTGCCATGCAGGCGCGCGACGTTTGTGGGAGGACATGTGCGTCGTCCGGCAGCGTCCGGACCGACGCAAACCTGTCGCAAATTTGGGTCAGACCAGACGCGTCGGTCCAGATGCGTCGCACCGCTGAAACGTGTGAAATCGACGCGCCGATCCGGTCAGACGCGTTCGGATTCGATGCGTTGTCCGGATGGAAATGCCCTGTAACGGTCACCCGTCTGACGCGGTGGGCCGCTCAGGCTGGGCCTAGCGTTCGGCCAAGATATACAAAGGGCCTCTGGCTCCGTGTCGAGCAGGCGAACAATGCCACCTAACGGTTGGGCCGGATAAGGAGCCACCTCGAACTTTGAGTTTCTTTTTTCTCCTGAAGACGACAGCTCCAAGTCGATCGTCGTCAGAAACTAGTGAAGCATTTTGACTAATTTGATCATACATGTGCCAGCTTGATGTAATACCTTCTTCCTTTACGGGCAAATGCATTATCTTATTACTGAGTAAATCTAGCAATGGTTTTTATTTAACCGGGCTCATTGGTTTGGTTCCTCCGCTTGGGCTTCTCTGGTTCAGTTTTTACTGGGCTGAGTGTCAAAGCAGTTCAGTTTAGTCTGGTTTCATCTAGAAATCAGTTTGGGTGTGGTTGGGTATGGGCTCCAACAGTTAGGTTCTAAAAAGGCGCATGCTAGGCGTCAGTCGCCCGATTGGAGGCCAAAAATCGGTCGTACCACCGTCGTCAGATCGTGATCCAGCGAACGAAACAATCCACGAGGTAGTTTTATAGTTTAGCCCCTTGATTTTTATGAAACAAACCCGCGGTCCAATTGTAAGGGCAAATTTGCGTTGAAACTTATTTTTAACCCCTTACTTTTTGTAAAAATTAACCCGCAATCCTAGCATTATCTATTTGATGGGCAGATTTGTGGCATACCTTGTATTACAACAAAAATCTACGCCCCACGTACAAAAGAATATACTATTACAACAAATAATAGCACAAACATTTAAAAAAAAGTATTGTTACAATTGAGAGGTCACAAACAACAATTTTTTGCAGATTTATTTGCAACAAAAGCTTGCAACAATTTTAACAAAAGATTGCAAACAATTACAATAAAAAAACCTTATGTTTAATTGCAACAAATTGAATTACAACAAAAATAACATTACAACTTTTCCATTGAAAATCTTTTTTACAACAAAATAAAAAAACATTTCAACAAATTTTTTTTTGACAACATCAACAAAATATACACTAATTATTGCAAAATGTAACTATCAACATTACAACTTTCCTGTTCATAATTTTTTTACAACAAATTAAATATCAGTTTTCAACAATCATCGCTAAAAATTTGAACAAAATAAATTAATAATTTCAACAATATTTCCCACTGATTATAGGAAAAAATAACAATTTCAGCATTGAAGTTCTGTGGAAATTCACTATACAACAAATAAATAGAAATATTTTCAACAATTATCATAAACGAATCAAACATTTTTACAATCTAAACATCTAAAATTTCCTGGTGGGAAATCACCTTTACAACAGAATGGACATATATTTTCAATAAAAAGTCCAAACGAGTGAAACAATTAGAGGATTTCCCCCCGAGTGAAAAATTTCTTTCCAAACTCACATCCGGCGAGGGGGCGGCGCCTCGTCGTGCACGCGTAGTCCTCGAGCTGCTGTAGTCCGCGGCGGCCAAGGACCGCCTGCGGCTGGACACGGCGGCGGCTGGTGGACGCCATGCCGGCTGCGACCCTTCGGCTGGACACGACGGCGGCCGGTGGACGCCACACCATCTGCGACCCTGCAGTTGGACGGAGCGGCGGCAGGTGTATGCCGCGCCGGCTGCGACCCCACGGCTGGACGCGGCGGCGGCTGGGGCAGCCAGCGGGTGGACGCGTCTGTGGCAGCTTCACGGGTGGACATATCGGCGGCGACCTTGCGGCTGTACGAGGCGGAGGCGGCGGTGACCTTTGTGTGAGAGAAGGCAGCCATGTGGTGGTCTGGGATGTTGAGGGAGAGAAGATAAGGCAGGCTGAGGAGAACGTGGACAGAGAGGAGCGAGCGGTGGCCAGCAAGGAAGGGTGACGTGGATGAATCCTGACCAAGTCTTGCGGGCCTATCGTACAGCGCGAGTAGAACCGATCGGTGCGGGCAATCAGTCGCCCGATTGTAAGCATTTTCCTTCTAAAAAGGCTAAAACTGTGGTTATAACCGGTTTCTAAGATTGGTTCCACGGCCGCCGCTGCTCATTTCCATACGTGGGAGATTTGGATCGGGGATAGCGGGCAGGTGCGACGAACAGTTTGTCTGCGACGGGAAGAGTGACGCACCGGCGCCGCACGTGCATTTGCCAGCCAGCCTGTCACATGTGTCGTGGTTTAGTTTGGTTCAACCCATAAGCTAGACCCATAGTTCCTGCAATTAGTTAAGTCTGGTTCAGGCGGAGATCTCTTTTGGTTTGGTTTGGGTTTGGTGCCAAAGTGGCTCACGTGGGTATGGTTCAGTTCGGTTTGTCAGATTTCTTCCCATGGGTTCAGGTTGGGTACGGTTGAGATAACCCACCATTCCCAGCTTGATTACTGAGGTAAATGGCTATGCTCAATTGACCCTAGCTAGGTCAATGGTTAGGTACATAATCTTAAACCCTATTATGCTCTCTATCAATCTTTTGAAAAAACCGGTCTTGTGAAGCCCCATGAGGTGTCTACATTCGCCGAGAACATTGGCAAATGTTCAGACAATTCTTGAGCATTGCGTGATACGAAGTTGATCAATGCTAAGTCCAATTGATAGATGGTTGTAAAACCGACCAATACAAAGGATTGAGCCATACATTTTTTATATTTGCATTGTAAGCTCTTCCCTAATACGGCTTTTGAGAACTGGTCATCGACCAGTTGGCAAGGGTTGCGGGTGCGCGCCCAGCCGGCCCGGGTTCGAGTCCCCAGACTCCCCGATGGTGCTCAGGTTGCTTTTTCTTAAAAAAATAATGTCCTAGGTGCTAGTGTTCACGGGTCTCATTTTTCTAATACGACTTATGCGTATATGACATGTATGTGCACTGTTCGGTCTGTCTTTGTAGCTCACTTGTTACGTATCTTGACTAGAGTACATGCTTTATTTATCCTAAATATTAAGGGAACAAATTCGTAACTAGACGAGTACACTCCTTGTTTCATATTAATTAAAATTTTAGGTTTTTAGTCAAGTATTTCTAATTTTGGCCGAGTTTATTAAAGTGTGTTAATATCTAAAACATAAAATTTATACTATACGAAAATATGATTTGTGATGCATCTAGTGAGACTAAATTAAGTCAGTATTTCTAACTTTGGACGAGTATTTGTAAGTCTCAACTCACTCAGACGTAATAAACGCGTTCAATCAAACCTGCCTGCCATTGACAGAGTAGCAACCTAGTGACCCACTGTACCATAGGCCCCACATGTTAGGCCACGCTAGGCGTAGGTCGCCCAATTTTAGGGGCAAAATTGGTTATGGGCCCCTCTCTACTGTGCATGCCGTATCACATACATGTTAGATCATACATTCTGGAGATCGATATCCACAAGGATATTTAAGGAAAATAAATATATGTAGATATATATAAAAACACAGATAAACTATAACTCATAATACGCCATGCAAAAAAATATCATTTTAGATGATTGGGTTTAAATGTTTTTAAGGGGAATGTCTTAAAAACATCTAACATTTTATTTATAAAATAATACTGATCTTTTCTTCAGCGACTAAATCTATAACTGTATAACAAAATACATATAATTGATATAATGAAAACAATGGCAGCATTGATATGTGTCTAGTTATGCTAACTAAGTAAAGAACAATGTACTAATTATGTTTGTCGTTTAATAGAAATAAAATTCTAAAAGTTTAGTATAAATATAATTCAAATGTCCATTGGTCACAACAAATCACCGATAGAAATCAGGACATGTATGCAACATGGAGGTGTTCTAGATTGCAGCACACGCCAAAACCTTGCAACATGAATACAACATTTACAACGAACAACAAATAGCATTTACTGAGATTAGTGAGAATCTTTTTCCAAAATCAAATGTGGACATGCTAAGATTTGCAATGCTAAATTCACAAAGAAGATTTGCAATGCTAGCTTGGACTGCCTATGGTAGTGGGTCGCTCGAAGGAGGGCAGTTTTATATACATTATTGAGTGATCTTGAGGGAAGGTAAAAGGTTGGAAAGGGCAAGTCGTGTCCAAAGCAGCAAAATGAGTGATGGTAGAATTGGTTCTACAAGCTTTCCCAATGTATCCAATGAGCAATTTTCAGTTCTCCAAGAAACATTGCAAGAAACTGAACTTGAACTTCTCTAGCTTTTGGTGGGGGTTGTATTACAAATGTAATATTCACTGTTGGGATTGGATGTGTCATAGAAAGGATTAGGGTGGACTGGGGTTCAGAGACTTTGTGAGCTTCAGTCGAAACCATCCTAGCTAAACAAGGGTGTCACATGATTACTGATCCGGAACTCTTTGTGCAAAGTTGTTAAAGCAAGATATCAAATCAGGATAATTTTGTCGGCCACCTGCCCTAAAAGAGCGTCTTTCACTTGGAAAAGCTTTATAGATGGAAGAGATTTTCCTAGAGGTGATACATGATTTTGGAATTTAAAACATAACAAAAAATAGGGCTAAGCCACATACCACGATAAAAGCTAAAAACAATTGTATTATCCTCCTTGTATTGTAAGTATGAATGATGTAACACCTTCTTCTTTACGGTAAATGCTTACACTCTATAAACATTGGCACTATGGTTATCTACCGAATCTTAAAACCAATTATGTGATGCTAATATCTAATACATCATATCTTTACAAAAGGAAATATGTTTTCTGATGCACCTAGTGAAACTTAATTAATATTGTAAAAGTTAACATTGTTTTGTAAGCTTTTATGATTAGAATACACCATTTTGGAAACTCAAAATGAAGCTCGGGCTCCAGTGAGCCCGTTTTAGGTTTTTCTTCTTTCAAGCTTTAAAAATTCAAATTTAGATGTTTCAAAAAATTTCAAAAAAAATACGTAGACGTAGCCAATGTTGTACGCTATTATTGCACAAATTTTCAGAACAAAATACGTTACTTAGTCAAAAAAAATTGTGCCACGAACAGCACCCACAAAAACGTTTAGCACGCCCCTGAAACGTTTAAGGATCGCGAAAAGATCTGCGAAAGAGGTTGGGTTTCAGTCCACCTGCACAAGCTCCCTAATGCTGCACCAGGCAAATTGTGCCAAGAGGTTAGATTGTTGTAGGTGTTGTATTCCCGTGTTGAGGAAACTAAGAACGTTTGATGTTTCTTTGGGCTATTCATGATGGTTGTGAGCGGCGTTTCAGTCCTTTTTTTTTCTTCTTGCCATTCAGGGTAGCCGGGCTCCCATCTGTCTATTCACTCTGCCCTGTTTTAGCTGTCTTTTTCTCTAAGAGATACATCCTGCTTCAATATAAGCCATGCCCTTTGGGTCTTGTGTTAAAAAATGATGTAGATGTTAGTGTACTTTTCTACATATTAAGTTAGACTACACACAATTTGATTTTTGAAAAAAAAATGATATCGCACTATATTTTGGTGCATAGAGAGTAGTTAGACCTAGAAGAACTAAAATTTAAGTCACAACGGAGGTGTAAGGGCATCCAGCGGGCCGACACAAACCGGCGACGCAAACGGTCCATTCTGATTCGTTTATGTCGAGGTCCGAACAGAATTTGCGTCACGATCCGACCCACCTAGCCGGCGCGCGCACCGACGCGACCCATCCTGTCCTCGACCCATCCTGTCCTCTGGCCCGAGACGGCCAAGCAATCCACTCCCATGATCTTTTTTGGCCATATGGGGCACATGGCCTTAATCCATGACCACTGAAGATCCAAACAATGAATTGCTTGGCACAGGACCCGTCCAAGCAATTTATTTATATGATTTTATGTGGCCAGATATGGCAACATAGGCCACAGGCCTTAAAGGCCTAGCCACAGACGATCCAGCAAGTGGATTTGCACATGGCTAGCCACGCGTTGGAGACGTCCGCCCGTGTCCAGGTCGACCCAAACTTAACGCAAATTTAGACCTAGAATGTGTCGCGGATGCCTCGATCCAGATGCATCGCATCACTGGAACGCCGCATCGGTCCGCCAGTCCTTTTGGACGCGGGCGAACACACGCGGTCGGCGTCGACTAGCTAGAGATGCCCAACTCTATGAAGACGTAGGGTGACAAGGGTATAGATAATAGAGCCCGTCAGTTGAGTACCCCTGAGGCCCGTTAAGCTAGGCCCAATTTTAATATTAGTCGAAATACGAGTTCATGTCGTATATCGATATTGTAATCTGTATCGGATCCCACCCGATCCTTGAGACCTGGCCACCTATATATAGGGGCCAGGAGGGGACGGTGTGGGACAGATTGAAAGCAAGCCAGGTTCTACACCCACGTTTACTTTCATAGCCACCTTGTTTGACTGAGTTTACCTTCGAGTTCATCCGACGCCCTGTCTCCCCGATCCTAAGTCCTTCATCTAGGATATTTGTCGAGTTAACCCTCGTCAATTGGCGCCGACCGTGGGGATCAAGGGCGTTGGAATCATGAACTCGACGGCTTTTCCGCTTTCAGCCAACAACAACTCACAAGTCGACGAAATTCAGATACCCTTCGAAACCGTCGATTTTCAACCTCACCAGTCAAGTTTTACGCAAGTATTTGAGAGTATGGATCAAGATATAGATTTGACGATCGGAAGTCTAACCTTTCGCGTCGGATCACTAGGTTCGATTCGCTTTTCCGACCAGACGAAAACGGGTCCGTCGGCAAGTGAACCCGAGACAGTAGCAATGTCGGAATCATTAGAAGGCTCTTCCAGCGAGGTAAACTCGCCGGTCAGCTTAGTATAAGCAAAAGAAGAAAAAATCGCAGGAGGCGACGAAACCATGGAGAATTTTGACTTAGAAGTGCAACTCAAAGATCTCATGATCTACCACGATGACACCTCAGATCAATCAACAGACACCTGGAAAACAGGACTAGAACTTTCTGAAGATGACAAGTCGATCTTCTCAAGTCACAACAGCAAGATCGACAATCGGTATCAGATACTAGCCATCACAGGAGATAACTCAGAAGAACTCGACGACAACAACAACCCAGTGCTTAATCCAGCAAATATAAACAGAGGGGCAAACCACTTAGCAGAAGGAGAAACCGCTGACTCCCTCGCAACAAGGGTAAAAGTTCAACTATCAGAAGATGAGTGGAGAACAATCAATACAGCCGTGGAGCACGGCACGCATATACCAACAAATTCCAGCCAAAACATGCTTTTGGGATACCATTACGCCCTAAGGCAGCAGGCGAAGCTATTAGCAAAGGAAAGGATTGAAATACAGAAAAGGAAGGACTCAGCCATTGCAGCAAGCGACGCTGCTCGCAGAGCACGTAGTGATGCATCGTACACAAATAGAAGGCATCATCGACATGGATCGAGATATGAGAATCTCGGGTACTCAAAAAGGCAAAGTATCTCAAAAACCTTGACTCGTCCTTCCTATCGGTCGACGATCAAGGAAATATTATACCAAAAACTCCTGAAGCAGTATTGGTGGCAGCTCAAGCATACCTGCATACAACACGACCAAACCCAGGAGACCCGAGGGAACATATGCATCGCGCAACACTAAATGGATTGAAGATGGTAGGCAACAAATTATCAGCAAAAGAGGAGGAGGCATATCGCAACAAAGGAACACATAAACCAAGATCACCACGCCGTCACAACAGTCCTCGGCATAGAAGTAGAAGTCGCCGATCTAGTACACCGTCACCAGGGCGATACAATAGTCCAAAGAACAAAGGAACCCGACGATCCAGAACCCCCAACAGAACATATGACTACGAAGACGATGAAAAGGAGATGGGGGCGCCATGCTTTACCCATAGGGTTCGCATCACGCCAGTACCCAAAGGTTTCAAATTAGCCCATGATCAACAAAAGTACGACGGATCGCAGGAGCCACAGTCATGGCTTTCAGATTATCTACAAGCAGTAAAACTATTAGGAGGAACCAGGGAAACAGCAATGCAAAGTTTGCAATTACACCTCACCGGTGCAGCAAGGTCATGGTTAAGCAAACTAGGAAAGGAAACAATTGGAAGCTGGGAGGAGCTCACAAAACAATTTACAAGCAACTTCAAGTCGACATACAAGCGGCCGGCATCCATAGAAGAAGTCAAAGCCTGCGTGCAGCAACGCGGGGAGACATTAAGAGCATATATCCAAAGATGGAGTATAATCAAAAATTCGACAGTCGAAGTCTCGAATGAAAGAGCAATAGACGCATTCATAGTCGGGTTACGACGAGGCGACCTAGTCGAAGAGATGGGAAGAATCAAGCCAACAACAATATCAGATCTAATGGATGTGGCAAACAGGTTCGCGGATGGAGAAGATGCGTGCAACAATAAACGCACGCGATCACCAGAAGATGACAGAGGAAACAGATACGGAGGTCAAAGAAGAAGATCCCGCAATTACGACTCTCACAGCCAAGTAGCCACAGGATACAAAGACAACAGCTACCAAGGCAACGACCACAAAAGTTCAGGATACCGCAGCTACGGGAAAGAAGATTACAAAAAGTTTCCGCCAAGGGAATCCAGAGAGTACAACCCATCACCAGAAGATATGCTCAACGGACCATGTCATATTCACTCTGCGTTCGTCGATGGGAAGCGAGTATCTAGACACGCAATGAAAGATTGCACCACGTTCTTGAAACTACAAGAAGCATCACTTAACAAGCAAGCCGAGGCGAAACGGCAGGGATACGAAGGAAACACAAGCAACACACCTGCAACCCAACAAGGAAACAGTGGAGCTCCCAAGGGCCAAGATCAATCAAACCAGGGACGCGACGACGATGAAGGATATGTTCCATCTAAAGGCCACATCACAGCAATGATACAACCAGTGCCCAAGTCGAACAAAGAGGAGAAAAGCATAACTCGACAAGTTAACCTCGCAATAACTTCACCTCCAGCAACAACGGGATATCTACATTGGTCAGAGCAACCCATAGAATTCAGCAGGGACGATCACCCAATAACAGTACCTCGGCCAGGAAACGCGCCCTTAGTACTCAAAGCTCAAATAGGGACATACGATGTCGACAGAATATTCATGGACGCGGGAAGCGGAATAAACTTAATCTACGCAAAAACCCTGCGGGCAATGCACATTTCATTAGAGTTCCTGAAGCCAACAGATTGCTCCTTTCACGGAATAGTCCTAGGGAGCGCTAACTATCCACTTGGTCGAATAGCACTCAACGTTTGCTTCAGAAATCGGCAAAATTATAGAAGGGAGAAACTCGACTTCGAAGTCATGGACTGGCCATCACAATATCATGCGATCCTCGGCCAACCCGCGTTTTCACGATTCATAGCAGTGCCACACTACACTTACCTAGTACTAAAAATGCCAGGACCCAAAGGAATTATTACGGTCAAAGGAAGCTTCAAGTTATCAGACCGATGCGACAAGGAATTTCACAAGATGGCCCAAAACTTCGGCATGATGGCAAGCTACGGGGAACCTAACTACAAAACAAAAAGCACGACTATGGGAGTCACGCAGCAACTCAAAGGAAACCCCAAGGAACCAGAAGTAAAGAAACCTCGGGTACAGCCACCAAAGCAAGAGAAGTCTACAGGAGAAGAAGAGAAGACTCAAGCGACATAGGCGAATAAATAGAGTAGGAAAATAAGGCTGTAAAAGCCATGAGTTATTCCAGGGCAATGCCCTCTAGATCCAGAACATAGGTCATAGGCCGGATCTCTTGGATCATCCCATGTATCTTACATTATACGCATAAATAAAAGACAAAAGTTCCTCTTATTTGAGTTTACGTGTCTTCAAAAGTTACGGTAAACGCACCAACATACAAAGTGCAATGCTCTGAGGATAAAGAATTCTGACACAAAAAGTTAGAAAACAACAAACTCTCGCATTATACGCACACAAATATTACATCAAAGGCTGATCAGAATCGTCTACGCCCAAAGGATCTAAATAATGATGCTCGCGGAAAAACGCGACATCCTCTTGAAGCAACCTAGCTATAAGTATCCTAGCTGGTTGGAGGGTAGCATCCATATGAACTCGCAGCTGAGCTCCTCCCGAAGGCAAGCTTAGTGACATGGAAATAAAATTGAGCCTCGGGTGCCACTTGCGTGTCCAACCAAGTGCAAAATTGGCACCAGCCAATAAGTTAAGTTCTATCAGGCGATGAATGCGCTGAGTAGACCTAAAAACAACAAGCAGCTGTGGAAAAGTTCCAGGGAAAGGATTACGAGGAAGCATGACGGAATGCATTGTAGTCAAAGATTTTCGACAGCCATCAACCACTTCTCCAATGTGCTGGGCACGATCTTGGAGAAGCACAATAGCACCACGGCGCCGGGATCAGACCAAAAAGTTTCGACTCCACCTGATGATCTCTCAAGAGCCGCGATCCGTTCAAAAACACGGCGAGCTTCACTAACGACGTCCAAGCAAGTACCTACGGTAATAAAAATCATGGGCCAGCAACATCGCAGCAGAAAAGCAAAAGAGGAAAGTGGCAGGAAGACTTACATCGCAGCAACTCGCAAGCAGACTCGACAATTCCAACGAGAAAGGAGTCGCACTCCTCCAAATGTACAATTTTAGCTGTCAGACTCGACACCTTATCCTCGAGTATAGATATCTGCTTCATAAAACCACAAGATTTGCTGGCTTTATCCATAGCCATCTGCGCTTGGCGTTTCGACAAAGTCAAACGGCTCTCAAGATCTGCAATTCTTGAGGAATATTCAGTACATCGGCAAGAAGGACGAGGAGTCCGGAGTCAAAAGCATCGGCAGAAGATGGAGCCTGACCGCGACCAGATAATTCACCAGCACGCATAGGCTGGAAGGCAAAAGAAAAAGAAGAGAGGAGCATCTCAGAAGCTAAACAGGACACGACATTTTGCAAAAGAGGATATATTTACAAAAGCATAAGCCCTCTGACTAAAGTTCTCGGGCTACATGTGACTAAAGAGTTTTCTACATCAGAATAAAACTAAAAATTACAAGGGAGGCCAAGTCTATGCCACCTCGGCCTCACGATCCATAGCAGAAGTAGGCGTAGCAGAAGCAGCATCAGCGTCGGGAGGAGGCACAGACCCACTTGTCGCCGGAGTCGAAGAAATCGGCGTTGTACCGGTCGCGGAAGCCGCCGAAGGGGAAATCATCGACACGATGCCTGGTGCATACTTTTTCGCTTTCTCGAAGAAGGCCTTCAGTTCCGCACGAGGACGGCCGGGGGAAGAGCTCACCTTCTCCCAGTTAACCTCCTCACCATGCGCATATGAAAATGCAATGGCCCCCTCGGCACCTCGCTTCAAGGAGAGACCCTTCATAACAAGTATGGGGTCTTCAGAGGTGTCGAAGGCTTTGGCAAGATTCTTCAAGTCCGGCACATTCGCCTTTTGCTTGGGCCACAACCTGACAAAAATCCGTGTAAGAACGCGGTTAACCAACTTGAAGATTTCCTGGACAGATATCCAGTTCGCTTCCAGCAAGCTAACCGCGGCCAAGAGAGGATCGTTGTTTGGTTGCAAAGTCGACGCAGACACTTCACTATATTCTACAAAGCCAAGGAAACAGCAAACAGCAGAAAAGGAATACATCAGCAAGCATAAGAGAGCAAGAAAACTGACAAAATGAAAGAAAGTTATAGTATGTACCTCCAGCAGCAGCAGACATCTGGTTCAGCCGCTCAGCCACGGCCTGTTCCCGCTGGAGGTGCTCTTTGTTAGCATTAGCCAGGTCCTTTTCTGCTTTCTTTGCCTTAGCCAATGTTGACTTAGCAGACTTCTCAGCATTGACCTTGGCAGCAGTGGTGGCATCAAAAGCTGTCCTGGAAGCTTCGAGTTTAGCTTCCAGTGACAAAATGTGAGCATTGGCTGCCTTTAGAGCACCTGAGTTTAACAAAGAGGAAAAAAAGTCAAGCAAAGAAGCAAAGTCAGGCATGCAAAGATAAGCAAGTATCGAAAACGAGATTTACCTTCAGAGGCCTTAGCAACTTTCTGGTAATCGACACATTCATTGCCCAAGTCGACAAATCTCTTCATCAGGTTCTGTCCAGAAAATAGGACATGAGTATCAACACGCAAAAGTTGAAGTAAATATAACAGTATGTTTACGCACGTCGTCGAAGGAGCTTGTGGACTGATGGGCCTCAAGGGTAGCACCGGCGTCAGACACTTTCTTCAAGTGCCCAGAATGACAAACACTGACTACCTTCTTGGTAGGCTTCTTCAAAGCTTTTCGAGGTTTCGCTGCTGGATCAACCTCTTGTGGCGGCGGCTCGTTGATGACAAGAGTGTCAGTGATAGGGGCAGCAGCAGCAAATCTCTTCGAGTCCTCCTCGTCACTGAGAAAAGGAGAAAAAGACAGAGTCATCTATCAAGGACGACAATAAGAAGCTAAATATATGAAAACAAACAGATGAACACTCACGAGTCCATGAAGTCGAAAAGTTCTCTGCCGTCCTCTGGCACGAAGGATTCCCCGGCCACATTCTTAGGGGCAGAGGCACTAGAAGAAGCAAATTCTTTGACATGTTTCCTCTTCTTGTCCACACCAAGGTCTTCAGAAAGCGCAGGAGGAGGTGACATCGTTGAACTGGTCCTTTCCAGCGAATCTTCGCCTTCGTCTCCATCTCGGCTATCCTCTGTTTCGGGGGCTTCGGAGGCTGATTGATTGCTAGTTCGTTGGGGAACCCCAAGCGAAGGTTTTGATGAATATAGCAGCAAGCTTTCCCTCAGTTAAGAAACAAAGGTTTAATCGTTCAGGAGAAGAGCAGACAATACGACTAAAGGTGATGCTTGCAAGCTTCACGACAGCTTTGAACAATTTATATATGGCGCCTTGTCTAAGCTTTGCTTTGCGAGCAGCAACGTGGAACCTGCACACAACACAACCAAATACTTTGTTCCCAACTTACGATGAGGTTGTCAATCTCACCGGTTTGCTTGAAACAAAGGGTATGAGCGTATCGAGTGGAAAGTGATAATAGTATGCGAGTAAAGTAAACAGTGCGAGTAAAGTAAACAGGTGATAGCAATATGATGGAAATAGGACCGGGGTCCACAGTTCACTAGTGGTGTCTCTCCATAAGATAAATAGCACATGCTGGGTAAACAAATTATACTTGGGCAATTGATAGAATAAAGATAAATGTGATATGTCAAGAAGATCACTATGCGATTTACTCTGGGCATTACAACAAAATACATAGACCGCCATCCAACTGCATCTATGACTAATAATCCACTCACGGGGATATCGTCCGAACACCCCATGAGTATTAAGTTGCGAACAACAGATAATTGCTTTAAGCAAAGTGTGTAATGTAAACAAAGCATATGCCCTCGAACATATGAATGCTGTTTTCTCCCTAGTAGCAACAGAACATCTACAACCTTAGAGGTTTCTGTCACTCCCCTAGATTAAATAGAGGCATGAACTCACTATCGAGCATAAATACCCCCTCTTGGAGTCACTAGCAACTACTCGGCCAAGATAGCTACTAACAACGGAGAGCATGCAAGATCATAAACAACATAGAGATAACATAAGATATATTTCAGTATAGCAACTCAATCATAACACCAATATTCATCGGATCCCAACAAACCAAACATGTAGAATTACATAACGGTGATCTCAATCATGTAGGGCAGCTCATGAGATCTAAACATGAAGCACATGGTGGAGGAGACAACCATCTAGCTACTGCTATGGACCCATAGTCCAGGGTAGACTACTCACTCATCGCTCCGAAGGCAAGCATGGCGATGAAGAAGACCTCCGGTGGCGATTCCTCTCTCCGGCAGGGTGCCGGGAAGAGCTTCTGGACCCTCCCGATCTTCGGGTCGACGGCGGCGGCGGATCGCGATGTGTTCTGGAAAATTGATCAGGTACTTAGGTTTTTTCCGTCGGGGGGTCTTTATAGGCGAAGGGGCATCATCAGAGGTGGCCTGAGGTGCCC
This sequence comes from Dactylis glomerata, assembly GCA_007115705.1. NCBI lineage: Eukaryota > Viridiplantae > Streptophyta > Magnoliopsida > Poales > Poaceae > Dactylis > Dactylis glomerata. The sequence goes on along the minus strand of QXEO01000545.1, from coordinate 4,831,913 downwards.
TCACACATAGGGGGCGCGGCCAGGGGCTAGGCCACGCCGCCCTGGTGTGTGGGGCCCTCGTGGCCCCCCTCCAACTCCTCTTCGGATCTCTGGAAGCTTCCGGGAAAAATAAGACTTCAGGAACTTGTTTTGTCCAATTCTGAGAATATTTCCTGTGTAGCACTTCTGAAACACAAAAACAGCAGAAAACAGGGAACTGGCACTGTGGCAACTTGTTAATAGGTTAGTTCCGGAAAATGCATAAAAGTGCCATGAAGTGTAACGAAACAGTAGGCAAATAGTGTAAAAACAAGCATGGAGCATCAAAAATTATAGATACGTTGGAGACGTATCAAGCATCCCCAAGCTTAACTCCTGCTCGTCCTCGAGTAGGTAAGTGATAACAAAATAATAATTTTTGAGGTGACATGCACCTACATAATCTTGATCATATATGTAAGCATTTGTGAGCTAGGATCATAAGAACTTAAAACATGGGCATGAAAGATATAATCTTGACAATAACAACTTAGCAACCATGTCATAACATGCAAACGAACACAAACAAAAGATCATGAAAATGAAACAATGAAAGTCAAACGTGTGTTCAAATCATTAGGAAAAACATACAAATGGTTTTCAGCTTGTCCTTAATGGAGAGCAAAACATAAATGCATAAGACACCTTCAAGTTTAAGAGGGCGACTAGATACAAATAATTTAAGAACAAGTAAAACCAACAATATGAATCAATCAATGAAAACTTTGGGACAATGCACATTATACTAAGAATGACAACTATGCTCTCTTAATAGTGCATAATGATAGAAGGTGGTGACTCAACATAAAAGTAAAAGAATGGCCCTTCGCGGAGGGAAGCAGTGTTTGCAAGTTTTATAGACCTTCAAAAATTATGTTACTTACCGGCTTTGAGCTCTCATTGCCCCCATCATAAGCATCTTGAATGGTTAGAGTTAATGCGAGAATAATTATAATGCATATGCTTGCCAAATCATAAGTCGAAAACCTCGTGCCCCATGAATACGAGTACCCAAACCTTATGCTACTTTACTTAGAGTCCCAAGCAAGGCTCTTGTTATTGTAAGTATATATGTATCATCGAGAACCGCCAATGGGTACCTCCGTGCCCGATGACATGGAACAATCCCACATCAAAATGACAGGACAAGCAGACAATGAACACCTCGACATCTCTTTTATTTTTCATTTGTTTAGCTTTTTTTTTGAGATGCGTCGTCGAATGTCCGCCATGGGTATGCTGCAAATTTCCACCATGAATTATGCATGGCTTAGATTGGCAGCCCAGGCGTTTCCCTAACACATATACAAACTCCATGATCCCCACAAGATTCCCAATTCATTTCACACCGCGGGCATCCATAAATAAAAGATCGCAATATCAACTCAAATAAGAAGTGCAATGTTGAAAGCTTGCCCCATGACAGCATGGATGGGCTAGTATCCAACTTTCAACTTGCAAGCATAACAACTCAACATAAGAGACCACAATGTCAAATTTTTAAGAACAGGAAAAAGTAAAGTGTGCCTTCCGGTTCATGAGAGCTTTACTAACCAATTTTTGCATAACACTGGTAAGAGTTTAATTTGAAGAGTAGATAAAAGCAAGTCAAATTTACTTGGAATAGCAAATTGCTAATAGGTATGTATGATAGACACTTTGGAAAACTTTGGTTTTTAGGAGTTGGATGCACGAGTAGAGCTCATACTCAGTACAAGGCGAGGGCTAGCAAAAGACTGGGAGCGACCAACTAAGAGAGCAATAATGGCCATAATCATGCAAAGCGACAAAGCGACATTAAAAGAAGCATAAGATGGCATCAAAAGTCAAAAACTAAATGATCATAGAGGCTATTGGCGACCTTGTAAGAGTCTAACATGTTTGAGCATGCACCAAGTCAACCCAAATAAAGCATCAAGGAGAAAACCAAAATAATGCTTCCATACAATAAAAACATCACATGATTTTTTCAAAGGCTCATTAAGCAATCTCAGTTATTTGAGACAAGTCATGCTACAGCAAAAACACTAAGCATACTATCAAAAAGACATCAAGCATGACATGAAAAAGCCTAAGCCGCAGTCTACACAAGCTCCTTCTTGTACCACTTTTTTGCATAAAGCTTTTTCTCTTTTCCAACACCATTTGAATTTTTTTTAAACACCTCTTTTGATGAAAACCAATAAAGATCAGAGGCAAAAATACACCTTGATGAAAAGATATGATAGGGTCTGAACGCAAATCAAGGCGAAAACGAAAACCAAAAGCAGTAGCAAAAAAAGAACACTCGGTTTTTGATAAGAATGAAAACTAGAGCGTTGTTGGCAAATGAAAAGCAAGGCAACTTCTCCAAAGAAAATTTGTTGGGGTATAACCATTTATTGCAGCAAACAAAACTAAACTAATAGAGAAAACTAAAACAACTGACGCTCCAAGAAAAACACATAGTGCATGAAGCAATAAAAATATAGTGTTTTGAAAGGTAACCTGATTTTTGCCGGTGAAGAAGGGGTGCCTCGGGGGCATCCCCACGCTTTGACGCTTGTACTTCTTGGATATTTCTTGGGGTGATGCATGGGCATCCCCAAGCTTGAGCTTTTGTCCATTCTTCAACTCATCTCATCATTCTCCAATCCCTACACTTGAAAACTTCCTTCATACAAAACTAAACACAAATCTATTAGCAACATTAGTGTAGCATAACATATAATCAACCACTTTTTGCTTCAGGTTTCAACCCAAAACCACCACATATATAGTATATACTACTGTAGCAACTTCCCCAAAAGTTCTGTGATGAAAAGAACTCAAAAAGAAAGCGATAAAGCAGCAAAAACAAATAGTGGCAGAAATCTGTCAAAATAGAACAGTTGATAAAGGTCGAATTTTTGAGGGGTTTTCTGTTGCTCAAATCAAAAAGTGTTCAACTAAAGAAAGTTTGGATATAACCTGGGGCATATGAACAAGAAATTTCATGTCCAAAAGATATACAGAGAATTTTTACAAATTTTTACGGTGCAGCATCGAAAACAGTTTCAGGACAGCAACATCCTCAAATCTTTACCTCACTCGAATTAGAGGCTTCTCTTGGCACAACAATAAAATAAAAAGGATAAGGAGAGGTCATTACAGTAGTAATGACTTCCAAGACTCAAATAAAAGAAAAAATACTGGAAATAAAACATCGGGTTATCTCCCAAGAGTGCTTTTCTTTAACGCCTTTGAGCTAGGCGCAGAAAATTGCGAATCAAGTAACATCAAGTGATGAAGCATCAAGCTCATAATTTGCTCTAAGAATAGAGTCAAAAAGCAATTTCTTTCTTTTCCTAGGGAAGTGTTCCATACCTTTCTTGAGTGGGAATTGATATTTGATGGTGCCTTCCCTCATATCAATGATGGCACCTACAGTTCGAAGAAAGGGTCTTCCCAAAATAATAGGACATGACGCATTGCATTCAACGTCCATAACGAGAAAATCAACGGGAACAAGGTTATTATTAACCATAATAAGAACATCATTAATCCTTCCCAAAGGTTTCTTCTTAGCAACATCAGCAATAGGAACATCACAATAACATTTTTCAAGAGGTGGTAAATCAAGCATGTCATAAATTTTTCTAGGCATGATAGAAATACTAGCACCTAGATCACATAAAGTATGGCAATCAAAACAATTAACATGCATATCAATGATGGGTTCCCAACTATCTTCTAACTTCTTGGGAACAGAAGCTTTTTGCTGCAACTTTTCATCCCTAATTTTTATGAGAGCATTGGTAATATGCTTAGTAAAAGCAATATTTAAAGAACTAGCATTGGGAGTCAAAGAAAGCTTTTGCAAGAACAAAATAACTTCAGATATATTGCAGCCATCAACATCAAAATCATTAAAAGAAGTAGAGCTATCATCTCCTACTCTTCAAAAAAATTCAGCACTCTTTTGAGAATTTTTTTTGGCAGTTTTAGGCTTTTTAACACAAGGAGTGGGAGTTTTCCCTACACCAATCAAGGTAAGAGGATTGCTAGCATTAGGAGCAACATCATTAGAGGTAGTAATAGTACAAACTTTCATATTCCTAGCAATCTCATCCTCTCTTTCCCATCTAGCATGCAATTCTGCTAACAATCTAAGATTTTCATCAATTCCAACTTGGATAGCATTAGTAGTAGCAAAAACATTGTTCTCTTTCACATCATTAGGCAACACTTTTAATTTCAGAAGTTCAACATGATGAGCAAGGCTATCAACTTTAGAAGCAAGAATATCAATTTTGCCTAACTTTTCCTCAACAGACTTGTTAAAAGCATATTGTTTTATCATGAAGTCTTTGAGCGTGACTTCAAGTTCAGAGGGCGCGGCCCTAGTGTTGTTGGAGGAATTACCATAAGAGTTACCATAACCATTACCATTAGTAGAAGGATACGGCCTATAATTGTTACTAGCAAAATTGTTCCTATAAGCATTGTTGTTAAAATTATTATTTCTAATGAAGTTCACATCAACATGCTCTTCTTGAGCAACCAAAGAGGCTAAAGGTACATTATTAGGATCAACATGAGTTCTATCATTAGCAAGCATAGCCATAATGGTATCAATCTTATCACTCAAGGAAGAGGTTTCCTCAACAGAATTTACCTTCTTACCTTGTGGAGCTCTCTCGATGTGCCATTCAGAATAATTTACCATCATGTTGTCAAGTAGCTTTGTTGCGGCGCCCAAGGTAAGGGACATAAAAGTGCCTCCAGCAGCTGAATCAAGTAGGTTCCTCGAAGAAAAATTCAGTCCTGCATAAAAAGTTTGGACAATCATCCAAGTAGTCAGTCCATGAGTGGGACAATTCTTTATCATAGATTTCATTCTTTCCCAAGCTTGAGCAACATGTTCATTATCAAATTGACTAAACTTCATAATATTGCTACGCAGAGATATAATTTTAGCAGGAGGATAATATCTACCAATGAAAGCATCCTTACACTTAGCCCATGAATCAATACTATTCTTAGTCAAAGACAGCAACCAATCTTTTGCTTTTCCTCTCAAAGAAAAAGGAAACAACTTGTGCTTAATAATATCACTTTCTACATCCTTATATTTCTGCATCTCACATAGCTCAACAAAATTGTTGAGATGAGCTGCAGCATCTTCAGTACTAGTACCAGAAAATTGCTCTTTCATAACAAGGTTTAACAAAGTAGGCTTAATCTCATAAAAGTTTGCAGCAGGAGCAGGTGGCGCAATAGGAGTGTAGATAAAATCATTATTGTTCGTGCTAGTAAAGTCACACAACTTGGTGTTTTCAGGAGTAGCCATTTCAGCAAAACTAAAAGTAGACAAGTAAAAACAACTACCAAGGATTCTAATTTTTTTGGGTTTTTGATATAAAACGATGCAAGTAAAAATAAAGTAAAGCAAAACTTAAAACAAAGTAAAGGATGTGTGTGCAAAAAACTCCCCTTGCAGGGATCTTCCACTTCTTCCCCGGCAACGGCGCCAGAAAGGACTTGATTGCTAGTTGATTGCTAGTTCGTTGGGGAACCCCAAGAGAAGGTTTTGATGAATATAGCAGCAAGCTTTCCCTCAGTTAAGAAACCAAGGTTTAATCGTTCAGGAGAAGAGCAGACAATACAACTGAAGGTGATGCTTGCAAGCTTCGCGACAGCTCCGGACAATTTATATATGGCACCTCGTCCAAGCTTTGCTTTGCCAGCAGCAACATGGAACCTGCACACAACACAACCAAATACTTTGTTCCCAACTTGCGATGAGGTTGTCAATCTCACCGGTTTGCTTGAAACAAAGGGTATGAGCGTATCGAGTGGAAAGTGATAATAGTATGCGAGTAAAGTAAACAGTGCGAGTAAAGTAAACAAGTGATAGCAATATGATGGAAATAGGACCGGGGTCCACAGTTCACTAGTGGTGTCTCTCCATAAGATAAATAGCACATGCTGGGTAAACAAATTACAGTTGGGCAATTGATAGAATAAAGATAAACGTGATATGTCAAGAAGATCACTATGCGATTTACTCTGGGCATTACAACAAAATACATAGACCGCCATCCAACTGCATCTATGACTAATAATCCACTCACGGGGATATCGCCCGAACACCCCATGAGTATTAAGTTGCGAACAACAGATAATTGCTTCAAGCAAAGTGTGTAATGTAAACAAAGCATATGCCCTCGAGCATATGAATGTTGTTTTCTCCCTAGTAGCAACATCACATCTACAACCTTAGAGGTTTCTGTCACTCCCCCAGATTAAATAGAGGCATGAACCCACTATCGAGCATAAATACCCCCTCTTGGAGTCACTAGCAACTACTCAGCCAAGATAGCTACTAACAACGGAGAGCATGCAAGATCATAAACAACATAGAGATAACATAAGATATATTTCAGTATAGCAACTCAATCATAACACCAATATTCATCGGATCCCAGCAAACCAAACATGTAGAATTACATAACGGTGATCGCAATCATGTAGGACAGCTCATGAGATCTAAACATGAAGCACATGGTGGAGAGGACAACCATCTAGCTACTGCTATGGACCCATAGTCCAAGGTAGACTACTCACTCATCGCTCCGGAGGCAAGCATGGCGATGAAGAAGACCTCCGATGGTGATTCCCCTCTCCGGCAGGGTGCCGGGAAGAGCTTTTGGACCCTCCCGATCTTCGGGTCGACGGCGGCGGCGGATCGCGATGTGTTCTGGAAAATTGATCGGGTACTTAGGTTTTTTCCATCGGGGGGTCTTTATAGGCGAAGGGGCATCGTCAGAGGTGGCCCGAGGTGCCCTCACAGATAGGGGGCGCGGCCAGGGGCTGGGCCGCGCCGCCCTGGTGTGTGGGGCCCTCATGCCCCCCTCCAACTCCTCTTCGGATCTCTGGAAGCTTCCGGGAAAAATAAGACTTCAGAAACTTGTTTCGTCCAATTCCGAAAATATTTCCTGTGTAGCACTTCTGAAACACAAAAACAGCAGAAAACAGGGAACTGGCACTGTGGCGACTTGTTAATAGGTTAGTTCCGGAAAATGCATAAAAGTGCCACGAAGTGTAACGAAACAGTAGGCAAATAGTGTAAAAACAAGCATGGAGCATCAGAAATTATAGATACGTTGGAGACGTATCAGAGGCCACGGAAACAGGAACATGTGGAATGGCCCCTCCCTCTAGGAGAGGAGGGCGGGAAACAAGAAGCCGATGATCCTGAAAAGACAAACAACCCGGAAGTTACAAGGCGAACAATAATAAGAGAAAGACAAGGCAAGTAAAGGCAGCAAAAGTTACCGCAGGCAAGGGATGCTCGAAGTCGAAGTGGTTTGCGGCTAAATCCGCAACTTCATGATCCTTGGTGACAGTAGTAAGAGCTCTCACACGCTGATGGCTGGCGTGTAGTTGATGATGATTATGGCCAGGCAGTTGGGAAACTCCAAGCGGAAAGTATGATGAGCACAGCAGCAAGTCTTTTCCCTCAGTTAAAAACCAAGGTTTAATCGTTCAGGAGAATAGCAGACAAACAACTGAAGATGATGCGGACTGGCTTAATAACACTCCAACAAGGGCGCCGTTTCACGATAAATCGAGTTAGCGCGTCTTCAGCTAGTAGCAACGTGGAACCTGCACACACACAACCAAGTACTATGTTCCCAACTTGCGATGAGGTTGTCAATCTCACCGGTTTGCTTGAAACAAAGGGTATGAGCGTATCGAGTGGAAAGTGATAATAGTATGCGAGTAAAGTAAACAGTGCGAGTAAAGTAAACATGTGATAGCAATATGATGGAAATAGGACCGGGGTCCATAGTTCACTAGCGGTGCCTCTCCATAAGATAAATAACACATGCTGGGTAAACAAATTATAGTTGGGCGATTGATAGAATAAAGATAAACGTGATATGTCAAGAAGATCACTATGTGATTTACTCTGGGCATTACAACAAAATACATAGACCGCCATCCAACTGCATCTATGACTAATAATCCACTCATGGGGATATCGTCCGAACACCCCATGAGTATTAAGTTGTGAATAACAGATAATTGCATTAAGCAAAGTGTGTAATGTAAACAAAGCACATGCCCTCGAGCATATGAATGTTGTTTTCCCCCTAGTGGCAACAACACATCTAAAACCTTAGAGGTTTCTGTCACTCCCCCAGATTAAATAGAGGCATGAACCCACTATCGAGCATAAATACCCCCTCTTGGAGTCACTAGCAACTACTCGGCCGAGATAGCTACTAACAACGGAGATCATGCAAGATCATAAACAACATAGAGATAACATAAGATATATTTCAGTATAGCAACTCAATCATAACACCAATATTCATCGGATCCCAACAAACCAAACATGTAGAATTACATAACGGTGATCTCAATCATGTAGGACAGCTCATAAGATCTAAACATGAAGCACATGGTGGAGAGGACAACCATCTAGCTACTGCTATGGACCCATAGTCCAAGGTAGACTACTCACTCATCGCTCCGGAGGCAAGCATGGCGATGAAGAAGACCTCCGGCGGTGATTCCCCTCTCCGGCAGGGTGCCGGGAAGACCTTCTGGACCCTCCCGATCTCGGGCCGATGGCGGCGGCGGATCGCGATGTGTTTCTGGAATATTGATCGGGCACTTAGGTTTTTCCAGTTGGGGGGTCTTTATAGGCGAAGGGGCATCGTCAGAGGTGGGCCGAGGTGCCCTCACACATAGGGGGCGCGGCCAGGGGCTCGGCCGCGCCGCCCTGGTGTGTCGGGCCCTCGTGGCCCCCCTCCGACTCCTCCTCGGTTCTCTGGAAGCTTCCGGGAAAAATAAGACTTCAGGAACTTGTTTCGTCCAATTCCGAGAATATTTCCTGTGTAGCTTTTCTAAAACACAAAAACAGCAGAAAACATGGAACTGGCACTGTGGCGACTTGTTAATAGGTTAGTTCCGGAAAATGCATAAAAGTGCCATGAAGTGTAACGAAACATTATGAATCAATCAATGAAAACTTTGGGACAATGCACATTGTACTAAGAATGACAACTATGCTCTCTTAATGGTGCATAAAGATAGAAGGTGGTGACTCAACATAAAAGTAAAAGAAAGGCCCTTCGCGGAGGGAAGCAGTGATTGCAAGTTTTATAGACCTTCAAAAATTATGGTACTTACCGGCTTTGATCTCTCATTTCCCCCATCATAAGCATCTTGAATGGTTAGAGTTAATGCGAGAACAATTATGATGCATTTGCTTGACAAATCATAAGTCGAAAACCTCGTGCCCCGTGAATACGAGTACCCAAACCTCATGCTACTTACTTAGAGTCCCAAGCAAGGCTCTTGTCATTGTAAGTATATATGTATCATTGAGAACTGCCAACGGGGTACCTCCGTGCCCGATGACATGGAACAAGCCCACATCAAAATGACAGGACAAGCAGACAATGAACACCTCGACATCTCTTTTATTTGCCATTTGTTTAGCTTTTTATTTTGAGATGCGTCGTCGAATGTCCACTATGGGTATGCTGCAAATTTCCACCATGAATTATGCATGGCTTAGATTGGCGGCCCAGGCATTTCCCTAACACATATACAAACTCCATGATCCCCGCAAGATTCTCAATTCATTTCACACCGCGGGCATCCATAAACAAAAGATCACGATATCAACTCAAATAAGAAGTGCAATGTTGAAAGCTTGCCTCATGACGGCGTGGTTGGGCTAGTATCCAACTTACAACTTGCAAGCATAACAACTCAACATAAGAGACCACAATGTCAAATTTTTAAGAATAAGAAAAAGTAAAGTGTGCCTTCCGGTTCGTGAGAGCTTTACTGACCAATTTTCGCATAACACTGGTAAGAGTTTAATTTGAAGAGAAAATAAAAGCAAGTCAAATTTACTTGGAATAGCAAATTGCTAATAGGTATGTATGGTGGGCACTTTGGAAAACTTGGTTTTTAGGAGTTGGATGCACGAGTAGAGCTCATACTCAGTACAAGGCGAGGGCTAGCAAAAGACTGGGAGCGACCAACTAAGAGAGCAATTATGGCCATAATCATGCAAAGCGACAAAGCAACATTAAAAGAAGCATAAGATGGCATCAAAAGTCAAAAACTAAATGATCATAAAGGCTATTGGCGACTTTTTAAAAGTCTAACATATGTGAGCATGCGCCAAGTCAACCCAAATAAAGCATCAAGGAGAAAACCAAAATAATGCTTCCAAATAATTAAAAACAACGCATGATTTTTTCAAAGGCTCATTAAGCAATCTCAGTTATTTGAGACAAGTCATGCTACAGCAAAACCACTAAGCATACTATCAAAAAGACATCAGGCATGACATGAAAAAGCCTAAGCCGCAGTCTACACAAGCTCCTTCTTGTACCACTTTTTTGAATAAAGCTTTTTCTCTTTTCCAACACCATTTGAACTTTTTATAAACACCTCTTTTGATGAAAACCAATAAAGATCAGAGGCAAAAATACACCTTGATAAATAAATATAAGAAGATCTGAACGCAAATCAAGGCGAAAATGAAAACCAAAAGCAGTAGCAGAAAAAGAAGAACACTCGGTTTTTGATAAGAGTGAAAACTAGAGTGTTCTTGGCAAATGAAAAGCAAGGCAACTTCTCCAAAAGAAATTTGTTGGGGTCCAACCATTTATTGCAGAAAACAAAACTAAACTAATAAAGAAAACTAAAACAACGGACGCTCCAAGAAAAACACATAGTGCATGAAGCAATAAAAATATAGTGTCTTGAAAGGTGACCTGATTTTTGCCGATGAAGAAGGGATGCCTCGGGGGCATCCCCAAGCTTTGACGCTTGTACTTATTGGATATTTATTGGGGTGATGCATGGGCATCCCCAAGCTTGAGCTTTTGCCCATTCTTCAACTCATCTCATCATTCTCCAATCCCTACACTTGAAAACTTCCTTCATACAAAACTAAACACAAATCTATTAGCAACATTAGTGTAAGCATAACATATAATCAACCTCTTTTGCTTCAGGTTTCAACCCAAAACCACCACATATAAATTATATACTACTGTAGCAACTTCCCCAAAAGTTCCGTGATCAAAAGAACTCAAAAAGAAAGCGATAAAGCGGCAAAAACAAATAGTGGCAGAAATCTGTCAAAACAGAACAGCTGATAAATGCCGATTTTTTGAGGGGTTTTCTGTTGCTCAAATCAAAAAGTGTTCAACTAACGAAAGTTTGGATATAACCTGGGGCATATGCACAAGAAATTTCAGGTCCAAAAGATATACAGAGAATTTTCACGAATTTTTACGGTGCAGCACCGAAAACAGTTTCAGGACAACAACATCCCCAAATCTTCACCTCACTCAAATTAGAGGCTTCTCTTGGCACAACAATGAAATAAAAAGGATAAGGAGAGGTCATTACAGTAGTAATGACTTCCAAGACTCAAATAAAAGAAAAAGTACTGAAAAGAAAACATTGGGTTATCTCCCAAGAGTGCTTTTCTTTAACGCCTTTGAGCTAGGCTCAGTAATTTGAGAAGATGCTCACATAAGAAATATGAATGGAAGACAAAAAGAGCATCAAGGAGCAAATATGAAACACATTTAAGTCTAACCCACTTCCTATGCATAGGAATCTTGTAAGAAAATAAATCAAAGAAGCACATAGTCACAAGTATGGGTAGATACAACAAGAGCAACTTTGGAACTTTCAATATAAAGAGAGGTGTTTTAGTAACATGAGAATTCCAACAACCATATTTTCCTCTCTCATAATAATTTTCAGTAGCATCATGAAAAACTCAACAATATAAATATCACACTCATCCTCCTTTGTTAAGCATGGAGGGCTATCAAATAAGGTATTAGTTAAAGAGTTACTCTTATTGGGAGGTAGACATGGGTAGCTCCATTCTTCCTCCTCTTGATCATCAATCTCCTCCTCTTTTTCATCCAATGAGCTTCCAGTTTCAGCAATTTCTTCTTCCATAGGCTCCTTCAAGGCATTAGTCTCTTCCGTTGGAGAGCATCTATTAAGATATTTAAGAATATAGCCATTTTCTTCCTTGTAATTATTAAAGCAAAATGTAAGTATATCATAAACCTCATATTTATAAGGTGCATCATCAGTATTTTCAAGCAAATAAGCAAGTTCGAATGCACCCTTCCAAGCAATAAATTCTTCAATTTGTTCCACATCATAAAAGTCATAATTTCCATTAATATAAGAAGATATGGTAACATCATCATTATACTCACATTGAAAAGGGAGGTGTTTATACCTCCTACGACAACAAGATCTATCAAAGCAATAAGTAACATTATAAGTAGAGCACACGTTTCTAGCAATGATATACAATCTATTGATTTGTTCCCATAAGTGTTTCCCTTTATGTGACAAGCGGTGTTCCTCATAATAATTTTGCTGCTCTTCCGTGAACCCATCTTGCCAAAAAGATTTAGTTTCAAAGAAACCAACCATTGATAGAAAGCAAGATAAAGCAAGACAATAACAGACCAACAAAAATAACAACTATAGTAGGAACTAATTTTTTTGTATTTTTGATAAAACGATGCAAGTAAAAATAAAGTAAAGCAAAACAATAAACAAAGTAAAGGATGTGCGTGCGAAAAACTCCCCTCGCAGAAGTCTTCTACTTCCTCCACGGCAACAGCGCCGGAAAAGGGCTTGATGGCTGGCGTGTAGTTGATGATGATTATGGCCAGGCAGTTGGGAAACTCCAAGCGGAAAGTATGATGAGCACAGCGGCAAGTCTTTTCCCTCAGTTAGAAACCAAGGTTTAATCGTTCAGGAGAAGAGCAGACAAACAACTGAAGGTGATGCAGACTGGCTTAATAACACTCCAACAAGGGCGCCATTTCACGATAAAACGAGTTAGCGCGTCTTCAGCTAGTAGCAACGTGGAACCTGCACACACACAACTAAGTACTTTGTTCCCAACTTGCGATGAGGTTGTCAATCTCACCGGTTTGCTTGAAACAAAGGGTATGAGCGTATCGAGTGGAAAGTGATAATAGTATGCGAGTAAAGTAAACAGTGCGAGTAAAGTAAACATGTGATAGCAATATGATGGAAATAGGACCGGGGTCCACAGTTCACTAGCGGTGCCTCTCCATAAGATAAATAACACATGCTGGGTAAACAAATTACAGTTGGGCAAATGATAGAATAAAGATAAACGTGATATGTCAAGAAGATCACTATGTGATTTACTCTGGGCATTACAACAAAATACATAGACCGCCATCCAACTGCATCTATGACTAATAATCCACTCATGGGGATATCGTCCGAACACCCCATGAGTATTAAGTTGTGAACAACAGATAATTACATTAAGCAAAGTGTGTAATGTAAACAAATCATATGCCCTCGAGCATATGAATGTTGTTTTCCCCCTAGTGGCAACAGCACATCTACAACCTTAGAGGTTTCTATCACTCCCCCAGATTAAATAGAGGCATGAACCCACTATCGAGCATAAATACCCCCTCTTGGAGTCACTAGCAACTACTCGGCCAAGATAGCTACTAACAACGGAGAGCATGCAAGATCATAAACAACATAGAGATAACATAAGATATATTTCAGTATAGCAACTCAATCATAACACCAATATTCATCGGATCCCAACAAACCAAACATGTAGAATTACATAACGGTGATCTCAATCATGTAGGGCAGCTCATGAGATCTAAACATGAAGCACATGGTGGAGAGGACAACCATCTAGCTACTGCTATGGACCCATAGTTCAAGGTAGACTACTCACTCATTGCTCCGGAGGCAAGCATGGCGATGAAGAAGACCTCCGGTGGCGATTCCCCTCTCCGGTAGGGTGCCGGGAAGAGCTTCTGGACCCTCCCGATCTTGGGTCGACGACGGCGGTGGATCGCGATGTGTTTCTGGAAAATTGATCGGGCACTTAGGTTTTTCCCGTCGGGGGGTCTTTATAGGCGAAGGGTCATTGTCAGAGGTGGGCCGAGGCACCCTCACACATAGGGGGCGCGGCCAGGGGCTGGGCCGCGCCACCCTGGTGTGTGGGGCCCTCGTGGCCCCCCTCCGACTCCTCTTTGGTTCTCTGGAAGATTCCGGGAAAAATAAGACTTCAGGAACTTGTTTCGTCCAATTCCGAGAATATTTCCTGTGTAGCTTTTCTGAAACACAAAAACAGCAGAAAACAGGGAACTGGCACTGTGGCGACTTGTTAATAGGTCATAAAAGTGCCACGAAGTGTAACGAAACATTAAGCAAATGGTGTAAAAACAAGCATGAAGCATAAAAAATTATAGATACGTTGGAGACGTATCACACGCCTGTCTAGATACTTCTTCTCCATAAGATTTTCAGATACCCGAGAAGGAGCCCCTAAGCCGGAAAAAGTCCACAACTGGGAGAGACGATGCTGCAGGGGTTGAACCCGGCGTTGCAGGAAAAACTCCATGAGTTGTGTACCCGACAGCGCACCTCCTCTACCACTTTTCAGCTCCTGGATGCGGGCCAGGAGTGGCTTGATTTCCTCCATGTCAGCTTCCGTGGAAGGCGAATCCCACAAGGCCAATTTCTTCAATTCTTGGGAGGCATCAAATGGAGCAATGCCGTTGATGAGGGGTTAACTCGACAAATGTCCTAGATGAAGGACTTAGGATCGGGGGAAGAGCAACGACTAGAGATTCCGGGATCGAGATTGGCACACGATGTACCCAGGTTCATGTCCCCGCGGTGGAGGATCGCTACATCCTGCTAGCAATCTAGTATATGATCACAATGGTGTTTACATGGTGCCGCCGTAGGCGGAGTTGTCTATCTAATCTCTCTCTAATCTATCTTGTCTAGTCTAGATATCTATTGTAAGTTGTCCCTCTAGGGGCGCCCCTGCCTGGCTTTATATATGCAACCAGGCTAAGGTTTTACAAGTGTCCTAGTCGAATACAGATTAGAACCTTTCTTCTTCGTCTCCAAGTCATCTTCGAGTCCTTATACTTGTCCACTTCCATAATGGGCCGGACCCGGTATACTAATCCGCGGGTACCCGAAGGGCATATCCATGTCAGTAGCCCCCGAGACTCTACTTGAGTCGCAGACTCGGGTTGAGTCTCCAAACTTCAAATCTCCGACTTCTTCAATTCTCTTACTTCTTCAATCTTCGACTTCTTTAATCTTTGACTTCAAATGCAATGCCCAAAATCGTCGGGTTCTTGAATCCGCTCTCCCGATGGGAGTAAATGTTGAGTCCATGGACTCGAAATTTTCTTCCTTGTTTTTCTCGAAATAATTTTCATCTTCGACTTGATCAATCTTTCAACTTCTTCATATCTTCAAATCTTCGACTTGGTCTTTCGACTTATTCTTCTATTATAATATCTGGCAAGGGGTTTTGATGAACAAGCCTGACAACTCTGACGGATCAAGAGGTCAGTTAACTGCCGGAACAGATACTTGCCACCTACTTCAAATTCAATCCCCTTGGACTTGAATTCAGGAAACCGGTCAAACTCATTCCTTTGCCGCATTTAGGACTTACAAAGAATGAGTCCCAGTGGTTCTCAGGGTACCCAGTGCGTCCACCAGAATTTTCTTCGCGTCGTAGACACGGATACGTACCAGCAGAGCGCATCCATGTGCGTATACCGGGCCACACATGACAGATCCCGGGGTCTTAACTTCGCGATATATTTCAATCACGGCATTCAAGTTTTGTCACGATGATGCAACTCGAGAATCATATGTCGCAGTCTTGTTTGACTGAGCCAGCGCACAAAATATTCGGGTTATATAACCATGATTAAAAAACTCACTCCTGATGGTAGTAATAATGCTTTCGAAATCTTCTTTCGCCTTCTTTGCTTCATTATTCATGAAAAAACATCGTCGGGTGCACGCCCAGCGCTCCCGATGGGAGTAGCCCCCGAGGCTATGGTCGAATACTTGTAGTCGATCATAGGCTCAAATAGTCTTCTTCTTCATCTCTTCCTTGCTAAATTCTTTCTCAAAATTGTCAATCTATCGGGTGCGCGGCCAGCGCTCCCGATGGGAGTAGCCCCCGAGTCTATGTTCGGGTACATGTAGCCAGACATAGACTCAAGTTGTACTACTCGAAGAAGTTCGGCTCCTGCAGAAAATATGAATAATTCTAAAATACTTTGTCTCTCGAAGAAATATTATGTTTGCATATTGTAATGATGATGTTGTATGTAAAATAAAAACTCGATGTTTTTTGTGCAATTTTGTTGGTCGTACGTAAGACCATTTCGTTAGCCTGATGCACTTCACGGCTCGATCAACTACTAAGGTCAGACGTAATATGATGCATTTGCCGCATTTGAATTTCAAGATACTTGCTAAGCCTTTTCGTTACCCTGACGCCCAAGATTTTGTGCCTTGCCAACCGTTAGTCGAGCTTCATGCGGCTGTAAACTAAATTGACTAGTATTCGACAAGGAACGCCAGCTACTAGGGCTTTCACAATTTTTCGAAGTCTATGATATGCAAGATGATTTTTTATGGCGGAGCCCCCGAGTATCGGGTGTGGCGAAAAGGTAAAAATTGACTCCTGGAAGAGAAAAACTTAGCTTTTATCGGGTGCGGCGTGGTCGGCGCGGCGTAGTCGACGATGACGTAGTCGAGTTGTTGTCGTAGAATCACAACCACGATCGGAGGCGAAGCTGTTGTCGAGCCCCCGAGCGTTGTTGGGATCGCCGTGTTGCTGATGTCGACGAAATCGTAGGTCTTGAGGGTGATTTTCCGCACTCCGGGGCGAGTTGATGTCGAGCCCCGAGCGTTGCCGATAGTTTGCGCGAATGCGCGACAATGAGCCCCCGAGCGTGGCAAGCCGGAGTTGACGCCACAGTCGACGATGTTGAAGGCGAAGTAGTCAAAGTATTTTCTCCAAGTTGTCCGGGCAGTTAGGCGTCACGCCGTTGTAGTCGAATTTTTTTTTTGAGTTGTCCGCGTGGTCCTCGTAATTTGTCGGTACTGAACTGCTGTCGATTTTTTTTTATGTATTTGTGAATCTCGTACATACGTACCATCTAGTACATCTTGACAGATTTTTTAGTCTCATCGTGTGAGGCCAAACGCCTCCTTGATTCTTTGAGAGACTTCCTTGATTGGCGCATTGACCGAGTGATTACTCCAGCTCGCTTCCGGACTTGTGTCAAGTTTGGACTCTTGATCGCTTTTCCTGTAGATCAAACCGATTGTTTATTTCCATCTCGAAACTAGGTCCGATCTCGGTAGTAATCGGAATAATTCCGTGTAGCAACAGTTTCGCTGAGATCCGTTTTTCTCCATAGCACGCGAGTGCTTAAACTTTGATGACGCTGATTTGCATAATACTGCAAGCTGATTCGATGTACTATCGGAAGTGCTCGCCAAATTAGCCGCGACGAGTTGCTGCGACAATTTGTTGACGACGATGCTGCTGGACTGGGCGAGCCGAAGAGAGAAATTGGCTAGATGCGATCCGTCGATTTGAATGAACTCGACGATTCATGATGGTGAAGCATTGAAGATCTTGATGACGTAGACGATAGCTGAAGTTGATGACGATTTCTGTTGAAGCGATCTGACTGCTGCTTTTGGCAGCCGTGAAATTTGCTGATCTTGTCGATAAAAACTTGAAGGATCTCGCCCGGATAACAAAATCCAGTCGCCGCGATCCCCACGGTCGGTGCCAATTGACGAGGGGTTAACTCGACAAATATTCTAGATGAAGGACTTAGGATCGGGGGAAGAGCAACGACTAGAGATTCCGGGATCGAGATTGGCACACGATGTACCTAGGTTCACGTCCCCGCGGTGGAGGATCGCTACATCCTGCTAGCAATCTAGTATATGATCATAATGGTGTTTACATGGTGCCGCCGTAGGCGGAGTTGTCTATCTAATCTCTCTCTAATCTATCTTGTCTAGTCTAGATATCTATTGTAAGTTGTCCCTCTAGGGGCGCCCCTGCCTGGCTTTATATATGCAACCAGGCTAAGGTTTTACAAGTGTCCTAGTCGAATACGGATTAGAACCTTCCTTCTTCGTCTCCAAGTCATCTTCGAGTCCTTATACTTGTCCACTTTCATAATGGGCCGGACCCGGTATACTAATCCGCGGGTACCCGAAGGGCATATCCATGTCAGCCGTATTTGTTGGAGGAGGAACTCTTTCGGTCCTTTATGTAAAACCACTTGGTC
This sequence comes from Dactylis glomerata, assembly GCA_007115705.1. Classification (NCBI taxonomy): domain Eukaryota; kingdom Viridiplantae; phylum Streptophyta; class Magnoliopsida; order Poales; family Poaceae; genus Dactylis; species Dactylis glomerata. Next base: position 4,813,695 of record QXEO01000545.1, on the reverse strand, counting down.
CTCCAACCTTGTACCGAGGCAGCCATTGAAAATTCCAAATACTGCGATTCATAACGAACAGAGATACAAGCCCCACCCAGTTCGGCTTTCTTGGACAATGCAACACTGGGGCGGAGCCGAAAGAGGGATCTCCAAAGAAGAAAGTGGGGATCAATCCCCAGAAACGACTCGCAAAGAGTTACGAAACAAGCAATATGCAAGATGGAGTTTGGTGTGAGCTGGTGAAGCTGCACACCATAAACAAAAAGAAGCCCACGAAGGAATTCGTGGGCAGGAAGGGAAAGACTGCGCAAGAGAAAGGCTAAGAACATCACCCGAAAACCATCTCTAGGCTTGGGGATCCGTTCAGTGCTTAAGAAGATAATCTGGTCGTTATCGGAGACGAGACCATCCGCTCGGGCCTTGTCCAGCTCCTTCTGCGTACAGACAGAAGGTACCCAGCTAGTCGCGGCGTTCATCCCCTTGGTCATCTTGTGTTTCTGCGCTTGGTGCTTCACGCGTATCTATGATCTGCGCCCGGGGGCTAAGCAGGAGATCAAAGGAGCGCAGAGATTCCAACAATGGTGGCGGCGGAAGCAAGGAACTGGTAAACAGTGAATTTCCCCACTCTCCCCTTATATAGCTTCCAGGTAACAGAACGTGGGCTGAGACGTGGCGCAAGGAGCGGAAATGGTAGCCCACTAACGGGCAGAGAAATTGCAAAATTACCGCGCTGCGCATGGGTAATGGTCAAAATCTAGAGATAATTGCAGACAGATTAATGACGTCACAAACGTACGGGTAACGGGAACTGAAGACTATGATAAGTAGTGGACGCTAGTAAGATGAACATTCCAAAGATGGTTCGAGTTGGCGAACTTGGATAAGGGAAGGTCAAGGAAGCCGACGAAAAATTGAGCCTGGTAAAGGAGGAATCATTCTTTGAGTCTATACCCGAAAATATTCGGCTATAGCCTCGGGGGCTACTACCATCGGGAGCGCTGGGCGCGCACCCGACGATATTATTGAGTCACATTATGATCTCACGACATGAAAGAAGGCACGTTGTCTTTGAGACTATACTCGAAAAAAAAAGATTTTTTCGACTATAGCCTCGGGGGCTACTACCATCGGGAGCGCTGGGCGCGCACCCGATGATGTTCTGTAATGAACAATGAAAGTGAATAAGATTCTGGAAGCATCATTACTACCATCGGGAGGAAAAATTTTATCGATCAAGGTTGAATAAACCCGAATATTTTGTACGTTGGAACAGTCAAACAAGGCTGTGACATATGATTCTCGGGTTGCGTCATCGCGACAAAACTCGAATGCCGTGACTGAAATATATCACGAAGGTAAGACCCCAGGATCCGTACTGTGTGGCCCGGTATACGCACACGGATGCGCTCTGCTGGTATGTATCCGTGTCTACGACGCGAAGAAAAATCCTGGTGGACGCACTGGGTACCCTAAGAACCACTGGGACTCATTCTTTGTAAGTCCTAAATGCGGCAAAAGGGTGAGTTTGACCGGTTTTCCGAATTCAAGTCCAAGGGGATTGAATTTGAAGTAGGTGGCAAGTGTCTGTTCCGGCAGTTAACTGACCTCTTGATCCGTCAGAGTTGTCAGGCTTGTTCATCAAAGCCCCTTGCGAGATATTATAGAGAAAGATAAGTCAAAAGACCAAGTTGAAGATTTCAAGATTTGAAGAAGTCAAGTATTGATCAAGTCGAAGAATTGAAGATTTGAGATTCAACCCGAATCTGCAATTCTGGTAGAATCTCGGGGGCTACTGACAAGGGTATAGATTATAGAGCCCGTCAGTTGAGTACCCCTGAGGCCCGTTAAGCTAGGCCCAATTGTAATATTAGTCGAAATACGAGTTCATGTCGTATATCGATACTGTAATCTGTATCGGATCCCACCCGATCCTTGAGACCTGGCCACCTATATATAGGGGCCAGGAGGGGACGGTGTGGAACAGATTGAAAGCAAGCCAGGTTCTACATCCACGTTTACTTTCATAGCCACCTTGTTTGACTGAGTTTACCTTCGAGTTCATCCGACGCCCTGTCGCCCCGATCCTAAGTCCTTCATCTAGGACATTTGTCGAGTTAACCCTCGTCATAGGGTGTGTTTGGTAGCCCAGTCCAATAGAGATATTCTCATCTCACCACCCCAGTATTTGTTGTTTGTTAGCCCGAGTCGGTCCAACTCGGCACTGCCGAACTCATGCGAAAAACAGCCCTCAGCCAGACCGAGTTGCGATCACAACTCGACTGAGCTGAGCTCATCCCGCAAAGCACTGTTTACAGCGCCCACGCGACCCCCAGACCCCGACCCGGCCCCATCATTTCTTCTCTCTGCGTTCGGCCGCTCGTCCTCCTACCTCTTCTCTCAGCCCCGCCAACGCGCTCGCCCTAGCTCCCCGCCGGTCTTCGACCACGGACATGCCTCTCCCGGCGTCGTCCACGGCGGGCGGAGCGGTAGAGGCGCGGCCTCCTCGCGCGGACGACCTCCCGGCGGCAGTTGCTCGCCGCGGACGTCCTCCTGGTGGCAGTTGCTCGGCTCGCGGAGCTCGACCTCCTGGCGGCGGCTCGCGGGTCTTGGTGGAGGCGCGTGGAGGCAGCTCGCGGCGCCTGGCGGCTTCTCTCACCGGCGGCCGCACCTATTCTCGCCGGCAGCGGCTCGAGAGGCCGAGCAGGACGGTCCGAGGACCCAATTGCTTTTCCTATTTTATATTAGGGACCCGATTGCTTTTCTGTTTTGTATCAGGGACTTAATTGCTTTTTATTTATATATGGCATGACTCAAGTCATACAAGCTACCAAACAAAGTATCAGTGGCAGCATCTCTCAACACATACAGGCTAACAAATACTCCCTCCGTTCGAAAATATAAGATATTTTAATTTTGTGAAGTGAATGTATCTAGACATCTTTTAATGTATAGGTTCACTCGAATCTATACACTAAAAAATATCTAGATACATTATCTTCACAAAGCTAAAACATCTTATATTTCTAAATGGAGGGAGTACCCCACAAAATCTTAAACTAGCTTGTATAAGGTGGGATATCTCAAGGGGGAAGGGAATTTCAAATGCCACAGGCTACAAACACACCCGTAGTCGAAGGCTCAATGACTCAATCCAATCGGACGACCAAACAAACGCGACGTGTTCACCAAACCCACGCGGCACGACAGAGTAGCAACCCCAGTGACCCACTGAACCGCGGGCCCCACATGTCATAGTCACCTCCCCAAAACTACCAATCCCCAAACCCACGGAAACGTAACACCCAAACCACCTCCCACTCCGCTCCTCACTCCTCCCCTCTCCCCCCATCGCCGCCGCCGCCGCCACCGGCGACGGCGACCCCGATGGGCGCCAGCGCCTCCGTCCTCTCCCTCCCCGTGGCCGCCACCTTCCCCGGCGCCGCCACCGCTATCGCGGGCGCCGCCGGCTGCTTCGCCCTCGGCTACTTCCTCGCCCTCGCCCGCCTCCCCCTCCACGCCGCCGCCCCCGCTTCCGGGGACGACGATTCCGAGGAAGACTCGGAAGATGATGATGACGAAAATTTCGGCCGCGGCAAGGCGGCCAAGCTTGCGGCCGGACGGAAGCGGACCGGGCTCAGGCTGCTGTTCTGGTCCCGGAACGTGGTCACCAAGTCCGACTCTGCCAGGGAAGCCGAGAGGGCGCAGGCCCAGACCGCCAAAGCCCCCCTGGAGATCGAGAACCTCGCCAAGATAATAGAGGATTTCAAAATGGTAACTGGAGCTGGGGTCAAGAGCCCCGCTGGCTATGTTTACTCGCTTTGTTAGTGTTTTGATTGATGCAGGGGAGAGGATGGGAGATTGATTACGTTATTATGTTTCGGTGGTGCAGGTGCTAGTGGTGAGAAATGATCTGAAGATGGGCAAGGGGAAAATTGCTGCGCAATGCAGGTAACACGTTTTCAGTCATCACGAGTGTCACCTTGTTTGAAGAAACTTGAATGATGAATTCTCCCTGATTATTCACAGAGAGTGTTGAATCCATGGAATAGTGAGTATACTTTGTGGTTAACAAAGTTGATCTCTAGTTAATGATTAACCGAGTCTGTCCATCTTTGCAATAAGAGATATTCCGTATGTGGTACCTGTTTGAGAATTTGGATTGGTGTTAGCTCGGATGATGATATTGTTATAAGCACCTCATGAGCCCGACAAGGATTCTTAGACAAACTTTGACTTTCTATTAATACATACGACTGTCTGGAATTAGAATAGAATGCAATTGCACAGATAAGTTAGTTGTGCCAATGACATTTTACCCTTCTAGTATATTTCTTCCTGCTAGTTTTCTTTGCCTGGTCTATTCTAATGATAGGCGACATGCCTTTCTTAGATATAATCCTGCAGCTGTAATATACAGTTCATGATTGTGAACTGTATTTCAGATCACACTGTACAAAATTGTAGATTTGGAGGGATTAGGGAGGGTTTGGTCTAATATCCAAACCAGATGGATGCCTCACCTAATTTCAAATTGATCATTGTCTATTGTTCTGAAAAACATGGTAGTATATGCTGTAACACTTACACCAGCTAGTTGTAACCAGGACAAGCTCTCATCATCTGTATTTGGTTCTCCCAAAAATTAGAAAAAATCTATAATGGCTTCTTAAATGCTTATTGTGGTAGAAGTAGAACTTTTGCTATGTCTAATTCATTATCTCTATACCCATGGCAATCAGCCAATATATTTTTGATGGAATTCCTTGGCCAGACAGCAAGGGAAACTTCAGTTACCAAACCAAATGTGTTTTTCATCCCTATGACTGCATTCCTTATTGTCACAAGAACTTGAAGCAATAAACCTAAGTAGCTAACACAAGAAGGTTGCTTGAACTAAGCAAGATTATTCAACAACTTTGAACAATGATAGGCTGCTACAGAAATCTTATTAGGTTCATCATAATGTTATATTTATTTTGACAAGGAAATATATGGAACATTTCAATTACAAGGTCAGGTGTATCTATTCCTCTGAATGCTTAAATTATCACGTTCAAAAGTAGATGAATTATCATGTCTTACGTAGCTATGTTATCATTTCCTTTTATATTGGAGGGCTGGGCTTACGCTAGTTTATTTCCTCTCTCTATATTTGTCCAGCCATGCAACACTGGGCTTGTTTAAAAAACTCCAACAGAGAGCGCCAAAGTCATTACGAAGGTATTGTTATATCATCAGTAGCCACTTTTCTGGTGTTCGTATTAGTGTATAATCAAATTTCCTAGCATGTCAGAGAGATAAATTCTTTATTTTGAATTTCATCATTTGCAGGTGGGAAAGGTGTGGGCAAGTCAAGGTGGTTGTGAAAGTAGAAAGCGAGGAAGACATGCTTGTTTTACAAGTAAATATTCTTCCTTGTTGTGCACTGGCTCATTAATCTTGAAACTACTCTGGGTATATCAACATATTGTAACTCAGAAAAAGCACATGTAACAAAACAACCATTTTTTTTGCTCTCACTAATGAGATAACAATTAGTAATAAAATTTGTCTTTCTAAACAGTTTTCAGATGAGCTCGAATGCTTAGATCATTATTATTTAATATACTTCTTTTTGTAAAAACTGGAGAATTGGTAGAAGAATATGCCCTATCCCAAAAAGCTCCAAAGATTACATTCTTTTCCCCCTTTTTAGAAAATGGAAACATTTGATTCCTAGTTTATCTTATCCAGTATGTTCTCCTTTTAGCAAAATCTTCCATTTTACCTCTTTATGTGTTCACAGACAAAAGTAACGAAGCTAAAAAATTCCTAAAACAGTATTGGCATAATTTCCTACGCTTAACGCTTGTTGCTTATCCATCACATTTTATTTCACTTTGTGGTGCAGGGGAGAGCAAAATCTATGAATCTGCCTACTCACATCACCATTGATGCTGGAAGAACACAGATTGCACCAAGTGAGTTTTCTAATCTCCATTTATGCAATTTTCTTATTGCCGTTTAATTCTTTCTGTTTATGTCTTGGATTAAACTTGTTTTTCTTGCAATCCTGTAGATTCAAGAACAGTCATGGCTATTCTTGGTAAGTTACATGAATGCATTTCATAGTGTACCACGTTTTTCAGCACTTAAGGACTTTTAGTGAACTGATACTTCGTTGCTGATTCTACCGTTTCGTTTGACCAGGGCCAGCTGACATGGTAGATGATGTCACTGGTGGTCTGAAGCTCTTATAACATCACTTCAGCATTCTCAAACACAGGAGTTTTGAAGAGCAATGCTGGAATTTTGCAATCAACAGTGGTCTTGCACTTCCACTGATCTCCTGCTGAAGAATGAACCTTGGCTTCATTGTTATTTCATTTTCCAGGATTTGTTTGGAAGGAGGTTGTGTCCACTTTTACCTGTACTGAGTTGTATCAACTGTTGTCAGTCAAGATGTGGTTCCAGTAAATCCACCTGATTTGTAGAACATAGATACGAGAAAGATAAATTTGGTGTTCCCCTTCAATCAACAATCTGAACACTTGTCTAGTTTAGCCCTCTTTGTTTGTGGGCTCACTCGAAGGATGGCTGGGCCTTTTTGGCTTCCGCTGTATGCCAGTCTATCTGACTTCTGATTTCTGCTTTATCATCTATGCTGAGTTTCTTCCCAAGATCAGTTATCGCCTGTAACCACAAAGCTATATACATTCTCATGGCGTGATTATGGTAAAATATTTCATTGATAATGTAGCAGGAATACAAGGATACAATGGTGCCGATGCATCTTTCATATAGTACAAGGTTGCAATGGTGTCAATACATAATGATGTAGGTATAATGGTACATACATGTGTGATGTATCATGATGTACTGCAGCAACTCTAAGCCGCTCCAGTGAATGAAGAACACATCTAATCGTGAGGTTCTTTGAGCTAACATGGTCAGACATGATAAGTCTGTTCTTCCTTAATAATTTCTAACAGTACGAAACTATTTCAGCTGCTCTGCAGCATGCTGTTCTTCCCACTGAAGATCCTGTTGAGGATGGCCGCCAGCCTGACGCCTCCCTGCGCGATCCTCTTCTCAACGACCGGCAGCGCCTTGAAGAAGTACTCGTCTGTAAAGTAGCAGTTCAATACCAAGAAAATCTCATCATATTACACTTCCTCCCATTGGATTTGAAAGTTGTGATTCGGGTAATTAGTATATCGTTCATTAATTACCTCCTAAGGTGATGTCCTGCTCGACGCCCTCGTAGGCGTCGCATGCCAGCAGCGCGCTCTCCTTGGCGTACCTGCAATTTCACTTTCAACCGTCAGACTCTGCACTGCCGTATATTTCACCTTGGCAGTTGATGTTGAACTTACGTTTCGGCGCAGGTCTTTGTCCGGAGACGGCACGCCTCCCACTGCTTTTCCTCGTTGGACCAGACCTCCTGCAAGAAGAGATCAACACGGTCTGAACTCAAGGCAAGATTAAGCTGAAGTGAAAGTGACGAGCCCAACGCAAGTGCAAAGGTAGGTAGGTTACGGTGATGTTCTGCTGGATGGCGTCGATCATGGTGTTCTGGTCGTTGTCGTAGAAGTCCTTCATGGCCGTCTCGATGATGCTCACGTCCCACACCTGGAAGAAGACCAAAATGGATCAACGAAACTGAATGATAAGCACATCGAAAGCAAAGAAAAGAAGAAGCTGTTTGAAGGCTGTTTAATAACAACGTACGTGGTGCAGGTTTCCCTTCCTGGTGTACCAGTGGACGATGATGGTGTTGCCGCCGAGGTCGTCGGCGTGGCCGCAGTGGAGCGGCTGGTGGACGTCGCCGACGAAGTGGGCCAGGAACATGAGGCTCTCGGTCGGATCATCTGTTACCAGCATGTACAGGGTTAACTATATGTAGGATGTGTGCTCGATAAGTAGATACAAATTCATGATATATATATATACTGCTTACATGGGCTTGAGGAGTCCTTGAGCGCGGCGGTGTAGTTGTTGATCGCCCCCACCACACACCTGTCCTTCACCCCCTTTGTGTCGTGGCAGTCCCCTGTATGTCCAAACAAAAAAGGTCAGCTTCCATCGGAGCACAAAGACACAAATGATTTGATTCCGACGCGGTTTGTCTTTAGTTAGGGTTTTGCTTGTTCTTGCTTGTCAAACGCCTGATGCATGCCCTCTCTGTGGCGGTGACGAAGGCCTCAACTTCCTTGCCCAATCAGACAAGCAACTGATAACAATTTCGGTCCAAAGTATATTCCATTTGAGATCCATGAAAGAGGGGAACTGTGGAGATGCTATATTGCTATATATGCCTTTTTGTCCCAAGCAGTTAGCTGTAACCGCTACCGACCAGACAGATCGACACCGGTTGCTTCAGCAGCGGGTGGACGTACGTAATGTGAGCTACGCACCGAGCGGGGGTGACAAATAACGTGTTGATCGGGACGAACCTCTAATTAGGCACTGGCTGAAAGTCAAGGCACGCATCAACGTCCGATCGCGACATGCTGTTACTATAGGTTAGAGTTAGACTACCTAAACTAAGCTTGTTGACATGGCAGCAAGCACGACTACTGCAGTAAGCTTGAAGGAGGAGGAGAGGAGGGCGAGCGAGCACGTACTGGCGTAGCTGAAGGCGCAGTCTCCGGGGGTGTCGGCGAAGTGCAGCGGGCTGGACCACTTGTACCTGAACCGCTGGGTGTCCGCCCACGCGCACGTCTCCGCCAGGTCCCCGTTCGCCCACGCCGGCAGAAGATCCTTCACCGCCGCCGTCGCCTCGTCCGTCAGGAAATTCTGCACCCAACAAAATGATCATCATACGGAGTCTCTCTCTTCCGATCGAGCACCCAACAAATGATCAAGCAGTGGCCAGAGCTGCGTACCTCGGCGATCTTGCAGGTCATGTGGTGTCCCTCCTTGCCCCACGCCTCCGCCGCCGGAGCCATCGCCGCCGCCGCGACCAGCACGACCTGAAGCAGCAGGAGCAGCCCCATCCTAGCTCTCTCAGCTCAACCTCAACTCAACCTTAGCTTCTCTATGTATCTTTGCTGTTGTGTTGCTTTCCTTGTTGTTTCATCTAGCTACCTTCGATCGGTACTGCTCCTCTATTTATACACCTGCCGGCTAGCCAACTAGACAATGACCGCGTTTTGGCAGATTCCTTTTCTGATCCGCGATGCCTTTTGCCCCAGCAAACGGAGGAGTTTGAAGCTGACAAGGGAGCGCTACTTCCATCTGAGTCTGATAGCCTGGAGCCGTGGTCTGAAAATAGGTCGGCGTGGTTCACATGCGCAGCACGGAACAAAAACCGCTCGCTATCCGCTCCTCCGTCGCAATCGCAAAGTTAAGGGGGGTTCGGCTGCTGCTGCCGCGCGCGCGCTCTTCTTCCCCAATCCCAGCGGACACGTGTCGCGTTTCTAAATTCCGATTGGTGCGTCCGTGGTTAGAAGACGTCAAGATAGCCTGGAGTTTCAGAGTTTCATTCCGGTCTGGATCTCCTGCCCTGCTTTGCATGAAAGAAAACCAGCAATCACTTGGCACTTCCTCAATAAAAAACAGTGGCTAGCAGAGCTTGTACTGTTGTGGTGGCACGATGAACGCCATCAATATTGATCACTTGGAAAGCAATAAGCCTGCTTATGGTGGGGAGTAACTTGAAGTAGTGTCATGCATATGTTACTAGTATATGTTACTATTTTTATAGTGAGTAGTAACTTATGTGTGGTGTCATACAAGGTGTCATTTATTAGGTTATAGACCCATTTTGCTTTGGGGTGTGTGATGTTACGGTAACATAGCTAGTTACCACCAGCCCCTCTCTCTTCAATTAATGATCTGCCATGTCACCATTCTATTTTGAAAAGTGTGATATTACCACTTAAGTTACTCCCACTATAACTAGTCTAAGTACTTGCTGAGGCTCTTTGGCTGAATAAACATCTCGGGCTGCACCCTCTCATGGAGATTCAAGACCAGTGCAATATCAATATTATGTAGCACTTCTATGCCACTCTTGTGTTTTGCAAGGAAGAATAATTGCCTATGACATGGATGACCAAGAACAAGCCTTATGAATCCAACTTCATTGAGTTTGCCGGGATATGGAGATGAGTCCAAGGGAGCAATGCACCTTATGGAAAAGGACGCACATTCATGGTGCTGAATACAACAATAACATGTGTGCTGCTCTCTATGGAGATGATGGAGAGATTGGACAAAGCTAACTCCTTTTGCTTCGCATTTTTTGTGAGAACAACTCTTCGAGTGCGCGGGAAATTCCAATGCTATTCGTGGAGGATTGGTTGAGCTTCTCTATGACGCTTACACCACATATGAACAAGGTTCTACGAGTCAAGGCTATGAGATAGATGTGATGGATTACATCTACAATGATATGCACTTTGCTATGGTTTCAGGTAAGTCCCCTCCCTATGCATAATTTGCGATGAAGCTCATCATGGAGAAGTGTAAGGATCTAGAAGACATTAACGCAAATTTAGTGGAACATGGTCTGGTCAACATCAAGATCAATAAAGCCCATTTGTCTTTGGCTTCAATTTCCCCTTGTACCTCTCGTGCATCTGGTGCACCTCACGCTCTTTATGCCGCTAGTGATGAAGAAATGGTGGATGTCAGTGGTGCTAGTGGATCAAGGAGGAGGGATTTGCTAGTGATCCCTCTAGCCCCACCAAAGAAGATGAAGTTATGTTGGTGGAGAAATTCGCTTTGAATGCAAGTCAAGCTTCACAAGGAAAAATATGAAGGATACCATGATAGGAAGATGCTCATCTGCAATGAACACAGGATCTATGCAATGTTGAACAAGGATGAGGATGGCAAGGAAGCTGATCCAAGTGAGTCTGTGTCAAGAGTTCTATGCCAACTGGATTGTCGAGGCTATCAAGGGGATTTGATTACGCTGAAATCACCTCCAAGGACACATCCGCCAAGGGCAGGGATGTGGTTGATGTAATGATGAGGACTATAATAGCGAGGATAAGTTTGAGTCCGATCTCTATGTGGCATGTAGCATCAGTTTTCCCTTGTTTGGTGTCTTAATGCCAAGGGGGGAGTAGTTCCACTAGGGTGTCTGACGGGATTTGCATGGGTCAGGCACTACGTTCGTTGACTTACTCATTTATTACGATCTTGTGTCCCATTTTATCTTCTTGTGTTGGTTTGGTTTGTTGTTGAACTCGGCCATGTCTGTGTGTTGGTAACACATGCTATGCCCGGAATATCGTTGGTTAAGATCTATGTTGCTTAACTTGTTTATCTTGTGCTAGTATTTACCTTGTATTTATGATGTCTTATTCTTGTGCAAGTTATAATTATCTTGTATATTTGTTATGTTGCACATGTATACTGGTTTTAAAAATATAGGGGGAGTGTTGATCCTAGTTTTGTGCATTTTGTATTCAAATTGAACATCAAATTATAGCACACTTTTGGGGGGGGGGGGGGGGGTGTCTATATTTTATAGATCATGTTGCTATGATTTAATCATAACATATCTTATGCAAATTGATGTGTTGTGATTGAACACCAAAAAGGGGATATTGAAAGCATTCCCCTCCCTATGTGGTTTGGGGTGTTTAATGACAACATAATCCCAATCTCGCTATGTGATAAATAAAGATTTTATGCACATTTCATGAATGGCACAAGACGGTGATCGAGCCCTCGAAAGTGAAAAGAGAGAAACTATTTTTATGTTATTATTGTATTTAAGTTGTAGGAAAACCATACTATTAGGAAGAGTGGCATAATTGAAGGTCGGTTTGAAATCAATCACATACACAAATCACCACATGCGCACACTAAGCCTCCTACCTTAGTTGACAGATGCCCCAAATTCTTATTGTAGTGCATTTTTTATATATGATAGTAAACATCATAAGTTCTGGTATCAACCACAAACTTCCCGGTGGACGGAAGTCTAGCTAATTTCCAATCTGAAGTTCTAGTCCATTATTCGACGTCTTTCTCCATAGGGTATGGTGAGTGAAAAGTTGTATGAGGAACAAAGTAAATAGCGAGCTTCTAGACCTCACGCGTCTAAGATTAATTCAAATTTCAATTGGCTGAGTTAGCAGCTTATTTATGTACGTGTTTAGTTTCCCCAGCCCCAGATGATTTTCTCGTTCATTTTTCATACGCCTCGTTGGCATTTGTGTGTTCTTTTCCTTGAGCTCTCACGATGGCCATAGAAATAGTCACTAGATGGCCACATAAGCAGTCACACTAAAAATGTCATTTTTTATATAATATGAAGTCCATGATTTCCTTGTTACATTAAAGAGCATAAGAGCAAGATAACAAAATAATAGCTCCACACAATTAACCGAATATAACTGGAAAAGGATCAATTGTAAACAACGTGCAACAGAAAAAAATCTTAGTTGCAACCTAAGTGCGACTGGAAAAACCCTAGGTACAACCCACATATAACTGGAAAAGTCTCATTTACAACCCACATGAAACTGGAAAATCTCCGTTACAGCCGACATGCAAGTGAAAAAAATCTAAGTTACGTGCGACTAGAAAATCTCGGTAGAACCCACATACAACTAGAAAAATCTCGTTTACAACCTACATGCATGTAACCAAGAAATTTTTTAGAGAAATAAAACCCACATCAATCTCAGTTGCTACCCACATGGAACTAGGCAGTTACGACTATGTGGAAATAGGGGAATCTCAACTGCAACCAATATTTAACTCCCTAGACTAGCATGCATCACGTTCTGATTCAACGACACTGGGACATTTTACTAAGTTGCAACCAAGGTTTTTGTTACCCGTCGGTAAATCCGAACCGGCCGGTAACCGGGTTTCACGAGCACCCTCTGTAAATAGACTTACCGGCCAAAAAATCCCAAGTGTATTTGATTTTTTTAATTTGAACATGTGACACCTAGATAAGAGGATGTCTCTTACTTACATAAACTGAACATGTAGCCTGGCGGTAAGGATGTATCCTTCACTCTCAAACGTTGAGAGTTTGCCATGTCCGAACTCTTTTCTGAACTATTTTCTCAATATGAAGTTAAATATCTACATAATTACGCAAAATCGTGCGGGATTAACTCGAACACATGACTTGTTAGGTTATTTGATGGACCGGAAGGAAAAGCGCTATGCGACGCACATGATTGTGTCCAGAAGATGAACAAAACCTAAATAGATGATCCTGGAAAAATTTGAGTTATGGTTTTTGAATTTGTCCGGGAACCGCCCGGTGAATCTCGGTAATCGCGGTAACCGGTTTTTCTGAGCACCCTCAGAAAAAATATCCATGTTTGGTAACTGAAACCTTGGCTGCAACCCGTGTGTCGCTAACAAAACTTTAGTTGCAACCTATGTGCAAGTGGGAATGAGTTAGCTGTGACCCATGTATAGCTGTGAAAATCTTAGTTGCACTTCACTTGTAATTCTAAGGCCAGCACGAATCATAATTATCTCGAACACCTTTTCTCGATAGCAACACACGAGATGTAACTGAAAAACTCTTTGCTGCAACCCAATGTTTTTCAATCACACGCCATGTGTGTTATTTTATCAGTTGCATATTCGCATGTGATTATCCAACAGATAAGTTTTGAAACTACAATATTATTTTGCAAAGGACAACAATAGAGCATAACAAAGAAAAACCAAAAAATATTCAAAAAACCGAAAGCACGGCCATAAAGCAAGGTTAGGACTTAGGTGCCCACAACACATAGCTGCCAGCAGTAGTCCCGAAAGAAGAATCGGCCGGCGCGCTACAAAAGGAAGCTTACGATGCGATGCAAAATGCCAGCTCACAAATCTTAGAGCACCTAATCTAATGGCTGATTAGATGGCTAAATCTCATGCACTTAAGAACTAGCAAAACTATGTAAATATCCCATCAAGGGAGTGACCAATTCTTAATCAACTTAATTCTCAGTGAGGCGACATCATCAAATCTCGTTTGCAATATATACGTTGCACGTTGCAATTTATGACTAGCACAAATCAACAATCTAATGATCCAAGATATTATTCTCACATGCAACCCATGTTGTAACTGAAGACATTTTCCTGGTTATAACATCACCTATAACTGAAGATATCTGAGTTGTAAGTTGTAACTCATGGCTAGCACAAATTTCGACCCAATCACAAAGGTTTAGAACTTGACTCAGAATTGACTTAATTACCAGACCATAGATCTGAAAACTGAATTCAATTGTTTGCAAATACTAGACAAGAGAAATATTGGAAAATAATGTAGAGCATAGGAAAGGTAAACAATTATTTGAACCATAAGAACTTAATTAAGGACACCGCGGTGGTTTGAGCAAAGCTCTCGGTCATCTTCAATCAGCGTCAGTACATGTCGTTCAACAGCGGAGCTAGGACAGATTCACTTGTCTGTTCGTTCTCTGTTTCTTTCATAATTCCGGGACTGGTGGGGGGCACGTTGAGATGATGCTCCGACCAGTCGGAAGGTGGGGAAGTGACGACGGCCGGCTGCACAGCGGCAGGAGGAAACCTCCCTGTGGCAACGTTGGTTAAGCGGAGGTGGCACCGGACGACGACGCGGTCGTCGCGGATCACCTCTTCAAACGACGCGAGATCGCTGCCCGTCACCAGGCAGGGGAACCCGTCCTCGGGGTGGTCACCGTCGAAGGTGTGCTTCTTGAACTCCACCTTGGCGACCTCAGTGAGGCCGACGATCTCGAAGCCGAACTCAACGGTCGTCGCCGGGTGGTCGGACCTCCCGCGGCCAAGGAAGACGGACAGGCAGTCCATGGTAGCGTCGCAGCGCCCGTTGGGGTACACCTTGAAGTACCAGACGCTTCCGGCACCGGCCAGGTGGAACTGGGTGGAGTGCACGCACTCCCCGGCCTGGAGACCCGCCTTGATCTTCGAGAAGCCGTGGATCGCCAGTGTGTGGTACCCACAGACCTCGGGCTCCCAGGAAGGAGGAAAGGTCACAGGCGCCGCCATGGCGGAGAGGGCCTCCATGACCTCCGCTGCAGGCCTGGTTATCTCCTCCTTGACGGACACCGTGATCTGGATCGTGACGCTTTCGTCATCGGGGTGGACGCACGACGACGCCAGCAACTCCAGGATCTTGACGAACTGGACGTAGCCCTTGGCGTGGTTGGCCAGCGTGGTTTGCTCCGATCTGGCCGTGTGGTTGTCGAAGACGGTGTACCGCTCCTCCCCGCTCCCGCCCAGGATCTCAATCAAGACCCGGGCGCTGTCGGCCCCGGGGACGGGATGCCCGGAGGTCTGTTCGAGGAAGACGGCGACGGAGTCCCTCGACTCCTCGTCGAAACCAGCTGGGTAAACCCTCAGGCGATAACCGACGTTGAGGACGTAGAACGTGTCGAAGACCAGCGAGGTTCCGAGGGGCATCCGCAGCCACTCGAAATAGCCGGGGATTGTGAAGAGGCGCGTCGTGGACTTGGGCAGGAAGAAGCTGCACACGGCAGGAAGATGCGGCGACGGGCGGCTGGCGGCGGCACCCATGATCTCGCAGCGGCGGGTGCTCGATCGATCCCTGTAACTAGAAGGAAGTAACCAACGGTGTATAAAATTGCAATGCAATGCTCCTCCAAATAGCCCGTCTATATATCTACCGGAAGTAATTAATCTCGCCGCCGATGATTTCGCTCTCCATTATTGATGCACTACCCAGGACTGTCAAGGAAGGTTTTGATCGGCTCCTATATTTGTGGGATTCCAAACAAATTACACGGTAATTCATGGGAGGTGTTATCTGGACGCGGCTTGGCTGCTCCGAAAATGTGCTCGATCCCGCGTATATCTCCTTTGCCCCACCCAGCAAAAATCAGATTGGTAAATATGACGGGGAAATCTATTTTCAGGGCGTCCTGAAAATTGTCTTACCCATAGAGTAAATTCCGACTATTGGATCGAAAGCGAGCGGACCAGGAGGCACGGGGTGGATTTCAGTTTGGTTTCACACACTATCAAGCCCATACTTGTCCCAAACCATCATCAGCATTTAATTAATTCAGAAATCTGAATATTGAAAAAATATTTGTAGCTCAAACTATTTATTTGATTTGAAAATCTATTTTCGTTATTGGACTAGTCATGATGAGATCTTCGAAACTAGATCCCATGTTAATATGCTACGACGACTTTTTTCCAACCTAAAAGTTATCCCCACCTCTAACATAGTAGTTCTATGTATCATATTCCCTCTTTCCCAAATTAGAATGCCTATTCTTTTGGGTTAAAATCAAACCTTGTAAATTTGACTAAATTATATACCAAAAAATCAACAGATCTTTGTCTGTCGTCAATCCACTGATAGGGAGATATGTGTACAGCTCCACCGTGCACATGTGACGCTTGCCCGTATGTGTACATTCATAGCATATGGCTCATACGCTCTTGTCATAATGATAGTGATGCAACGGCCAGGATACTAGTATCTATGTTAAGGCACCAAATTGATTGATTTTGCTTTAAGCGTGTTACTATTTCTATGTAAACAAGTGAGATCCATATCAATCGACGAGCTACTTCTACAATGATACTTTTGTGCACTTCCGTCTTATGCCATGCACTTAAAAAAGTTAACCAGTACATCAAGATTAGGTTTGGAAAGGATACATGCTATGAGAGGCTCTGAACCTCTTTCATCCGATCAATTGTCATAAGGATTTTTTTAATGGTGCAATAGCCTAAGGATACCAATAAGTATATCTATATATACTAGCATATTTGCCCGTGCTTTGCTACGGGTTGAATTTTAGCCCTATCAGCTCGTCAGCCCCACCAACTTTAAGAGAGCTTACACTGTGCATGAGTGGCATGACCCATTCCACCTGGGCGTCATCACGTACCCAACCTTTCTACCTTCCACCAGCACATATCTCCGCCCCGTTCTTGCTCATAAATCAACCAATAGTACTCAGATATTCCAATTTTTATATATTTATAAATAATTTCATTTATTCCCTCCCTTACCTGATATTGTGTTTTTTCATAAATATCAAAATATCATGTAAACACATCTAAGAAGCAATGCAAATTTTGCTAAGCTAATAATCACAGGAAAAAAAAGCTTGTCGATCATACAATCTCAAATATGCGCTGGTGGAAGGTACACGTAGAATACTTGAATGAAGCCAACCCGTACAATACAAACATGGAGTAGTTGCCAAGGGAAATTTCCACAAATTCAGAAGTTCCTTCTGGAACAGTACCTCCACTTCCAGCTTAATTGCTGGCTAATAGCGATGCTTTTTTATCTCTCATCCACGCATTTGGTTCTCAGCTTCTTACCGCAGATAAGCACATATTTTATCTCATCATTTCTTTTCTTTCTTTGATGCTTATGCTGATATAAATACAGTAGTTAAACACTGTTATGTAATTTAAAATAATATCATCATGTTTGATATCCTTATATTCTAATCTTTCATTAGTATCTACATTATGTAAGTACAAATTGTTGGGTTAAGATAAATGTCCCCGGTTACTCCTTTTTTTTTAGGCCTCTCTGTATTACAGTTGTAGTATCTGAACTCATGTACCAACCAACTCACACCACACTCACGCCAACTCACGCACGCACGCCCTAGTACACGAGCCAGATCCTAGAACTATACACACTTCACGCATTTTGAGATAACTATCGCTGTGGCACAAATGCGTGGGAGGCTGAGAAATTTACTCTGAGGCAGAGCCCCGGTGAGACACCTGAAAATCATCCCCTGCGGGGATCGATCCCGGGCGGGCTGGCTGGCCACTGCCGAGCCAGGCCACTGCGCTGAGCCGCGCGTCTCCCCGGTTACTCCTGAAGCTAGGCGATTCAGCTTACTGAACTTTTGCAGCGGAGGTGGCGCCGCAGCTGAGAGTCCAGCGTCTTCATCGACAATGAGCAGGAGCACTTCCAGGCAGCAATGGGGAATGCAGTTTTCCCACATAGCTATGGACCCGTAGAGCTTATCCAACAGTTAGGAACATGTCAAGATTCGTGCAAGCACAGTTTGCACAAAACTCCTTATAGTACCGAAGATGTACATGGTACATTTTGATTCCTTCCCCCGGAGGTGGTCGACGTCACGGCACATGGGTCAATCGCCCCCGCCTCCATTCGCCCTCCCTCCCCCAACCCGCTCTCAGCCTCGCCTCGCCCCACAGGCCTCAGCCGCCATGGCCAGCCACGGCCCCTCACCGCCCCCAAGACGGACGACTCGAATCGCGAGCGAGCAGGGCGTCCTCACCGGCGAGCGAGCGAGCAGGTCGTCCTCGCGTCGCCACGGCCACCTGAGGATCTAGACGGATCTGGATGGATCTGGACGGATCTGGAGGGAACTCGGACTCGGCCCCGGCCGCCGCCAGCGTCGTGGACCTGGACAAGGCGCACGCCTACCTCGGCCGCGCGTGCACCCTCGCGGGACCTTGCCGTCGTGGTCATCTCCAGGTTCATCGACCCCAAGGAGGTCGCCAGCCTTTCCGACTTCACCGACAAAACCGCATACATCTCTGAGGTACATGCGCACACCGACCCTGCTTAATTTGCTGCTACTTCATAGATCTTTGACTCGTCTGTCCATCAATATCTATCCATCTCCATGCAGTTGGATGAACTGATCTAATTCGTTTTGCTCGCCTCTCGCTGCAGGACGGACCATACCCATCATCAGATTGGCCGATGATTATTCACCAACGTTCTTCACCTGGTCGAGGATGTCAAGCGATGAAGGGGGTGGGATCCCCTTGCATTGCTGAGCAAAGTCGTCTAATTAACATATGTTTTCTGTTTTGCAACTTTATAATTTCAGTTCTATTTATCAATCTCTGTTACTATCTATGTGAAAAAATCTCTGTTACTATCTATGTGATTGGTGTTGTTCCGCAGCTGTATGAGTTAATTGGCGTAATTTTCGACACCACCAGCTACCATGTTTGCGTTCATCACACTATGGTGATTGCATTAGTGTCAAGCAGCTGTTCTGTCTCCTTCTGTTTTTAATGTAAATTGCTATGCGTATTTATGGTTTGATCAGTGTGCTGTTTCTGCATTGTCATTGCAAGGAATCAAGGATGCTGGGTATGAAAGGTTGACCCGGGTCCAGGTGGCAACTCTGCCAATAATTCTGCAAGGTCAGCAATAATGCAAACTATTTTTCTCTGATGTGTATTACCATGCTTTCTTGGAAAACCCTGAAGATAATATTCAACAAATATGTTATCTGCAGGCAAAGATGTTCTTGCAAAAGCAAAGACCGGAACAGGGAAAACCGTTGCCTTTTTGGTATTCTGTACTACAGCTATCGTCACCAAGCGTGTTGCTGAAATTCTCTCCCAGCTGAAACTGAATGTAAGAGAGATCCATTCCAGGAAGGCACAATCTGCTAGAACTAAGGTCTCAGATGAATTTAGAAGGTGAAAGGGTTTGATATTAGTCAGTTCTGATGTTTCTGACCTCATGAGCAGAGTCGTCTAATTTATATATGCTTTCTGTTTTGCAACCTTATAATTTCAGTTCTATTCTGTCAGATCAATCTCTGTTACTATCTATGTGAAAAAATTGTTCAGTCCTGTTTGGTTCGATGTCGGTGGAGTCCTGATTAGTATGAAGGCGACGGTTTCTGAGTTCAGCAAAATATATGACGCGAGTTAAGAAGCCGAAGTTGCGGCAGCAGGAGGTACGCGTGAACGGCGACGCGGTCGCGGCAGCCGGAGGCAGGCGGTTGGCGGCACGAGGGCAGCGGGAGGACGCCGACATTTTGGTTGTGTTTTGTCCAAACATGCTTATATCAACTTTAGTCCGTGGTTGGCTCATTTTGGAGTAACTTAATTCTTCTTCTTCGACAGGAGTACAAACCATGGATTAACTTGATGAATCAGGTCAGCTCAAGATGCTATGACGGCCAAAACCCTTATTCTTGTACATGTTGCTGTGCTGAATTTTCATGCAAACCATGGAGCAACTTCATGATTCAGGTGAGCTCAAGTTGCTATGATGGCCAAAACTCTTGTTCATGTTGCTGTGATGATAGCTATACTCATCCAAATATCAGTAAAGCATACTCTAATAATTTTCCTGCTGAGCAGGTTGACCTGCTCTGGGATCATCAATCTGCTGGGGCAACGATCTGTCGGAGGTAGTGCTGCCACGGCGTGCGGCTGGAGGTGGTGGTGGAGCGAGCATTGAACTGTTGTGGCGTCGATTGTGATTTCGGTTTCGTGACTAATTGGGGTTAAAGTTGTCCACTCCTACTTTTTGGGGTTTGTCTGGAAATGCTAAAATGTCTTCCATTGTGACACGGAGTGGATAGCATTTTTCTACATTGCCGAAACAGATCCTAATTAGCATTTTGTTTGTTGATGGCCAGAACATAATCTATTCTCAAATGTTGACTCAGTTAACGTAGCCGGAAATTCTATCCTGTTATTGGTTCTATTTGTCCTAACATAATCTGGTCCAGATCCTATATTTGTGCTGCAAAAATGTAACTGATCTAGTTAACGTACTGGAAAAATATTGGTCCAGATTCAATTATCGAATGGTCGAGATTTTGTTCATGTAAAATCGGAAGCAGCATTCTTTTTTTGATGGCCAAATCGGAATCTATTCAGTTAACATACTGGATAATATCTAATAAGTAATTCTTGGAACATATTGATACTGTGTTTGTACGTAAAAATGCCCCGAACATGCTAGAATAAACTAGAAACTTGGGTTATGTTGTGCAAAAAACTAGGACGGCCAGATTAGAAATCGCAGGAATTGAGGTTGCTATTTGCAATGTTGAGAGAGTCAGTGCACAGATCTAAAAGCAAGATGGATGGATGAGGATAAGACCTGAGGGTCCATAGCTATGTGGTTTTAGATTTTCGAGCAATGGGAGCAGGGAGGCGAAGCTCCATGGACAGCGACAAAAACAAACGAAAACTTGGAGAGGATTTCCTCCAAATCTCCCTGTCTCACGGGCTCACGGCCATGCTCCAATCTCCCGTCTCTCCCTCCGTTACCTCTGCCAGTCTCCCGAGCGGCGATCAATGGAACTCGTGCCTGCGCCACGCCCGCAAGTTCTGGGTCAGCTGCATCGGCACCCCACTCCTCTACACCTGCAACTGCCCTGCACCTCGCCACCAGGAGCCCTGCTCCGCCTGCGCCCAGGTGCTCGATGCCCTGACCTGCGCCCCTACGCGGCTAGGCCTCCGCGCAGCAGCTCTCGGCCACCTCCGCGCGTGAGTCTCTGCGCCTTGCAGCTAGCTCTGCCCGCGCGCGCCCAGCTCTGGCGTCCGCTCACCCCGCGCTACTCGTCCCGGCCGCTCCCAGCGCCTCCGTCCCGCTCACCGTGGCAGGAGCTTGACCTCGAGCTCGCCCCCCCAGGCCTACGCACGCGCGTCCGCGCCCTGCCGCACTCCAGCGCCTGCGCGCCCGCGTACTCCGTCTTCTGCGCACGCGAGCTCCCTGGCCGCGCACCACCGCGTCTGCGCGCTCCCCCGCGCGTCCTCTGCCTGGCGCCCGCACAGCTCCTTCCACAGCGCCTGCGGCCTGCTCTGCTTTGGCTCCCGCTCGTCTCTCCTGGCTCCTCCCGGCCATGCGCCGCTTCGGCCGCGCGCCGCCCCGGCTGTGCAGCCTTTCTCCGAAAGGGACGGCCGGCTTATCGACTCCCTGCAGACCTCCGCTACCTCGTCCAACATAAACTAAGCTAGCAGCGGGGCGGCGAGCTGGAGATGGCTGGGGGCGGCTGCGCGCACGGCCTCCTTGTTTCCCGCCCTCGAACGCTCCTGTTGTGCGTGTCCGCGCTCAGAATCCTTCACCGGCGGCGCCCATTAGTAAACATGTACTTGACCTCTGTTTGCGTGCCTGCGCGGGCGCCGGCGCTGAGCTTCCAGTACCACTCCAAGCCTCCAACTCCCCACCGATGGATGCCTCGCGGCATGGCGCAGGTGGCCGCCGTGTCTCCTCTCGGTCGCTGCCCACGGAGGAGAAAGAGAGGAGGGATTGGCTCGGGTGGATAAGATGTGGACTTCGGGTTGAATTTCCAAAACAATGAGGGACTTATATGTAAAACGGCACGATGTACCAACGTACGGACCGTCGCATTGCAATTTTATTGATAGAGATATCTATGTTAAGGCATCAAATTGATCTGTATTGTTTGAAGCATACTTGTGATTAACTTCGCTATGTCTATGCAAATGGGTGAGATGCATTGTAATCCACAAGCTATGCCTCCAACTGTCGCTATTATGATATTTTGGTTCACTGTGTATGTCACTTTTTAGTTAAAAGTGCATTATGTAGTGTTGATAGATTATTACAAAGATGACGGGACAAAGGTTCAACAGGGGCATCTACTAGAATCTTAGAAAGACTATGGTGTGGCAGATCATACCGGTATAACCTTCTATCGAGACAACAATGATAACCAAGAAATAGTTCCAAAGCCCTCTCATTTGTCTAGCTAGGAATTGAACCTCTATCAAAATAATGTGCAAATGTGGTGTACGAAACGTAGAGTTTTGCCGAAAGTGCTTTTGGCTCCTAGGCTCCAGTGCTCCGTCTATTGTAAAAAAATGAAAATTATACTTTTAATTTTCAAAAAATATAAAAACAAATCTGAACATAGTCAATGATGTAATCTACAAGTATGTAAAATTTTACTACGAAGTTCCTTGTATTATGGTCTACATAAAAATAACGAAATCTGATAAAATTTGTAGATTTGAAATGTACCTACTCAGATCTAAAACTTTGTTGTTTTTGTGTAGCTCAAAATACAAAGTATTTTAACATAATTTTTTACATGTTTGTCAGATAAATAGTTGGCTATGCCAATATTTTTTTTTCATTTTTTTTGAAGATCAGAAGATTTTCATTTTAAAAAAACAAGATCACGGGTACTCTTGTACACCAAATCTTCACTCTGAGTTTTGTAACTGTATTATCATGCAATCTAGAGTTTATGGGTTGCTTGTACAACATGTCCTACATCTGGCAACTGATATGACAAAAAAAATTCATAAAAACACAGCAACGTGAGGTCTAGTTTTGAAGCCCTCGATGAGATGAACTTAGCAGTGTAAACAGATCGCTAATTGAAGTTATGGTTTAGGAGATAAACTATTTTTAATTTTTAAAGTTAGCAATTAATGCGATGATGTCAGCCATGAGGTAGCATATTACTGCATGTATGCTGTGTTCTCTCCTTATAAGAGAAAAGCGCATATAAATTGCGGCCGCATGAGGAGACGTTGTATGTGGCGCCTCTAGATAGATTTTCCTTTTATTTAATTGTGTGTGATATAGAGGCTCATTGCACACTCATGTGTAGTGATAGTTTAATAAATCGTGTGTAACAGTCTATTTTAACCACATGTAAAAGCTTATTTTATGGAAAACGCTCTGGATCGGCCGACGGAGAGCTATCGGTCCCCTCAGCTGACTCGCTTATTTTTCTCTGCCACACAGCCCACATCTACCTAGCATGCTCTTTTGGCTTTGTTTCTCACGTGTATAGGTCCCCCAAATTTGGTGCAGCTCTTTTTCTACTCTGGCTGGCTGCCGTGTCACGTGTACTACTAGTAAATGATGGAGTCATGCCAGGGTCTGCTTGCAACAGCCTAGTGCGAGCATGCAAGCATGCTTTCAATAGATACGTGACAGAGTATTCATGCAAATTAAGTTAATATACATAGGTACTCTTTCCATTTGAAAATATAAAATGTTTTAGATTTGTGAAGTAAATGTATCTAGACATCTTTTAGTGTATAGGTTCGCTCGAATCTATACACTAAAAGATGTTTAGATATACTAGCTTCACAAAACTAAAACATCTTATATTTCTAAACGGAGGGAGTACAAATTAAACTAGCTGTCTTGGCTTCGTGTCTCTCACCGATGTGCCGTCGCGGTCAGTACTGTACTAGACCCTTAGTTATTTTTATGTATTTTTTTAACAAATATGTATGAGTTTTGTGGCAAAAACACATGAGAGATATAAGAATTATTACCTAAACGTTTACCACAAGTTTTCTGTTTCCCCAGATTATTTAATGTTGTATAAGTTATTTAAAAATATAACAAACTCATACGAGTTTTCTTAGGAAAGCATACGTCAGATGTTGCAAATGTGTGCTGCAAGTTGTGTTTCCTTATTTTTCGATGATGTTTACATGATTTTTATAATGTTGTAAAAGTTGATTATTTTGTTGTAGTAATTTGTGTTTTTTGTTGAAATAGTTGTTGATTTTATTGCCACTCAATCTATAGCAAAACTAAATATTGTTGACAACTTCTCTAGTGCTATGAACACACGGTTTTTAGTTGTAACATGTTGCAATTTTTTGTTGAAATGGGTGGTGTTTTTATTGGAAATCAACTTGCAAAAAAAAAATTTGTTATTCAACCTCTTTTTTTGCAACATTATGTTTCAAAATACTGCGAATTTTTTGTTGTAGTATTGTGTTTTGCTTGTACGTAGGGAGAGATTTTTGTAATACTCTCTATTCTAATTGCAAATCAGCACGGTGGTATTTTTATGTTAATATTGGGATAGTGAGGGGCAATACCATATATCGCTTCGCTTTAACTGGAGAAATCAGGACTGCCAAACGTTTTGTAACAAACATGTATTAATTTTGTAGCGAAAGCAAGCATGAGATGTTGCAATATTTACCTTGTCGTTTGCCAAACGTTTGTGTTTGCCCTAGATTTTTTATGTTGCATAAGTTATTTCAAAATGTAACAAACTCGTATGACTTTTGTTGGGAAAGCAGGTGCCATATGTTGCAAGGTTGCTACAAGTTGAGATATTTATGGGCTTTTAAAAATGTTGGAAACATATGTTTTTGTTGTAACATATGAAATTATTGGTTAAAATAGTTGATGATTTTTTTTCCAAAACTATCTAAACCCAAAAATTGTTGCTCAAAAACTTTTTTATGGATGCAAACACATGGTTTCTTGGTGAAGTCGTTTGTGATTTTTGTTGCAATTGTTGGTGACTTTTTTTGTAAATCGAGCTGCAACAAAAATTCCATAAATACTTATTTGTAACATTACTTATTTTTAATGTTTGTGACGATTTGCCGGAATAGCATATTTTGTACAAGTGATATGAAATTTTTGTTAAAATACTCTGCTCTAGAGATATGCTACAAATAAAATTTTCTCAAAGAAGCTTTTGTTATGCATGACCATACACGGGTCACCGGATAGCTAGCAGCTAGCTCGTGGATGCAAAAGACAGTATAGCTCGTGCATGCAAAAGACAGTAGCGTTGCACAAGGAAAGAGATTTGTCGGTAGCTGCATGCGCACGGTACGGCATCCACCACAGCTTGACTGACGCACGGCAGCATGGAAAGAGACTTTCCCACGTGAGAAGGGACCGAGTGATTTTCGACCATCTGATGCGGCTGAATCGTACGACGATCGAGACGACCGATCCGAGGGCAGGATCTGTCGCCCGACGCCTAGCGTGCGTCTTATTTTATACTAGTACACCTTGTTCCTACTGTGTAGAGTTCTCTTCATACTAGTTTTGCGTGTCCATGGTGGCAGTGCCGCTACGCTGAAGAAAATGTGTGGTAGTCGGCAAAATGGCAAACATCCGTGAGTAGCCGGTAATGTTTTTATCCTGAAGAATTGTTCAAATGTTAATTCTATCTATAATAGTAAACAGATAAACATTAGATTAAAACAAGCACACTGGGAGATCGCATCCAGAAGACAGAGCGTCGAGCTGCACGCATTCATGGGGCGGCCGGCGGGTTCGGCTTCGGCTGCTAGTAGCACAACCGTCGTGCGCATTGCGTTCCTGGCCGCTTTGCGTCTCCATCGTTGCAATTGCAAGTCGATCTGCAACGCACTGTATGGCAACGTTGGCGTGCAAGCCTAAGCGGCCGGCCAACGCGCGCCGAATGACCGGCCGATGCACTCGATTAAACGCCGGCCGGCCTCAAGACTGAGGATGCTTCTGTTGATTCGATCGTCCGATGTAATAATCACACTAACCTTGCATGCAAATGGTGCATGCTGCTTTGCTATCGTCAAGTCCGTTGTTTCACCACCACCACCTTCTTGGGCAACACGCGCAGAGACGTAAATTCGAGATTCAAATTATTTTATTCAGGGGAACAAAATAAATAAAAAGGAAGCTGAGCGAAAGTGGATTTGCCACGAACACTACATTTCTTTTTGAGATATACCACGAACACAAATAGCCTACGTTTTCTTTAAGGGAATGCCTAGTGGCGTTTTATTGAATTATCAGTGTTAGATTGTATATTTCTGTATAGTCTCTGTATATGTATTCTGTAATTTGTACGTACCTCTTGGTATCTCTATATAATGAGATAGGCCACGCCCTAGAGCGTTGTGCCAGTTCCACCAAAACATCCTGTGTCTTTCTGTTTAACATGGTATCAGACTAGGTCATCTTTTCCTCCTCCTAGCTGATGACCCACAAGTATAGGGGGTGTATCGTAGTACTTTCGATAAATAAGAGTGTCGAACCCAACGAGGAGCAGAAGGTGTTGACGAGCAGTTTTGATCAAGGAATCACTGTAAATACTAGCAAACAGGTTTTCAGGAGTATTTGGTAATACGAGTAAATAAAGTGTGAGTAAATAGAAGACGGTAGTAACAATTGCAGCAAGTGGCCCAATCCTTTATTCAGCAAAGGACAAGCCGGTTGTGTTCTTATAATAACCAAACGTTCTCGAGGACACACGGGAGGTTTCTGTCAAGAGCTTTCGCTTCATAGAGCCAATAGTATTTATTGATTTGGTAAGTGTTATGGGGGTGAACCTGTGCTAGCGCACTACCCTTACTAGGATAAATACACACTTGTGATTATACCCCTTGCAAGCATCCACAAATACAAGAAAGTAATTAAGATAAATCTAACCACAGCCTTAAGATCTAGGATCCTACGCTCCCTGGTGCAATGGTTTCCCAACGGAGGTTTAGGTTTCTGTCACTCCAGCAACCCCACAGTCGGTGACCAAATACACAATGCATCTCACTAGGCCCATAAATGGTGAAGTATCATGTAGTCGACGTTCACATGACACCACTAGTGAAACAGCACCACAACAATATCAAACCATTAAATATTTCTCAACAATAATTCACTACTAACATCTTGACTTCTCCCATGTCCTCAAGAACTAAACGAACTACTCACAAGACATCATATGGATCATGATCAGAGGTGAAATAATGGTAAATAACAATCTGGACATAAATCTTAATTCAATGGTTCCACTCAATAGCATCAACTACAAGAGTAATCAACACCGGGAAAGTCTCCCCTATGAATATAACAAGATCCAACTCAAGATGTTACAGCGGGATGGCGAGGTGATGGTGGAGATAAAGGTGCTGGTGATGTAGATGATGATGATGATGATCCCGATGAAGTCCAGTGCGATGGTGATGACGATGGCGACGATCTCCCCTCTCCGGGAAGGAATTTCCCCGGCAGATTTCTCCCTGCCGGAGAGCTTTTTCTCTCTGGTGTTCTCCGCCCCGCAGAGGCGGCTGTGTCTAACTCTGAACCCCCCTCACTTAGGTTTTCGGGGACGATGATGTACGCGAAGGGGAGAGACCAGAAGTGGGCCAGGGCCCCCTCACACAGGGCTGGCGCGGCCAGGGGTCTGGCCGTGCCGCCCTAGCGCGTGGGCCAGCCCTAGCCCCTCTCGACTCCTCCTTCTGGCTCCGTAAGTCTTCTGGGAAATTATAATTTCTGGGTATTTTTCTGGAATTTTCCTGATCTTCAAAATATGGTCTCCTGATGGTCCCTTTTCCAGCAGATTCCTGACTCCGGCAGCAGCTCCTCCGATGATCATCAAACATGTGAAAGCAAAGGAAATAACATAAGTATCATGTCTAAATATGAAATATATCAATGAATAACAGTAAATTATGATACAAAATAGTGATGCAAATTGGACGTATCAACCCCCCCAAGCTTAGACCTCGCTTGTCCCCAAGCGAAAACTAAACTCGGTAAACATGACCACAGGTTTATGGAGTGAAGTGTCGATAATCAAAATACGAACAAGAAGCATCACATTCACTAAGGCATAAATTATAATAGACAGCAACTTCCCTTTATAAGATGTAAGCTTGCAATAGGTAAAAGGGAATCACATGTAAAGATGCACAAGGTAAATCATAATTGGCAATGGCAAACCTTAGTTCTTGGTCAAAGAATGGAGAACAAACTATTCTCTCTTTTAAACGGAGCCTTTTAAAACAGAGCTAATATAGTAGAGACTATATGCTCAACAAAGTAAACTTTTGCATTCAAAGAAAGCTTTCAAAGATGTATTCCTTCAGACAAAAGCATTATACAAAAACAAGGAAGATAATAAACATGATTAAACAGATCAACATATGGATGAGTGAAACATAACAACTCAAATGCTTGCTTGAGATAGAGGGAAATAGGTTGACTCAACATAAAAGTAAAAGATAGGCCCTTCGCAGAGGGAAGCAGGGATTAAACATGTGCTAGAGCTTTTCATTTGTAAAACAGAGGTGAAAATTGTTTTGAGAGGTGGTTGCTTTTGTCAACGACTAGCAACGGAGTTCTTGATATCTTCCATACTAAACAAGTGAGAGCGGTTCCGAGATGTTTGATTAATTGGCACTTTTAGTGCTCTTTTATAGCTTGGCACTCCTTCCCACCTTTTCCTTTCTCAAACCATGGCTAACCGATTCCATCGGGTGCCGACCAACTTTCACAATCCATTGGAGGAGTGCCTTTTTCTTTCTTTAGAATTAAGATTATAATGGACTGACCAGCTCCCTTGCCAAATTAATGACGAGCAGATGAAGCTGCCTAGTCGAGGGGTACTTAATTTAGTATGGAAGATAACAAACCCATCCACTACGTCCTCATGAGCTAAAAACAGTGGCACAAAATGAGAAGTGTTTGAAAGTTTTTGAAAGGTAGCACATGAAAATTTACTTGGAATGGCTTAAAATACCATGCATAGGAATTTATAGTGGACTCTTTGGAAGTGACTTGGCTTTTGGGAATTGGATGCACGAGAAGTATTTCCTCTCAGTACAGGTTTTTGGCTAGCAAGGTTGGGTAGCAAGCATAAGAGTTGCATGAAACAAACAAACATACATATAATAAGAACAATCATGCAAACTCCCCTGAAAGTACAACGATTTTAACTTTAAGAATAACAATGCTTATAAGCCAAACATAAGGAAAACTGAAGTGATGTACTACAAGCACTTCTTTATTCTTTTCTACTCAAACTTCAAGGTAAAGTTGCTACTGACCAAGCTAGGTTTGCCAAAACCAACTGAATCTACTCATGCTCCCAATGTGATACCAATACCAATCAACAAGACTAGTCACATAAGAGAGATTGCAGACTAACATAAAGTGTGCGAAAAGTAAACGATAAAACTTCTCATTAATATTTCATTACCGCAACTCACACCAAGGGATACAAAGATAACTAACTAAGGAGGATACTTCCAACTGCAAACTATTCTATATGATAACTTCTCTATTCATGATAAGACTCTACTTGAAAAGTAAATGAACAGAAAGTAATGATGTGATACCGCGGCACTCCCCCAAGCTTGGAACAAGCCAAGGGGATGCCTATTCCGATGACGAATTACTCATTTGGCGGTGGCGGTGGATAATCCCGAATAAGCTTCTCAATCAAGTCCTTCAGGTCATCAATCTTGTACTCGAGGTTACGAATCATCTCAGAATTGTGCTCAATACGGTTCATGAACCTGTCAGCAAGAGAATCCCAGCTCTTGGAATTATTTCCCCATCCTTCTTCACTCTTGGAGCTTCCTGTCCCTGCATTGTTAGAACGGTCTATATCCCAGCCAGAGGGTAATCGTGATTTGGGCACCTTTTGGAACTGATGTTCATGAATTAGAGTATGGAAGGGACTTTGGCTTGGCGGAGATGCCCGCGGAGCTAAGGTGTGATATGGCACACCTCCTCCGGTCCTTATGCGAGCGCTCTTCTTGAACTTGTCATGATCTGTCACCACCCCTATGCTGGCAATCACGGTGCTTGGCCTTGGACCTTGATCTTCCTCCTCATCTTCTCTTTCAACCTCTTCTTTCTGCCGAAAATCTTTGATGCCATCTTCTGGAGGTGTCTTCTCCTTGTCACCGCTTGAAGAGGCCATGACTCCCCAAAGCTTAAGATCAACTCCTGACAGAAACAGCTCGAAACAAAACACAACGAGAAAACGATATACAGACCTCGGGGACTCCGGGGGGTTAAATAGGCGAAAATTATACATCGAAACGAAGTCACAGGAGGAAACCGGGACGGAAAAGAGTTCCGAGGCGTTCTCACACGGGGGTGGCGCGGCCAGGGGTGGGTCCGCGCCACCCGTGTGTGAGACCCACACGGACTTCTTTTCCTCCCCGTTTTCGTCTCGTGATTTTTCATATTTATTAAAAACAGCAAAAATATTAAAAGAAGAACTTTTCGCAAAACTTTTCTGACTAGAACTGTTACCTATTCGAAAACGAACTCTGCAGGTTCCTGCAGTTTGTCTTGGATGTAATCTTCCGGAGAAATTGTTTCAATAACATCAACATCTTCATTATAAGAATCTCCAGAAATATAATGTTTGAGTCTTTGCCCATTCACCACTTGTGTAGAATCATTTTTCAATGAAGCAATCTTAATAGCACCTGAGCGGTACACTTCCACAATAACAAATGGTCCTTCCCATTTAGAAAGTAATTTACCTGCAAAAAATCTGAGACGAGACCTATACAATAGAACTTTCTCACCAACATGAAACTCTCTCTTAAGAATTCTCTTATCATGCCATTGCTTGACTTTCTCTTTGAAAAGTCTGGCATTCTCATACGCTTCGTTTCTCCACTCATCTAGAGAACTCAAATCTAACAACCTCTTCTTACCGGCTAGTTTAAAATCTCTATTAAGCTCTCTCACTGCCCAAAAAGCTTTGTGTTCTAATTCTAAGGGCAAGTGACACGCTTTTCCGTAAACCATCTTATAAGGAGACATACCCATGGGGTTCTTATAAGCAGTTCTATAAGCCCATAAAGCGTCATTTAACTTACTAGCCCAGTTTTTCCTAGATCTACTAATAGTCTTCTGCAAGATAGACTTGATCTCTCTATTTGAAAGCTCTACCTGCCCACTAGTTTGGGGATGATAAGCAGAAGCAATTCTATGATTGACATCATACTTAGCAAGAGTTTTTCTAAAACTACCGTGAATAAAATGAGAACCTCCGTCAGTCATAAGATATCTAGGCACTCCGAACCTAGGAAAAATAACATCCTTAAGCATTTTTAACGAAGTCTCACCATCGGCACTCTTTGTAGGTATGGCTTCTACCCATTTAGTAACATAATCTACAGCAACAAGTATATGAGTATAGCCTCTTGAAGTAGGAAAAGGACCCATAAAGTCAAATCCCCAACAATCAAACGGTTCAATAACAAGAGTGTAATTCATAGGCATTTCATTGCGTCTAGAAATATTTCCAACTCTTTGACATTCATCGCAAGATAAAAACGTACCTTCTGGCATCCTTAAAGAGGGTTGGCCAATAAAAACCTGATTGTAGAACCTTCTGTGCGGTTCTATCTCCAGCATGATGCCCTCCATAAGCACTGCTATGGCATTTTCTTAATATCTCTTGTTGCTCATATTCCGGTACGCATCTTCTCATAATACCATCAACTCCTTCTTTATATAAATGTGGGTCATCCCAAAAATAATGCCTCAAATCATAGAAGAATTTTCTTCTTTGCTGAGCTGTAAAGGTCGGAGGCAAATACTTGGAAACAATAAAGTTAGCATAATCAGCATACCAAGGAAGGTCCCGTGAAGTTGCATTAATTGCAGCCAACTGTTCATTTGGAAAACTATCATTAACAGGAATAGGATCAAAAGAAATGTTTTCCAATCTAGACAAGTTGTCAGCCACAGGATTTTCAGCACCTTTCCTATCTACAATATGCAAATCAAACTCTTGTAAAAGCAACACCCATCTAATAAGCCTAGGCTTAGCATCCTTCTTAGTCATAAGATATCTAATAGCAGCGTGATCAGTATGAATAGTAACTTTAGAATCAACAATATAAGATCTAAACTTATCACATGCAAAAACAACAGCAAGAAACTCTTTCTCAGTAGTAGCATAATTCTTCTGAGCAGCATCAAGAGTCTTACTAGCATAATGAATAACATTCAACTTATTATCTATGCGCTGTCCAAGAACAGCACCAACAGCAAAATCACTAGCATCACACATAATTTCAAAAGGTAAATTCCAATCAGGTGGTTGAACAATAGGAGCAGTAGTTAAAGCCTTCTTAAGAGTTTCAAAAGCTTCCTTACAATCATCATCAAAGACGAATGGTACATCCTTTTGAAGAAGAATGGTAAGGGGCTTTGAAATCTTAGAGAAATCTTTAATAAACCTCCTATAGAAACCAGCATGACCAAGAACACTACGAATACCTTTAACATCTCTTGGACATAGCATTTTCTCAATTGCCTCCACTTTTGCTCTGTCAACTTCAATACCTCTTTCAGAGATTTTATGTCCAAGGACAATTCCTTCATTTACCATAAAGTGGCATTTCTCCCAATTAAGAACAAGGTTAGTTTCTTCGCACCTCTGCAAAACTTTATCAAGGTTGTGCAAACAATTATCAAAGGAAGTTCCATAGACGGAAAAATCGTCCATGAAGACCTCCACAATTTCTTCACAAAAGCCATGAAAAATAGCAGACATGCATCTTTGAAAAGTAGCAGGAGCATTGCATAAACCAAAAGGCATACATCTATAAGCATAAGTTCCATAAGGACAAGTAAAAGTGGTTTTCTCTTGATCATCCTTCTTAACAGCAATTTGAGAAAAACCAGAATAACCATCAAGGAAACAAAAATGAGTCTTCTTAGACAACCTTTCTAGCATTTGATCTATAAACGGTAAAGGGTAATGATCTTTCTTAGTAACTTTGTTTACCTTCCTATAATCAATGCACATTCTATAACCAACAACTACCCTTTGAGGAATAAGCTCGTTATTCTCATTAGGTACAACAGTCATACCTCCTTTCTTAGGAACACAATGAACAGGACTAACCATCTACTATCAGCAATAGGATAAATAATACCAGCATCAAGGAGTTTTAATACCTCATTCCTTACCACATCCTTCATCTTGGGAATTAGGCGGCGTTGATGCTCTACAACTGGCTTCGCGTCTTTCTCCATATTAATGGCATGCTGACATAAAGTAGGAGAAATCCCTTTTAAATCATCAAGAGTATATCCCATAGCTCCTCGGTGTTTCCTCAATATCTCCAATAATCTTTCTTCTTCCTTTCCTGAAAGTTTAGAACTAATAATAACAGGATATATTTTCTTATCATCAATATAAGCATATTTGAGGTCATCAGGCAAAGGTTTTAATTCAAACACAGGATCTTCTCTAGGCGGCAAAGTGGTACCAAGATCCTCCACAGGTAGATTATGCTTGAGTAATGGTGGTTGACGAAGAAGAATATCGTCAATCTCTTCTCTTTCCTTGCTAAAAACATCACTTTCGTGATCTTCCATGAATTGCTGCAAGGCATTATTAGGGGCAAGAGCAATAGAAGCAAGCTGCTCAACTCAAAAATTTTCATTAGGCGTGTCATTTTCATAAGAAGTCTTAGCAAACTTGGAAAAATTAAACTCATAAGACTCTCCATTAAACTTAGTAAAAAAATTCTCCTTCTTACAATCTATCACTGCGCCACAAGTATTCAAAAACGGTCTACCAAAAATAATAGGGCAAGTTGTACTAGCCTCCTTACCAAGTACTAGAAAATCAGTAGGGTATTTAGTCTTACCACATAGAACTTCCACATCTCGAACAATACCAAGAGGCCAAACAGTCTCTCGGTTAGCAAGCTGAACAACCACATCAATATCTTCAAGTTCACAAGCGCCAATCTCGTGCATAATTTCTTTATAAAGCTCTAAGGGAATAGCACTTGCACTAGCACCAATATCACATAAACCATAATAGCAATGATCTCCAATCCTGACAGAAATAACAGGAACACTTGCTTTCCTGTGCTTTTTAGGATGCGAGAGAATGTTAGAAGCATCTTCACAAAAAAGAATATATTCATCTCCCACATCTTTAGTAACAAGATCTTTCAATATAGCAACAGGAGACTTAATAGTAATTTGCTCATCAGGCTCTGCAGCTTTCTTAGTACTTTTATTGGACACACTTACCAAAGTAGAGTACTTTTTTACCTTAGCAGGGAAGGGTGTCTTCTCAATATAAGGTTCAGGAATGATGCTATCAACCGTACAAACTTCTGTAGCTGCAGCAGGTATATGACTAATAGAGTCTTTATAAGGCGCATGATATTTGTTCCAATCTTTCTTTGGAACATCAATATAGGAAGCAAAGGCCTTAAGACAATTAGCAAGTATTTGGGAATCAAGACCATAAGCAGCGCTAACACTATGAAAGTCATCGGTTCCCATAAAAGATTTAATGCATTCATAATCATAGTTTATACCTGACTTCCTACCTTTGTCGTTTTCCCAACCTTCAGCATTCTCTTTTATACGGTCAAGAAGTTTCCACTTGGCATCTTCTTTCATATGAGTGAATGATCCAAAACAAGAAGCATCCAAATAATCCTTATCAGGAAGAGTAAGCCGCGCATAAAAATTATCAATAACAATATTATTGGGGAGCTCATGAATGGGACATTTGAGCATCAGTAACTTCAATCTCCCCCACGCTTGGGCAATACTCTCTCCATCATGAGGCCAAAAATTATATATCTTGTTACGGTCTTTATGAATTTCACTTGGAGGATAAAACTTGGAATAAAACAGAGGCACAATATCCTCCCATGCCATAGATGGACCATCTTGGAGTAGTCGATACCACTCTTCAGCTCTGCCTTTCAATGATATAGAGAATAATTTCTTCTTGACCTGGCTTGGTGAAATACCTGCACACCTGAACAACTCGCATAATTCATGTATAAATAATAAGTGATCACCCGGATGGACAGTTCCATCTCCTGAATAGCAGTTATCCATAATACGCCCAACAATTTTCATAGGTATTTTAAAAGGATCAATTTCAGCAGGCGGCGGCGGTGGTGGTTCCTCCGCATGTGCAGCAGCAGCAGCAGTAGATGTGTTTCCAAATAGGAAACCAAATGGAGAGTTCTCCATAGCAGAACAAAAATAAAAGACAAAATAAAACAATACTCACAGTGACGGTTACCTTTACTAATTCCACTCTTCAATAGCGCTACACTCCCCGGCAACGGCGCCAGAAAATAGTCTTGATGACCCACAAGTATAGGGGGTGTATCGTAGTACTTTCGATAAATAAGAGTGTCGAACCCAACGAGGAGCAGAAGGTGTTGACGAGCAGTTTTGATCAAGGAATCACTGTAAATACTAGCAAACATGTTTTTAGGAGTATTTGGTAATACGAGTAAATAAAGTGCGAGTAAATAGAAGACGGTAGTAACAATTGCAGCAAGTGGCCCAATCCTTTATTCAGCAAAGGACAAGCCGGTTGTGTTCTTATAATAACCAAACGTTCTCGAGGACACACGGGAGGTTTCTGTCAAGAGCTTTCGCTTCATAGAGCCAATAGTATCTATTGATTTGGTAAGTGTTATGGGGGTGAACCTGTGCTAGCGCACTACCCTTACTAGGATAAATACACACTTGTGATTATACCCCTTGCAAGCATCCGCAAATACAAGAAAGTAATTAAGATAAATCTAACCACAGCCTTAAGATCTAGGATCCTACGCTCCCTGGTGCAATGGTTTCCCAACGGAGGTTTAGGTTTCTGTCACTCCAGCAACCCCACAGTCGGTGACCAAATACACAATGCATCTCACTAGGCCCATAAATGGTGAAGTATCATGTAGTCGACGTTCACATGACACCACTAGTGAAACAGCACCACAACAATATCAAACCATTAAATATTTCTCAACAATAATTCACTACTAACATCTTGACTTCTCCCATGTCCTCAAGAACTAAACGAACTACTCACAAGACATCATATGGATCATGATCAGAGGTGAAATAATGGTAAATAACAATCTGGACATAAATCTTAATTCAATGGTTCCACTCAATAGCATCAACTACAAGAGTAATCAACACCGGGAAAGTCTCCCCTATGAATATAACAAGATCCAACTCAAGATGTTACAGCGGGATGGCGAGGTGATGGTGGAGATAAAGGTGCTGGTGATGTAGATGATGATGATGATGATCCCGATGAAGTCCAGTGCGATGGTGATGACGATGGCGACGATCTCCCCTCTCCGGGAAGGAATTTCCCCGGCAGATTTCTCCCTGCCGGAGAGCTTTTTCTCTCTGGTGTTCTCCGCCCCGCAGAGGCGGCTGTGTCTAACTCTGAACCCCCCCCCTCACTTAGGTTTTTGGGGACGATGATGTACGCGAAGGGGAGAGACCAGAAGTGGGCCAGGGCCCCCTCACACAGGGCTGGCGCGGCCAGGGGTCTGGCCGCGCCGCCCTAGCGTGTGGGCCAGCCCTAGCCCCTCTCGACTCCTCCTTCTGGCTCCGTAAGTCTTCTGGGAAATTATAATTTCTGGGTATTTTTCTGGAATTTTCCTGATCTTCAAAATATGGTCTCCTGATGGTCCCTTTTCCAGCAGATTCCTGACTCCGGCAGCAGCTCCTCCGATGATCATCAAACATGTGAAAGCAAAGGAAATAACATAAGTATCATGTCTAAATATGAAATATATCAATGAATAACAGTAAATTATGATAAAAAATAGTGATGCAAATTGGACGTATCACTAGCCGCCACCCTCAACACTAGCCTGGCCGCCGCTGCCTTCCTTTGCCGCCACCGCCATGAGCTCCTCCATCGACACCCTGTCTACCACCACCGCCCCACCGCCCTCGACCAACCTGCCCACCACCACCACTACCTCGTCGCCCCCGCTGCCATCTCGGGTGATCTGCCGCCCTCGATCCCACTCCCGCTCTCGGGGGTGCCGGCGGCCGGCTACTCGAGCCCTCAGGCCACATCTCGGCCTCTGTACCTTGGTGCCTCTCAGTGGTCGGGTGGATTTTTTCCGTCGACGCCACCGCAGTTCACCCTGCCCTATGGGCTGCCGCCGGCGGCCTCGCCCTCCATGACCAGCTTCCTCCCGGAGCACGTCAACTACAGCAGCCCTCCTCTGGCCACGTTGTTCCCCTCTTCGATGGGTGGCTGGATGATACGTCTCAAACGTATCTATAATTTTTGATGCTCCATGCTTGTTTTTACACCATTTGCCTTGTGTTTCGTTACACTTCGTGGCACTTTTATGCGATTTCCGGAACTAACCTATTGACAAGATGCTACAGTGCCAGTTCCCTGTTTTCTGCTGTTTTGTGTTTCAGAAAAGCTACACAGGAAATATCCTCGGAATTGGACGAAACAAGTTCCAGAAGTCTTATTTTTCCCGGAAGCTTCCCAAAGACCGAAAGAGAGCCGGAGGGGGGCCAGAGGCCGCCCTCACATGTAGGGGGCGCGGCCCAGCCCCTGGCCGCGCTCCCCTGGTGTGAGGAGCCCCTGGCTGCCTCCTGACGATGCCCCTTCGCCTATATAAAGCCTCGGGACGGAAAAACCTAGGGGAGTCGGCGAAATTTCCAGAACAGTTCCGCAGCGCCGCCGTCGTCGAAGACAAATTTTGAGGGACAGAAGTCTCTGTTCCGGTACCCTGCCGGGACGGGGAAGTGCCCCCGGAGCCATCTCCATTGGTCTCCATCGCCGTCTCCGCCGTCTCCATCGACCTCACCGCCATCTCCATCAACCTTGCTGTCTCCTATGATGAGGAGGGAGTAGTTCTTCCCGGGGCTGAGGGCTCTACCGGTAGCTATGTGGTTCACCTCTCTCTCCCATGATGTGATCTTTATGTGATCATGAGCTTTGTATCATGTTGAATAAGTAGATGTTACTCTTCTTCATTATATGTAGTCTAGTATGTTATTAAAGTAATTTATTCCTCCTGCCATGGTGTAACGGTGACAGTGCGTGCATCATGGTGGTACTTGGTCTAGGCTACGATTGTGATCTTTTATGGATTATGAGAATAATTATCACTATGATAGTATTGAAGTGATCTATTCCTTCTTTCATGGTGTAATGTTGACAGTGTGTGCACCGTGTTAGTACTTGGTCTAAGTTGCAATAATATCTATCTTGAGTTGTGATTTGATTTGGATATCTCTATGAGTGGTGTTTGTCAAGTATTTGATGAACTTTGAGGAGTGCTTCGTAGCCCTACGCAATGATTAGTGTTATTCAATAGGAGAGTAATTTAGAGTACCATAGTGAAGAGAAGTTACTTATTTGTTTAATTATGTTATATTTGTTGGGAGTGTGTCAACTAGTGAAAGTATGATCCCTAGGCCTTGTTTCTAAGCTTTGTACACCGTTTACTCACTATTTTGTTACTTATTTGCTTGCTGCCATTTTTATTCCAGATTGTATTTACTACTTATAATCATCCATACCACTTGTATTTCACTATCTCTTCGCTGAACTAGTGCACCTATACATCTGACAAGTGTATTGCGTGTGTTGGGGACACAAGAGACTTTCTGTATCGTAATTGCAAGGTTGTTTGAGAGGGATAGCTTTGACCTCTTCCTCCCTGAGTTCGATAAACCTTGGGTGATCCACTTAAGGGAAACTTGTTGCTGCTCTACAAACCTCTGCACTTGGAGGCCCAACACTGTCTACAAGAACAGAAGCGTGTGTAGACATCAAGCTCTTTTCTGGCGCCGTTGCCGGGGAGGTAAGGTAAAAGGTACTCACATTCTTTGGCTACTAAGTCTTTTAGTTGCTAGTGAGTTCTCGGAGTTATTTCCTTTAGATTCTACAATTACATCTTTTTGTTTCTTGTTTTTATTTTCAGTAGTTAGGCTTACTGGAAAATAAAGAGTTCTTTAGTCTTTTTCCTGAGTTTAGATATGAAGTGTTTGAAGAGAAAATTAAAAAACCTTTGGAGCTTAATTTGCATGCTAATAGTGTTGTTAGTATGAATGCTTTGAACACCGTTATTGCTAATGCTATAGAAAAGTCTAAGCTTGGGGAAGCCAGTTCTGTTAAGCATGATATTTTTAGTTCCCCGGCTTTAGTGGAGAAAGTTTGCTCTGATGATATTTTATCTCCCCTATGTGATGTTCCTATGCCTGTTACCTATGTTAGTGATCATGATTGGGAAAAGCACTCTACTTTTGATATTGAAAATCTTTTTGGTACCGATTCTAAGGTTAATAATTGTTGTACCATTAGTACTATCCATGTTCCTTCTTATGATAATATGTTTGATGAATATGCTTTGCGAAATAGTTGTTCTCTAGCTTGTGATGATACTAAACCTCTAGTTTATGATGGTTATGATGATGAGTATAATATTTTCAGTTCACCTACTATTGAGGATAAAATTAGTTATGATTACAATATGCCTCCTATTTATGATGATTATGGTGATGAGAATAATTATTCTGTTGTATCTGCTCCTACTACGATTGTTCATGTGGGGAGTATTAATCCTTTTATGCATGTGGCTCATGATAGGGATGCTTTATGTGATAGTTATATTGTTAGTTCTATTTATGATGCTACTGAAAGTTATTATGAGAGAGGGAAACATGGTTTGATGGATCTCAACAATATTAAGTTTCCCCTCTTTATGTTGCAAATCTTGAAGTGGCACTTGTTTTATCTATCCATGCTTGCTACTATGTGCCTCGTTGATTTATTTTCTTACAAGATTCCTATGCATAGGAAGTGGTTTAGATTTAAATGTCTTTCATATCTGCTTTTTGATGCTCTCTATTGCTTTAATTTCCTATATGGCACCTTTGCCTCAAGCTCTTATATGGCGCCCACATGAGCATCTTTACAAATTACTGCGCCTAGCTCAAAGGTGTTAAAGAAAAGCACTCTTGGGAGATAACCCATTGTTTTATTTTCAGTACGTTTTCTTTTATTTGAGTCTTGGAAGTTATTACTACTGTAATAACCACTCCTTATCCTTTTTATTTCATTGTTGTGCCAAGAGAAGCTTCTAATTTGAGTGAGGTAAAATTTGGGGATATTGCTGTCCTGAAATAGTTTTCGGTGCTGTACTGTAAAAATTCGTGAAAATTCTCTGTATATCTTTTGGACCTGAGATTTCTTGTGCATATGCCCCAGGTTATATCCAAACTTTCATTAGTTGAACACTTTTTAATTTGAGCAACACAAAACCCTCTAAAATTCGACCTTTGACAGCTGTTCTATTTTGACAGATTTCTGCCAATATTTGTGTTTGCCGCTTTATTGCTTTCTTTTTTAGTTCTTTTGATCACAAAACTTTTGGGGAATTTGCTACAGTAGTATATGCTTAATATGTGGTTGTTTTAGGTTGAAACCTGAAGCAAAAAAGGGTTGATTCTATGTTATGCTTACACTAATGTTGCTAATAGAATTGTGTTTAGTTTTGTATGAAGGAAGTTTTCAAGTGTAGGGATTGGAGAATGATGAGATGAGATGAAGAATGGACAAAAGCTCAAGCTTGGGGATGCCCATGCAACCCCCAAGAAATATCCAAGAAGTACAAGCGTCAAAGCTTGGGGATGCCCTCGAGGCACCCCTTCTTCATCGGCAAAAATTAGGTCACCTTTCAACACACTATATTTTTATTGCTTCATGCACTATGCGTTTTTCATGGAGCATCAGTTGTTTTTGTGTTCAGTATTAGTTTAGTTCAGTTTTCTGCAATAAATGGTTAGATCACATCATGTTTCTTTTGGAGGAGATGAACTCGCTTTTCATTTGCCAAGAACACTCTAGTTTTCACTCTTATCGTTCAACGAGTGTTCTCTTTTTCTGCTACTGCGTTTAGCCTTTATTTTTCACCTTGATTTTTGTTCAGATGTTGTTTTATCTTTCCATCAAGGTGTATTTTGACCTCTGGTCCATGTTGGTTTTCCTCAAAATAGTTTCCTCAAAAAGGTTTTAATGGTGTTGGAAAAGAGAAAAAGCTTTATGCAAAAAGTGGTACAAGAAGGAGCTTGTGTAGACTGCGGCTTAGGCTTTTCCATGTTGTGCTAGATGTCTTTTTGATAGTATGCTTAGTGGTTTTGCTGTAGCATGACTTGTCTCAAATAACTGAGATTGCTTAATGAGCCTTTGAAAAAATCATGCGTTGTTTTTAATTATTTGGAAGCATTATTTTGGTTTTCTCTTCGATGCTTTATTTGGGTTGACTTGGCGCATGCTCACACATGTTAGACTCTTACAAAGTTGCCAATAGCCTCTATGATCATTTAGTTTTGACTTTTGATGCCATCTTATGTTTTTTTTAATGTCACTTTGTCGCTTTGTATGATTATGGCCATTATTGCTCTCTTAGTTGGTCGCTCCCAGTCTTTTGCTAGCCCTCGCCTTGTACTGAGTATGAGCTCTACTCGTGCATCCAACTCCTAAAAACCAAAGTTTTCCAAAGTGTCCACCATACATACCTATTAGCAATTTGCTATTCCAAGTAAATTTGACTTGCTTTTATCTACTCTTCAAATTAAACTCTTACCAGTGTTATGCGAAAATTGGTCAGTAAAGCTCTCACGAACCGGAAGGCACACTTTACTTTTTTCCTGTTCTTAAAAAGTTGACATTGTGGTCTCTTATGTTGAGTTGTTATGCTTGCAAGTTGTAAGTTGGAGACTAGCCCAACCATGCTGTCATGGGGCAAGCTTTCAACATTGCACTTCTTATTTGAGTTGATATCGTGATCTTTTGTTTATGGATGCCCGCGATGTGAAATGAATTGGGAATCTTGCGGGGATCATGGAGTTTGTATATGTGTTAGGAAAACGCCTGGGCTGCCAATCTAAGCCATGCATAATTCATGGTGGAAATTTGCAGCATACCCATAGTGGACATTCGACGACGCAT
Organism: Dactylis glomerata; assembly: GCA_007115705.1. NCBI lineage: Eukaryota > Viridiplantae > Streptophyta > Magnoliopsida > Poales > Poaceae > Dactylis > Dactylis glomerata. The sequence goes on along the minus strand of QXEO01000545.1, from coordinate 4,771,723 downwards.
CTCAAAATAAAAAGCTATACAAATAGTAAATAAAAGAGATGTCGAGGTGTTCATTGTCTGCTTGTCCTGTCATTTTGATGTGGGCTTGTTCCATGTCATCGGGCATGGAGGTACCCGTTGGCGGTTCTCGATGATATATATATACTTATAATGACAAGAGCCTTGCTTGGGACTCTAAGTTGAGTAGCATGACGTTTGGGTACTCGTATTCACGGGACACGAGGTTTTCAACTTATGATTTGTCAAGCATATGCATCATAATTGTTCTCGCATTAACTTTAACCATTCAAGATGCTTATGATGGGGGCAATGAGAGCTCAAAGCCAGTAAGTAACATAATTTTTGAAGGTTATAAAACTTGCAATCACTGCTTCCCTCCGCGAAGGGCCTTTCTTTTACTTTTATGTTGAGTCACCACCTTCTATCTTTATGCACCATTAAGAGAGCATAGTTGTCATTCTTAGTATAATGTGCATTGTTCCAAAGTTTTCACTGATTGATTCATATTGTTGGTTTCACTTGTTCTCAAATTATTTGTATCTAGTCACCCTCTTAAACTTGAAGGTGTCCTATGCATTTATGTTTTGCTCTCCATGAAGGACAAGCTGAAAACCATTTATATGTTTTTCCTTATGGTTTGAATACATGTTTGACTTTCATTGTTTGATTGTTCATGATCTTTTGTTTGTGTTTCTCTTTATGTTATAACATGGTTGCTAAGTTTCTATTATCAAGATTATGTCTTTCATGCCTATGTTTTAAGTTCTTTGATCTCAGCACTCAATGCTTTACCTATATGATCAAGATTGTGATGGTGCATGTCACCTCAAAAATTATTTCTTTTGTTATCACTTACCTACTCGAGAACGAGCAGGAGTTAAGCTTGGGGATGCTGATACGTCTCAAACGTATCTATAATTTTTGATGCTCCATGCTTGTTTTTACACCATTTGCCTTGTGTTTCGTTACACTTTGTGGCACTTTTATGCGATTTCCGAAACTAACCTATTGACAAGATGCCACAGTGCCAGTTCCCTGTTTTCTGCTATTTTGTGTTTCAAAAAAGCTACATAGGAAATATTCTCGGAATTGGACGAAACAAGTTCCAGAAGTCTTATTTTTCCTGGAAGCTTCTTGAAGACCGAAAGAGAGCCGGAGGGGGGCCAGAGGCCGCCCTCACACGTAGGGTGCGCGGCCCAGCCCCTGGCCGCGCCCACCTAGTGTGAGAAGCCCCTGGCTGCCTCCTAACGACGCCCCTTCGCCTATATAAAGCCTCGGAACGGAAAAACCTAGGGGAGTCGGCGAAATTTCTAGAACAGTTCTGCAGCGCCGCCGCCGTCGAAGACAAATTTCGGGGGACAGAAGTGTCTGTTCTGGCACCCTGCCGGGACGGGGAAGTGCCCCCGGAGCCATCTCCATCGGTCTCCATCGCCGTCTCCGCCGTCTCCATCGACCTCACCGCCATCTCCATCAACCTTGCTGTCTCCTATGATGAGGAGGGAGTAGTTCCCCCCCGGGGCTAAGGGCTCTACCGGTAGCTATGTGGTTCACCTCTCTCTCCCATGATATGATCTTTATGTGATCATGAGCTTTGTATCATGTTGAATAAGTAGATGTTACTCTTCTTCATTATGTGTACTCTAGTGTGTTATTAAAGTAATCTATTCCTCATGCCATGGTGTAACGGTGACAGTGCGTGCATCATGGTGGTACTTGGTCTAGGTTACAATTGTGATCTTTTATGGATTATGAGAATAATTAACACTATGATAGTATTGAAGTGATCTATTCCTCCTTTCATGGTGTAATGTTGACAGTGTGTGCATCGTGTTAGTACTTGGTCTAAGTTGCAATAATATCTATCTTGAGTTGTGATTTGATTTGGATATCTCTATGAGTGGTGTTTGTCAAGTATTTGATGAACTTTGAGGAGTGCTTCGTAGCCCTACGCAATGATTAGTGTTATTCAATAGGAGAGTAATTCAGAGTACCATAGTGAAGAGAAGTTATTTATTTGTTCAATTATGTTATATTTGTTGGGAGTGTGTCCACTAGTGAAAGTATGATCCCTAGGCCTTGTTTCCAAGCTTTGCACACCGTTTACTCGCTGTTTTGTTACTTGTTTGCTTGCTGCCATTTTTATTCCAGATTGTATTTACTACTTATAATCATCCATGCCACTTGTATTTCACTATCTCTTCGCCGAACTAGTGCACCTATACATCTGACAAGTGTATTGGGTGTGTTGGGGACACACGAGACTTTCTGTATCGTAATTGCAGGGTTGTTTGAGAGGGATAGCTTTGACCTCTTCCTCCCTGAGTTCGATAAACCTTGGGTGATCCACTTAAGGGAAACTTGCTGCTGCTCTACAAACCTCTGCACTTGGAGGCCCAACACTGTCTACAAGAACAGAAGCGTGTGTAGACATCACTGGACTGCTGTCCCGCGGGAGGCCCTTGCTGTCCTGCACAGCGTCCCGATGCTTGACGTCCCGAAGCGCCAAGACGGTGCTGTCCCGAGCGCCTACCAGCTGACTCACCTCATCACCGTCCGGCTTACACCGGACAATTACCTGTACTTGTGTGCCCAAATTCTGCCGCTCCTTCGCAGCCGTCACCTGGACGGCTTCATCGACGGGAGCACCCCCTGCCCGTCGTGCACGATCGTGGCCTACACTGCTGAAGGTACAAGGGTCGCTGTGGCCAATCCCCTCTACCACGCCTGGGTCGCTCAGGATCAGGCGATCGTGTTTGCGCTGCAGTCCTCGCTTACGGAGGGGGTGGCCGGACTCGTCCTCTTCACCAATAGCGCCTAGGACATCTGGAGCACACTCGAGCAAAGCTTCTCGCAGCAGTCTACGACGCGCTCTACGGCTCTGCGTCGCCAACTCAGTGAGTGCAAGAAGCTCGACTCCTCTGCGCACAACTATTACAACAAGGTGAAGACGCTCTCGGACACGCTGACATCCATTGGACAACTGCTCCATGATGCGGAGTTCACAGAGTACGTTCTGTCCGGCCTCGACAGTGACTACGACAACCTCATCGAGATGGTGAACAACCGCGACAACCTGATGACGCCGCGTGACCTTTACTCCCGCCTCAAGTACACTGAGCAGCGCGTCGAGGAATGATGTACTGCTCCAGTCATTGTCGACTCTGCGGCGCATGCAGCCTACCGCGGCGCCCCTAGTGGCAGCCGTGCCCCTGCGCCCCGCCCGCCCTCTGGCCTGCCTGCTGGTGGCGCTGGTCAGTGGCAGCCACGGCAGCCCCCTCCGCTCGCCAGCACCGGCGGACGCCAGCGTCCCACTTGCCAGCTCTGCGGCATACTCGGACACCTCGCATCTCGGTGCCATCGTCGCTTCAAACGTGACTTCCTCGGCATCGGCAACGACGGGCGTGGCAACGAGAAATAAGCTGCTATCGCCGACAACTACTCTGACCACACTCCATCTTACCCAGTTGATGCTCCCTGGTACTTCGACACCGGAGCCACGGATCATCTGACTAGTGAGATGGGCAAGCTCAACTCGCAGGAGCCCTACCGTGGGCATGACAAGGTCCACACCGCTGATGGTTCAGGTATGCCCATCACTCATGTTGGCCAGGCGTCTCTCCTCTCTAGCACCTCCCATCGTCTTCACCTTCATAATGTCCTTTGTGTTCCTCGTGTCACTCGCAATTTACTATCTATTTGTAAGTTTACTTATGATAATGATGTTTTTTGTGAGTTTCATCCAATTTATCTTCTCATTAAGGACCGAGTCATGCGGGAGGTTCTGCTTAGAGGTCGGGTCCACCAGGGCCTGTATGCGTTGGAGGCGTCGTCGGTCCCGGAGGTCTTCAGTGGTGTGCGTGTGTCGTCTGCTCATTGGCATGTGCGCCTTGGTCATCCTGCGTCTCCTATAGTGAGTGATGACCCACAAGTATAGGGGGTGTATCGTAGTACTTTTGATAAATAAGAGTGTCAAACCCAACGAGGAGCAGAAGGTGTTGACAAGTGGTTTTGATCAAGGATTCACTGTAAATACTAGCAAACAGGTTTTCAGGGGTATTTGGTAATACAAGTAAATAAAGTGCGAGTAAATAAAAGACAGTAGTAATAATTGTAGCAAGTGGCCCAATCCATTCTTCAGCAAAGGACAAGCCGGTTGTGTAACTTATAATAACCAAACGTTCTCGAGGACACACGGGAGTTTCTGTCAAGAGCTTTCGCTTCATACCGCTAATAGTCTTTATTGGATTGATAGGTGTTATGGGGGTGAACCTGTGCTAGCGCACTACCCTTACTAGGATAAATACACACTTGTGATTATACCCCTTGCAAGCATCCGCAAATACAAGAAAGTAATTAAGATAAATCTAACCACAGCCTTAAACTCTAAGATCCTACGCTCCCTGGTGCAATGGTTTCCAAACGGAGGTTTAGGTTTCTGTCACTCCAGCAACCCCACAATTGGTAGCCAAATACACAGTGCATCTCACTAGGCCCGTAAACGGTGAAGTATCATGTAGTCGACGTTCACATGACACCACTAGTGAAATAGCACCACAACAATATCAAACCATTAAATATTTCTCAACAATAATTCACTACTAACATCTTGACTTCTCCCATGTCCTCAAGAACTAAACGAACTACTAACAAGACATCATATGGATCATGATCAGAGGTGAAATAATGGTAAATAACAATCTGAACATAAACCTTAATTCAACGGTTCCACTCAATAGCATCAACTACGAGAGTAATCAACACCGGGAAAGTTTCCCCTATGAATATAACAAGATCCAACTCAAGATGTTACAGCGGGATGGCGTGGTGATGGTGGAGATGAAGGTGCTGGTGATGGAGATGATGATGATGATGATCCCGATGAAGTCCGGTGCGATGATGATGACGATGGCGACGATCTCCCCTCTCCGGGAAGGAATTTCCCCGGCAGATTTCTCCCTGCCGGAGAGCTTTTCTCTCTCTGGTGTTTTCCGCCCTGCAGAGGTGGCTGTGTCTCTCTCTGAACCCCCCCTTGACTTAGGTTTTCAGGGATGATGAAGTACATGAAGGGGCGAGACCAGAAGTGGGCCAGGGTGGCCTCACACAGGGCCGGCGCGGCCAGGGGTCAGGCCGCGCCCCCTATGCGTGAGGCCGCCCCCTGGCTCCTCTCTCCTTCTCCTTCTGGCTTCCGGAGTCTTTTGGTAAAATAGAATTTTCTGGTATTTTTCTGGAATTTTCCCGATCTTCCGAAATATGGTGTCTTGACGGTCCTTTTCCAGCAGAATTCTGACTCCGGCAGCAAATCCTCCAACGATCATCAAACATGTGAAAACAAAGGAAATAACATAAGTATCATATCTAAATATGAAATATATCAATGAATAACAGTAAATTATGATACAAAATAGTGATGCAATACGGACGTATCAACCCCCCCAAGCTTAGACCTCGCTTGTTGATGTCTACGCACGCGTCTGTTCTTGTAGACAGTGTTGGGCCTCCAAGTGCAGAGGTTTGTAGAATAGCAGCAAGTTTCCCTTAAGTGGATCACCCAAGGTTTATCGAACTCAGGGAGGAAGAGGTCAAAGCTATCACTCTCAAACAACCCTGCAATTACGATACAGAAAGTCTCTTGTGTCCCCAACACACCCAATACACTTGTCAGATGTATAGGTGCACTAGTTCGGCGAAGAGATAGTGAAATACAAGTGGTATGGATGATTATAAGTAGTAAATGCAATATGAAATAAATGTTGCTGCGAGCAAACATGTAACAAAACAGGAAGTAAACGGTGTGCAATGCTTGGAAACAAGGCCTAGGGATCATACTTTCACTAGTGGACATACTCCCAACAAATATAACATAATTGAACAAATAAATAACTTCTCTTCACTATGGTACTCTGAATTACTCTCCTATTGAATAACATTAATCATTGCGTAGGGCTACGAAGCACTCCTTAAAGTTCATCAAATACTTGACAAACACCACTCATAGAGATATCCAAATCAAATCACAACTCAAGATGGATATTATTGTAACTTAGACCAAGTACTAACACGGTGCACACACTGTCAACATTACACCATGAAAGGAGGAATAGATCACTTCAATACTACCATAGTGATAATTATTCTCATAATCCATAAAAGATCACAATCGTAGCCTAGACCAAGTACCACCATGATGCACGCACTGTCACCGTTACACCATGGCAGGAGGAATAGATTACTTTAATAACACACTAGAGTACACATAATGAAGAAGAGTAACATCTACTTATTCAACATGATACAAAGCTCACGATCACATAAAGATCACATCATGGGAGAGAGAGGTGAACTAGCTACCGGTAGAGCCCTTAGCCCCAGGGGAGAACTACTCCCTCCTCATCATAGGAGACAGCAAGGTTGATGGAGATGGCGGTGAGGTCGATGGAGATGGCGGAGACGGCGATGGAGACCGATGGAGATGGCTCCGGGGGCACTTCCCCATCCCGGCAGGGTGCCGGAACAGAGACTTCTATCCCCCGAAATTTGGCTTCGACGGCGGCGGTGCTGCGGAACTGTTCTGGAAATTTCGCCGACCCCCTAGGGTTTTCCGTCCCGAGGCTTTATATAGGCGAAGGGGCGTCGTCAGGGGTGGCCCCAGGCCTCCTCACACCTAGGCGGCGCGGCCAGGGCCTGGGCCGCGCCGGCCTAGTGTGAGGCTGGCCTGTGGCCCCTCTCCTTCGCCTCTTCGGATCTCTGGAAGCTTCCGGGCAAAATAAGACTTCAGGAACTTGTTTCATCCAATTCCAAGAATATTTCCTGTGTATCACTTCTGAAACACAAAAATAGCAGAAAATAGGGAACTGGCACTGTGGCATCTTGTCAATAGGTTAGTTCCGGAAAATGCATAAAAGTGCCACTAAGTGTAACGAAACAGTAGGCAAATGGTATAAAAACAAGCATGGAGCATCAAAAATTATAGATACGTTTGAGACGTATCAAGCATCCCCAAGCTTAACTCCTGCTCGTCCTCAAGTAGGTAAGTGATAACAAAGAATAATTTTTGAGGTGACATGCACCTACACAATCTTGATCATATATGTAAGCATTTGTGAGCTGGGATCATAAGAACTTAAAACATGGGCATGAAAGATATAATCTTAACAATAAAGAACTTAGCAACCATGTTATAACATGAAAATGAACACAAACAAAAGATCATGAATAATAAAACAATGAAAGTCAAACGTGTGTTCAAATCATAAGGAAAAACATACAAATGGTTTTCAGCTTGTCCTTAATAGAGAGCAAACATAAATGCATAGGACACCTTCAAGTTTAAGAGGGCGACTAGATACAAATTGTAACATCCCAAGATTTTATCAAATTTTGGGGGAAATTTTTTGTTTTTATTTTGCTTGTGTTGATTAGAAATTCACCGGGATTTAAAACTTTTTGAGCCTATTTTAAAGCTTTATTAGAAAACTATTTTAAACTTTCTATTATCTTCTTGAAGGACCTCTTTGAGAAAACTCAATACCAAAGTAATATTTTTCTTCCATCTTTTATTCAAACCTATGCAAGCTACTTGCAAAGGATACCTCCTAAAAATGATTCTTTGGTCAAAAAAAGGTTTGCATTGCAAAAGGTGATTTGAAAACAATTTGTAAATAATATTTTATAAAGTATTATCCTCTTATTTTAAAAGGATTATTTTCAAGCCCTAATCCAACATATTGCTTTATGCACAATAAAGCATGTTGGCCAATTTAAAAGGACCTTCTTGAAAATGATTTTGTCCATGTAAATTGTCCCATTACTGTTTTAAAATGCAGTGTTGAATTTTACAAAAATTTAGAAATTGGTTTGACCTTGTTTGGATGCAATATGCAAAAGCTATGGAAGAAACAAGAAAATAGAAAAGGAAAAGAAGAAAAAGAAAGAAAAATATATAAATGGACCCCGGGAACCCGATTCGGCCCAGCAAAGAAAAGGAGCCCGCGGCCCAGTAGCAAACCGAAGCGGTATCTTCTCTTTTTTTCCTTATCTCGCTGACGTATGGGCCCTACGTGTCAGCACCGACACCATCTTCCACCTCGGTCCGGATTTCTCGCCGGAGACTGTTTCTTCCCCGCCGTTACTCCCCCTCTTAAAACCTCTTTAATCCCTGCCTTAATCTCGCCTAACCGTAGCTATAAGATCCCCTCACGCTCCTCCTCCATCTCCTTTTCGTTCCCCTGCAGGAGACTCCGCCAAGACGGAGGAATTTCTCGTCGGAGCTCCGCTCGCCTACGGGCATCTGCACACCGATTCGGCGCCCCCAGTGAGCCAGCCTCCCCCTCTCGCCTCCTACCTTCCTCCCTCGACCCGGAGCTCCACCTTGACCCCTCTTCCTCGTCTTAACCACAGCAGATCGACGCCCTCGCGCGAACCCGAAGCTTCACCGACACGCGCCCGTCTCCAGCCGTGTCTCCTCTTCGACCGAGGAAGAAATCGACGATGCCGGCCACGCAGGTGAACTCGCCCAGTCCATCTGCACACCGTCCACGATTTCTCCAGTGCCAGAGACCACCGGAGCTCGCCGGAGATCAACTCCCAGTGCGCCTCGCCGGCGGACCTCGTCGGAACCCTAGCTAGCCCGGTGAGACTTCTCTCCCTCTCTCAGAGACCGTCAGATCTCGATCTAACGATCCTAATAGAATCACTTATCGAACCGGTACTGGATGATCTCGTGCGTCCAGATACACTTAAATCCAACGATCCACAAAGCCAATCCGAACGAACCGGTACTAACCAATTAAAACACGACAAGTGTCGGCTTCCTATTTAAAGAGAGTTTCGAATTTGAAATAGGAATCAGATTTGATCCAAATCTTCAGAAAATCATATCTATTGTTCTGTAAGTCCAAAAATAACAAATGAGATACCGTTGGAATATTTAGGAAGTGTAGAATCCAGTAGTACAATAAAACTTCATATTTTATGGGTTCAATTTGAAACTATTTTCAAATTGGAATCAAACTCTCTGTTAGCTTGCTAAATTTATAAATTTTGAACCAAGTGTCCAAAAATTATGAATTTGTAGTCTCTGGAATCCTCTCAACTTGTAGAACATCATAGGATCAAGAAAATCCAAATTTAATACGTGCACACACTTGGTGCATTCAAATTTGTCCAAATCACTATTCTGATCACAATTTGAATTCAATAACTTATTTTGGAGTGATTCCAATTGCAGTGACTTTGTATTACTGTAAGATATCCAGTAGCATCACTCCCATAATTTCTTGAACCACTTCACAATTATTCAAATTCTAATATGAGAATTTGAGTAATTTCCATTATAAGAATAAATCTATTCATGTTCAGTAATATTTCCTTCTACCATTAGCAAATCCTAAAATCATACCTAGCCATCATTGTTGCCTAAACAATATCTTGATCAAGATCATATCTACTTAGACCTATCTTGTCTGGTTCACACATATTCAAATTACAATTGTGTTGTTTGAGTAAAGTGTGATACATCTCAATCATAGATTCTATTCTCGCTATCTTGTGGTGTTGATCTAATCAACGTTTTAGCACCTATCCAATACTCCATGTACTCCATAGAAACCTTAAACCATAATCTCAAATGTTATCTACCCATAATCTGTCCTCTGTCCACTTGATCCTGACTTCATGTGTAGAACTATTCAATTAACAAATGAGTTAATTGAGTAACTCAATGCTTCATGAATCCTAGCCCATTGCCTAAGTGTAATATATACTATTTAAGAATAATTGTTGTTACACTTATTCAGTAGTATTGCTATTGCACTATTTTGTCTCTATTGTGATTTACCCACATGAGATATCCCAAGATTCAATATGCTTTGATAAAGCATAAAGATCTCACTCATTATGTTTTGCCTAATTCATATATGTACTCAAATTGCAATTGTGCTACTTGAGTAGAATATGAATTCATCTCAAACTTAGGTTCTATTAATGTGGAGTTGTTATAACCCGTACCATAGTATGTGCTATACACCATGTTGATCAATGAACCATTTGAGCCATGTCCTCAAATATCACTCATTCATCCCCAATCCAATGCCTACTTAATCTTGTCTCTATGTATTGAACTATTCAACTTGCAAATGTGCTAATTGAGTAGTTCAAGCATTCTTAAAACCTAGCCTAGTTCCTAAGTGCAAATAGATACTATTTAAGGGTAATTGTTGTCACATTTACTCAATAATGTTGTAGTTGCACAAATTGACTCTTGTGTAATTTATTACACATGAGCTATTCCTAAAACTCTTATGCTTTAATAAAGCATAAAAACTTCATCATTTATATTATGCCTAGTCCAATTCTCTCTCAAACCATATTGATCTTTCCCAACTAAGCTCTCAAATCCATATCTCACAAATCATGATCCTTTACCATATCTTCTTGTCATAACATCTCAATGAATCTAAATTGTTAAACAAATACCTTTCAATTGTTTGATTTGTTTGATTGTGTTGGTATGGTATGTTTATGTTATGTTATTTTTGTGCTATAGTTTGTGCGAAGAGCTACGTGCTTAGTTGAGAGGACTGAAAGATCGTGATCTTCAAAAAGGCAAGTGACACACATGTCCCTTACCCATTTTACTTATGCATTAGTATATTCACCTCTTGTAGTATGCATGATAGGTGATTTACTCAGCTGTTTTATCAAATGCTTAGATCCTAGTAGTGTGTAGCAATCCCTCAAGACCCCACTTGTTAGGATGCTAATTACTTTGAAAAATATTGATGCCATGCTTTGATCACTTGTTAAAAGTGTTTTGTGAACAAATTAAGAACTTCAACTAAAATGAAACACCTGGGTGGATTGGTTTGATGATGGAGGCGATGTTGAGTGGCGACCTGGGGCTGCACATTGTGTAGTTGTTGCCTGGGCAAGACCTGGGGCTACCCTTGTGTAGTTGCTGCCCGGGCGTTCACTTGTGGTTTGCCACCCAGGAACAAAGAGATGACTATGTCTTCCATGCTTAGTGTACTTCCAGTGCAGCCTTATGACATTATGGGCTCTGTCTTGACTGATTAGATGTGGGAGTGCAACTTGTGTGCAAGAAGATGGTGGTAGATGAAATATAGGTTGGGAACGGATCTTGCCAGTTAGTTGCCCTCTCCTCTAAAAGGTCTCGTTTCATTTTATGTATGGGCATAAAATGAATCGTAAGGTGAAAGTGCACAACCCTTGCAAGGTGTTTAAAACTAATCGATTAGCCGTGTCCTCGGTTATGGACAATTGAGTCTCTAGACATGGAATGTACGGAAGAATCTCATCACCATTTCTGAATTATTAAAATTTGTCTAGAAACCCCTTGGCAGGAACTAAGGACCATACACTCCGAGGGGTGGTGGTGCCTGAGGTTCCAAACTTTGTTGAGTTTCGCCCCGAAACTACATACCGGCCAGTATGTAATGTATGGGGGTTATCTTGACCCTTAAAAAATAAAATTTGTTGAAAGAAAGTATTAAAATGGATTATAGGATAAAATTGGCTTTATGCAAATCAGCCTATGAGATCCACCAGCCAAATATCATGTAGTGTAGTCTTTCCACAAAATGCCACCAAATATGTGTCATTTGCCAGTACATCATTGTACTGACCCCTCTGGGGCTGCATATTCAAACGTGCAGGTTTTATTTCGAGTAAGGAACCAGGAGTAGGATCTCGAGCTTACATTCCAACATGTCTGCCTGTGGCACTTGATGAAGATGGAAGCTCACTGCAACTATGCTTTATGCTGTGTACTCATAAGGTAGAAGACCTATGTAACTAGATTTACGTTGTAATATTGATGCTATTGCAATGAATACTATATTTTGTACTGTGGTGCTATCTACTGATCCAGGGAATAGCACAGATACACAGGAGTTCTGCCTTTAGCAAAAGGCAGGGCGCTACAGAATGGTATCAGAGCATAGTGTTGCCTATAGGATCGAGACTCTAGGTTTGGAATTAGAAATAGGAAGACCCTAGGATAAAAATCTCTATCTCATCTTACTTATATTTATTAAAGAAAAATGTTTGCATTTTGAACTCCTTGTATTCTCTCCTACTGCCTCTTCAAATGTTTCCTTTTGCTATAGCTGACCCTACCCTAAAATCATCAACGAAGGATAGAAGATCACAATGTGCCAGAAGTGTGAGACAGATACTCCATATACTTCCCTTGACTCAATATAAAGGAACTTGGAGAAAGACTCAAGTGGAGACTTCACAATGCGCAGCAGGACCTCAAAGAAGAAAAGGAAGATACTACTGCATTGAAGGCAACCACAAGTCAACTTCAAGGTGACATGGAAAAGTTGGTATCTGAACTTAGTGTTCAAGGAGACCTCATCAAAACCAAGGATGAACAGATTGCCAATCTACTGAAGCAGCTGGACCGGAACAATGGATCTGCTTAGAAGAGTACCAAGAAGCCTTAGTTGGACCTCCATTTAGGAAATTTTAATAAGCAATGACGTATAATAAACGTTATGGTCATACCGACTTGTGGATGATCGTACCTTCCCGTTTGTTTGAAAACTAGTTTGCTTGTTATGATGAATGTTTGTTAGATATTGCTTGTAGAATAAATTGTTTTGATCTGTTTTATTTTGGGTAAGATTTTCTTCTTTAGATCTCTTCTATCTAATTCTCATCTATGCTAAGACCTAAACTTGTCCTAAAACCCAAACAAAAGTTTTCTCAGCGACAGAACAACTACAATGACCCTCAGTTGGAGATAAGGATACAGAATACAACAATAAGAGGTAGTGCTTCAAGTACAAGAGACTGGAACATTACGCAAGAGACTGCACAAAGGATAATACCCCAAGACTCCAGTTAGCTAGGATGACTGAAGGGTACCACGCCAACAATAAGAAGACACCCCAAAGTGTAGCTAATGTGGAGGTAATACTATTCAACCACCTCATGCAAGAAAGGTGGAAAGAACAAACAAAGCAATGGAAAGAGCAAAACAGAGCAATGGAAAGAGCAAACAGAGCAATGGAAAGAGCAAACAGTGCAATAGAAAGGATTTTATTCCCTCTTGAATGGCAAACCAAAGGATCTACAACTTAAGGATTATTGCCATGAGCCTTGTTGAAAACCTCTAGCTAGGAACGATAGATTTTGTTTTCAAATTTCAAAATAGAATTTAGGAACTTGGTTCCAATTTCAACAAAACTTTTGTTTTAAAAGCTAGTGAGGTTGACCAAGAGTTAGAATGCGAGATGCACCAAACCAAATACGAGGTAATGATTGAGTGCGACATGGATTCGCGCCCATGATGACTACTCATATTGTTCGCTCTTGTATGAGGAATGGTGAATCTAGAGAGATATACCTACATGAGAGACGACATCGTTAAACCATAACCTTAGGAGGATAATATGTTACAACCCTTATAGTGAGCCAGTGGCCAAAACGTAGGAATACGGTGAGGATTTGGTTTATTGAACGGCTACACGAATCAGAAAGGTTTTGCTCAGTGGACATTGAATGCGAAGACTGTTCAGCTTCGGCTACTACCTGTTCTACTCCCTCCCTGAGCCTATAAAAGAGAAGTCGCTCCTCTCCAGAGAGTCACAAGAAAGACAACCACCACTACCTATGAGATTTCCTCCTGGTCCCAAAGCTTTACGCCACCGAAGTCTACCCCATCCCGACCTGCAACATTATGAAGCAACTCTCCAAATCCATGGAACTACTTTCCTGCCCATGAGAGCTTCGTTGGACCCCTTTTTCTTGCAAAGGAGTTCATCTTTGAGATATGATCAAGTTGTTCAGTGCCTTTCAACAACTATGAAGACGGTTGCTAAAGGAATTCTTAAGGACCATCTGGTACCTGTGGCAAGTACCACGACTTGCACCGGTAACTTGAATGGGTTCAACAATGCTGGTTATAAGGCGACCTTCCGTCCCTTAAAGGTGCAAGTACCTCTTACAGAGTCCACCTTGTTTACCCCTATGAAATGCATGAGAAGACTACAGAGAGATGCCATCCTAAATCATTGGGATGTGTGGTCTCATCACGTTCATGGGGCAAGCATGCAGCACTTGGCACTGAATTATCTTTTGAGATTCTATAACAAAAATCAGCTAAAAAGCAACAAGGAGTATGGCGATAGCCTGTATACAATCTTGGCCTTGGTGAGGACCGACCAAGAAAAGGCTAGATACACATTCTTGGAAGATGTACAACAACCAGGAAGGTTACCAGAACAGAACGGTATCGTTGAAAATTTAAGAGCAAAATGATATAATGAAGCAACCATAAGATGAAGAACCTCTAAGGATGATGACAAGAAAGTTGAGATGATGAGAGGATACCCTCTCAGCTTGGCCTTCTGAATGACCCAAAGAGGAGACAACTCAGCTTGGTCCTCTGATTGAACCAAAGAGTGACTCCTCAGTGTCCAAAGTAGTTCAACAACTACCCCGTTGGATAGAAAGCTCTACAATAGAGTAAGGTTACCTCAAGCAACCCCATAAGGAAGGTTGGTGCCCGGATTCGTGAATAGATGCCCACCGATTGTAAGTGAAGATGTGGACTACCTTATTGGTGACAATGCAATGGATGATATCTACTTATCACCAGAATTGGATGGAACCCTTGGTATGCCCACTTTTGAACATAGTAGCGATCATCAAAATTTCTGAGAAGGACGATTTAGAGAAAATGGCTCAACGATGAATGCAAGCTGGGAACAGAATGCAAGTGCCTAAGGAAGCATCAAGATACCACCAAGAGGAATTTTCTTTTAAGGGTGGTAGCCACCCAGATACCTAAACCCAGATTACCTAATGCCTACTTTCTTTCTAGCTTCTCCAATCTCGAGGACGAGATTTCTTTTAAGGGTGGTAGTCTGTAACATCCCAAGATTTTATCAAATTTTGGGGGAAATTTTTTGTTTTTATTTTGCTTGTGTTGATTAGAAATTCACAGGGATTTAAAACTTTTTGAGCCTATTTGAAAGCTTTATTAGAAAACTATTTTAAACTTTCTATTATCTTCTTGAAGGACCTCTTTGAGAAAACTCAATACCAAAGTAATATTTTTCTTCCATCTTTTATTCAAACCTATGCAAGCTACTTGCAAAGGATACCTCCTAAAAATGATTCTTTTGTCAAAAAAAGGTTTGCATTGCAAAAGGTGATTTGAAAACAATTTGTAAATAATATTTTATAAAGTATTATCCTCTTATTTTAAAAGGATTATTTTCAAGCCCTAATCCAACATATTGCTTTATGCACAATAAAGCATGTTGGCCAATTTAAAAGGACCTTCTTGAAAATGATTTTGTCCATGTAAATTGTCCCATTACTGTTTTAAAATGCAGTGTTGAATTTTACAAAAATTTAGAAATTGGTTTGACCTTGTTTGGATGCAATATGCAAAAGCTATGGAAGAAACAAGAAAATAGAAAAGGAAAAGAAGAAAAAGAAAGAAAAATATATAAATGGACCCCGGGAACCCGATTCGGCCCAGCAAAGAAAAGGAGCCCGCGGCCCAGTAGCAAACCGAAGCGGTATCTTCTCTTTTTTTCCTTATCTCGCTGACGTATGGGCCCTACGTGTCAGCACCGACACCATCTTCCACCTCGGTCCAGATTTCTCGCCGGAGACTGTTTCTTCCCCGCCGTTACTCCCCCTCTTAAAACCTCTTTAATCCCTGCCTTAATCTCGCCTAACTGTAGCTATAAGATCCCCTCGTGCTCCTCCTCCATCTCCTTTTTGTTCCCCTGCAGGAGACTCCGCCAAGACGGAGGAATTTCTCGTCGGAGCTCCGCTCGCCTACGGGCATCTGCACACCGATTCGGCGCCCCCGGTGAGCCAGCCTCCCCCTCTCGCCTCCTACCTTCCTCCCTCGACCGGGAGCTCCACCTTGACCCCTCTTCCTCGTCTTAACCACAGCAGATCGACGCCCTCGCGCGAACCCGAAGCTTCACCGACGCGCGCCCGTCTCCACCCGTGTCTCCTCTTCGACCGAGGAAGAAATCGACGATGCCGGCCACGCAGGTGAACTCGCCCAGTCCATCTGCACACCGTCCATGATTTCTCCAGTGCCAGAGACCACCGGAGCTCACCGGAGATCAACTCCCAGTGCGCCTCGCCGGCGGACCTCGTCGGAACCCTAGCTAGCCCGGTGAGACTTCTCTCCCTCTCAGAGACCGTCAGATCTCGATCTAACGATCCTAATAGAATCACTTATCGAACCGGTACTGGATGATCTCGTGCGTCCAGATACACTTAAATCCAACGATCCACAAAGCCAATCCGAACGAACCGGTACTAACCAATTAAAACACGACAAGTGTCGGCTTCCTATTTAAACAGAGTTTCGAATTTGAAATAGGAATCAGATTTGATCCAAATCTTCAGAAAATCACATCTATTGTTCTTTAAGTCCAAAAATAACAAATGAGATACCGTTGGAATACTTAGGAAGTGTAGAATCCAGTAGTACAATAAAACTTCATATTTTATGGGTTCAATTTGAAACTATTTTCAAATTGGAATCAAACTCTCTGTTAGCTTGCTAAATTTATAAATTTTGAACCAAGTGTCCAAAAATTATGAATTTGTAGTCTCTGGAATCCTCTCAACTTGTAGAACATCATAGGATCAAGAAAATCCAAATTTAATACGTGCACACACTTGGTGCATTCAAATTTGTCCAAATCACTATTCTGATCACAATTTGAATTCAATAACTTATTTTGGAGTGATTCCAATTGCAGTGACTTTGTATTACTGCAAGCTATCCAGTAGCATCACTCCCATAATTTCTTGAACCACTTCACAATTATTCAAATTCTAATATGAGAATTTGAGTAATTTCCATTATAAGAATAAATCTATTCCTGTTCAGTAATATTTCCTTCTACCATTAGCAAATCCTAAAATCATACCTAGCCATCATTGTTGCCTAAACAATATCTTGATCAAGATCATATCTACTTAGACCTATCTTGTCTGGTTCACACATATTCAAATTACAATTGTGTTGTTTGAGTAAAGTGTGATACATCTCAATCATAGATTCTATTCTCGCTATCTTGTGGTGTTGATCTAATCAACGTTTTAGCACCTATCCAATACTCCATGTACTCCATAGAAACCTTAAACCATAATCTCAAATGTTATCTACCCATAATCTGTCCTCTGTCCACTTGATCCTGACTTCATGTGTAGAACTATTCAATTAACAAATGAGTTAATTGAGTAACTCAATGCTTCATGAATCCTAGCCCATTGCCTAAGTGTAATATATACTATTTAAGAATAATTGTTGTTACACTTATTCAGTAGTATTGCTATTGCACTATTTTGTCTCTATTGTGATTTACCCACATGAGATATCCCAAGATTCAATATGCTTTGATAAAGCATAAAGATCTCACTCATTATGTTTTGCCTAATTCATATATGTACTCAAATTGCAATTGTGCTACTTGAGTAGAATATGAATTCATCTCAAACTTAGGTTCTATTAATGTGGAGTTGTTATAACCTGTACCATAGTATGTGTTATACACCATGTTGATCAATGAACCATTTGAGCCATGTCCTCAAATATCACTCATTCATCCCCAATCCAATGCCTACTTAATCTTGTCTCTATGTATTGAACTATTCAACTTGCAAATGTGCTAATTGAGTAGTTCAAGCATTCTTAAAACCTAGCCTAGTTCCTAAGTGCAAATAGATACTATTTAAGGGTAATTGTTGTCACATTTACTCAATAATGTTGTAGTTGCACAAATTGACTCTTGTGTAATTTATTACACATGAGCTATTCCTAAAACTCTTATGCTTTAATAAAGCATAAAAACTTCATCATTTATATTATGCCTAGTCCAATTCTCTCTCAAACCACATTGATCTTTCCCAACTAAGCTCTCAAATCCATATCTCACAAATCATGATCCTTTACCATATCTTCTTGTCATAACATCTCAATGAATCTAAATTGTTAAACAAATACCTTTCAATTGTTTGATTTGTTTGATTGTGTTGGTATGGTATGTTTATGTTATGTTATTTTTGTGCTATAGTTTGTGCGAAGAGCTACGTGCTTAGTTGAGAGGACTGAAAGATCGTGATCTTCAAAAAGGCAAGTGACACACATGTCCCTTACCCATTTTACTTATGCATTAGTATATTCACCTCTTGTAGTATGCATGATAGGTGATTTACTCAGCTGTTTTATCAAATGCTTAGATCCTAGTAGTGTGTAGCAATCCCTCAAGACCCCACTTGTTAGGATGCTAATTACTTTGAAAAATATTGATGCCATGCTTTGATCACTTGTTAAAAGTGTTTTGTGAACAAATTAAGAACTTCAACTAAAATGAAACACCTGGGTGGATTGGTTTGATGATGGAGGCGATGTTGAGTGGCGACCTGGGGCTGCACATTGTGTAGTTGTTGCCTGGGCAAGACCTGGGGCTACCCTTGTGTAGTTGCTGCCCGGGCGTTCACTTGTGGTTTGCCACCCAGGAACAAAGAGATGACTATGTCTTCCATGCTTAGTGTACTTCCAGTGCAGCCTTATGACATTATGGGCTCTGTCTTGACTGATTAGATGTGGGAGTGCAACTTGTGTGCAAGAAGATGGTGGTAGATGAAATATAGGTTGGGAACGGATCTTGCCAGTTAGTTGCCCTCTCCTCTAAAAGGTCTCGTTTCATTTTATGTATGGGCATAAAATGAATCGTAAGGTGAAAGTGCACAACCCTTGCAAGGTGTTTAAAACTAATCGATTAGCCGTGTCCTCGGTTATGGACAATTGAGTCTCTAGACATGGAATGTACGGAAGAATCTCATCACCATTTCTGAATTATTAAAATTTGTCTAGAAACCCCTTGGCAGGAACTAAGGACCATACACTCCGAGGGGTGGTGGTGCCTGAGGTTCCAAACTTTGTTGAGTTTCGCCCAGAAACTACATACCGGCCAGTATGTAATGTATGGGGGTTATCTTGACCCTTGAAAAATAAAATTTGTTGAAAGAAAGTATTAAAATGGATTATAGGATAAAATTGGCTTTATGCAAATCAACCTATGAGATCCACCAGCCAAATATCATGTAGTGTAGTCTTTCCACAAAATGCCACCAAATATGTGTCATTTGCCAGTACATCATTGTACTGACCCCTCTGGGGCTGCATATTCAAACGTGCAGGTTTTATTTCGAGTAAGGAACCAGGAGTAGGATCTCGAGCTTACATTCCAACATGTCTTCCTGTGGCACTTGATGAAGATGGAAGCTCACTGCAACTATGCTTTATGCTGTGTACTCATAAGGTAGAAGACCTATGTAACTAGATTTACGTTGTAATATTGATGCTATTGCAATGAATACTATATTTTGTACTGTGGTGCTATCTACTGATCCAGGGAATAGCATAGATACACAGGAGTTCTGCCTTTAGCAAAAGGCAGGGCGCTACAGAATGGTATCAGAGCATAGTGTTGCCTGTAGGATCGAGACTCTAGGTTTGGAATTAGAAATAGGAAGACCCTAGGATAAAAATCTCTATCTCATCTTACTTATATTTATTAAAGAAAAATGTTTGCATTTTGAACTCCTTGTATTCTCTCCTACTGCCTCTTCAAATGTTTCCTTTTGCTATAGCTGACCCTACCCTAAAATCATCAACGAAGGATGGAAGATCACAATGTGCCAGAAGTGTGAGACAGATACTCCATATACTTCCCTTGACTCAATATAAAGGAACTTGGAGAAAGACTCAAGTGGAGACTTCACAATGCGCAGCAGGACCTCAAAGAAGAAAAGGAAGATACTACTGCATTGAAGGCAACCACAAGTCAACTTCAAGGTGACATGGAAAAGTTGGTATCTGAACTTAGTGTTCAAGGAGACCTCATCAAAACCAAGGATGAACAAATTGCCAATCTACTGAAGCAGCTGGACCGGAACAATGGATCTGCTTAGAAGAGTACCAAGAAGCCTTAGTTGGACCTCCATTTAGGAAATTTTAATAAGCAATGACGTATAATAAACGTTATGGTCATACCGACTTGTGGATGATCGTACCTTCCCGTTTGTTTGAAAACTAGTTTGCTTGTTATGATGAATGTTTGTTAGATATTGCTTGTAGAATAAATTGTTTTGATCTGTTTTATTTTGGGTAAGATTTTCTTCTTTAGATCTCTTCTATCTAATTCTCATCTATGCTAAGACCTAAACTTGTCCTAAAACCCAAACAAAAGTTTTCTCAGCGACAAAACAACTACAATGACCCTCAGTTGGAGATAAGGATACAGAATACAACAATAAGAGGTAGTGTTTCAAGTACAAGAGACTGGAACATTACGCAAGAGACTGCACAAAGGATAATACCCCAAGACTCCAGTAAGCTAGGATGACTGAAGGGTACCACGCCAACAATAAGAAGACACCCCAAAGTGTAGCTAATGTGGAGGTAATACTATTCAACCACCTCATGCAAGAAAGGTGGAAAGAACAAACAAAGCAATGGAAAGAGCAAAACAGAGCAATGGAAAGAGCAAACAGAGCAATGGAAAGAGCAAACAATGCAATAGAAAGGATTTTATTCCCTCTTGAATGGCAAACCAAAGGATCTACAACTTAAGGATTATTGCCATGAGCCTTGTTGAAAACCTCTAGCTAGGAACGATAGATTTTGTTTTCAAATTTCAAAATAGAATTTGGGAACTTGGTTCCAATTTCAACAAAACTTTTGTTTTAAAAGCTAGTGAGGTTGACCAAGAGTTAGAATGCGAGATGCACCAAACCAAATACGAGGTAATGATTGAGTGCGACATGGATTCGCGCCCATGATGACTACTCATATTGTTCGCTCTTGTATGAGGAATGGTGAATCTAGAGAGATATACCTACATGAGAGACGACATCGTTAAACCATAACCTTAGGAGGATAATATGTTACAACCCTTATAGTGAGCCAGTGGCCAAAACGTAGGAATACGGTGAGGATTTGGTTTATTGAACGGCTACACGAATCAGAAAGGTTTTGCTCAGTGGACATTGAATGCGAAGACTGTTCAGCTTCGGCTACTGCCTGTTCTACTCCCTCCCTGAGCCTATAAAAGAGAAGTCGCTCCTCTCCAGAGAGTCACAAGAAAGACAACCACCACTACCTATGAGATTTCCTCCTGGTCCCAAAGCTTTACGCCACCGAAGTCTACCCCATCCCGACCTGCAACATTATGAAGCAACTCTCCAAATCCATGGAACTACTTTCCTGCCCATGAGAGCTTCGTTGGACCCCTTTTTCTTGCAAAGGAGTTCATCTTTGAGATATGATCAAGTTGTTCAGCGCCTTTCAACAACTATGAAGACGGTTGCTAAAGGAATTCTTAAGGACCATCTGGTACCTGTGGCAAGTACCACGACTTGCACCGGTAACTTGAATGGGTTCAACAATGCTGGTTATAAGGCGACCTTCCGTCCCTTAAAGGTGCAAGTACCTCTTACAGAGTCCACCTTGTTTACCCCTATGAAATGCTTGAGAAGACTACAGAGAGATGCCATCCTAAATCATTGGGATGTGTGGTCTCATCACGTTCATGGGGCAAGCATGCAGCACTTGGCACTGAATTATCTTTTGAGATTCTATAACAAAAATCAGCTAAAAAGCAACAAGGAGTATGGCGATAGCCTGTATACAATCTTGGCCTTGGTGAGGACCGACCAAGAAAAGGCTAGATACACATTCTTGGAAGATGTACAACAACCAGGAAGGTTACCAGAACAGAATGGTATCGTTGAAAATTTAAGAGCAAAATGATATAATGAAGCAACCATAAGATGAAGAACCTCTAAGGATGATGACAAGAAAGTTGAGATGATGAGAGGATACCCTCTCAGCTTGGCCTTCTGAATGACCCAAAGAGGAGACAACTCAGCTTGGTCCTCTGATTGAACCAAAGAGTGACTCCTCAGTGTCCAAAGTAGTTCAACAACTACCCCGTTGGATAGAAAGCTCTACAGTAGAGTAAGGTTACCTCAAGCAACCCCATAAGGAAGGTTGGTGCCCGGATTCGTGAATAGACGCCCACCGATTGTAAGTGAAGATGTGGACTACCTTATTGGTGACAACGCAATGGATGATATCTACTTATCACCAGAATTGGATGGAACCCTTGGTATGCCCACTTTTGAACATAGTAGCGATCATCAAAATTTCTGAGAAGGACGATTTAGAGAAAATGGCTCAACGATGAATGCAAGCTGGGAACAGAATGCAAGTGCCTAAGGAAGCATCAAGATACCACCAAGAGGAATTTTCTTTTAAGGGTGGTAGCCACCCAGATACCTAAACCCAGATTACCTAATGCCTACTTTCTTTCTAGCTTCTCCAATCTCTAGGACGAGATTTCTTTTAAGGGTGGTAGTCTGTAACATCCCAAGATTTTATCAAATTTTGGGGGAAATTTTTTGTTTTTATTTTGCTTGTGTTGATTAGAAATTCACAGGGATTTAAAACTTTTTGAGCCTATTTGAAAGCTTTATTAGAAAACTATTTTAAACTTTCTATTATCTTCTTGAAGGACCTCTTTGAGAAAACTCAATACCAAAGTAATATTTTTCTTCCATCTTTTATTCAAACCTATGCAAGCTACTTGCAAAGGATACCTCCTAAAAATGATTCTTTTGTCAAAAAAAGGTTTGCATTGCAAAAGGTGATTTGAAAACAATTTGTAAATAATATTTTATAAAGTATTATCCTCTTATTTTAAAAGGATTATTTTCAAGCCCTAATCCAACATATTGCTTTATGCACAATAAAGCATGTTGGCCAATTTAAAAGGACCTTCTTGAAAATGATTTTGTCCATGTAAATTGTCCCATTACTGTTTTAAAATGCAGTGTTGAATTTTACAAAAATTTAGAAATTGGTTTGACCTTGTTTGGATGCAATATGCAAAAGCTATGGAAGAAACAAGAAAATAGAAAAGGAAAAGAAGAAAAAGAAAGAAAAATATATAAATGGACCCCGGGAACCCGATTCGGCCCAGCAAAGAAAAGGAGCCCGCGGCCCAGTAGCAAACCGAAGCGGTATCTTCTCTTTTTTTCCTTATCTCGCTGACGTATGGGCCCTACGTGTCAGCACCGACACCATCTTCCACCTCGGTCCGGATTTCTCGCCGGAGACTGTTTCTTCCCCGCCGTTACTCCCCCTCTTAAAACCTCTTTAATCCCTGCCTTAATCTCGCCTAACCATAGCTATAAGATCCCCTCACGCTCCTCCTCCATCTCCTTTTCGTTCCCCTGCAGGAGACTCTGCCAAGACGGAGGAATTTCTCGTCGGAGCTCCGCTCGCCTACGGGCATCTGCACACCGATTCGGCGCCCCCGGTGAGCCAGCCTCCCCCTCTCGCCTCCTACCTTCCTCCCTCGACCCGGAGCTCCACCTTGACCCCTCTTCCTCGTCTTAACCACAGCAGATCGACGCCCTCGCGCGAACCCGAAGCTTCACCGACACGCGCCCGTCTCCAGCCGTGTCTCCTCTTCGACCGAGGAAGAAATCGACGATGCCGGCCACGCAGGTGAACTCGCCCAGTCCATCTGCACACCGTCCACGATTTCTCCAGTGCCAGAGACCACCGGAGCTCGCCGGAGATCAACTCCCAGTGCGCCTCGCCGGCGGACCTCGTCGGAACCCTAGCTAGCCCGGTGAGACTTCTCTCCCTCTCTCAGAGACCGTCAGATCTCGATCTAACGATCCTAATAGAATCACTTATCGAACCGGTACTGGATGATCTCGTGCGTCCAGATACACTTAAATCCAACGATCCACAAAGCCAATCCGAACGAACCGGTACTAACCAATTAAAACACGACAAGTGTCGGCTTCCTATTTAAAGAGAGTTTCGAATTTGAAATAGGAATCAGATTTGATCCAAATCTTCAGAAAATCACATCTATTGTTCTGTAAGTCCAAAAATAACAAATGAGATACCGTTGGAATACTTAGGAAGTGTAGAATCCAGTAGTACAATAAAACTTCATATTTTATGGGTTCAATTTGAAACTATTTTCAAATTGGAATCAAACTCTCTGTTAGCTTGCTAAATTTATAAATTTTGAACCAAGTGTCCAAAAATTATGAATTTGTAGTCTCTGGAATCCTCTCAACTTGTAGAACATCATAGGATCAAGAAAATCCAAATTTAATACGTGCACACACTTGGTGCATTCAAATTTGTCCAAATCACTATTCTGATCACAATTTGAATTCAATAACTTATTTTGGAGTGATTCCAATTGCAGTGACTTTGTATTACTGCAAGCTATCCAGTAGCATCACTCCCATAATTTCTTGAACCACTTCACAATTATTCAAATTCTAATATGAGAATTTGAGTAATTTCCATTATAAGAATAAATCTATTCCTGTTCAGTAATATTTCCTTCTACCATTAGCAAATCCTAAAATCATACCTAGCCATCATTGTTGCCTAAACAATATCTTGATCAAGATCATATCTACTTAGACCTATCTTGTCTGGTTCACACATATTCAAATTACAATTGTGTTGTTTGAGTAAAGTGTGATACATCTCAATCATAGATTCTATTCTCGCTATCTTGTGGTGTTGATCTAATCAACGTTTTAGCACCTATCCAATACTCCATGTACTCCATAGAAACCTTAAACCATAATCTCAAATGTTATCTACCCATAATCTGTCCTCTGTCCACTTGATCCTGACTTCATGTGTAGAACTATTCAATTAACAAATGAGTTAATTGAGTAACTCAATGCTTCATGAATCCTAGCCCATTGCCTAAGTGTAATATATACTATTTAAGAATAATTGTTGTTACACTTATTCAGTAGTATTGCTATTGCACTATTTTGTCTCTATTGTGATTTACCCACATGAGATATCCCAAGATTCAATATGCTTTGATAAAGCATAAAGATCTCACTCATTATGTTTTGCCTAATTTATATATGTACTCAAATTGCAATTGTGCTACTTGAGTAGAATATGAATTCATCTCAAACTTAGGTTCTATTAATGTGGAGTTGTTATAACCCGTACCATAGTATGTGTTATACACCATGTTGATCAATGAACCATTTGAGCCATGTCCTCAAATATCACTCATTCATCCCCAATCCAATGCCTACTTAATCTTGTCTCTATGTATTGAACTATTCAACTTGCAAATGTGCTAATTGAGTAGTTCAAGCATTCTTAAAACCTAGCCTAGTTCCTAAGTGCAAATAGATACTATTTAAGGGTAATTGTTGTCACATTTACTCAATAATGTTGTAGTTGCACAAATTGACTCTTGTGTAATTTATTACACATGAGCTATTCCTAAAACTCTTATGCTTTAATAAAGCATAAAAACTTCATCATTTATATTATGCCTAGTCCAATTCTCTCTCAAACCATATTGATCTTTCCCAACTAAGCTCTCAAATCCATATCTCACAAATCATGATCCTTTACCATATCTTCTTGTCATAACATCTCAATGAATCTAAATTGTTAAACAAATACCTTTCAATTGTTTGATTTGTTTGATTGTGTTGGTATGGTATGTTTATGTTATGTTATTTTTGTGCTATAGTTTGTGCGAAGAGCTACGTGCTTAGTTGAGAGGACTGAAAGATCGTGATCTTCAAAAAGGCAAGTGACACACATGTCCCTTACCCATTTTACTTATGCATTAGTATATTCACCTCTTGTAGTATGCATGATAGGTGATTTACTCAGCTGTTTTATCAAATGCTTAGATCCTAGTAGTGTGTAGCAATCCCTCAAGACCCCACTTGTTAGGATGCTAATTACTTTGAAAAATATTGATGCCATGCTTTGATCACTTGTTAAAAGTGTTTTGTGAACAAATTAAGAACTTCAACTAAAATGAAACACCTGGGTGGATTGGTTTGATGATGGAGGCGATGTTGAGTGGTGACCTGGGGCTGCACATTGTGTAGTTGTTGCCTGGGCAAGACCTGGGGCTACCCTTGTGTAGTTGTTGCCCGGGCGTTCACTTGTGGTTTGCCACCCAGGAACAAAGAGATGGCTATGTCTTCCATGCTTAGTGTACTTCCAGTGCAGCCTTATGACATTATGGGCTCTGTCTTGACTGATTAGATGTGGGAGTGCAACTTGTGTGCAAGAAGATGGTGGTAGATGAAATATAGGTTGGGAACGGATCTTGCCAGTTAGTTGCCCTCTCCTCTAAAAGGTCTCATTTCATTTTATGTATGGGCATAAAATGAATCGTAAGGTGAAAGTGCACAACCCTTGCAAGGTGTTTAAAACTAATCGATTAGCCGTGTCCTCGGTTATGGACAATTGAGTCTCTAGACATGGAATGTACGGAAGAATCTCATCACCATTTCTGAATTATTAAAATTTGTCTAGAAACCCCTTGGCAGGAACTAAGGACCATACACTCCGAGGGGTGGTGGTGCATGAGGTTCCAAACTTTGTTGAGTTTCGCCCAGAAACTACATACCGGCCAGTATGTAATGTATGGGGGTTATCTTGACCCTTGAAAAATAAAATTTGTTGAAAGAAAGTATTAAAATGGATTATAGGATAAAATTGGCTTTATGCAAATTAGCCTATGAGATCCACCAGCCAAATATCATGTAGTATAGTCTTTCCACAAAATGCCACCAAATATGTGTCATTTGCCAGTACATCATTGTACTGACCCCTCTGGGGCTGCATATTCAAACGTGCAGGTTTTATTTCGAGTAAGGAACCAGGAGTAGGATCTCGAGCTTACATTCCAACATGTCTGCCTGTGGCACTTCATGAAGATGGAAGCTCACTGCAACTATGCTTTATGCTGTGTACTCATAAGGTAGAAGACCTATGTAACTAGATTTACGTTGTAATATTGATGCTATTGCAATGAATACTATATTTTGTACTGTGGTGCTATCTACTGATCCAGGGAATAGCACAGATACACAGGAGTTCTGCCTTTAGCAAAAGGCAGGGCGCTACACAAATAATTTGAGAACAAGTTAAACCAACAATATGAATCAATCAATGAAAACTTTGGGACAATGCATATTACACTAAGAATGACAACTTTGCTCTCTTATGGTGCATAAAGAAAGAAGGTGGTGACTCAACATGAAAGTAAAAGAAAGGCCCTTCGCAGAGGGAAGCAGTGATTAAATATGTGCTAGAGCTTTTCATTTGTAAAACAGAGAGACAAAAATTGGGTTTTGAGAGGTGGTTGCTTTTGTCAACGACTGGCAATGGTGTTCTTACTATCTTCCATACAAAAATAAAGCAAGTTTTTGAGAGAGAGATTGGCACTTTTGTGCTCTTTTATAAAGCTTGGCACTCCTCCCCACCTTTTTTCCTTTCACAAACCATGGCTAACCGATTCCATCGGGTGCCCACCAACATTCACATTCCATGGAGGAGTGCCTTTTTCTTTTGTTTTTTTCTTTTTTTTCTTTTTGGAATAAGCAATATGGAAGATAGCAAATCCGACCACTACGTACCCATGAGCTGAAAACAGTGTCACAAAATGAGAAGTGTTTTGAAGGTTTTTGAAAGGTAGCACATGAAAATTTACTTGGAATGGCTTACAAATACCATGCATAGGAATTTATAGTGGACACAATGGCGAACTTCGTTTTTAGGAGTTGGATGCACGAGTAGAGCTCATACTCAGTACAAAATGAGGGCTAGCAAAAGACTGGGAGCGACCAACTAAGAGAGCAATAACGGTCATAATCATGCAAAGCGACAAAGGAACATTAAAAGAAGCATAAGATGGCATCAAAAGTCAAAAACTAAATGATCATAGAGGCTATAGGCGACTTATTTTGTAGTCAACATGGTGTAAGCATGTGCCAAGTCAACCCAAATAAAGCATCAAGGAGAAAACCAAAATAATGCTTCCAAACGATAAAAACAACGCATGATTC
This sequence comes from Dactylis glomerata, assembly GCA_007115705.1. Taxonomy (NCBI): domain Eukaryota; kingdom Viridiplantae; phylum Streptophyta; class Magnoliopsida; order Poales; family Poaceae; genus Dactylis; species Dactylis glomerata. Next base: position 4,743,754 of record QXEO01000545.1, on the reverse strand, counting down.
TTTCAAAGGCTCATTAAGCAATCTCAGTTATTTGAGACAAGTCATGCTACAGCAAAACCACTAAGCATACTATCAAAAAGACATCAAGCACAACATGCAAAAGCCTAGGCCGCAGTCTACACAAGCTCCTTTTTGTACCACTTTTTTGCATAAAGCTTTTTCTCTTCTCCAACACCATTCAAACCTTTTTGAGGAAAACCAACATATACCAGAGGTCCAAATACACCTTGATGCAAAGATAAAACAAGATCTGAACAAAAATCAAGGCGAAAAATGCAAGCTAAATGCAGTAGCAGAAAAAGAGAACACTCATTGAACGATAAGAGTGAAAACTAGAGTGTTCTTGGCAAATTTGAAACGAGTTCATCTCCTCCAAAAGAAACATGATGTGATCTAACCATTTATTACAGCAAACAAAACTAAACTAACTAAGAAAACTAAAACAACCGACGCTCCAAGAAAAATGCATAATGCATGAAGCAATAAAAATATAGTGTCTTGAAAGGTGACCTGATTTTTGCCGATGAAGAAGGGGTGCCTCGGGGGCATCCCCAAGCTTTGACGCTTGTACTTCTTGGATATTTCTTGGGGTGATGCATGGGCATCCCCAAGCTTGAGCTTTTGTCCATTCTTCAACTCATCCAATCACTCTCCGATCCCTACACTTGAAAACTTCCTTCATACAAAACTAAACACAAATCTATTAGCAACATTAGTGTAAGCATAACATATAATCAACCTCTTTTTGCTTCAGGTTTCAACCCAAAACCACCACATATATAGAATATACTACTGTAGCAACTTCCCCAAAAGTTCCATGATCAAAAGAACTCAAAAAGAAAGCGATAAAGCGGCAAACACAAATATTGGCAGAAATCTGTCAAAACAGAACAGCTGATAAAGGTCGAATTTTTGAGGGGTTTTCTGTTGCTCAAATCAAAAAGTGTTCAACTAACGAAAGTTTGTATATAACCTGGGGCATATGCTCAAGAAATCGCAGGTCCAAAAGATATACAGAGAATTTTCACGAATTTTTACGGTGCAGCACCGAAAACTGTTTTAGGACAGCAACATCCCCAAATCTTACCTCACTCAAATTAGAGGCTTCTCTTGGCACAACAACAAAATAAAAAAGATAAGGAGCGGTTATTACAGTAGTAATAACTTCCAAGGCTCAAATAAAAGAAAAAGTACTGAAAATAAAATAATAGGTTATCTCCCAAGAGTGCTTTTCTTTAACGCCTTTGAGCTAGGCGCAGTAATTTGCAAAGATGCTTATGTGGGTGCCATATATGAGCTTGAGGCAAAGGCGCCATATAGGAACTTAAAGCAATAGAGAGCATGAAAAAGCAAGTATGAAACACATTTAAATCTAAACCACTTCCTATGAAAAATAGTCTTGTAAAGAGACAAGTCGTGAAAGCGCAAAGCAAAAAGCATAGGAAAGCAAAACAAGTACAACTTCAAAAATTGCAACAAAAAGAGGGGAAACTCAATATTGTTGAGATCCATCAAACCATGTTTCCCTCTCTCATAATAACTTTTAGTAGCATCATGAATAGTATTAACAATATAACTATCACATAAAGCATCCCTATCATGAGCCACATGCATAAAAGGATTAATACTCCCCACATGAACAATAGTAGTAGGAGCAGATTCATTAGAATAATTATTCTCATCACCATAATCATCAAAGACAGGAGGCATATTACAATCATAACTATTTTTCTCCTCAAAAGTAGGTGAACTGAAAACATTATACTCATCATCATAAACTAGAGGCTTAGTATCATCACAAGATAGAGAACTACTATGTCGCAAAGCATATTCATCAAACATATCATCATAAGAAGGAACATGGATAGCACTAATGGTACAACAATTATTAACCTTAGAATTTGTACCAAAAAGATTTTCAATATCAAAAGTAGAGTGCTTTTCCCAATCATGATCACTAACATAAGTAATAGGCATAGGAACATCATCCCAATCAGAATTATCATAATCTATAGCAGGATCATAACGCTTAGGGGAAGATACCGTGTCCTCTCACCTTTTACTCCTCTTCTTCTTCATACTCTTCTTACTCTCTCCTTTAGGACGGAGAGATTTGAAGGGCATCTTCTCCACATATTCTTTAGGAGGGAAGGGCATCTTCTCCACATAATCTGATTTGCTGACAGGAACAACACAAGAAACTTTGGAGGATTCCTCCTCTCTATTAATAAGATCGAAACATATATTAGTCCTGACATAGCTTGGCAAAACATCATGTTTTATAAGATCTTGTAAGTAATTATTTGCAAGGCAATCCTTGGCACAATAGAGATGACAACCACGAAGGGTGCTATTAATGTCAACATCTCTCATATCAACCAAAGAAATCTTTCTAGATATCTCTTCACAATTCAAAAACAAAGTAAGCTCATCATACTGATTGGAAGTAATCTTATCATCACAATACAAATCTGCGGTACTCGTTCGATTAATTGGGCATTGAAAATTAAAGTGACCCTTTTCACCGCAAAATTCACAAAGAAAAGGATAAAGCTCACAAACCCATTCACCAAGAACATCTAGATCCTTGAGCCACATACTGGTTTCTTCATTTGCGTGGGTGATGCAATAATCTTCCTTGTTGTAACTCTGTTCACAAGGTCTATGTATTCCACAAAAATTAACATGCTTATAAGAAATAGGACTTTTAGAAGTTTGAGCATGTTCATTGCAATCATCAATAACAATATCACTTTCTATGCAAGTGTCCTTAAAAGGTTCATGATACACGTCCCCATTTCCTTTAGGAACATTCATATGGGAAGCAAAGGCTTTAAAGCAATCAACCATAATTTGAGGATCAAGACCATATTTAGCACTAAGCTCTTGAAAAGTAGCAGTTTTAGCGAAAGACTTAATGCAATCAAACTCGTAATTCATACCTGATCCTTTATCTTTATCGCTATCCCAACCTTCAATATTGTTTTGAATTGTCTCAAGCAGATCCCACTTGGTGTCAACATCCTTGCTTGTGAAAGACCCATCAAAGCATGCATCTAGATAGTCCTTTTAATATCCTGAAAGCCTTGCATAAAAATTATTAATAACAATATTACGGGGAAGATCATGAATAGGACATTTGTGCATTAGTAACTTCAATCTTCCCCACGCTTGGGCAATGCTTTCTTCCTCATGCGGATGAAAATTATAAATGTAGTTTCTATCTTTATAAACCTGACTAGAAGGATAAAATTTAGAATAAAAGAGATGTACAATTTCCTCCCAGTCAATAGATGGACCATCCTTTAGTGTTCTATACCATTCCTCAGCTCTGCCTTTTAGTGAAAAAGAGAATAGCTTCTTCTTAACTTGGTTCATTGAAATACCTGCACACTGGAACAACTCGCATAATTCATGTATAAAAAGCAAATGATCACCAGGATGGACAGTTCCATCACCTAAATAGCAGTTATCCCTGACACGTTCAACAATCTTCATAGGTATTTTAAAAGGATGAGGAGCACAAGCATCATTAGAAACATCACATATGGGAGATAAAATATCATCAGAGCAAACTTTCTCCACTAAAGCTGGGGGACTAAAGATATCATACTTAACAAAACCACCTTCCCCAAGCTTAGACTTTTCTATAGCATTAGCAGTAACGGTATTCAAAGCATTCGTACTAATAACATTGCTATGCGAAATAAGCTCCAAAGGTTTTTCAATTTTCTCTTCAAATCTAAAATCAGGAAAAAGACTAAAGAACTCTTTGTTTTTCATTAAGCCTAACTAGTGAAAATAAAAACAAGAAACAAAAAGATGTAATTGCAGAATCTAAAGGAAATAACTCCGAGCACTCACACAGGAGGATGCGAGTACCTTTTACCTTACCTCCCCGGCAACGGTGCCAGAAAAGAGCTTGATGTCTAAGCACGCGTCTGTTCTTGTAGACAGTGTTGGGCCTCCAAGTGCAGAGGTTTGTAGAACAGCAGCAAGTTTCCCTTAAGTGGATCACCCAAGGTTTATCGAACTCAGGGAGGAAGAGGTCAAAGCTATCCCTCTCAAGCAACCCTGCAATTACGATACAGAAAGTCTCTTGTGTCCCCAACACACCCAATACACTTGTCAGATGTATAGGTGCACTAGTTCGGCGAAGAGATAGTGAAATACAAGTGGTATGGATGATTATAAGTAGTAAATGCAATATGAAATAAATATCGTTGCAAGCAAACATGTAACAAAACAGGAAGTAAACGGTGTGCAATGCTTGGAAACAAGGCCTAGGGATCATACTTTCACTAGTGGACACACTCCCAACAAATATAACATAATTGAACAAATAAATAACTTCTCTTCACTATGGTACTCTGAATTACTCTCCTATTGAATAACACTAATCATTGCGTAGGGCTACGAAGCACTCCTTAAAGTTCATCAAGTACTTGACAAACACCACTCATAGAGATATCCAAATCAAATCACAACTCAAGATAGATATTATTGCAACTTAGACCAAGTACTAACACGGTGCACACACTGTCAACATTACACCACGAAAGGAGGAATAGATCACTTCAATACTATCATAGTGATAATTATTCTCATAATCCATAAAAGATCACAATTGTAGCCTAGACCAAGTACCACCATGATGCACGCACTGTCACCGTTACACCATGGCAGGAGGAATAGATTACTTTAATAACACACTAGAGTACACATAATGAAGAAGAGTAACATCTACTTATTCAACATGATACAAAGCTCACGATCACATAAAGATTACATCATGGGAGAGAGAGGTGAACCACATAGCTACCGGTAGAGCCCTCAGCCCCAGGGGAGAACTACTCCCTCCTCATCATAGGAGACAGCAAGGTTGATGGAGATGGCAGTGAGGTCGATGGAGATGGCGGAGACGGTGATGGAGACCGATGGAGATGGCTCCGGGGGCACTTCCCTGTCCCGGCAGGGTGCCGGAACAGAGACTTCTGTCCCCCGAAATTTGGCTTCGACGGCGGCGGCGCTACGGAACTGTTCTGGAAATTTCGCCGACTCCCCTAGGGTTTTCCGTCCCGAGGCTTTATATAGGCGAAGGGGCGTCGTCAGGGGTGGCCCCAGGCCTCCTCACACCTAGGCAGCGTGGCCAGGGCCTGGGCCGCGCCGACCTAGTGTGAGGCTGGCCTGTGGCCCCTCTCCTTCGCCTCTTCGGATCTCTGGAAGCTTCCAGGCAAAATAAGACTTCAGGAACTTATTTCGTCCAATTCCGAGAATATTTCCTGTGTATCACTTCTGAAACACAAAAACAGTAGAAAACAGGGAACTAGCACTGTGGCATCTTGTCAATAGGTTAGTTCTGGAAAATGCATAAAAGTGCCACTAAGTGTAACGAAACAGTAGGCAAATGGTGTAAAAACAAGCATGGAGCATAAAAAATTATAGATACGTTTGAGACGTATCAGTTGTCCCCAAGCGAAAACTAAACTCGGTAAACATGACCACAGGTTTATGAAGTGAAGTGTCGATAATCAAAATACGGACAAGAAGCATCACATTTACCAAAAGCACAAGTTATAATAGACAGCAACTTCCCTTTATATAATATAGACTTGCAATAAGTAAAGAGAATCACATATAAAGATGCACAAAGTAAACTATAATTGGTGATGGCAAACCTTAGTTCTTGGTCAGAGAACAATGAACAACTATACTAGCCTTTGAATGGAGCCTTCTTAGAACAGAGCTAATATAGCAAAAACCATATGCTCAATGAAACAACAATTTTGCATTCATAGAAAGCATTCAAAGATATATTCCTTCAGACAAAAGCATTGTACAAAACAAGGAAGATAGTAAACATGATTAAACGGATCAACATATGGATGAGTGAGACATAACAACTCAAATGCTTGCTTGAGATAGAGGGGAATAGGTTGACTCAACATAAAAGTAAAAGATAGGCCCTTCGCAGAGGGAAGCAGGGATTAAACATGTGCTAGAGCTTTTCATTTGTAAAACAGAGGTAAAAATTGTTTTGAGAGGTGGTTGCTTTTGTCAACGACTAGCAACGGAGTTCTTGATATCTTCCATACTAAACAAGTGAGAGCGGTTCCAAAATGTTTGATTAATTGGCACTTTGGTGCTCTTTTATAGCTTTGCACTCCTCCCCACCTTTTTCCTTTCTCAAACCATAGCTAACCGATTCCATCGGGTGCCGACCAACTTTCACATACCATGGAGGAGTGCTTATTTTTCTTTTCTTTTTGATATTATAATGGTCTGACCAGCTCCCTTGCAAAATTAATGACGAGCAGATAAAGCTGCCTAGTCGAGGGGTACTTAATTTAGTATGGAAGATAACAAACTCATCCACTACGTCCTCATGAGCTAAAAACAGTGGCACAAAATGAGAAGTGTTTGAAGGTTTTTGAAAGGTAGCACATGAAAATTTACTTGGAATGGCTTAAAATACCATGCATAGGAATTTATAGTGGACTCTTTGGAAGTGAATTGGCTTTTGGGATATAGATGAACGAGAAGTATTTCCTCTCAGTACAAGTTTTTGGCTAGCAAGGCTGGGTAGCAAGCATAAGAGTTGCATGAAACAAGCAAACATACATATAATAAGAACAATCATGCAAACTCCCTTGAAGGTACAATGATTTTAACTTTGAGAGTAACAATGCTTATAAGCCAAACATAAGGAAAACTGAAGTGATGTAACTACAAACACTTCTTTATTCTTTTCTACTCAAACCTCAAGGTAATGCTGCTACTGACCAAGCTAAGTTTGCCAAAACCAACTAAATTTACTCATGCTCCCAAAGTGATACCAATACTAATCAACAAGACTAATCATATAAGAGACTTTTGCAAACTAAAATAAAGTGTACGGAAAGTAAACGATAGAACTTCTCATTAGTATTTCATTACCGCAACTCACACCAAGGGATACATAGATAACCAACTAAGGAGGATACTTCCACACTGCAAACTATTATATAGGATAATTTCTCTATTCATGATATGACTCTACTTGAAAAGTAAATGAGTAAAAAGGTAATGATGTGATACCACGGCACTCCCCCAAGCTTGGAACAAGCCAAGGGGATGCCTATACCGATGACGAGTTACTCTTGTGGCGGCGGCGGTGCATCTTCATCGTTGTCATACTTCCAAGGCAGAGGTCCTCCATCAAGGAAGGATGTCTTGGTCTCCAATATCCTGAAACTTGCAGCAGCACTCATTCATTGAAATCTAGCTTCATACTCACAATTTTGGTTCTGCACGTCGTAGAGTTGTGCTTGTAATTGGCTAGTTATCTCCTGGAGCGAAAGGATATCCCTCCAGAGCTCTGTAGTCTCCTTCTTGTACTTGGCAACAAGCTCTTGATTAATTCTATGGATGATGTCCACCTCGCGTTCTGCCATCTTTTTATATTTGAAAACTTCTTGTTCCAGTGCTTCCATCCTTGCTTCGAGACTCCCTTCTCCCTTGGGTCCTCGAACATCTTTAATCTGCAACTCCCCATCCTTGAGTAACAACTCCTTCGTATGCATCTTCAGTTCCCTCGTATACGGATTGATGGAATCCGCAAGAGGGTTCTCCTCGAATGGACCGGACGAAGACATTGTAACTCCAAAGCTGAGAGCAATCCCTGATAAAAACAGCTCGAAACAAAACATGACGAGAAAATGATATACAGACCTCGGGGACTCCGGTGGGTTATATAGGCGAAAACTATACATCAAAACGAAATCATAGGAGGAAACCAGGACGGAAACAAGTTCCGGTGTGCTCTCACACCAGGGCGGCGCGGCCAGAGGTGGGCCCGCGCCCCCTGTGTGTGAGGAGCACATGGACTCCTTTTCCTGCCCATTTTCGTCTCGTGATTTTTCATATTTAGTAAAAACAGTAAAAATAATAAAGGAAGAGTTATTCGCGGAACTTTTCTGACTAGAATAGTTACCTATTCAAAAACGAACTCTGCAGGTTCCTGCAATTTGTCTTGGATGAATTCTTCTGGAGAAACTATTTCAATTACATCGACATCTTCATTATAAGAATCTCCAGAAATATAATGTTTGAGTCTTTGCCCATTCACCACTTGTGTAGAGTCATCTTTCAATGAAGCAATCTTAATGGCACCTGAGTGGTACACTTCTACAATAACATATGGTCCTTCCCATTTAGAGAGTAATTTCCCTGCAAAAAATCTGAGACGAGACCTATACAATAGAACTTTCTCACCAACATAAAACTCTCTTTTAAGAATCCTCTTATCATGCCATTGCTTGACTTTCTCTTTGAAAAGTCTGGCATTCTCATACGCTTCGTTTCTCCACTCGTCTAGAGAACTCAAATCTAACAACCTTTTCTTACCGGCTAGTTTAAAATCTCTATTAAGCTCTCTCACTACCCAAAAAGCTTTATGTTCTAATTCTAAGGGCAAGTGACACGCTTTTCCGTAAACCATCTTATAAGGAGACATACCCATGGGATTCTTATAAGCAGTTCTATAAGCCCATAAAGCATTATTTAACTTACTAGCCCAATTTTTCCTAGATCTATTGACAGTCTTCTACAAGATAGACTTGATCTCCCTATTTGAAAGCTCTACCTGCCCACTAGTTTGGGGATGATAAGCAGAAGCAATTCTATGATTAACAACATATTTAGAAAGAGTTTTTCTAAAACCACCGTGAATAAAATGAGAACCTCCATCAGTCATAAGATATCTAGGCACACCAAACCTAGGAAAAATAACATCCTTAAGCATTTTTAACGAGGTTTCACCATCGGCACTCTTTGTAGGTATGGCTTCTACCCATTTAGTAACATAATCAACAACAACAAGTATGTGGGTATAGCCTTTTGAAGGAGGAAAAGGACCCATAAAGTCAAATCCCCAATAATCAAATGGTTCAATAACAAGAGTGTAACTCATAGGCATTTCATTGCGTCTAGAAATATTACCAACTCTTTGACATTCATTACAAGATAAAACTTACCTTCTGGCATCTTTAAAGAGGGTTGGCCAATAAAAACCTGATTGTAGAACCTTTTGTGCGGTTCTATCTCCAGCATGATGTCCTCCATAAGCACTACCATGGCATTTTCTTAATATTTCTTGTTGCTCATATTTCGGTACGCATTTTTGCATAATACCATCAACTCCTTCTTTATATAAGTGTGGGTTATCCCAAAAGTAATGCCTCAAATCATAGAAGAATTTTCTTCTTTGCTGAGCTGTAAAGGTTGGAGGCAAATACTTGGAAATAATAAAGTTAGCATAATCAGCATACCAAGGAAGGTCTCGCAAAGTTACATTAATAGCAGCCAACTGTTCATTTGGAAAACTATCGTTAACAGGAATAGGATCAAAAGAAATGTTTTCCAATCTAGACAAATTGTCAGCCACAGGATTTTCAGCACCTTTCCTATCTACGATATGCAAATCAAATTCTTGTAAAAGCAACACCCATCTAATAAGCCTAGGCTTAGCATCCTTCTTAGTCATAAGATATCTAATAGCAGCGTGATCAGTATGAATAGTAACTTTAGAATCAACAATATAAGATCTAAACTTATCACATGCAAAAACAACAGCAAGAAACTCTTTCTCAGTAGTAGCATAATTCTTCTGAGCAGCATCAAGAGTCTTAGTAGCATAATGAATAACATTCAACTTATTATCTACGCACTGTCCAAGAACAGCACCAACAGCAAAATCACTAGCATCACACATAATTTCAAAAGGTAAACTCCAATCAGGTGGTTGAACAATAGGAGCAGTAGTTAAAGCCTTCTTAAGAGTTTCAAAAGCTTCCTTACAATCATTGTCAAAGACAAATGGTACATATTTTTGAAGAAGATTAGTAAGAGGCTTTGAAATCTTAGAGAAATCTTTAATAAACCTCCTATAGAAACCAGCATGACCAAGAATACTACGAATACCTTTAACATCTCTGGGACAAGGCATTTTCTCAATTGCCTCCACTTTTGCTCTGTCAACTTCAATACCTCTTTCAGAAATTTTATGTCCAAGGACAATTCCTTCATTTACCATAAAGTGGCATTTCTCCCAATTAAGAACAAGGTTAGTTTCTTCGCATCTCTGCAAAACTTTATCAAGGTTGTGCAAACAATTATCAAAAGAAGTTCCATAGACAGAGAACTCGTCTATGAAGACCTCCACAATTTCTTCACAAAAGCCATGAAAAATAGCAGACATGCATCTTTGAAAAGTAGCAGGAGCATTGCATAAACCAAACGGCATACGTCTATAAGCATAAGTTCCATAAGGACAAGTAAAAGTGGTTTTCTCTTGATCTTCCTTTTTAACAGCAATTTGAGAAAAACCAGAATAACCATCAAGGAAACAAAAAAGAGTTTTCTTAGATAACCTTTCTAGCATCTAATCTATAAATAGTAAAGGATAAAGATCTTTCTTAGTAACTTTGTTTACCTTCCTATAATCAATGCACATCCTATAACCAACTACTACCCTTTGAGGAATAAGCTCGTTATTCTCATTAGGCACAACAGTCATACCTCCTTTCTTAGGAACACAATGAACAGGACTAAACCATCTACTATCAGCAATAGGATAAATAATACCAGCATCAAGGAGCTTTAATACCTCATTTCTTACCACATCCTTCATCTTGGGAATTAGGCGGCGTTGATGCTCCACGACTGGCTTTGCGTCTTTCTCCATATTAATGGCATGCTGACATAAAGTGGGAGAAATCCCTTTTAAATCATCAAGAGTATATCCCATAGCTCCTCGGTGTTTCCTCGATATCTCCAATAATCTTTCTTCTTCCTTTCCTGAAATTTTAGAGCTAATAATAACAGGATATATTTTCTTATCATCTATGTAAGCATATTTAAGATTATCAGGCAAAGGCTTTAATTCAAACACAGGATCTTCCTTAGGTGGCAAAGTGGTACCAAGATCCTCCACAGGTAGATTATGCTTGATTAATGGTGGTTGACAAAGAAGAATATCGTCAATCTCTTCTCTTTCCTTACTGAAAACATCACTTTCGTGATCTTCCATGAATTGCTGCAAGGCATTATTAGGAGCAAGAGCAATAGAAGCAAGCTGTTCAACTCGAAAATTTTCATTAGGCCTGTCATTTTCATAAGAAGTCTTAGCAAACTTGGAAAAATTAAACTCATAAGACTCTCCATTAAACTTAGTAAAAAATTTCTCCTTCTTACAATCTATCACTGCACCACAAGTGTTCAAAAATGGTCTACCAAAAATAATAGGACAAGTTTTACTAGCCTCTTTACCAAGTACTAGAAAATCAGTAGGGTATTTAGTCTTACCGCAAAGAACTTCCACATCTCGAACAATACCAAGAGGTCAAACAGTCTCTCTGTTAGCAAGCTGAACAACCACATCAATATCTTCAAGTTCACAAGCGCCAATCTCATGCATAATTTCTTTGTAAAGCTCTAAAGGGATAGCACTTGCACTAGCACCAATATCACATAAACCATAATAGCAATGATCTCCAATGCTGACAGAAATAACAGGAACACTTGTTTTCCTATGCTTTTTAGGATGTGAGAGAATGTTAGAAGCATCTTCACAAAAAGAATATATTCATCCCCTACATCTTTAGTAACAAGATCCTTCAATATAGCTACAGGAGACTTAATAGTAATTTGCTCATCAGGTTCTGCAGCTTTCTTAGTACTTTTATTAGACACACTTACCAAAGTAGAATACTTCTTTACCTTAGCAGGGAAAGGTGTCTTCTCAAAATAAGGTTCAGGTACAATGCTATCAACAGTACAAACTTCAGTAGCTGCAGCAGGTATATGACTAATAGAGTCTTTATAAGGCGCATGATATTTGTTCCAATCTTTCTTTGGAACATCAAGATAAGAGGCAAAGGCCTTAAGACAATTAGCAAGTATTTGAGAATCAAGACCATAAGCAGTGCTAACACTATGAAGTCATCGGTTCCCATAAAAGATTTAATGCATTCATAATCATAGTTTATACCTGACTTCCTACCTTTGTCGTTTTCCCATCCTTCAGCATTCTCTTGTATACGGTCAAGAAGTTTCCACTTAGCATCTTCTTTCATATGAGTAAATGATCCAAAGCAAGAAGCATCCAAATAATCCTTATCGGGAAGAGTAAGCCGCGCATAAAAATTATCAATAACAATATTATTGGGGAGCTCATGAATGGGGCATTTGAGCATTAGTAACTTCAATCTCTCCCACGCTTGGGCAATACTCTCTCCATCATGAGGCCAAAAATTATATATCCGATTACGATCTTTATGGATTTCACTTGGAGGATAAAACTTGGAATAAAAGTTAGGTACAATGTCCTCCCATGCCATAGATGGACCATCTTGGAGCAGTCGATACCACTCCTCAGCTTTGCCTTTCAATGATAAAGAGAATAGCTTCTTCTTGACTTGGCTTGGTGAAATACCTGCACACCTGAACAACTCGCATAATTCATGTATAAATAGTAAGTGATCACCCGGATGGACAGTTCCATCTCCTGAATAGCCGTTATCCATAATACGCCCAACAATTTTCATAGGTATTTTAAAAGGATCAATTTCAGCAGGTGGTGGAGGTGGTGGTTCATCCACATGTGCAGCAGTAGTAGATGTGTTTCCAAATAGGAAACCAAATGGAGAGTTCTCCATAGTAGAGTAAAATAAAAACAAAAGACACGAATAAAACAATACTCACAGTGACGGTTACCTTTACCAATTCCACTCTTCAATAGCGCTACACTCCCCGGCAACGGCGCCAGAAAATAGTCTTGATTACCCACAAGTATAGGGGGTGTATCGTAGTACTTTCAATAAATAAGAGTGTCAAACCCAACGAGGAGCAGAAGGTGTTGACAAGTGGTTTTGATCAAGGATTCACTGTAAATACTAGCAAACAGGTTTTTAGGGGTATTTGGTAATACAAGTAAATAAAGTGCGAGTAAATAAAAGACAGTAGTAATAATTGCAGCAAGTGGCCCAATTCTTTCTTTAGCAAAGGGCAAGCCGGTTGTGTAACTTATAATAACCAAACGTTCTCGAGGACACACGGGAGTTTTTGTCAAGAGCTTTCGCTTTATACCGCTAATAGTCTTTATTGATAGGTGTTATGGGGGTGAACCTGTGCTAGCGCACTACCCTTACTAGGATAAATACACACTTGTGATTATACCCCTTGCAAGCATCCGCAAATACAAGAAAGTAATTAAGATAAATCTAACCACAGCCTTAAACTCTAAGATCCTACGCTGTTTCCCAATAGAGGTTTAGGTTTCTATCACTCCAGCAACCCCACTATTGGTAGCCAAATACACAATGCATCTCACTAGGCCCATAAACGGTGAAGTATCATGTAGTCAACGTTCACATGACAGCACTAGTGAAATAGCACCACACCAATATCAAACCATTAAATATTTCTCAACAATAATTCACTACTAACATCTCGACTTCTCTCATGTCCTCAAGAACTAAACAAACTACTCACAAGACATCATATGGATCATGATCAGAGGTGAAATAATGGTAAATAACAATCTGAACATAAACCTTAATTCAACGGTTCCACTCAATAGCATCAACTACGAGAGTAATCAACACCGGGAAAGTTTCCCCTATGAATATAACAAGATCCAACTCAAGATGTTACAGCGGGATGGCGTGGTGATGGTGGAGATGAAGGTGCTGGTGATGGAGATGATGATGATGATCCCGATGAAGTCCGGTGTGATGATGATGACGATGGCGACGATCTCCCCTCTCCGGGAAGGAATTTCCCCAGCAGATTTCTCCCTGCCGGAGAGCTTTTCTCTCTCTGGTGTTTTCCGCCCCACAGAGGCAGCTGTGTCTCTCTCTGAGCCCCCCCCCTTGACTTAGGTTTTCAGGGACGATGAAGTACGCGAAGGGGCGAGACCAGAAGTGGGCCAAGGTGGCCTCACACAGGGCCGGCGCGGCCAAGGGTCAGGCTGCGCCCCCTGTGCGTGAGGCCGCCCCCTGGATCCTCTCTCCTTCTCCTTCTGGCTTCCGGAGTCTTTTGGTAAAATAGAATTTTCTGGTATTTTTCTGGAATTTTCCCGATCTTCCGAAATATGGTGTCTTGACGGTCCTTTTCCAGCAGAATCTTGACTCCGGCAGCAAATCCTCCAATGATCATCAAACATGTGAAAACAAAGGAAATAATATAAGTATCATATCTAAATATGAAATATATCAATGAATAACAGTAAATTATGATACAAAATAGTGATGCAATATGGACGTATCAGTGAGCCATGTTCTTTGTCGTCATGAGCTCCCTATATCGTCTAGTAATAAAAGTCCAGCAGTTTGTGATGCTTGTCAGCAGGGAAAAACTCATCAACAACCTTTTGTTTCATCCACTAGAGTAGTCAATAAACCTCTTGAGCTTGTTTATTCAGATGTATGGGGCCTTGCCCAAACCTCTGTCAGTGGTCTCACATACTATGTCAGTTTCATTGATGCCTATAGTCGTTTTACATGGCTCTATTTGCTTAAGAGTAAAGGTGATGTGTTCAATGTTTTTGTTCAGTTCTAATTACACGTTGAGCGTCTTGTCTAGCATAAGATCATTCATGTTCAGTCGGATTGGGGGGGGGGGGGGTGAATATCGCAACCTCAATACTTTCTTTACCAAACTGGGAATTTCGCATCGTGTGTCTTGTCCTCATACACATCAGCAAAACGGTGCAGTTTGAGCGCAAGCACCGTCACATCGTTGAGACTGGCCTCACTCTTCTTGCTCATGCCGCTGTGCCTTTTCGCTTTTGGAGCGATGCTTTTTCCACTGCCTGTTTTTTGATCAACAGAACACCCACTAGAGTGCTAAACATGAAAACACCTCTTGAGCTTTTGTTTAAGGAACTTCCTAACTACACGTTTTTCAAAGTTTTTGGTTGTGCTTGCTGGCCTCATCTAAGGCCCTACAATAACCGTAAACTTGAATTTCGTTCCAAAAAGTGTGTTTTTCTTGGTTACAACACACTCCACAAAGGCTACAAGTGTCTACATGTTCCTAGCAATCGTGTCTATATTTCTCGCGATGTTATCTTTGACGAGAATCTATTTCCTTTCTCAAATATGCCGTTGTCTTCATCTGCACCACCCACAAATTCTACACATGTTAGTCTTGGCCAATTTGATGATGCTGCATATTCGCCTGTATTATTGCCTAATCATGGTGCAGGTACTGGTCGTGGAGCCCGTCTTGAGCTACTGGATGCGTCAAGCACTGCTCCTGCTACCCCCCATGCCGATCCGTGCATGGGGCATGCAACAGCATCGCGCTCCGAGGCACCTCCGTCGCCTCCTGCCAGCCCGCCCTGCTCGCCGTTGCCCGCGCGGTCGCCCTCTCCTGGGCCGACTTCGCCCACTCCGTCGCCCGTGCATTCTCCTCCTGCTAGGCCGTCGTCGCCCGCGAGCGGGCCGACATGCTCATCCCCGCCGAGTGCTCCATCGCCGCCTTCTGCGTCTAGTGCACCGCCACCCCCTGCTACTATTGCCATGCGCCCTCACACATGCAGTCGCAGCGGTATTCACCGGCCAAAGGAACGCACCGATGGCACGATTGCCTGGATCGCTGCTTGCTTAGCTCAAGCATAGTCCGATCCCTCTACTGAGCCTCATCACTACCAGGCTGCCCTGAGTATTCCGCACTGGTGCGCTGCTATGGACCTTGAGTTTCAGGCTCTTCGTCGTAATGGTACCTGGCAGCTGGTTCCTCCTCGTCGTGGTATCAATGTTATTGATTCCAAGTGGATCTTTAAATTGAAGAAGCACGCTGTTGAACTCTACAAGGCTAGACTTGTTGCAAAAGGCTTGAAGCAGAGGTATGGGCTTGACTATGAGGATACTTTCAGTCATGTGATTAAACCCACCACTATTCGGCTACTTCTTTCCCTAGCTGTTACTCGAGATTGGAATTTTCGTCTGTTGGATGTTCAGAATGCTTTCCTCCATGGTGTCTTGGAGGAAGAGGTTTACATGCGCCAGCCTCCTGGTTTTGTTAATCCTGATCGCCCTCAGTATCTCTGTCACTTAGTCAAAGCGCTATATGGTCTAAAACAGGCTCCCCGTGCTTGGCATGCCCGGCTTGGCGCTGCTCTACGTGCTCATGGCTTCGTGCCCTCTACAGCTTACACTTCATTGTTTCTTCTTTAGCACCCAGAGGTTACTATGTATCTTCTGGTTTATGTTGATGATATTATCCTGGTTAGCTCCTCTGCTGCAGCATCGGATCGCCTCATTATGTCCCTGAGCTCTGACTTTGCTGTCAAGGACTTGGGCAAGCTACACTACTTCCTTGGGCTGGAGGTCACGTATCCGGGTAATGGACTTGCTCTCTCTCAGCAAAAGTACTCTCAGGATCTATTGCGGCGTGCCGGTATGCTTGAGTGCAAAGCTGCCACCACGCCTATGTCTTCTACTGAGACTCTGTCTGCTACTGATGGTGCGTTGCTGTCTGCTGATGACGCCACTGAGTACAGAAGTATTGTTGGGGGTCTTCAGTACCTTACCATCACTCGGCATGATGTCTCCTATGCAGTTAACCATGTCTGTCAGTATCTTCATGCACCACGGGATACTCATTGGTCTGTTGTTAAGCGCATCCTGCGCTATGTTCGTTGCACTGTCACATATGGTCTTCACCTACGGCTGGCGCCCTCGTGTGTTCTTTCGGCCTTCAGTGATGCGGATTGGGCTGGTAACCCAGATAACCGACGATCAACGGGGGGGGGGGCATGCTGTCTTCTTTGGTCCTAACTTGATCGCCTGGAGTGCACGTAAGCAAGCTACAGTTTCTCGCAGTAGTACTGAAGCTGAGTACAAGGCTGTTGCCAATGCCACCGCTGAGCTCATTTGGGTTCAGGCTTTACTTCGTGAGTTGAAGATTCCCCAATGCCAGCCGCCTGTTCTCTGGTGTGATAACATCAGTGCTACATATCTGTCCTCAAATCCCGTGTTTCATGCCCGAATGAAACACATTGAAATCGACTATCACTTTGTCAGAGAACGAGTTGCACAGAAGCTTCTGCAGATCAAGTTCATCTCCTCCAAGGATCAACTTGCTGACATCTTCACTAAACCATTGTCGCTTCCGCTCTTCACAGGATGTAGACGCAATCTTAATTTATTGAATACTTCAGGCCACAGTTAAGATTGAGGGAGGGTGTTAGATTGTGTATTTCTGTATAGTCTCTATACATGTATTCTGTAACCTATACATACCTCTTGGTACCTCTATATAATGAGATAGGCCACGCCCTAGAGCGTTGTACCAGTTCCACCCAAAACATCCTGTGTCTCTCTGTTTAACAATCAGAGAGGTTACATCATCTATTACATCTTGTAGGATAAGCCCTGGCGGGTCACCGTCCCAAAATATAAACATTTTGTAACATAAGCATTTCTAGCTAAATTGTGCATCACTTTATTTGCATCTCTCAAACATTGTTGGAACCAAATATCTGAGATTGCGCTTGCCTTGATGAAACACTCTGCCATAATTGTTCAATAAGGACTCCAAACCTCGATCGTACCATTACATGCAAACTCCATTGAGTCTGATTCCACAGTTATCGAAGAACAACCCAGTTGTTCAATTAATTCCAAGCATTTGAGCAAAGCTAAAGCTTCATCTCTAGTTGCATTTAGCATATTTTTCATGGGACACGCCTTCCCAACAATTGCTTCTCCAATGTGATTACGAAGGACCAAATCCATTGCTCCTCATCCATCCGAGTGATAGGAGGCATCAACGTTTAGCGTGTAAGAACTAATAATGGGTTTTGTCCATGATATCACCTTCTCAATTGCATTATTCTTAACCGAGCCAACATTTGTTGTTAAGGCATTATTAATTGCAAAGGTCGTTCTGGCTAGATGAGCTACTGAGTTACTTTTCACTGCCTCCCTTCGTTGCCACCATATGTATCAGGTAGTGACCGCCACCGATTCCTTCAACCCTATGTCCGTAAGAATCGGATATAGCTTATTTTGTTCGCGTAGGATATGCTCCAGCACCATAGACCTGACCTATCAATTGGCAGGGGGCTTCATCGATCATACGTAAAAGACCAAGTGACGAAGGAATGACAAATGGGCCCTCGATATTCGCCTACCTGGTTTTCGGTCCAGGAAGGACATCCACTGAAGGGATAACAAGGCCCACGAAGATAACAGCCTGGGGCGGCCCGGGAGCAAAACTTGACGTACAAGGCAAAGACTCGAAGGAAGAGACCTAGTTGGATTAGGACTCGATTAGGATTTTGCCTACCGTCTTTGTATATAGTTAACTTGGAGAGCAATCCCGAGACCCAACCTTCGCATATAAAAGATTGGGAGGGAGATCCAAGGTTTCTCTCTAGACGCTTTTCACCACGATACACCTGAGTGCTCAAATTCTCGAGTGCTCTCCACCTTTTGGCTAGATCCAATCTACGCCATCGCTGTAACACCTCTATTGTAGCCACCCCATCAATAAAGTCAGACAAGCAGGACATAGGTCTTTACCCTACAAGGGGGCCGAACCTAGGTAAAACCTGTGTCTCCCTACGCCGTCTGATCGCCGTCGAGTTCGCCGGATCCCACAAGCGCTCCATGTCTCGAAAGCCCTCAAGCATGGGCATTGCCGGGGTCAAACCTCGTCACCAAGGCTATCCCAAACCTCTCGAACCTGAGCACAAGAGAACAATAGGTGCTTCATATCTTCTAGTCCAAGCTGAAAAATCGGACAATGTGGATGAACTTGGATATGTATATCTGCTAGAATCACCATTCCCGAGACTATACCATGAAGGGCCTTCCAAAGATATGTTTTTTTACCTTACTAGGCATTTGTAGATTCCAAACTATGTACCATACCAGATTAACCCTCGAAGATCCTTGGCCTTCATTCATCCTAACGTTACTTCCAAATTGATGCTCCCACTCCACATAGTATGCAAAACATATAGAGAAGATGTTTGATTTGGTTCTATGCCAAGCCACAAAATCCTATGTGAGATGCTCACTTAAAAAAATTCTAAAAGTTCTCTCTGCACCCACTTGTAAAAACAATCCCTGGAATAACTCCTCATACCAACGGTTGGTGTAGGGGTTAATAAGCTCATCCACGGTCATATATACAATCTCACATCGATGAGTCATAACTTTCATTGTCGGGCTGTTTGCAATCCATTGATCCTCCCAAATATTAATCCTAGAGCCCGAGCCAACTCTCCAAATATGAGCAAGTTTAAAGGTTTGAAGACCAACGACAATACTCTGCCAAGTAAAAGATGAACCCTTCTTTGGTCCTGCCTTCAACAAATCACCATGAGGATAGTACTTAGTCCTTAACACTCGAGCACATAATGACTCTAGATTCCGCAATAATCTCCGAGATTTCTTAGCCAACATTACAAGATTGCTTAGCCGTCATTTCAAAAAATTGCAAGATTATAAGAGTGAAGGTCTCAGAAGACCATTCCTCCCATATTCATGGGAACAAATATTCCGCACCAAGCAACATCATCATCTTCCCACCAGAAACTAGCCATGGCATCATTTATCTCCTTACAAATATTCTTGGGTATTATGAACACACCCATTGCAAAACATGAATAGATTGAATTATCGTCTTTAGCAAAATTTCTTTACCTCCCAATGATAGCAACTTTTCCTTCCAACCCTTCAGGCGTTCAATGATCCTCTTTAGGAGATAAAAAAATTTGTCAGACGATCAAGACCAGCCATGGGTGGCAGTCCTAGATACTTATCAGAGATTGCCTCGGTGATAATGTTTAGCTCCTAGCAAATCTGAGCGTTACTTGTACATCCATATATATTTGGGCTAAAGAAAATACTACATTTAGGCTCACTCACCATCTGTCCCCGGGCTTGCACAATATTGAGCTGCAGTCTTCTTAGTGAGGTTGCATTAATTAAATTTGATTTCATTAGTATAAGGGAATCATCAGAAATAACAAATGAGAAACTGATGGTTTGTTTCTACACCTTAACACCTTTAACATCTGCTGGCCACACGACGCTGGCAAGATCTTTAAATAAATCTTAGACATATTTTGAAATGTTAGAAAACTAACAAAACAAATCCTCTCCCTCCTCACCGGCGTAATAAAATACAACAACTTTATCTCTTCATAACTGATAAGGGTATAGCTAATAAGGCTCATTATCTTGGTACCCGGGGCCGTTAGGGGGTCTTAAGCATAGGTATGGTCGAAATACGAGATGATATCATATACAGATATTGTAATTTGTATTGAATCCGACCGGATCCTCGAGACCTGGCCACCTATATAAAGGGCCAGGAGGGGCCGGCCAGGGGCAGATTGAGATTGAGCCAATTGAGTATCACGCTTATTCTTGATACACACCAAACCTCGTCTTGTTTGACTGATCTTACCTTCGAGTTCATCCGACGCCATTTTCCTCCAATCCTAAGTTCTTCGTCTAGGACATTTGCCGAGTTAACCCTCGTCAATAACAATTTTTTTACTTTACATAAAACTAGAATGTCACAGGACACCAGTGGACCAAAGTCACTATAGGATATGGTGACAGGCCAGCACGGCTGCACGTCAGCTGTCTACTCACGTTTCTTCTATCGATCTTCTTCCAATTCCATCTCCATCCAACCTCTTCTGCTCCACACAGCAAAATTATTCTGTCAAAAAAAAAAACACAGCAAAATTATCCAGATCCAATTGGACCTCCCGCCCGTGCATCTAAGCTAGCTTGGCTTTGCCCATGGCTGCGTTCTCGGCAGCAGCAGGCGAGACCAGGAGCTCTTCCCATCGCATCCCCATCCCTATCGCGATCTCGGCGGCGTCAGGCGACCGGAAGTCCTCTCGTCGGCGCGGCAATGTCTCCCCCCATGTTCGCTGCAGCTGCTGCGGAGGCTCACGCGGAAACGCAGGAGGTGGTGGACGGCAAAGGGCTTTGGCGACGGCGACACCACGCGCGCGCTCGAGTCGCAGGAAAAATACACGAGAGCGGGGGCGGCTCCTGTCGGTGCGTCGGCGTTCTCGGGGGCAGAGACGCAGGAGGTGGTTGACGAGGCCTTCGGAGATAACGATAGGTACAGAACTCTATCTAGATTTCTCCCAAGAATCTCGCTTCTGTTCCGACTGAAAGTTTCATGTTTCACAAAAGCTCTCCATTTCCATTTGATTTTTCTGGAACGGACGGAAACTTCCGCTTCGTTTCCATATCTGTAGAAGCACCAGCCACCACTCATGGACTGGTAGTAGTACAAACGATTTCCCACGCTGAGCAAACAAGGACGAACAAGTCTCCCCATGCTGTTACTCATGTCGCAATCGCTACTTATGCAGTACTATGACTCATACTGCTAAACGATGATTCGTCGGTCAGAAATGTCGAATAGTGAATTTGCTGTTTAAAGTCTTCTTACGCGGCATAGCGCTAAGAGCGATCATCGCAGTCAATTGACAATTTCGTCAGAGAATTCGTTCCATAAGCCATGCTTCCTGTTTAAAGCCTTGCCCTGCAGCAGTACCAGCTTTTCATTAGGCAGCATTTCATCAGCGTATTGCTAAGAGCTACCAAGATGCATCCTTCTCCCTCTGCCCCTCCTCCCACCCCTTCGCAAAAGCCCTCCATGGCAGATGCCTGGAGGATTGCAGTGATGGGCTTGGCCATAACCATAACTAGTTGGTTCTTGGCGCCCATCATCGTCTTCCTAGTCAACAAAACCCTTCCACACCTCGGCTTCGACGCTTCGAGAAAGCTCCGGGATCTGGAGATTCACTTGATCCCAAGAATGAAGCAGGTGCTGAGGGACATCGAGGAGCAGAGGATGCAGAGGAAAGCAAGAAAAGAGAGATCTGCTGTCAGCACGCTCGACATGCTGGCCAAGGATGTCAAGTCTGCCTTGTACCATGGGGAAGACATTCTGGATCTCATAGATTATCACCAAATAGAGAAGAACATCATTGGTGGCGTTAAGTCTGAGTCACACGGCAGAATCTGGCTGCAGCACCTCTCCGAAGCCGTCTGGGCCCGTTGCAAGAAGAGCTGGTTGGGACAATGCGCGCGCATCACCCGAGCTGCTCTACAGAGGTGGGCACGGAGCTTGTACCCATTGGTGCAGTTCATTCAGGACGCCCTACACAGATCAGCTGCGCTGCTACCGGTTTCTCGTGAGCCCTCAGGTTCCTTCGTGCACAGGCTGCGCTGCCAGTGTCAGTCCGTACTGATCATCCTGGCAGGCAGCGTGATAAACATCGCCTTTTCTTTCCGAAACTGGTCGTATGATGTGGTGGTTGGCATCACAGGTTACCAGGTACCACCCTATCCTTGTATCCAGCTCCAACTACTAGCATCCTAGTAGCAGAACACATCTAGTATGGGATCTGCCATGTTAAATAGAAATTAAGGGGCGATAAATAAATCACTAAATATATTCAGTCTTGCTGATGCAACTTGCAACCTCTGCTTCTGGAAAGATGCTGTTTTCAACACAGTCCCCAACATATATATGCCTTTAGCCGTTAAACTCTATAAGCATAACTTTTTTGGTATTACTATTGCTGAATATTGATAGTAGTCGAAACCAGAAAGTGTCATCGCAAAGGATTCAGTTTGCTAGATAACATCAAATTTACTATTATATATTAGAGAGTAACATTTGTGTGGAATATCCTACTAGAAATGTTTGAAATAGGCAAATGCGCCATTGGAAATCCGTACCTTCCTCTTGAACTAAAAACATCTCATGGAAATTGTTGTTGTCCTGTCTCCATTGTGATGAACACTGGTTTGTCCCTTTGTTTCAATTTCTTTGGTGATCTCCAGAATCTAGTGGAGAAAAAAATATCGTTTTATCCAAATCAATGAAATTGTAAAAAGAACACATATTGTGATGTCCCTTTGTAGTCAAGGTGGTACGGTGATGTTAATTCTGTAACCTTTTTTGTCTTCTCAAAATTATTAAGTTAATTATTTCATTTTCATAAAATCAGTGCACTACTTTATGTGTACATTGGTGGCAATGTAAGTTTGATTGAACGTCTATTCTAAATCGGAGGCAATGCTCAATACAGAGTTCTAGTTAAATATGCAGCTTGCATAATCATTTGATACTTACTTTTTGCAGGATGATGGCATGACAGAAGATTCATTTATGCCTACTATTGGTAGATGGAATTTAAGGAAAAGAATAGAGGAACTGGAAAATGTTATCACTGACGTCCAGAAATCAGACTTGTTGAACCAGCAAAGCAGTGGTGGGCGAAATGATATTGCCAACATGAACAGGAGAAGCATTACATCAAGAGCTACACGGAAGGTGTTTGGTCGAGATAATGACCGAGATATGATAAGGATTATGCTTCGTGAAGGACCAAATGATGACGCACAACACACCAGTAGTAGTAAATGTTATTCTGTGATTTGCATATATGGCATTGCAGGGTCTGGAAAGACTACGCTGGCACAATATGTTTGTGACCGTGAAAAGGAAGACACAGACAAATATTTTGACCAAATCATGCTCATTCATGTTTCTGAGAATTTCATATTGGATGATATGCTTCATGATATGCTTGAAGAGATCACACAAGACCGGCACCCAAATATTAAAGGCCGTAAAAATCTACAAGCAAAATTGGTGGAGGAATCGAGAGGAAGACGTTTCTTGTTGGTACTGGATGATCTGTGGGTTAAGGCTGAGAATCACCAAGATCTGGAGGAGTTACTTTCTCCCTTAAATGTTGGAAAGAGAGGAAGCAGAATCCTGGTTAGTGGTTACTGCCCGAAATAAAGAGTCAGCTCTAGGTTCTGATAGACTTATTCCAATATCTGATTTGGACGAGGAGCAATACTTCTCAATGTTCATGCATTATGCACTAGATGGTACAATTTTTGATGATCGGAGATATATACCTATTGGAAGAAAGATTGCTAAAAAGCTACACAGGTCACCCATTGCAGCAGTAACAGTGGCAGGGCAGCTTTGGAGAAACCCAGATATCAATTTCTGGGAAACAGCCGCAAAACTAGACTTGTTGAATAAAACCAAGGGAGCTCTGTGGTGGAGCTATCAACAACTTGATGTGGATGTGAGGCGATGCTTTGAATACTGTAATATTTTCCCCAGAAGATATGAATTGGAACGAGATAAACTAGTTCATATGTGGATTGCACATGGCTTTGTGAAGACCCTCGATGCAAGAGAGAAGGAGGATATAGAAGATGTGGGCCAGGACTACTTTCATGACTTGCACTCATGCGCATTTCTTCAACTAAAAAGGACTGCTACTTCTGATATTAATTCTGGACAGTACTTTACAGTTCATGATTTGTTGCATGACTTAGCTGAGGCAGTCGCTGGAAATGAATGTGTAAGAATTAGCGGAGGTATTGTGGGACGAATTCCTAAATATGTTCGTCATCTTTGCATCGAGTCCTACGGTGGCATAGCCTTCCCAGAACAGATTTTTGAGTTGCCAAACTTGAGCACTCTGATCATGTGTTATTCTGCCAGCGGGATCAGTGAAGATGATTTTAAGCGTGTGTTCGTCCGACTAAAGAAGCTGCGGGTGGTGCAGTTGGATGTCCAATGGTTATACAAGATCCCAGCGTGTATTGGTCAACTAAAACATCTGCGCTACCTTCGTATTTCTTCAGATGATCACAGCAACATGACTTTGCCAGCTGAATTTGCCAAGCTTTACCATCTACAGGAGCTCTCTGTGTCACCTGACATTGTTTTGCTTTGTTCCTGGGAGGAAAAAATGGCCAACCTTGTCAGTTTGCGACACATGCCAACATATTATGGCTTGAATTTTCCAAACATAGGGAGGCTAACATCGCTTCAATTTTTGTATCGCTTCTATGTGAGGGATGAGGAGGGATATGAGATACAACAGCTGGAGCACCTGAACAACCTTCGTGGCAAGCTGTTTATCGACTGTCTTGACAAAGTTAAGAGCAAGAGAGAAGCTCTTCAAGCCAGGTTATCTGACAAGGTACATCTAACTGATCTGACACTCTGGTGGGGTGGTATTGATAAAATCTCCAGCATGAATCAAGGAGAAGACACAAGTGTGCTGGAACGGAAGAATTGCCATATACAAATCCTGCAGAGCTCCTATCCAGAACGTCAAGCAGAGGTACTTGAGGGCCTTCATCCACCACCCCAAATTACAACACTTTGTATCAGGGGCTACGGTGGTCACAAATACCCAAGCTGGCTGTCAGGGGAAGAGGGCACACGAGGTTGGAATAATAGCACACATGTTCCAGACTTGCAATTTCTTATGTTCTGGGATTGCCATGGATCGCCTACTCCCCCCGAGATTGGTGAGTTTTTCATTCACCTGTGTACGCTCAGTGTTTCAGGCTGCAGTTGGACCTCTTTACCTGGGAACTTGGACCTCCTGCCATCCCTCAAGGAACTGAACATCCAGGCATGCCAAAACATTGAGTCACTGCCAACGCTACCCCGATCCCTCAGGATATTTATTCTTGTTGATTGCAATCTCCCTCTTACATCAAGCTGTCTGACCAGAGGACATGCAAATTGGTTGAAGATAAGCCATATCGCAGATCAACAAATTTCATACTCCCTCGGTCCCATAATAAGTAACTTAGATTTGTCTGAATTCGAATGTCTCTAGATGTGTTTTAGTGTTTAGATACAAGACAAATCTAAGTTTATGGGACGGAGCCTGACACGTCGGCTCCAACCCAATTGTGCAACCATACACAGATTGTTGTGTTCTCTGTTCCATACTCTGTTTTTGCTAGTATTTGTTTTTCGCTTTTATACAGTGTAACACATGAATCTGTAGAGAAGATGTATCGTATGGGACAGCGAAAGTATTCTTCACAATCGTAACTTTTGTTCGTAAATCAGTACTGCTACTATACTACGTATTGAGTGATCAATGAATATACGCATACCAACGGGAGGGATGAACCATCCCCCAACAATCAGAGAAAGCTTGTCATCTCTGGTTGTACCGAAGCAGGGCTCATTCCCAAAAGAATATCAAAGAAAGAAGTAGGCCGCCGAAGGTGGCACAGGAGGTGTTTGGTCGTTCACATTGCTGGTCCGATCAGTTGGAGTCTTGGCTGCAGTCGATGCCTAACCCTGTCCCTTTTGCGTTTTTGCGCTCACATCACATCACAGCCGTATATACAGATTTAACACACGAATTAATCGTGGTCTCGTGATTTGACGAACGAAACATGGTCAGACGTAGATGACAATCTTGTTATTCATAATGCATGCTAACCCCTTTCATCTTTCTTGCTAACTACACTATCTTCAAATGCTCTGCAGCCTGCTGGTGTTGTTCCCGCTGAAGATCCGGTTGAGGATGGCCGCCAGCCTCACACCTCCCTGGGCAATCCTCTTCTGGACAACCGGCAGCGCCTTGAAGAAATACTCATCTGCAGTTCCATTCCAAAACGGATCTCATCACACTTGTCCCAAAGAGCAGAACTATAAATTAGTGATCACTCGCCAGTGAAGTGCTTACCTTCTAAGTTGGAGCCTTGTTCAGCTCCGCGCTCTCCTCGGCGAACCTGCATTTGCTTTCAGCCGTCAGTCTCTCAAAATTCAGTTTGAGTTGCAGTTCCCACTCTATCCATACATATTGTTCGTGATGAGCTTATTTGTCAGAACAACTTGTCGTCGTGGTGAACGAGCATATGCCACAGGGTGGCTTAAGTTGGGGCGTGGTGAACGAGCATATGCCACAGGGTGGTTTAAGTTGGGGCCGACTGTACACTGGCGGATCCGGAGGAGGGAAGACGCGGTGAAGACCGCGCACGGAAGACACTGCTGACACACCGAGCTATCCAGGTTCGGGATCCTCGTGAGGAGGTAACATCCCTACTCCTGCATGTCTGATCTATATGTGCTACACATGAGAGCTACAATAGTGCTCCTTGAGCTGTTCATCTTGCCTGTCTAAGGCTGCACTGGTCAGGAACTAAAGAGCTAGTGCTACCGAGGAAGAAGAGCTCTCGTGGAGCGAGAGAGAAATGAGCCTCCTCTGGAGGCTGGGGTGATCGATCCCCCTGGTGCCCCTTATATAGGGTGCCCAGGGGACAAGGGATGCCCCACAATACACTATGCATGTTCACTGTTGCTGAGTTGACTACTGGGGTCTTGTCATCACTATGGACTGCATCAGCATGGTAGCGTCCTTGGTACTATGCACTGCGTCATGGTAATGGGCTTGTCCCATCTTGACTGTCCTTGGCGTCCTTGCCTTCGTCTTCTAGCGTGTGTCTTCTGGATCTCCTAGTCATCAGTCTTATCCTCCTCCTGAGGAGAAGACTGACTGCAACATGTACCAGTCTGAGCCAGGGGCGTCCCAAGATCGGTATATAGCGATGCAGATGGGGCAGTTGACGAGGAAGCAGTCACACCGGCCAGATCGATCCCTCCTGGATCGATCCAGCCGGCTGAGGTAGTAGGCGGTCGAGGCTGTGCCGGCCTGGGGCGTAGTGGTCGATGGAGTTGTCTTTTGGGCGCTGGAGTGCCGGCCAGGGGCGGCCTGGGTGCTGGCGACGTCGGGGTGCTGGGGAGGCTGGCGCCGGGTAGCGATACGGCCAGGGACGATCCCGCCTGGATCGATCCCTGGCAGGGAGCTCGCTGCGCTCCGGCCTAGAAGGCCCCGGCCTTGCCTCGTCCTGACGGAGGAAGCGCTGGCCTGCAGGATGCTTGGCCCGGGGAAAGCCAGACTGGGAAAAGCCGGCCCAGCCTAGCTATGTCGGCCTGCTGGAGTAAGGAAGCTGGAGCGGTCTTGCGGGGGCGAAGAGGCCCAGCCGGGGAAGGAGGCTCCGGCCCAGCCGGGTAAGGATGACAACCGGCCCAGCCGGGGAAGGAGGCGCCGGCCCAGCCGGGTTTGGCTGCCTCGGCCTAGCCGGGTAGAAGCTGCTATGCCGGCCCAGCTCCTCTATTCCAGCCAAGGCTCTTTTATTCCGGCCTGAGCACAATATAACCAGGCCGACATTGCAATATGCCGGCCCAGCTTGCTGCTTATCTCTTTTTAAATATACCTGCAGATGTAATCCGACATATAATATATATTAGTCATAAAAAGGGGTACGTTGGTATACCCGGGGTTATATCCCCAACATTAGCCCCCGAGGCTGTGGGGGACTCGCAGAGTCGCGCACAGGCTTCAACAAAAATATACCAAATTATCATCACACTCATATACTCATAAAACTGATATGCCGGCCTACATAGGCCACTTTTATCTTAGTGCCATTCTAGGCAATGAAATGAACGCACACACGTGATATGCTGGCATTTGCCTCTAGGGCTAGGTCTCATAGACATCGTCTGCTTTGACAATGCTGGAATACTGTTATGCCTTCTTTGGCTATATCGATACTTTGCCTCTTGGGCTAATTTGCCTCTTGGGCTACTTTGCCTCTTGGGCTACTTTGCCTCTTTGGCTATTTTGCCTCTTGGGCTACTTTGCCTCTTGGGCTGCTTTGCCTCTTGGGCTATTTTGCCTCTTGGTCTATTTTGCCTCTTGGGCTATTTTACCTCCTGGGCTACTTTGCCTCCTGGGCTATTTTGCCTCTTGGGCTACTTTGCTTCTTGGGCTACTTTGCCTCTTGGGCTACTTTGCCTCTTGGGATATGTCTCATCGATGTTGTCTGCTTTGACAATACCGAAATACTGCTATGCCTCTTGGGTTGTGTCATCACTGGGCACTTGTTAGTATGTCAAATGATAAGCTATGTTAATATGTCAAACTTGAATACTCTGTGAGACCGAATATAATAAGAGATATGATACTTGTTAGCTTTGAGATCGATGTCTCGATATATTACTGAGCCAGAATTGGCGATGACTGAAGTGATCATATAATGCCGTGATATGCTGGCATACCGAAATAAACGGCGATATGCATTACTGATTGATGCCTTGATATGCTGGCAAACTGAAATAAATGGTGATTGGAGATTTTGATCGATGCCACGATATGTCGGCAAACTGAGATTTTGATCGATGCCATGATATGTCGGCAAACTAAAATAAATGTGACTTAAGATATTACTTGATACCCTGATATGCTGACAAACCGAAATACCTGCGACCTGAGATATAAATTGAAGCCATAGTAGTATGATAGTAATCTCTTCTCAGTAACGGCAATATAGAGAGTCATAGCTGGGTAATAGATATATATATATATATATATATATATATAATGAGATGCCCAACCTGTTCTGTAGTCATACTAAAAGACATAGCAATGGTCATAGTATTTGGCATATTGCAATCTAGCATATGGAGTTTGGCCTATAGCACATATCATTTGGCATATAACACTTGACATATAACACATAGCATTTGACATATAGCAAATAAAATAGAGCACTTGGCACATGAAGTGAGATATGGCAGTTTGACATATAGCAACTAAGATTGACATATAAGCTAACTTGGCAACTCACAGGAAATATTTGGCACTCAAGTGCCGGCATATAAATGCAGGTATACTATAACCGGCATACGAGATTTGACATAGAGCATATAGCAACTGGTACTGAGATTGGCATATAAACTGATATGACTGTAAACTCACATTAGCTAGCATATGGTATTCAACATACAAAAGCTGGCATATGAGACTTGGCATATAACACATAGCAAATAGCCAAAATAGATACTAGACTTGACATAGCACATAGCAACAGTAGTCTCTATGCAAAGTGGTACTCATAGCATTTGGCATAGTAGTAGATATACGGAACTTAACATATCAACTGGCATACTGATTCTAGCACTGTAGCAGATATATAGATTGACATATATAAAGACATATAATTTGACATAGCAAACTGTTTATAGTAATAAATACTAAGTCTAAGATATGAGATTTCTTCTAAGGCATAAAACTTGACATGCTATTGTTGGCATATGAAACTGGCATATAAGATGACAAGGTAAACTTTACACAAGACTGTAAACATATAAACTGATACTGACAATGCTATTGTAGCACACACATGTAGCAATTGGCATAGAAACATACATACAGGAGAAAAGCTGGAAAGCTGGCATGCAAGCACGTATACTAATTTAAACTAGAACAGTAGTATAGCATCGGCTGGCTAGGCTCATGCCTAGCCCCCGAGTTATTTTTTCTACTAAGGAGAAACTAGATTTTAGACAAGCCGGCTAGCCTCCGAGTTGACACACTCAATTCTGGGGAGACTACAAACTTTACTTACGGGCGTTAGCCCCCACTATCATTTTACACTAGCCCGACTCAAAAAGTAATCAGCCAGGTACTTACCTGGAACAGAGCCGGAGTGATTGCTGGCGCCTTGGAGATCCGGCCTGAGCCGCACGCGCCTGCTGCGCCGGCCTGATCCGGACGCGGCCTGCTGGTGCCGATCCGCTGGTGGCCGGGATTGGCACGCGGCCGCAGCCCAGGCGGGGCCCAGCTAGCGCCCGGAGGCAGCAGCCTCGCCGGAGAAAGCAGATCTCGGCCCAGGCCCTTTCTTGGGCGCGGGAGA
Organism: Dactylis glomerata; assembly: GCA_007115705.1. Taxonomy (NCBI): domain Eukaryota; kingdom Viridiplantae; phylum Streptophyta; class Magnoliopsida; order Poales; family Poaceae; genus Dactylis; species Dactylis glomerata. The sequence continues at coordinate 4,713,164 of QXEO01000545.1, read as the reverse complement.
CCGACCAAGGCGGAGATGAGATGGGCCAGGCCGGGACTGGCGACACCGGACCAGGCCCAAGACTGAAGCGCCGGCATGCCAGGGCGCTGACGATGCCAGGAGTCGAACAGGTCGGCCCACGCCGGTTCGAGAGAGGCCGGACGCGGCCGGAATTACCAGCGCCGGCCCAATTTAGCCGATTTCGGCTTGGATGCCCTTATGCCGGCCAGATTCGGTCGGGATAGTCTCTATGCCGGCTCGCAGACCTCCAATGTCGGCCGGGACATAAATATGCCGGCCTGGGCCCACCAAAGTCGGCCCCGAGAAGAATATGTCGGCATAGAGATGTTGAAGTAGATCTGGGACAACCAAATGCCGGCCCGGGCGAGTTGATGTCGGCTCAGGAAAACGAAGAAGATCCGAAGTGCTCGGAGGCGATGCCGATGTCGAGCCCCCGAGCTGACAAAGAAGGTCCCGTCCGGATGTAATCCTACCAGCGCTTTTGTCAGCCCCACGATGGGCGCCAAATGTCATCGTGGTGAACGAGCATATGCCACAGGGTGGCTTAAGTGGGGGCCGACTGTACACTGGCAGATCCGGAGGAGGGAAGACGCGGTGAAGACCGTGCACGGAAGACACTTCTAACACACCGAGCTACCCAGGTTCGGGGCCCTCGTGAGGAGGTAACACCCCTATTCCTGCATGTCTGATCTATATGTGCTACACATGAGAGCTACAATGGTGCTCCTTGAGCTGTTCATCTTGCCTGTCTAAGGCTGCACTGGGCAGGAGCTAAAGAGCTAGTGCTACTGAGGAAGAAGAGCTCCCGTGGAGCGAGAGAGAAATGAGCCTCCTCTGGAGGCTGGGGTGATCGATCCCCCTGGTGCTCCTTATATAGGGTGCCCAAGGGACAAGGGATGCCCCACAATACACTATGCATGTTCACTGTTGCCGAGTTGATTACTGGGGTCTTGTCATCACTATGGACTGCATCAGCACGGTAGCGTCATTGGTACTTGATGGCTTGTAAGTAACAGCACGTTGGAAACCCCAAGAGGAAGGTATGATGAGCACAACAGGAAGTCTTCCCCAGTTGTGAAACCAAGGTTTATCGAACCAGTAGGAGAAAGCCAAACTTCAGAAGGTGATGCTTGCTAGCTTTGTGACACTCCAGACAATGGCGCCAGAAATTTTGCTGGTGCATCTTCACCTAGCAGCAACGTGAAACCTGCACACAACACAACCAAGAACTTTGCTCCCAACTTACGATGAGGTTGTCAATCTCACCGGTTTGCTGTAAACAAAGGTTTGAGCATATCGAGTGGTAAAAGGATAATAGTATGCAAGAAAGTAAACAGTGTGAGTAAAAGTAAAACGGTATAGCTATGTAAAGGAAATTGGACCGGGGTCCACAGTTTACTAGTGGTGTCTTTCCATAAGATAATAACAACATGCTGGGTAAACAAATTACAGTTGGGCAATTGATAGAGTAAAGATAACATATATATGTCATGAGGATCACTATGAGATTCACTCTGGGCATTACGACAAAATACATAGACCGTCATCCAACTGCATCTATGACTATAAATCCACTCGCGGGGAGTCATCTGAGAACCCCTTGAGTATTAAGTTACGAACAACAGATAATTGCATTAAGCAAAGTGCGTAATGTAAACAAAGCAAATGTCTTTGGACACAAGAATGTTGTTTTCTCCCGAGTGGCAACAACACATCTACAACCTTAGAGGTTTCTATCACTCCCCCAGATTACTAGAGGCATGAACCCAACTATCGAGCATAAATACTCTCTCTTGGAGTCACTAGCATCTACTCGGCCAAGATAGCTACTAGCAACGGAAAGCATGCAAGATCATAAACAACATAGAGATAACATAAAGATATATAATTCAGCACATCAACTTAACATAGTACCAATACTCATCGGATCCCAACAAACACAACATGTATGATTACATAAAGATGATCTGATCATGTAGGGCAGCTCACAAGATTTAAACATGAAGCACATGGTGGAGGAGACAACCATCTAGCTACTGCTATGGACCCGTATTCCAAGGTAGACTACTCACACATCACTCTGGAGGCGACCATGGTGGTGGAGAAGGCCTCCAACAGGGATTCCCCTCTCCACTAGGGTGCCGGGAAGAGCTCCTGGATCCTCCTGATCTCACGACAGTGACGGCGGCGGCTTGCAGTATGTTTTGTAGAAAAGCAATCTGTTCCCTAGGTTTTTCCCGTTGAGGGGATTTTATAGGCGAAAGGGCAGCGTTAGAGAGTGGTCCACCTGGCCTCACCATGTGGTGGCATGGCCAAGGGCTGGGCCGCGCCACCATATGGTGAGCCTGGCCCCTGGCCCCCCTCCGTCTCATCTTCGATCTTCGCGAAGCTTCGGTAAAAATAGGAGGTTTGGCTTTTGTTTCGTCCAATTCCGAGAATATTTTCTGTGTAACTTTTCTGAAAAACAAAAACAACAAAAAACAGGAAACTGGCACTGTGGCATCTTGTTAATAGGTTAGTTCCGGAAAATGCATAAAAACGCCACGAAGTGTAACAAAACACAAAGCAAATGGTGTATAAACATGCATGGAGCATCAAAAATTATAGATACATTTGAGACGTATCAAGCATCCCCAGGCTTAACTCATGCTCGTCCTCGAGTAGGTAAGTGATAACAAAATAATAATTTTTGAGGTGACATGCACCATCATAATCTTGATCATGTATGTAAAGCATTGAGTGCTGGGATCAAAGAGCTTAAAACATGGGCATAAAAGACATAATCTTGATAATAAGAACTTAGCAACCATGTTATAACATGAAAAAGAACACAAACGAAAGATCATGAATAATGAAACAATGAAAGTCAAACGTGTGTTCAAATCATATGGAAAATATAGCAAATGGTTTTTAGCTTGTCCTTCATGGAATAGCAAAACATAAATGCCTAGGACACCTTCAAGTTTAAGAGGGCGACTAGATACAAATAATTTAAGAACAAGCAAAACCATAATCATGAATCAATCAATAATAAATTTTGGGACTATGCACATTAAACTTAGAATGATAACTATGCTCTCTTAGATGGTGCATAAAGGTAGAAGGTGGAGACTCAACATAAAAGTAAAAGAAAGGCCCTTCGCAGAGGGAAGCAGTGATTGCAAGTTTTATAAACCTTCAAAAATTATGGTACTTAATAGCTTTGAGCTCTCATTGCCCTCATCATAGGCATCTTGAATGGTTAAAGTTAATTAATACGAGTACAATTATGAGCATATGCTTGACAAATCATAAGTTGAAAACCTCGTGTCCCGTGAAGTACGAATACCCAAACCTCATGCTACTCGACTTAGGGTCCCAAGCAAGCTCTTGTCATCGTAAGTATACACGTATCATCGAGAACTGCCAACGGGGTACCTCCTTACCCGATGACATGGAACAAGCCCACATCAAAATGACAGCACAAACAAACAATGAACACCTCGACATCTCTTTTATTTACCATTGGTACAGCTTTTTATTGTGAGATGCGTCGTCGAATGTCCACTATGGGCATGCTGTAAATTTCCACCATGAATGATGCATGGCTTAGATTAGTGGCCCAGCCGTTTCTCTAACACATATACAAACTCCATGATCCCGCTAGATGCCCAACTTATTTCACATCGCGAGTATCCATAAATAAAAGATCATGATATCAACTCAAATGAGAGAAAGTGCAATGTTAAAAGCTTGCCCCATGACGGCATGGCTGGGCTAATTTCCAACTTACAACTTGCAAGCATAACGTCAACATAAGAGAGCCACAATGTCAAAATTTTAAAAGCGAGAAAAGTAAAGAGTGCCATCAGGTTCGTGAGAGCTTTACTGACTAATTTTCGCATAACACCAAAAAGAGTTTAATTCGAAGGGTAGATAAAAGCAAGTCAAATGTACTTGGAATAGCAAATTGCTAATAGGTATGTATGGTGGACACATTGGAATAACTTGGTTTTTGGGAGTTGGATGCACGAGTAGAGCTCATACTCAGCACAAAATAAAGGCTAGCAAAAGACTGGGAGCGACCAACTAAGAGAGCAATAACGGCCATAATCATGTAAAGCGACAAAACAACATTAAAAGAAACATATAATGGAATCACAAGTCAAAAACCAAATGATCATAAAGGCTTATGGCGACTTTGTAAGAGTCAAACATGTTGTAAGCATGCGCCAAGTCAACCCAAATAAAGCATCAAGGAAAAAACCAAATAAATGCTTCCATATAATAAAAACAAGGGATTTCTATTTTCGTGCCCTCGGGTTCTTAGTTGTACTCAGTTTTCCCCAGCTCCTTAGTTTTTCCTCAGTTTTGTCCAAGCCCTTGTCTGAAACCGTCACAAGTGCTGGAACGGCCGGTTGCCCAACGGGTCAACAACTTTGACCGTTATCTGCTGACTAGTGGGGCCACGTAGAGCCCGCAAAGACACGTCAGACCATCCATCTTTGTTTGACCGTAAGCATCACCGTATCCCTGACCAAAACGCGGACGAGTGGGGCTTCGGTATATCGAATGACAAGTGGGGCAATGACGCTGATACAAGGGGCAATACACGGGTTGGATTAGATTTTTAAATGGAGCTCTACAGCGATGGCATGGAGGAGGTGGCCTGCGGGGTGCCGAGATGAGATCGATGTCCACAAAGAACTGCATGAGGTGAGACCAAATGCATTAGATAGATATGAACTAGACGCGTTTAACCATGCAAAGAAGAGAAGAAATGGTCGAGGACATCGACGATGACCTCAACACTTTGACTGACGGTGTCGAACACGAACGCGAGCAATGTAGAGAAAACTAGTGTCTCTCTTTTCTGGCATGTATAGATGGGTGCTAGGGGAGTGTGGTGGCGAAGGGAAAGACCTCACAGTAGTCTGTGGCGTCCAGCATAGCGGGGCGGCATGGCCGTGCCCACATCGGCGTGCATGTTCGGCATTGGCATCAGCATGTACGTTCGTCATTGGCCTCGGCGGTATATCTCTGGTGTGTCAGTGATCAAATGAGGGGACGGGATTGAGGGTACATGCATCCCAATAGTGACCTAGCAATGGCGGCGAGCATAGCCGTTCTGACGATGCCGATATCGGCATCGGTATCGTTTGGAGGCTGTGGTGCTCGAATCATGGTGGAAATTGCGATTCCCTATTATTTTTACATGCATAATATATAGAAAATAGCTAGATCTCTAAATCGATGCATATGAAGCTAGATATATATTCTTGGTCATAATCCCCTTATCTAAAGGGGATGGATGCATGGCTTCACGTCGTTGTCACTTTCATCGTCAGTATCTTTGTCGTCCGTGTAATAGTACTTCCTGCACGTTGTTCCGTCGAACACCTTCACTGTGAGCACATAATCTCCTTCATATTTGAAGTGTAGGAAGCAGCCGAAATCCACACTGTGCGCGATGGCGAAATTCTCCCAGCCCTTGTTGAGGTACATCCGGCCTTGTTCGTCAAATAGGACCTCCACGGTCCAGAGACGAGGACCGTAGTCAGCTGCTCGCAGATACACCTTTGTGGGCTCCTGGCCGTTAAGATAGTCCGCAAACTTTTCTGGGAGTGCCTGCAAAGAGATCGAGCGCCGATCGTTTGAAATTAAAGGTTTTTTAGAACATGCACATAATTAATCACATGCATCATATATGTGGGAACGCGTACGTACCTTCTTGGCCAAAGGGTCTTCATAGATGATGATGAAGAACTCCTCTATGATCAATGGCAGTGTTGACGGTGGTGGTGGCAATGATGATGATCCACCACCTCGGCCGCCCCTTCCCCTTCCCCTTCCACTTCCGGTCGACGTTCGAGACGTGGAAGCCATGGCAATGGATCAAGTGTATATGAACAAAGCAGAGAGAGGCATAACCTATTGACATGAGGGATGGCCGTTGTGGGGGTTTATAAGGGAGAGATGACCGTTGTGGGGTTTACACCATAAATTAAGGTAGAGATGACCATTCTGGGGTTTACACAATAAATTAAGGAGGAGATGACCGTTGTGGGGGTTTATATCTCAACAAAAAAGTAATGCCTAAAAGAAATGGAAATTCGTGATAGTTTATCATTTTACCGTAAAAAGTAATGCCTAAAAGAAATGGAAATTCGTGATAGTTTATCATTTTACCATGAAAAGTAATGCCTACAAGAAATGGAAATTCGTGATAGTTTATCATTTTACCGTGAAAAGTAATGCCTAAAAGAAATGGAAATTCATGATAGTTTATCATTTTATCGTGAAAAGTAATGCCTACAAGAAGTGGAAATTCGTGATAGTTTATTATTTTACCGTGAAAAGTAATGCCTAAAAGAAATGGAAATTCGTGATAGTTTATCATTTTACCGTGAAAAGTAATGCCTACAAGAAATGGAAATTCGTGATAGTTTATAATTTTACCGTGAAAAGTAATGCCTAAAAGAAATGGAAATTTGTGATAGTTTATCATTTTACCGTGAAAAGTAACGCCTACAAGAAATTCGTGATTACCAAACTTGTTGAATCCTGTGGCAAACTCGTTATTTAGCATATATAGAGGGATAGTAATTTGCCACCGACAGATAGAGAGAGGGTGGCCATGATGAGAGAGAAAGAGGGGTTATCCTGCCCATTAGATCATAGGATTGACGGTAGGTGGGCATGATCCGTGTGACAACAGCTCGACCAATCAGGCCAAGTTTGGGCTTCTGTGAGAAGGGAGAGGGTAAAACTGAGTAGTATCAAGGATCCAAGGGCAAGTAAATAGTAAATAGGCTAAGGAATTCAAATAAGAGATTTCAAAAAAGAAAAACACATGTTTTGTACAATGAAACCCAGGTTGGCCTACCTCAAAGTATTAGCAATTCAAATATACATGAGTGTGAAAATTATGGCCTCATTCAGACAAACTATGTTTTGGGTATAGATGTTTTGAGAAGGGGTTTGAGTGGAAAGCCATGAACCTTCATAGCTACTAGTAATTTGAGAAGTGGCCATTTGTGTTAAAACTTGATTTATATATGATTATCTATATGGCAGGTCGCGTAACAAGACTCCATGAGTAGGAGGCACTACGATTTTATTTTTTTGAATTTTTTTGCGCATGCAATGACTTAATTAGATAGCTTAATCCCATTTGTTGACTCTCTGTTGACCAGCCACTTGAGGGTAAAACTGAGTATATTGCACTAGCCAGTATTAGTACCCGAGGGGAAAACTGAGTACAGATATTTTTCCAGTGTAAGACTCGAGGGTAGAGCTGAGTACATGTAACGGTGCAGACGTGCAGTACCACGGACGCGTGTTGAGACCAAACGTCTAGTTTTTTTGAGAAACTGCTGAGACGAACCATCACTTTGCTTGTACAGAGCCCCTCTCTCCCTCCCTCTGCACATAGTCTCATTCTCACTCACGCACGCAACCACGCCTCTTACGTCCCATTACCTTCTCCAAAAAACCCAACCGCCCTACGCGCGCTCCCGTGTCGGCGATGGAGAAGAAGAATGCGCCGGCGGCCATCGCCCCCGAGCCCGTCGCCTCCGAGCCCATCGCCTCCGAGCCCGTCGCATCCAAGCTCATCGCCGCCGAGCCCGTCGCATCCGAGGCCATCGCCGCCAAGCCCGTCGCCTCTGAGGGCAGCGCATCCAAGCGCGGCGCCTCCGTGAACTGGGCCTCTCTTAAGGGTGACGGACCACTTCACAAGATCGGTGACTGCTTACTGGCAAACGAGGAGTACGTGGACACCTACTCTGCTTTGAGGCAAGTTTGTAGAAATTGGCACTCAGATTTACCTGAGCCCGACGTGCACCTGCACGAATGGATCATGGTAGAACACGCCCTTCCACGCGCCGCTGAGTTCTCCTTCCTCAACCTCCGCACATCCCGCTACGTCACCATCGATCTAACAGAAGTTCATGCAAGGTTCAAATTCCTCCATATCTATAGAGTTAATTTATTTTTATTTTCAATCGTAAACATCTTAGTGCTGAATGTTATCTTCATCAATATATTTTAGATACTACTTCATCGGCTTTTGCCGTGGCGTCATCGTGCTTGCCCAGAAGAACCAGCCGCACAAGATACGGCTTCTGAACCCACTCACAAAGACATTGAACACTATGTTTGAGGCGCAGATGCCATATGTTATTGTGGAGTCAGTCGCTGTAATGAAGTCCCCGACTATGGTCTTCGTTTGCATAGGTTACCCCATGGAAATTGATTGGGTCGATGAGAGCACTCCAACTAAGGATATAGATGAAGATTGGGGAGAAGGAAGATTTTCGATCGAATTCTCTGCGTTGCATTACCCCATTCAATGGTGAATTGTATGCAATAGCCGCGAACAGTTTTGAGGTCAGAAAATTAGTGTGCACCAACAATGTCCAGTTGGAGCAGCGCGCGAGTACTGTCAACATGGAGACACTATTTTCATTTCCAGAACTTGGAAATGATTCCAAGTTCTACCTTGTGAAGTCGGATGGTGATCTGCTACTTGTGTTATTGGGCGGCAGCAGTGACAACAGGCATTTGGAGGAAGGTCAACCATTGATGTACCGTGTGGACACTGAGAGCCGCTCTCTCCATGCCGTCAGTAACATTGGAAGTCGTGCCTTCTTCATCAATTATATCCGGTGTATCTCCATCGACACCAGAGTGCACCCAACACTTTGACCTGGCTGCATCTACTACGTGGATTTGGGTTATATCAGAGAGTACTTTGATGATAGAAAGGCCTGGGATGAGTGGCCACGACGTGTGGATAGATTAGGATACTACGGTCTGAGAAGTGAACAAAGGCCATACCATTTGGAGGATGTATTGGCTGCACACTGCAGACGGAAGGAGTTCAGTGAATATTTCCTTCATCTCATGGAATGTAGTGACGACGAAATATATGAGGAATGAAGAACAGATTCATTCATCATGGGGTATCCTAATCTTCATGTTGGCCATATATTGCGTCTTGTATTATTTTCAGCTTAGTTTGTCATGAACATTAACATTGTTATTGGCTGCTTTTGGCTGCTGTATGCAGTTTATGTATTATACTTAGTTTTCTGGATTTATTATGCTGCTGTGAATTTATCCTATACTAGCTTCTAGATTTGCTACTAGATTTGTTACCATATTGGGCAAAAAACGAGGGCCAAAAGGCAACAATCATTGAAGAAAGACAGAAATAGAAGCTTCTCTAGATTTGATACTAATTTGGTGAAAAGAGAGAGAACTGTTACAGAGAGAGAGAGGGGAAAAAGGCGCTCTGAAAAATGCCAATTTGGGCCGAGAGAGACAGAACCGAGCTCTCATGTATAACCAAACGTGGTCTCGTCCTGTCCCACGCGGTCCCTTTCTACCAGCCCCACGCGACGCGGTCTCGTCCTATCCCACGCGGTCCATTTCTACCAGCCCCACGCGACGCGGCCCCACATGACGCGGCCCCACATGTCAGCACGGAACGGTCAACTAAACGGAAATCCTCCCGTCTGAGCTCCTTCTGAGGGTTTCAGACAAGGGCTTGGGAAAAACTGAGGAAAAACTAAGGAGCTGGGAAAAACTGAGTACGACTAAGGACCCGAGGGCACGAAAATAGAAATCCCTAAAAACAATGCATAATTTTTTTCAAAGGCTCATTAAGCAATCTCAGTCAATTGAGATAAGTCATGCTACAGCAAGAACTACTAAGAATACTATCAAAACGACATCAAGCATGGCATGCAAAAGTCTAAGCCGCAGTCTAACAAGCTCCTTTTTGTACCACTTTTTTGCATGAAACTTTTTCTCTTTTCCAACACCATTCAAACCTTTTTGAATAAACTCTTTTGATAAATACCAACATAGACCAGAGGTCCAAATACACCTTGATGCAAAGATATAACAATATCTGAACAAAAATCAAGAAAAAAACAAAAGCTAAACACAGTTCTAGAAAAAGAGAACACTCGTTGAACGATAAGAGTGAAAAATAGAGTGTTCTTGGCAATAAAAAACAAAGTATATCTCCTCCAAAAGAAATTTGTTGGGGTCCAACCATTTATTGCAGCAAACAAAACAAAAGAAAACTAAAAGCAAAAGTAAAGACGCTCCAAGAAAAACGCATAGTGCATGAAGCAATAAAAATATAGTGTGTTGAAAGGTGACCTGATTTTTGCTGATGAAGAAGGGGTGCCTCGGGGGCATCCCCGAGCTTTGACGCTTGTACCTCTTGGATATTTCTTGGGGTGACATGGGCATCCCCAAGCTTGAGCTTTTTTCCATACTTCATCTCATCTCATCACTCTCCATTCCCTACACTTAAAAACTTCCTTCATACAAAACTCCACATAATTCTATTAGCAATGTTAGCATAAGAATAATATTAAATCAAACCTTTTGGTTCAGGTTTCAACTCAAAAACAACACATATAATGCATATACTACTGTAGCAACTTTCTCAAAAGTCCCGTGATCAAAAGAACTCAAAAAGAAAGCGATCGAGAGGCAAACACAAATAGTGACAGAAATCTGTCAAAACAGAACAGTTGACAAAGGTCGATTTTTTCAAGGACCTTCTGTTGCTCAAATCGAAAAGTGTAAAACTAATAAAAGTTTGGATATAACCTGGGGCATATGCACAAGAAATGACAGGTCAAAAAGATATTCTCAGAATGTTCACGAATTTTTACGGTACAGCACCGAAATCTGTTTCAGGACAACAACTTTCCCAAATCTCATCTCCCTCAAATTAGAGGTTTTTCTTGGCACAACAATGAAATAAAAATGATAAGGAGAGGTTATTACAGTAGTAATAACTTCTGATACTCAAATAAAAGAAAAATTACTGAAAAGAAAACAATGGGTTATCTCCCAAGAGTGCTTTCCTTTAACGCCTTTGAGCTAGGCGTAGAAAGGTGGAAATCAAGTATTATCAAATGAAGCATTAAGATCAACTGTTTCCTCAAGAGAACCACTTACCACACTAGGCACTTTAGAAGTTCCCGAAGATGATTCAACCTGCAAGTCACTTTTAATTGAACTAGAAGTCTTACCAATCTTAAAAACATGCTGTTGTTTAGGCACAGACACCTTGGGAACATACATAAATTTTTGCTCTTTTCCAACAAAAGTTTTCTCCTTCTTAAATTTAAGATAAGAGAAAATTGAACTTAAAGTTTCCATAGACTTTTCTAGTTTCCTAATCCTAAGGTTTTGACTATCAAGAGTAGTACTAGCCTCTAAAATGGCGATTCTTACCGATACTTTCTATCGATTCATTAACCTGGCTAGCGTTATCAAGGATATTTGGCAAACTTTTTTCTAAAGAGCTAAGTTTTTATAAAACCTCATCCAAAGTGACATCAGTTTTAACTACATGGATAGGTGGTACTCCCACTAAACTTTCAATTAAAGTGCATGCTTCAAGAGCGGGAGTACCCAGAAAATTACCTCCTGCAAGAGTATCAAGAACGTACCTATTCCAACTAGATATACCAACATAAAAATTTATAAGGAGGATCTTGGTAGAATGCTTCTTCGTACACCTATGATGAGCATTGCTAATTCGGTACCAAGTATCTTTCAAACTCTCTCCCCCTGTTGCTTTAAAGTACGAACTTCAACTTCAGGATTACTCATTCTAGCAAGACTAAAAAGCAGATAAGTAAAAGTAACAACTATAAGGGAACTAATTTTTTTGTATTTTTGATAAAAAGATGCAAACAAAAATAAAATAAAGCAAAACAAAAACAAAGTAAAAGATTGTGCATGAGAGACTCCCCTTGCAGAAGTCTTCTTCCTCCCCTGCAACGTCGCTAGAAAAAATGCTTGATGGCTTGTAAGTAACAGCCCGCTGGGAACCCCAAGAGGAAGGTATGACGAGCACAGCAGCAAGTCTTCCCTCAGTTGTGAAACCAAGGTTTATCGAACCAGTAGGAGAAAGCCAAACTTCAGAAGGTGATGCTTGCTAGCTTCGTGACACTCCAGACAATGGCGCCAGAAATAGTGCTGGTGCGTCTTCACCTAGCAGCAACATGAAACCTGCACACAACACAACCAAGAACTTTGCTCCCAACTTACGATGAGGTTGTCAATCTCACCGGTTTGCTGTAAACAAAGGATTGAGTGTATCGAGTGGTAAAAGGATAATAGTATGCAAGAAAATAAACAGTAGGAGTAAAAGTAAAATGGTATAGCTATGTAAAGGAAATTGGACCGGGGTCCACAGTGATGGGTTCGTAGCATAGAAAACAAAAATTTTCCTACGCAAGAACACATAAACTAGCCAAGATACTCCACGAGGTGGTAGCAACGGAGACTAACCCTCGACGACCGTAAGCGGGGATTACGTTCCCGCACAAACATTGACGATGGAGAGTTGGTGTAGACGCACGTAGTCGACGTAGTTGTTCACTTGACGTAGTCGACGTCGTGGTTCACTTGACGATCACAAGATCGTGTACCCGGCGCCACAAGTGGCAGCGCCCCCGTGCTCGGTCACACGTACAGCTCGACGTCGACTCCTCCACGCCCTCGGTCCAGCGGGGCAGCGGAAGAAGGGATCCGCCGGACACTCCTCCACACACTTCTCCAAGTGTATGAACTACGAACTACAATTCCGGCAGAGCTTCGCTAAGCAGAGACGGAATTTGGGCAGCAACTATGCAAGGGAGGGGAGGATCAAGAAGTGTGTGTCAAGGGAGAGAGGGAGGGGTTTATATAGAGGAGGAGGGGCAGCCAAGGGGTGGCCGGCCAAGGGGTCTCCTCCTCTTCATTGTCCCCTCTTCATTCCCATTATGGTGATAACTCCCTCATCAACATGAGGTAACCCCCATTTTAATGCATGACATTCATGCTAATTAAAATTCACACTTATTGATTTAATAAAACATTTTTATTTCTTTAATATTTGTTAATTCATTCAATTAACAAACATTAACAAATACACCCTCGAGTTATTTTGATATCCGAAACAGTTTCGGTGCTTTTCTGAAATAACCCTCATGCTGTCCTGTAATTCAATCGGAGTATCGTATCCACTCAAAAACGACGGCGAACCTTAAGTGTGTCACCCTACGGTTCGTGAATAACGTGGACATGATCGAGACTCCTCTCCGATCAATAATCAACAGCGGGATCTGGAAATCCATGATGACTCCCACTTACTCAACGATGAACTAGTGATCGTGTGAACCAGTAACGAACATAGTTAATCCCTTTTGTCTCGCGATATTATTACTTGTCCGAGATCCGATCATTTGGTATCAACCATACCTAGTTCGATCTCGTTCCCGACAAGTCTCTTTACTCGTTCCGTGATAATGCATTCCTGTGACCTAGTCACATGCCTGCAAGCGATTCCAATGCAATATCACCGAGAAGGGCCCAGAGAATATCTTTCCGTCATCCGGATGGACAAATCCCACTCTTGATCCATGAGCCTCAACTAATACTTTCAGAGTACCCAAATCAACCTTTATAATCACCCTATTACGGTGTGACGTTTGATATCATCAAAGTACCCTTCCGGTATCAGTGATTAACATGATCTCATGGTCTAAGGATTAGAACTACTTCGCAAGAGTTTGATATAGCAATGAACTTGATGACTTGATCGTATTGCTATTCGTACTATGGGTGTGAGTGTTCATCATATCAGTCTTCTAATGATATGACCCCGTTATTAACAACATCCAATGTTCATGATCAGGAAACCTTGATCATCAGTTAATCAACGAGCTAGTATAAAAGAGAGGCTTTACTAGGAACCTTTTTAGTTTATTAATCACACAAGTATTAATGTTTCCGATTAATATAATTCTATCATGAGAAATAAACATTTATCATAAACATGAAATATGATAATAACCACTTTATTATTGCCTCTCGGGCATATTCCCTTCAGTCTCCCACTTGCACTAGAGTCAATAATCTAGTTGATACTTGCGTATATAACACTTATGGCTTTCACGTGTTATCCGTACGCGTTGCAGTGGTTATTCTGATCTCCAGATCTGACACTTTCAGTTCTGTGTGTATTTGCATGTCTTTGCGTCTCTACGCATCACTCATTCTCAAATGAGATAGCTGGGTATAAATTTGGTCCTTAGGTGAGACCTTAGTTCCTTCAGCTAAAATCATGTTGTCACTATTGTCGCACAATAGCTCTTCACAGTAATAGCCAGCTTGGAACTACACCTAGTTTGATAACAAACTTCTTGACACAAATGCCCTCTTTTTCTACTTCTAAAGCAGCCATATACTCAACCTTTGTTGTAGAATCCATTACAATGTCTTAACTTTGGAACTTATCCAAATCCATCATGGAACTTCCTTCCATTACATTGTGCCACCTAAACATATAGCTAAAATTGAGATAAACTTAATTTGTATCTTGTGACAAACTTAGTATCAATGTAACACTTTACAGTGAACTATGTGTCACTTCATCATACATAATATATATCCTTAGTCCTTCCAAAGCACATAAGGATATCCTTACTATTGTCCAGTGATCATCTTATGACATTTATCACTCTGGTATATGCTCATAACATTTAGAGCACAGGACATATCTGGATATGTACATATCACGGTATACATGATTGATCAAATCATTCATATGGCTTCACTCATCAAGTGTCAAAAACACCTGAATCTTGTTTCAACCTCTTCCATGCGGCAAGAACTTTTCTTGTCGTTTCCATATTGAACTTTATTCAATATTTCATCTATGTACTTTGGCACAACCATATTGGCACCTTGATCTATCTACATAGACATCGAGACCCAATATTTTGGTTTTGCCTAAGTCTTTCATTGAAATCTAATTTTAATGAAATTCTTAACCTATGTCAATACATCATTTCCAATTAACAATATGTCTTCTACATAATGTACTGAAAATATGTCTCAACGCTCCCACTTAATTTCTTGCAAATGCAAGCATATTCATCGTATCTGATGAAACTAAACCTTTTTAATTATTTCATCATGGTGAATATTCCAACTCCGCGATGCTTACTTCAACCATTGAAGTTTGCATGCCCTTTTAGCATCTTTTGAATTTACAAAACCCATTGGACCATGTTATGTACATGTTCTAGGTAACCATTCTATTAGAAGAATGTTGTCTTGTTTGTTCAACTAACATATACCAAACTTGGCATATGTAGTGGTTGCTACAGTAATCCGTCCAGACAAAATATCACTATGAAAGATCAAATCTTGTCACAGTCAACTCCTTGAACACAATCGTAAACTCTTTTAACGATGTGTCGACTATTTCAAAGATGTCAAACATCCATGTCTGTCTTTACAGATCCAAATACGTTCATTAGGCTTCATGCCTTTTGAGGGTCTTCCAAGTTCATAAACTTGATTTCTCGTGTATGGAACTATCATGGATTTTATGGCTTCTAGCCATTTGACGGAGTCAGGGCCCATCATTGCTTCTTTGCATGCAGTCGGTTCATCATTGTCAAACAATAATGATTCATTCTCAAATCTAACTATTTGATTGTTACCCGACTCACGCGGTTCAATAGGAACTTTGATCTATGTGACCACAACCTTTGAGGTACGACAACCATGCGCTTTGTGCCGCCTCTGGGACACTTCCCAGCGCTGCGCTACTCAGCACATATAGCTTAGGTTCAACAACCTAATCAAAGTTCTATTGTCCTCCCACTTGACTTTTTGCGAAAAATTCCTTCTCAAGAAACTTGACGTTTTCAGCGACAAACACTTTTGTCTTAGGTGTTCTGGAGGAATACCCAACATTTACTTTGGGATAACCTACAAAGACGTATTTATCCGACTTTGGTTGTAAACATTTTACATATGCCTAGCATACCAAAATTTTAGAAAAGACAACTTGGGTTTTATCCCATGCCATAACTCATATGGTGTCATTTCAACGGATCATGATGGCGCTCTTTTCAGTGTAAAAAGCGGTAGTCTCTAAAGCTTTATCCTTAAAATATAATGGCAGTTTTATAGACGACACCTTTGATCTAACGATGTCAAACAAAGTTCGATTTTATCTCTCGAACACTCCATACTCCTATGGTGTTTCGGGAAATACAAGTCTATGGAACGATTCCTCAACTTTGAGGTGTTTGCTAAACTTGTAACTCAAATATCTTCCTTTATGATCAAATCATAAATTCTTTATTCTCTTGTTACACTGATTTTCCACTTCATCTAGAAATACTTTGAACATTTTTCAAATATTTCATACTTCTTCCTTATCAAGTAAATATACACATATATATACTCAAATCCTTGGTTAAAGTAAATGAAGTTCAAAGATCCACCACACACGGCTACACATAATGGACAATATACATCAACATGTACAACGTCCAATAAGTTAGTCGTCCGTTCTTCTTTGGCCTACAAACGGAGTTTTGATCATCTCTAGGAAATTTTCACAAGTGTCAATTGATTCAAAATCAAAAGACTCCAAAATTCCATCAACATGGAGTTTCTTCATGTTTACTTTCCAATATGATTTAAACGGTGGTGTCACTCACAAGTGATCTTCTAATCATTTGTCTTGAGACATTTTTAGCATCAGTGTTATGGATGTGATTTCTCCAACAAGATAAGCGTTCATTCATCTTTTATGAATGCGGTAATAATTTGAACAACCATTGTTCTCATAATACCAGAACAAAATAACAATTATTCAAATAAATCTTGAAGGCTAGGTTTAATTCCAACGAAACACAATAACACTTTATTTGTTTTCGATGAGAATCATCCGATATTCATTTGCTAGTTAATTAGGCCACTGTAGTTCTTGTATTGCGTTGTATGATAGTTCATACCAACCAATTTAGTATCAAATACCCAAGAACCACATTGTTTTAACAAGCAACGAATACAACCATAACATGTATATCTTCTATATACCTGAGCTGGACATTTCCAGTCTTTTCTTTTCGCCAGAATAAATTTTGGATTCTCTTTTAGCAATTCTTTTTCATCTAGAAGAATCTATCAACATCAATAGTGGCGCCATACACATGGCACATAGTTCAAGGCATGATTTGTCAAACACTAATACCCTTGGACTCGCACTTTGAAGCAGATCACCATTATCAAATATTTGGCGTTCTTCCAAATTCCATTCTTTAGTAATCTTTTAGTGTAGTAAACATTTTACCTACATCTTCCATTCATCCTATCATGACAACTTTCATGATCAAGCTACTATAGCTCATGAGGACGAATTGCGCGTATAATATTAGTTCCTAAACCTTTTAGGAGATCTGGACGCCTGGCGTCTCTAATCTTCGCAAATTCTCATACAATACGAGAACATGTGTCTTACTAAATTATACTCTATCACTTTGCAACCAAACATTGTTTCAGATATCACAATATCTTCCACACATGATAGTTTATGAAACAATTCTTTCAACTCCTAGATAACCTTGATACTAAAAACAACTTTTGAATATCAAGGATCATGGAGGCAAGTGTGATACTTAGATACTAACACTGGAATTGTTACTCTTGATTTAATACTACTTATTAAATTTTATCGAGTAACCAAGGTTTGCTAAAAGTTAGCAATATGACTTTAAACTTTAGATTGACATTCAAACAATACGATACCAGTTCGTAAAGTCAACATCCAGAATTCTATAGTTCTATTATCTCAATTATAGCTAATCGCAAGGTAGTAAACGGATGCCAATAACTACAACAAACTATGCAAATTCACTTTGCTTTAGTTCATGATAAATTGAGTTCTATAATTCAAAATTACTAAAAGAACTCCCACTTAAAAACAACATCCCTCTTAGTTTTCTTAAGTGATTACACGAACCAAATTCACTATACCGCAACCGATCATCACGTGCAACGGCATAGTTTCAAAGGCGAACATCACCATGTTCATCATATCAACCATATGACTCATGCTTAACCTTTCGGTTCGTGTTCCGAGGCCATGTCTGTACATGCTAGGCTCGCCAAGTAGAACCATAGCACTCGCGTGTGTAAAACTGTCTTACACCCGTCGTATGTGAACGTAGAGTCTGTCACACCCGATCATCACGTGGTGTCTCGAAACGACGAACTTTCTTGACGGTGCATGCTATGGAAGAACACATTTTTATCTTGACATTTATATGAGAGGGATCATCTTATAATGCTACCGCGCGATCAAATCTAAGCAAAATAAGATGCATAAAAGGATAAACATCACATGCATATATAATGTGATATGATATGGTCCTTCACGCATTCGATCTCCATCTTGTGCGTCATGGCATGATCTCCATCATTCCACCGGCGTAGCACCAAGGTCCATGGCGCGCCAACTTGGTTGTCTTTCTCCATTACAATATATCACTTGGATATATATATATATATATACGGCACGCAGGCCATTTAAATGTAAAGACAACCATATGGCTCCTGCCGGTTGTTTATAACTTTACAAAAAGGATCATCGCATATAATTTGTAACATAAACAATTTGACCATATCACATCACATGCCCTGCAAAAACAAGTTAGACGTTTCTAATTTGTCTTGCATATTTTACGTGGTTTGGGGCTTTCTAGGAAGAACCGTTCTTACCTACGAACAAGAACCACAATGGTGATAAAAAATATTATTAACAACTATTTGTAAAATAGATCATAACTATAGTGGGAGAAACGTACACCCGCAAAGCCACATATGCCGAAGCATGTCAAGTGTGGGACAAGTCTCGTGAACGCGGTCACGTAAGGTTAGTCTCGGGCAGCTTCAATCCCACTATGCCACAATGATCCAAAATACAAAAAAAATTGCAATAACATGATCATCAACGCCCACATCCACATGTGTTCTAACCGTGCATACCAACTACGCATAGAGATGGCTCTGATACCACTGATGGGTTCGTAGCATAGAAAACAAAAATTTTCCTACGCAAGAACACATAAACTAGCCAAGATACTCTACGAGGTGGTAGCAACGGAGACTAACCCTCGACGACCGTAAGCGGGGATTACGTTCCCGCACAAACGTTGACGATGGAGAGTTGGTGTAGACGCACGTAGTCGACGTAGTTGTTCACTTGACGTAGTCGACGTCATGGTTCACTTGACGATCACAAGATCGTGTACCCGGCGCCACAAGTGGCAGCGCCCCCGTGCTCGGTCACACGTACAGCTCGACGTCGACTCCTCCACGCCCTCGGTCCAGCGGGGCAGCGGAAGAAGGGATCCGCCGGACACTCCTCCACACACTTCTCCAAGTGTATGAACTACGAACTACAATTCCGGCAGAGCTTCGCTAAGCAGAGACGGAATTTGGGCAGCAACTATGCAAGGGAGGGGAGGATCAAGAAGTGTGTGTCAAGGGAGAGAGGGAGGGGTTTATATAGAGGAGGAGGGGCAGCCAAGGGGTGGCCGGCCAAGGGGTCTCCTCCTCTTCATTGTCCCCTCTTCATTCCCATTATGGTGATAACTCCCTCATCAACATGAGGTAACCCCCATTTTAATGCATGACATTCATGCTAATTAAAATTCACACTTATTGATTTAATAAAACATTTTTATTTCTTTAATATTTGTTAATTCATTCAATTAACAAACATTAATAAATACACCCTCGAGTTATTTCGATATCCGAAACAGTTTCGGTGCTTTTCTGAAATAACCCTCATGCTGTCCTGTAATTCAATCGGAGTATCGTATCCACTCAAAAACGACGGCGAACCTTAAGTGTGTCACCCTACGGTTTGTGAATAACGTGGACATGATCGAGACTCCTCTCCGATCAATAATCAACAGCGGGATCTGGAAATCCATGATGACTCCCACTTACTCAACGATGAACTAGTGATCGTGTGAACCAGTAACGAACATAGTTAATCCCTTTTGTCTCGCGATATTATTACTTGTCCGAGATCCGATCATTTGGTATCAACCATACCTAGTTCGATCTCATTCCCGACAAGTCTCTTTACTCGTTCCGTGATAATGCATTCCTGTGACCTAGTCACATGCTTGCAAGCGATTCCAATGCAATATCACCGAGAAGGGCCCAGAGAATATCTTTCCGTCATCCGGATGGACAAATCCCACTCTTGATCCATGAGCCTCAACTAATACTTTCAGAGTACCCAAATCAACCTTTATAATCACCCTATTACGGTGTGACGTTTGATATCATCAAAGTACCCTTCCGGTATCAGTGATTAACATGATCTCATGGTCTAAGGATTAGAACTACTTCGCAAGAGTTTGATATAGCAATGAACTTGATGACTTGATCGTATTGCTATTCGTACTATGGGTGTGAGTGTTCATCATATCAGTCTTCTAATGATATGACCCCGTTATTAACAACATCCAATGTTCATGATCAGGAAACCTTGATCATCAGTTAATCAACGAGCTAGTATAAAAGAGAGGCTTTACTAGGAACCTTTTTAGTTTATTAATCACACAAGTATTAATGTTTCCGATTAATACAATTCTAGCATGAGAAATAAACATTTATCATAAACATGAAATATGATAATAATCACTTTATTATTGCCTCTCGGGCATATTCCCTTCAGTCTCCCACTTGCACTAGAGTCAATAATCTAGTTGATACTTGCGTATATAACACTTATGGCTTTCACGTGTTATCCGTACGCGTTGCAGTGGTTATTCTGATCTCCAGATCTGACACTTTCAGTTCTGTGTGTATTTGCATGTCTTTGCGTCTCTACGCATCACTCATTCTCAAATGAGATAGCTGGGTATAAATTTGGTCCTTAGGTGAGACCTTAGTTCCTTCAGCTAAAATCATGTTGTCACTATTGTCGCACAATAGCTCTTCACAGTAATAGCCAGCTTGGAACTACACCTAGTTTGATAACAAACTTCTTGACACAAATGCCCTCTTTTTCTACTTCTAAAGCAGCCATATACTCAACCTTTGTTGTAGAATCCATTACAATGTCTTAACTTTGGAACTTATCCAAATCCATCATGGAACTTCCTTCCATTACATTGTGCCACCTAAACATATAGCTAAAATTGAGATAAACTTAATTTGTATCTTGTGACAAACTTAGTATCAATGTAACACTTTACAGTGAACTATGTGTCACTTCATCATACATAATATATATCCTTAGTCCTTCCAAAGCACATAAGGATATCCTTACTATTGTCCAGTGATCATCTTATGACATTTATTACTCTGGTATATGCTCATAACATTTAGAGCACAGGACATATCTGGATATGTACATATCACGGTATACATGATTGATCAAATCATTCATATGGCTTCACTCATCAAGTGTCAAAAACACCTGAATCTTGTTTCAACCTCTTCCATGCGGCAAGAACTTTTCTTGTCGTTTCCATATTGAACTTTATTCAATATTTCATCTATGTACTTTGGCACAACCATATTGGCACCATGATCTATCTACATAGACATCGAGACCCAATATTTTGGTTTTGCCTAAGTCTTTCATTGAAATCTAATTTTAATGAAATTCTTAACCTATGTCAATACATCATTTCCAATTAATAATATGTCTTCTACATAATGTACTGAAAATATGTCTCAACGCTCCCACTTAATTTCTTGCAAATGCAAGCATATTCATCGTATCTGATGAAACTAAACCTTTTTAATTATTTCATCATGGTGAATATTCCAACTCCGCGATGCTTACTTCAACCATTGAAGTTTGCATGCCCTTTTAGCATCTTTTGAATTTACAAAACCCATTGGACCATGTTATGTACATGTCCTAGGTAACCATTCTATTAGAAGAATGTTGTCTTGTTTGTTCAACTAACATATACCAAACTTGGCATATGTAGTGGTTGCTACAGTAATCCGTCCAGACAAAATATCACTATGAAAGATCAAATCTTGTCACAGTCAACTCCTTGAACACAATCGTAAACTCTTTTAACGATGTGTCGACTATTTCAAAGATGTCAAACATCCATGTCTGTCTTTACAGATCCAAATACGTTCATTAGGCTTCATGCCTTTTGAGGGTCTTCCAAGTTCATAAACTTGATTTCTCGTGTATGGAACTATCATGGATTTTATGGCTTCTAGCCATTTGACGGAGTCAGGGCCCATCATTGCTTCTTTGCATGCAGTCGGTTCATCATTGTCAAACAATAATGATTCATTCTCAAATCTAACTATTTGATTGTTACCCGACTCACGCGGTTCAATAGGAACTTTGATCTATGTGACCACAACCTTTGAGGTATGACAACCATGCGCTTTGTGGCCGCCTCTGGGACACTTCCCAGCGCTGCGCTACTCAGCACATATAGCTTAGGTTCAACAACCTAATCAAAGTTCTATTGTCCTCCCACTTGACTTTTTGCGAAAAATTCCTTCTCAAGAAACTTGACGTTTTCAGCGACAAACACTTTTGTCTTAGGTGTTCTGGAGGAATACCCAACATTTACTTTGGGATAACCTACAAAGACGTATTTATCCGACTTTGGTTGTAAACATTTTACATATGCCTAGCATACCAAAATTTTAGAAAAGACAACTTGGGTTTTATCCCATGCCATAACTCATATGGTGTCATTTCAACGGATCATGATGGCGCTCTTTTCAGTGTAAAAAGCGGTAGTCTCTAAAGCTTTATCCTTAAAATATAATGGCAGTTTTATAGACGGCACCTTTGATCTAACGATGTCAAACAAAGTTCGATTTTATCTCTCGAACACTCCATACTCCTATGGTGTTTCGGGAAATACAAGTCTATGGAACGATTCCTCAACTTTGAGGTGTTTGCTAAACTTGTAACTCAAATATCTTCCTTTATGATCAAATCATAAATTCTTTATTCTCTTGTTACACTGATTTTCCACTTCATCTAGAAATACTTTGAACATTTTTCAAATATTTCATACTTCTTCCTTATCAAGTAAATATACACATATATATACTCAAATCCTTGGTTAAAGTAAATGAAGTTCAAAGATCCACCACACACGGCTACACATAATGGACAATATACATCAACATGTACAACGTCCAATAAGTTAGTCGTCCGTTCTTCTTTGGCCTACAAACGGAGTTTTGATCATCTCTAGGAAATTTTCACAAGTGTCAATTGATTCAAAATCAAAAGACTCCAAAATTCCATCAACATGGAGTTTCTTCATGTTTACTTTCCAATATGATTTAAACGGTGGTGTCACTCACAAGTGATCTTCTAATCATTTGTCTTGAGACATTTTTAGCATCAGTGTTATGGATGTGATTTCTCCAACAAGATAAGCGTTCATTCATCTTTTATGAATGCGGTAATAATTTGAACAACCATTGTTCTCATAATACCAGAACAAAATAACAATTATTCAAATAAATCTTGAAGGCTAGGTTTAATTCCAACGAAACACAATAACACTTTATTTGTTTTCGATGAGAATCATCCGATATTCATTTGCTAGTTAATTAGGCCACTGTAGTTCTTGTATTGCGTTGTATGATAGTTCATACCAACCAATTTAGTATCAAATACCCAAGAACCACATTGTTTTAACAAGCAACGAATACAACCATAACATGTATATCTTCTATATACCTGAGCTGGACATTTCCAGTCTTTTCTTTTCGCCAGAATAAATTTTGGATTCTCTTTTAGCAATTCTTTTTCGTCTAGAAGAATCTATCAACATCAATAGTGGCGCCATACACATGGCACATAGTTCAAGGCATGATTTGTCAAACACTAATACCCTTGGACTCGCACTTTGAAGCAGATCACCATTATCAAATATTTGGCGTTCTTCCAAATTCCATTCTTTAGTAATCTTTTAGTGTAGTAAACATTTTACCTACATCTTCCATTCATCCTATCATGACAACTTTCATGATCAAGCTACTATAGCTCATGAGGACGAATTGCACGTATAATATTAGTTCCTAAACCTTTTAGGAGATCTGGACGCCTGGCGTCTCTAATCTTCGCAAATTCTCATACAATACGAGAACATGTGTCTTACTAAATTATACTCTATCACTTTGCAACCAAACATTGTTTCAGATATCACAATATCTTCCACACATGATAGTTTATGAAACAATTCTTTCAACTCCTAGATAACCTTGATACTAAAAACAACTTTTGAATATCAAGGATCATGGAGGCAAGTGTGATACTTAGATACTAACACTGGAATTGTTACTCTTGATTTAATACTACTTATTAAATTTTATCGAGTAACCAAGGTTTGCTAAAAGTTAGCAATATGACTTTAAACTTTAGATTGACATTCAAACAATACGATACCAGTTCGTAAAGTCAACATCCAGAATTCTATAGTTCTATTATCTCAATTATAGCTAATCGCAAGGTAGTAAACGGATGCCAATAACTACAACAAACTATGCAAATTCACTTTGCTTTAGTTCATGATAAATTGAGTTCTATAATTCAAAATTACTAAAAGAACTCCCACTTAAAAACAACATCCCTCTTAGTTTTCTTAAGTGATTACACGAACCAAATTCACTATACCGCAACCGATCATCACGTGCAACGGCATAGTTTCAAAGGCGAACATCACCATGTTCATCATATCAACCATATGACTCATGCTTAACCTTTCGGTTCGTGTTCCGAGGCCATGTCTGTACATGCTAGGCTCGCCAAGTAGAACCATAGCACTCGCGTGTGTAAAACTGTCTTACACCCGTCGTATGTGAACGTAGAGTCTGTCACACCCGATCATCACGTGGTGTCTCGAAACGACGAACTTTCTTGACGGTGCATGCTATGGAAGAACACATTTTTATCTTGACATTTATATGAGAGGGATCATCTTATAATGCTACCGCGCGATCAAATCTAAGCAAAATAAGATGCATAAAAGGATAAACATCACATGCATATATAATGTGATATGATATGGTCCTTCACGCATTCGATCTCCATCTTGTGCGTCATGGCATGATCTCCATCATTCCACCGGCGTAGCACCAAGGTCCATGGCGCGCCAACTTGGTTGTCTTTCTCCATTACAATATATCACTTGGATATATATATATATATATATACGGCACGCAGGCCATTTAAATGTAAAGACAACCATATGGCTCCTGCCGGTTGTTTATAACTTTACAAAAAGGATCATCGCATACAATTTGTAACATAAACAATTTGACCATATCACATCACATGCCCTGCAAAAACAAGTTAGACGTTTCTAATTTGTCTTGCATATTTTACGTGGTTTGGGGCTTTCTAGGAAGAACCGTTCTTACCTACGAACAAGAACCACAACGGTGATAAAAAATATTATTAACAACTATTTGTAAAATAGATCATAACTATAGTGGGAGAAACGTACACCCGCAAAGCCACATATGCCGAAGCATGTCAAGTGTGGGACAAGTCTCGTGAACGCGGTCATGTAAGGTTAGTCTCGGGCAGCTTCAATCCCACTATGCCACAATGATCCAAAATACAAAAAAAATTGCAATAACATGATCATCAACGCCCACATCCACATGTGTTCTAACCGTGCATACCAACTACGCATAGAGATGGCTCTGATACCACTGATGGGTTCGTAGCATAGAAAACAAAAATTTTCCTACGCAAGAACACATAAACTAGCCAAGATACTCTACGAGGTGGTAGCAACGGAGACTAACCCTCGACGACCGTAAGCGGGGATTACGTTCCCGCACAAACGTTGACGATGGAGAGTTGGTGTAGACGCACGTAGTCGACGTAGTTGTTCACTTGACGTAGTCGACGTCGTGGTTCACTTGACGATCACAAGATCGTGTACCCGGCGCCACAAGTGGCAGCGCCCCCGTGCTCGGTCACACGTACAGCTCGACGTCGACTCCTCCACGCCCTCGGTCCAGCGGGGCAGCGGAAGAAGGGATCCGCCGGACACTCCTCCACACACTTCTCCAAGTGTATGAACTACGAACTACAATTCTGGCAGAGCTTCGCTAAGCAGAGACGGAATTTGGGCAGCAACTATGCAAGGGAGGGGAGGATCAAGAAGTGTGTGTCAAGGGAGAGAGGGAGGGGTTTATATAGAGGAGGAGGGGCAGCCAAGGGGTGGCCGGCCAAGGGGTCTCCTCCTCTTCATTGTCCCCTCTTCATTCCCATTATGGTGATAACTCCCTCATCAACATGAGGTAACCCCCATTTTAATGCATGACATTCATGCTAATTAAAATTCACACTTATTGATTTAATAAAACATTTTTATTTCTTTAATATTTGTTAATTCATTCAATTAACAAACATTAACAAATACACCCTCGAGTTATTTCGATATCCGAAACAGTTTCGGTGCTTTTCTGAAATAACCCTCATGCTGTCCTGTAATTCAATCGGAGTATCGTATCCACTCAAAAACGACGGCGAACCTTAAGTGTGTCACCCTACGGTTCGTGAATAACGTGGACATGATCGAGACTCCTCTCCGATCAATAATCAACAGCGGAATCTGGAAATCCATGATGACTCCCACTTACTCAACGATGAACTAGTGATCGTGTGAACCAGTAACGAACATAGTTAATCCCTTTTGTCTCGCGATATTATTACTTGTCCGAGATCCGATCATTTGGTATCAACCATACCTAGTTCGATCTCGTTCCCGACAAGTCTCTTTACTCGTTCCGTGATAATGCATTCCTATGACCTAGTCACATGCTTGCAAGCGATTCCAATGCAATATCACCGAGAAGGGCCCAGAGAATATCTTTCCGTCATCCGGATGGACAAATCCCACTCTTGATCCATGAGCCTCAACTAATACTTTCAGAGTACCCAAATCAACCTTTATAATCACCCTATTACGGTGTGACGTTTGATATCATCAAAGTACCCTTCCGGTATCAGTGATTAACATGATCTCATGGTCTAAGGATTAGAACTACTTCGCAAGAGTTTGATATAGCAATGAACTTGATGACTTGATCGTATTGCTATTCGTACTATGGGTGTGAGTGTTCATCATATCAGTCTTCTAATGATATGACCCCGTTATTAACAACATCCAATGTTCATGATCAGGAAACCTTGATCATCAGTTAATCAACGAGCTAGTATAAAAGAGAGGCTTTACTAGGAACCTTTTTAGTTTATTAATCACACAAGTATTAATGTTTCCGATTAATACAATTCTAGCATGAGAAATAAACATTTATCATACACATGAAATATGATAATAACCACTTTATTATTGCCTCTCGGGCATATTCCCTTCACACAGTTCACTAGTGGTGTCTCTCCATAAGATAATAACAACATGATGGGTAAACAAATTACAGTTGGGCAATTGATAGAGTAAAGATAACGTACATATATCATGAGGATCACCATGAGATTCACTCTGGGCATTACAACAAAATACATAGACCGCCATCCAACTGCATCTATGACTAAAGATCCACTCGCGGGGAGTCATCCAAGAACCCCTTGAGTATTAAGTTGCGAACAACAAATAATTGCATTAAGCAAAGTGCGTAATGTAAACAAAGCAAATGTTCTTGGACATAAGAATGTTGTTTTCTCCCTAGTGGCAACAACACATCTACAACCTTAGAGGTTTCTGTCACTCCCCCAGATTACTAGAGGCATGAACCCAGCTATCGAGCATAAATACTCTCTCTTGGAGTCACTAGCATCTACTTGGCCAAGATAGCTACTAGCAACGGAAAGCATGCAAGATCATAAACAATATAGAGATAACATAAAGATATATAATTCAGCACATCAACTTAACATAGTACCAATACTCATCGGATCCCAACAAACACAACATGTATGATTACATAAAGATGATCCTGATCATATAGGGCAGCTCACAAGATCTAAACATGATGCACATGGTGGAGAAGACAACCATCTAGCTACTGCTATAGACCCGTAGTCTAAGATAGACTACTCACACATCACTCCGGAGGCGACCATGGTGGTGGAGAAGGCCTCCGGCAGGGATTCCCCTCTCTGGCAGGGTGCCGGGAAGAGCTCCTGGATCCTCCCGATCTCGCGACAGCGATGACAGCGGCTTGCAGTACGTTTCGTGGAAAAGCAATCCGTCCCCTAGGTTTTTCCCATCGAGGGGATTTTATAGGTGAAAGGGCAGCGTCAGAGGGTGGGCCACCTGGCCTCACCATGTGGTGGCGCGGCCAGGGGCTAGGCCGCGCCACCACATGGTGAGCCTGGCCCCTGGCCCCCCTCCGTCTCATCTTCGGTCTTCGCGAAGCTTCGGTAAAAATATGAGGTTCGGCTTTTGTTTCGTCCAATTCTGAGAATATTTCCTGTGTAACTTTTCTGAAACACAAAAACGGCAGAAAACAGGGAACTGGCACTGTGGTATCTTGTTAATAGGTTAGTTCCGAAAAATGCATAAAATCGCCACGAAGTGTAACAAAACACAAAGCAAATGGTGTATAAACAAGTATGGAGCATCAAAAATTATAGATACGTTTGAGACGTATCAGTACTATGCACTGCATCATGGTCATGGGCTTGTCCCATTTTGACTGTCCTTGGCGTCCTTGCCTTCGTCTTCTAGCGTGTGTCTTCTGGATCTCCTAATCATCAGTCTTATCCTCCTCCTGAGGATAAAAATGACTGCAATGTGTACCAGTCTGAGCCAGGGGCGTCCCAAGACCGGTATATAGCGATGCAGATGGGGCAGTTGATGAGAAAGCAGTCGCACCGGCCAGATCGATCCCTCCTGGATCAATCCAGCCGGCTGAGGTAGTAGGCGGTCGAGGCTGTGCTGGCCTGGGGCGTAGTGGTCGATGGAGCTGTCTTCCGGGCGCTGGAGTGCCGGCCAGGGGCGACCTGGGTGCTGGCGACGTTGGGGCGCTGGGGAGGCTGGCGCCGGGTAGCGATCCGGCCAGGGACGATCCCGCCTGGATTGATCCCTGGCAGGGAGCTCGCTGCGCTCCGGCCTGGGAGGCCCCGGCCTTGCCTCGGCCTGACGGAGGAAGCGCCGGCCTGCAGGATGCTTGGCCCAGGGAAAGCCGGCCCAGCCCAGCTATGCCGGCCTGCTGGAGTAAGGAAGCTGGAGCAGTCTTGCGGGGGCGCAGAGGCCCAGCCGGGGAAGGAGGCTCCGACCCAGCCGGGTAAGGATGACGACCGGCCCCGCCGGGGAAGGAGGCGCCGGCCCAGCCGGGTTTGGCTGCCTCGGCCCAGCCGGGTAGAAGCTGCTATGCCGACCCAGCTCCTCTATTCCGGCCAAGGCTCTTTTATTCCGGCCCGATGGATTATAATCCGGCCTGAGCACAATATAACCAGGCCGGCATTGTAATATGCCGGCCCAGCTTGCTGCTTATCTCTTTTTAAATATACCTGCAGATGTAATCCGACATATAATATATATTAGTCATAAAAAGGGGTACTTTGGTATATCCGGGGTTATATGCCCGACACAACTGGTTTGTTCGAGTTGGGCATGCCTCCCACTGGTTCTTTTCAACAATCTGTTGGATAAAAGGAACGCAAGAGAACTCAATCGAAACTCAAGGCTAAACCTGAATTCTGAACTGACCATGGTGCATACAGAATTGCAGATGCAGTGAAACACAGTACAGCGCAGAAGCAGCTTACAGTAAGGTTGCGCTTGATGGCGCCGATCATGGTGCTTAGGTCGTCCTTGTAGAACTTGTTCATAGCCGTTCCGAACTTCCGATGACCTTGTCATCCCACACCTGAAACCCAAGCATGTTGTTAAACAGCAAGATGACTGGGTACGATGAACCGTGCATGCATGATGCATCGAGCTGTGTATTATAGGCAGGTACCTTGTGAAGATTGGTCTTGTTTGTGTACCAGTGGACGATGATGGTGTTGCCGCCGAGGACAGCGGTGCGGCCGCAGTGCATGGGCTGTTGGACGTCGCCCACGAAGTGCGACAGGAACGTCAGGCTCTCCGTCCAGTTGACCATGAGTGCATTCGGTTCAGGCAATTAGTTAGTTTTTGTGTGCTTGGTCCAAAATTCTGAACATATATCGCCTGTATGAGCACACAGAAACCTTCGGATGAACATAAAAGGACGCTTACATTTTTCGAGAATACACCCTAAAAAGTATATTAATCGTATAGAATATAGGCCAAGATGACGAGAACAATGCCAAGGATGGCTACAACTCCACGCAACACCCCACGATACACAGCTTACAACGTCAACCCAAGACCCACAACCACCGAGAAGCGAGCCGAAATGTCGCCGGAGCAGTGGGAGGCGCCGACCACCGCCCGCCAAGACCACCAAGGACGGAACTGAAAGGTGGGATTCAGCCCGGCGCTGCCAGGCTAGCCGCCGACACCGCCGCGCTGCCCAGCAGCCTGCGTCGACAGCCGCCACCTAGCAGCCACCACCCCAGAACCGACGGCCCGTCCGGCCCCAGATGGGCCGAGCAGGCCCGAAGCTCCAGGCACCAGCACAGGGGCGCCTCCACCGCGAGAGGTCGCGCTCCTCAGAAGCCGCCGAACCGTGTCCGCCGCCAGGAAGCCGCAGCACCACGCCGCCGCATCGCCGCCGACCCACGTGCCACCGCCGCCAAGCAGGTCGAGCTCACCTCGCGGGGGAGAGGGCCCCGTCAGCCCCTGATCTTTGCCCGGTGGTGACCCTGGCGACGGCGAGAGAGAAGAGGGAGTAGGAGAGGGAGAGGCGCGCGCCGCTGGTGGGCCGCCGCCCGGGTCACCTAGGTCAGGCGACGCGGGGGGCGTGAGGGGACGCGGGGTCTCATCCTTTGTGGTTCGCAAAACAATGCTTACATGAGCTTGACGAGTCTTGCAGCGCCGCCGTGTAGTTGTTGATCGCCCTGACCACCCACATGTTTTTCTCTCCGTTCGTGTCGTGGCAGTCCCCTGTTCAGAAAACGCGGTATCACCACAGTTTAACACACCCAAATTGAGTGAAACATATCAGCAAAATGTAATGTGAAATACTTTATAATCTCGGCAATGCGGGACAGTAGCTAACTAGTTACCCTCGCGCTCCTCTCGTCCTCCCCGAGGCGAGGGAGCGCCGCCGCCTCCTTCCCCCAACTAAAGCCCCCTCTCTCCCCCTTCCCCCATCACCGCCGCCGGTATGAGCCGCCGGGCGAAGCCCTGGTGGCGCCGGCGGCGGCGGGATGTTTTTCCCCGCGCGCTAGGAGGCGGTTCCGGGGACTCCTCTTCCGGCGGCGGTGCAGCTCGGCCGGCGGCGGTCTGGCTTGGCGGATTGGGTCCCGCGGGCGGGTGGGCGTCGATGCAGCGGCGCGGTCGTTGGCCGCGGGGCGACGTGGTGGCGCGGGTGGCCGGCGGCGTCCGTTCGGCCCAGATCTGGGCCCATTTGGGCCTCATCTGGGTCTGGCTGGGCCAGCTGGCCTCTGTGCAGCGACGAGGCTCCCTGGGGTGGAGGAGGTGCGACGACGGTACTGGTGGTGGTGGCGTCTCAGCCGGCTTGCTGCAGCGCGGCAGCGGGTCTTTGCAGGCCTGTTTGGGCCCGGCCGGGCCGGTAGGGGCCTGGTGTGATCCGTTGCTGTGTCCGGTCAGCTACCGAGATGGCGGTGGAGGTAGTTCCCTCTGGCTTGGCTGTGATGCTGCTGTCCGCGGTTCCGATGTCCCATTTTCTGTCCTCTAGGCCTTGTGTCGGTGACCACGGTGAGACAACAAAGATGGCATAAGACCGTGGTGGTGCATGCTGGTGGGGGCAAGTCGAGTGGGGCACTACGGATCATCTGGGGTGGTGGTTTTTTGGGGGTTGGGAGAAATCCCTGTCGGCTTGTCCGACATCGATGCGGTGACGCCTGCGGGTGCCGCCTTCCTTCCTGAAGGGCATCAAGTGTACCCCTTTCCCAGTCCCCTCTGTGTACCGGGGGAAACCCTAGGACTAGTCCAGGCAACAGCGTCGTCATCGTCGCTTTCCTTCTTGAAGGTGTTGCTTGGTACACGGTGCTTCGATGTGCTAGGAGCGTGGTGGGAATTCTCCGAAGGGCGCAGCGGTGGCGGGTCATCTTTGTTTCGTTGATCTACCGATGTCGGCATTTGTTTCTCTTTTATTTCTCTCTTTTCCTTTTGGGCTAGGTTGTGTTGCGGCCCCAGCAAGCTTGTTGTATCTTGTGATTGCTATATTAATATAGCGGGACGAAAGCCTGTTTCATGGAAATACTTTATAATCTAGCCTACACGCAGATGATAAAAGTGTGGATATAGAATTATAGTGAATAGTGCACATTTCAAAACATATCAGTTTTACATTATTTGTGTAGCCTACGATACAAAGAATTTTGCACTAAAGTTTTGCACGCTTTGTACTGTAGTATATACCATTGATCATATCCAAACTTTTTTCCAGAACTTTTGACACACGAAATATGATTTCAGATTTTTTTTAAGGCTTCCTGGAGCTATGCCTCCCTTGGCCCGCTCTCCATCTCGCAGAAAAAAAGGGTAATTTTGTCCGCACTCCAAATCAATTATCTACTTCCTTCGTTTTAAAATATAAGATGATTTAGCCTATTGTCATACATGTATTTAGATATCTTTTAGTGTGTAGGTTAGAAATAAAATAAGTAAACCTATGTACTAAAAATCATCTAGATACACATGTATCAATGATAGGTTAAAATATCTTACAGTATTTTTTAAAACGGAGAGAGTAGTAGTATTAAAATGGAAAGTAAGGTGAAGTGAGATCTTGCTAGAATCCAACTTATTCATCTTAGCATTTTTAGTGCAAATTTAGTCTCAAAATTTATACTACAAACCAAAATAAACTATAAGTAGGATTTTGGCGGGATTCCACTTACGTCTCTAAAGTGCTTCTACGAATCTTGATGCACTTTGACTGTTCATGGACAGGTTAGTAGGAGGTGGGTGAAAACTGCACTCCACATCAACAAGATCAAAGACTAGGGATGAAAGGTTTCAGAATGCAGCACGTACTGCCGTAGCTAAACTTGCAGTCTCTCAGGATGGGTTCTAGCGGCGCTCGCTGTTAGGCCACGAGCACACCGCCGCGAGCTCCCCGTTGGCCGACTCCGGCAGGAGCCCCTTCACTGCCCTTGATGACTCCTTGTCAAGAAATCTCAGTTCATGTGCTGACAGATACCAACAATTTTAACCTAAATGAAAGACATAAATTAAGATATGACCACTAGTGCGGGGATGGTGGTTCAGGTGCCTCGACGATCTCGCAGACCATGTAGTGATCGGTGTCTTGGTTAAAATAGGAGTGATCTTTTCTGCAACCCAAATCTGTGATGTCACTATCGATACTCTTTACGAACTAGTAATGCAATTATGCTTATATAAGATTTGATTAACCCTGATGGTACATCCATTGGGTTGTCTTCTAGCAGAAATGTACCACACACAAGGATTGACGGCCTCATCATAACCTCTGCACTTCACATAAAAGTTTTTTTTATTAGTCCATATAGTCTTGGTGTTAAATTCCTTCTTGATTGCATAAGTCTTGAAACACATCCTAAACTCAATCATGTTTGGAAACAAACTTCCCTATTGCAATAACATGGGTTTCCTTGTCATAGACATTTACTAGCTCATCTTATGCATCATCTGCAGCATCTTCCATTAACTCTCCATCCAAATCCACATCTTTAGAAAAAATGTATGTTACCATCATGATCCATCTCTTTCTTTTTATCTCTATCATCTACTAGAATGTCAATTTTTTGGCCATATCAGTCCCAACCATTGGTGCAAGGACCAAATTAGTATAATTAGCTAATCCTATTGAATTCCAATTAACAGAAGCACCATCTGCATCAACATCAACCCCATCATCTAATAGCGTCACGTTGGTAAGTATGGGCACTATCTGCCTATGTGAATCCCAATCACCATCTAACATCTGTGAAGCCAACTATTCAACTTCCAAATATGATTTCAGATCAACAACCGCATGTAAAGCAACTTCTTTGCTTGTCCAGCCTTCATGCCTATTAATTTCATCAACCATCTCTTCTCCATCCTTAGTTCTCACATACTTGCACTTTCAATTTTCAAACTGTAACAATGCTACTTCTTGCTCTCGGCCGCAAAGAACATTCTGCCGAAGTTTCTCCACCACATTCTTCACGGCTGTTCTACATCTCTTGTGGATCAATCTCAACATATTCAACCTCATATCATACGATCATTCTCTCTCTTGATGTTACACACACTACAATCACCTAGTTTTTCCTTAGATAGAAAGAATTTTATAGCAAATTGGAAGTTTCTCTGTGCAGCATCACCCATATTTTGAATGGTGGAGGGTAATGTGCGGTAGCAGAAGCGGATAAGGGCCAAATGTTATTCAAATTCAGTCAAAAATAGATTCATTTAACTATTAGAAGTAGTCGCTAGCAGCTCCATCTCGTTGCCCCTCGTTTAGCCCACCTGCCCATGGCCAATCTAGGTCACAAATTGTGCGAGGCTACTAGGGTTAGATCCAAATCGAAACAAAGGGGAATGGACCTAGGTTCAAAATCACTCACCACATAATCCCAATGTTGTTGAGAAAGAACGGGTTACCACCACAAAGAACAAAATGGTCGTAGCCGCCATCTGAGAAGAAGAAGGGTACGATGGGGAACGGTCGGGCACGAGTGAGACTAGGAAGTTTCGATGTCTCGTTATCGTGGGAATATAAGTGGGATTGATACGTCATAAACGTATCTATAATTTTTGATGCTCCATGCTTGTTTTACACCAATTTCTTTGTGTTTTGTTTACACTTCTTGGCATTTTTATGCATTTTCTGAAACTAACCTATTAACGAGATGCCACAGTGCCAGTTCCTGTTTTCTGCTGTTTTTGTGTTTTAGAAAAGTTACACCAGAAATATTCTCGGAATTGGACGAAATGAAAGCCAAAGTTCCTATTTTACTGAAAGGAAGACGGAGTCCAGAGGGGAGACGGATCCGGACCAGAGGGCAGCCGCACCATAGGGTGGCGCAGGCCACCCCCTGGCCATGCCACCAGCTGGTGTGGATTCCTGGTCCACCCCCTGACATCGCCCTTCCACCTATAAATTCCCTTTGACGGGAAAACCCTAAGGGGACAAACACTTTTCCACGAAACATACTGCAAGCCGCCGCCCTCATCGTCCCAAGATCGGGAGGGTCCAGAAGCTCTTCCCGGCACCCTGCCGAAGAGGGGAATTATCACCGGAGGCCTTCTTCATCACCATGCCAGCCTCCGAAGTGATGCGTGAGTAGTCTACCTTGGACTATGGGTCCATAGCAGTAGCTATATGATTGTCTTCTCCACCATATGCTTCATGTCTAGATCTTGTGAGCTGCCTATCATGATCAAGATCATCGTTATGTAATTCTACATGTTGTGTTTGTTGGAATCCGATGAATATTGAGTACTATGTCAAGTTGATTGTTGATTTATCATGTCTATGTTATTTATGATCTTGCATGCTCTCCGTTGCTAGTAGATATCTTGGCCGAGTAGATGGTAGTGACTCCAAGAGGGAGTATTTATGCTCGATAGTGGGTTCATGCCTCTAGTAATCTGGGAGAGTGACAATAACTTCTAAGGTTGTAGATGTGCTATTGCTACTAGGGAGAAAACAACAATCTCTTGTTCAAGGACATTTGTATTGTTTACATTACACACTTTGCTTAAGGCGATAATCTGTTGCTTGCAACTTAATGCCCAAGGGTTGTTCGGATGATATCCTGCGGGTGGATTATTAGACATAGATGCAGTTGGATTGCGGTCTATGTATTATGTTGTAATGCCCAAGTGAATCTCATAGTGATCATCATGACATATACATGCATTGCTATGCATTCTTTATTTTGTCAATTGCCCAACTGTAATTTGTTTACCTAGCATGTTATTTCTTTATGGAGAGATATCTCTAGTGAACTGTAGACCCTGGTCCATTCTTTTACATTTATATTACCATCTACTGCAAGCACTATTTACTTTCCGCAAGCATTATTTATTTACTTGTTGCAAACAAATATCATTTTCCACACAATACGTTTAATCATTTGTTTTTAGCAAACCAGTGAGATTGACAACCTCACTGCAAGTTAGGGCAAAGTATCCTGGTTGTGTTGTGTGCAGGTTCCACGTTGCTGCTGGCGGCGGTAGTGTGCCCTGCCAAAAGCCAGCTAGCATCAACCTTCAGAAGTTGTTTCTTTCTCCTACTAGTCGATTAAACCTTGGTTTCTTACTGAGGGAAAACTTACTGTTGTGCTCATCATACCTTCCTCTTGGGGTTCCCAACTGGTAGTCAAGACTACGCACCAACAAGCTCTTTTCTGGCGCCGTTGCCGGGGAGAAAGAGGATTTCTGCAAGGGAAGTCTCCCATTTCCAATATTTTTACTTTGTTATTGTTTTGCTTAGTTTCTTTACTTTATTTTTGTTTGCACCTTTTTATAAAAAATACAAAAAAATAGTTCCTTTTGCATTGTTATTTTTGTTTATCTATTTTAGTCTTGCTAGAATGAGTACTCCGGAGAACACTAAGTTGTGTGACTTTACTAGCGCAAACAACAATGATTTCATCTATACTCCTATTGCGCCACCTGCTCCTGATGCAACTTTTTATGAGATTAAACTAGCTTTGTTAAATCTTGTTATGAAAGAGCAATTTTCTGGTGTTAGTACTAATGATGTTGCCGCTCACCTCAACAACTTTGTTGAGCTATGTGAGATGCAAAAGTATAAGGATGTAGATGGAGATATTATTAAGCTTAAATTGTTTCCTTTCTCTTTGAG
The DNA here is from genome assembly GCA_007115705.1 of Dactylis glomerata. NCBI lineage: Eukaryota > Viridiplantae > Streptophyta > Magnoliopsida > Poales > Poaceae > Dactylis > Dactylis glomerata. The sequence continues at coordinate 4,676,441 of QXEO01000545.1, read as the reverse complement.
AGGAAAAGCTAAGGATTGGTTACTATCTTTGCCTAGAAATAGTATTGATTCTTGGGTTAAGTGTAAAGATGCTTTTATTGGAAAATATTATCCTCTTGCTAAGATTATATATTTGAGAAGTGACATTATGAAGTTTAAACAGTTTTATAATGAACATGTTGCTCAAGCTTGAGAAAGAATGAAATCTTTGATAAAGAATTGTCCCACTCATGGACTGACTACTTGGATAATTATCCAAACCTTTTATGCAGGACTAAATTTTTCTTCAAGGAACCTTTTGGATTCAGCTGCTGGAGGTACTTTTATGTCCATCACCATGGGCGCTGCAACAAAGCTCCTCGATAATATGATGGTAAATTATTCTAAATGGCACATCGAGAGAGCTCCACAAGGTAAGAAGGTAAATTCTATTGAAGAAACCCCTTCCTTGAGTGATAAGATTGATACCATTATGGCTATGCTTGTTAATGATAGGGCGCATATTGCTCCTAATAATGTTCCTTTAGCCTCTTTGGTTGCTCAAGAAGAGCATGTTGATGTGAACTTCATTAGAAATAATAATTTCAACAACAATGCTTATAGGAATAATTTTGGTAGCAACAATTATAGGCCATATCCTTCTACTAATGGTAATGGTTATGGTAATTCTTATTGTAGTTCCTCCAACAACAATAGGAGCATGCCCTCTGATCTTGAAGTCATGCTTAGGGACTTCATTAGTAAACAAACTGCTTTTAATAAGTCTGTTGAGGAAAAGTTTGGTAAAATTGATGTTCTTGCTTCTAAAGTTGATAGCCTTGCTCTTGATGTTGAACTTCTGAAACTAAAGGTTTTGCCTCATGATGTGAAAGAAAGCAAGACTTTAAATGCCATTCAAGTTAAGATTGATGATAATGTTAGGATGTTAGCAGAATTGCATGCTAGGTGGGAAAGAGAAGATGAGATTGCTAGAAATATGACTAAAGTTTTACTATTACCACCACTAGTGATGTTGTTTCAAATGCTAGCACACCTCCTACTTTGATTGGTGTAGAGAAAATGCCTACTCCTTGTGCGAAATTGCCTTAAACTATGGAAACTTTCTCTAATAAAAGTGCTGAAATTTTTTGGAGTATAGGAGACAATGATTCTACTACTTTTGATAGTAATGATTTTGATGTTGATGGTTGCAATATTTCTGAAGTAATTTTGCTCTTGCAAAAGCTTGCTAAAAGTCCTAATGCTAGTTCCATGAATGTGGCTTTTACAAAACATATTAGTAATGCTCTCATGCAAATTAGAGAGGATAAGTTGAAACAAAAAGTTTCTATTCCTAGAAAGTTAGAAGATGGTTGGGAGCCCATGATTAAGATAAATGTGAATGATTTTGATTCTAATGCTTTATGTGATCTTGGTGCATGTATTTCTGTTTTGCCTAGAAAAATTTATGATATGCTTGGTTTACCACTGTTAGAAAATTGTTATTTTGATGTGGTAAGGGTATTTTACCCTTAACCTTTATTTTGATTAACTATGACACACGAGCTAGTGACGATCTAATGTGTCTTGCTAGCCTTATTTGCAGGTTTTAGTTCATCATGCTTGATGGAAGGAGTTGTGAGACCCCCCATTTTTTTCGAAGAGACGGTAGTTCCCTTGTTGCTTTATTTACTTTTTGAGTATAGGAACTCCGCACTATTAAGAGGGGTAATCTCGATGAACTCAGTGGGAAGGTGACCTATTTTCTTTTTCATATCCTACTACTCATATATGCCAAACACTTCACCAAAAGTTCGTGGGGAGAACGGCTTGTTTGAAGCAGAATTTCCTGGTCTGGTATGAGTGATCGGTGGCGCCGGGCGCTACATCGGCCTGCCCGGTACAAGCATCGGGCCCCAACCGGAATTCTGTGCTGGAAGGGGTCTCGGTTCTAGGCCGGCGCAGTAGTCGGCGGCCCTGATGCAAGCTTTGGTGCACCGGGCGCTACGCTGGCCTGCCCGGTACAAGCACCGGGTCCCAACCGGAATTCTGTTCTGGCAGGGGTCTCGGTTCTGGGCCGGCGCAGTAGCCGGCCGCCCTGATGTAGGCTTCGGTGGTCACCAGCTCACCCGGTGTAGTGCCAGCATCGCCGGGCTATGCGCCGGACGACCGGTGCTGGACCGGTTTCACCGGGCTGTGCGTCGGCCGGTCCGGCACAGAGGCCGGTGTCGACGACTTTGCACCGGCTGGACGCATGAATTCTTCCTCGAACGGCTACTTCTCCTCCGGACTATAAATACCCCTTCACCTACCTTGGAGAGGATAAGGTTGCCATTCAAATCATATCCTTGCCTTCATTCTCTCTTTCTCCTCCATTAAAGAGCATTCAAAGCTTGAGGATCTCCCATTCTACCCACTCAAATCCAAATCCCTTTGGTAGAAAGATAGAGGAGACCCCGATCTACGTTTCCACCAAGCCAAATTTCATTCCCGCTTATGTTCATTGAGTATTGCTTGTTACTCTTGGGTTTGTGGGAAACCCTAGGTGGTTAGGGTCGCCCGGAGGCATTTGGCTTGTGATTCGCCCTGTGGAAAGTTTGTGAGGGTTTGGAGACCACCCTAAGGTCTACCACGAGTGATTGGGCTCCTACTTTGTGGAGGAGGCTCAAGGAGAAGAAGGTGAGCCTTCGTGGCGCTTGAGTACCCTTCGTGGGGATTCACACCTCTCCAACGGTGACTAGCTCTCCCCCAAGAGAGTGAACATCGGGATACATCTTAGTCTCCGCGTGCCTCGGTTATTTCTATCTGAGTCCCTTTACTTGTGTTTTACCTTTATGATAGCCTTCGATCTTGAAGTACTTTGCATAGCATCATATAGGTTGCTCACCTAGTTGTTAGGCTCACACTTATATTCCGCAAAGCCTAAAACTAGTGAAAAGAGAAGTAAAATTTGTAGAAACCTATTTACCCCCCTCTAGGTTAGACCATCCATCCTTTCAATTGGTATTAGAGCAAGGGATCTTTTTAAGGGCTTAACTGCCTCGAGAGTAAGATGGTCTCACCTACGGATGAGGGTGGAGACAAAGTCTTCACAGCCGTTGAGGTCCAAGCGTTGCTTGATAAGCAGCGTAACAAACTCAATGAACGTTTTGCCACGTTGGAAGCGAGATTCTCGGCTTTGGATGCAAAGAGTGCCCATACCGAGGTTGTTGAAGTTGCTCCGAAGGAGAACCCAAACCTGGATAAGGCTAAGCTGGACATTCCACCTAAGCCCGATGGACCCTCTCTTCATGCAAAGCCATTGATACGTCTCAAACATATCTATAATTTTTGATGCTCCATGCTTGTTTTTACACCATTTGCTTAGTGTTTTGTTACACTTCGTGGCGTTTTTATGCATTTTCCAGAACTAACCTATTAACAAGATGCCAGAGTGCCAGTTCCCTGTTTTCCGTTGTTTTTGTGTTTCAGAAAATTTTCACAGGAAATATTCTCAGAATTGGACGAAACAAAAGTCGAACCTCCTATTATTTAACGAAGCTTCCAGAAGACCGAAGAGGAGACGGAGAGGTGCCACGGGCTGGAAACACAACAGGGTGGCACAGCCCAACTCCTGGCCACACCCCCTATGTGTGAGACCGCCCTGGTCCACTTCTGACGCTGCCCCTTCGCCTATAAAGACCCCCCGACGGGAAAAACCTAAGTGCCCAATCACTTTTCCAGAAACACATCGCGATCCGCCGCCGTTGTCGACCCGAGATCGGGAGGGTCCAGAAGCTCTTCCCGACACCCTGCTGGAGAGGGGAATCGCCACCGGAGGTCTTCTTCATCGCCATGCTTGCCTCCGGCGCAATGAGTGAGTAGTCTACCTTGGACTATGAGTCCATAGCAGTAGCTAGATAGTTGTCTTCTCCACCATGTGCTTCATGTTTAGATCTCGTGAGCTGCCTTACATGATCGAGATCACCGTTATGTAATTCTACATGTTATGTTTGTTGGGATCCGATGAATATTGGTGTTATGATTAAGTTCATGTGCTGAATATTCTTATGTTATCTCTATGTTGTTTATGATCTTGCATGCTCCCCGTTGTTAGTAGCTATCTTGGCCAAGTAGATACTAGTGACTCCAAGAGGGGGTATTTATGCTCGATAGTTAGGTTCATGCCTCTATTTAATCTGGGGGAGTGACAGAAACCTCTAAGGTTGTAGATGTGTTGTTGCCACTAGGGAGAAAACAACATTCTTATGTCCAAGGACATATGCTTTGTTTACATTACACACTTTGCTTAATGCAATTATCTGTTTTTTGCAACTTAATATTCACGGGGTCCTCGGATGATTCCCCGTGGGTGGATTATTAGTCATAGATGCAGTTGGATGGCGGTCTATGTATTTTGTTGTAATTCCCAGAGTAAATATCATAGTGATCCTCTTGACATATGCACGTTATCTTTATTCTATCAATTGCCCAATTGTAATTTGTTTACCCAGCATGTTGTTATTTATCTTATGGAGAGACACCATTAGTGAACTTTGGACCCCGGTCCAATTTCCTTTATATTGCCATCACCTGTTTACTTTACTCGCACTGTTTACTTTCTCGCATAGTACTATTGCTTTCCACTCGATACGCTCATTCCTTTGTTTACAGCAAACCGGTGAGATTGGCAACCTCATCGTAAGTTGGGAGCAAAGTTCTTGGTTGTGTTGTGTGCAGGTTCCGCGTTGCTACTAGTTGAAGACGCGCTAACAAGAATCGTTAACGGCGCCCTTGTTGGAGAGTCACTAGGCTAGCAAGCATCACCTTCTGGAGTTTGGCTTTTTCCTACTGGATTGACATACCTTGGTTTGTAACTGAGGGAAAACTTGCTGCTGTGCTCATCACACCTTCTCTTGGGGTTCCCAACTGGCCGGTCATTTACATCATCAACACCGCGCCACCAACAAGTTTTCTGGCGCCGCTGCTGGGGAAAAAGAAGACTTCTACAAGGGGAGTTTCGCACACACATCCTTTACTTTGTTTTAAGTTTTGCTTTAGTTTATTTTTTGCTTGCTTCATTTTATCAAAAACACACAAAAATTAGTCTCCTTATAGTTGTTATTTTTACTTGTCTGCTTTTAGCTTTGCTAGAATGGCTACTCCTGAAAACACCAAGTTGTGTGATTTTACTAGCACTAATAATAGTGATTTTATCTGCACTCCTATTGCGCCACCTGGTCCTGCTGCAAATTTTTATGAGATTAAGCCTGCTTTATTGAACTTGTTATGAAAGAGTAATTTTCTGGTGCTAGTACTGATGATGCTGCAGCTCATCTCAACAATTTTGTTGAGCTATGTGAGATGTAGAAATATAAGGATGTAGAGAGTGATATTATTAAGCTTAAGTTGTTTCCTTTTTCTTTGAGAGGAAAAGCTAAGGATTGGTTGCTATCTTTGCCTAAAAATAGTATTGTTTCCTGGGCTAAGTGTAAGGATGCTTTTATTGGAAGATACTATCCTCCTGCTAAGATTATAGCTTTGCGTAGCAATATTATGAAGTTTAGCCAGTTTGATAATGAACATGTTGCTCAAGCTTGGGAAAGTATGAAATCTATGATAAAGAATTGCCGTACTCATGGACTGACTACTTGGATGATTGTCCAAACTTTTTATGCAAGACTGAATTTTTCTTCAAGGAACCTATTGGATTCAGCTGCTGGAGGCACTTTTATGTCCCTTACCTTGGGCGCCGCAACAAAGCTTCTCGACAATATGATGGTAAATTATTCTGAATGGCACACTGAGAGAGCTCCACAAGGTAAGAAGGTAAATTCTGTTGAGGAAACCTCTTCCTTGAGTGATAAGATTGAAGCTATAATGCTTATGCTTTCTAATGATAGAACTGATGTTGATCCTAATAATGTTCCTTTGGCCTCTTTGGTTGCTCAAGAAGAGCATGTTGATGTAAACTTCATTAGAAATAATAATTTTAACAATAATGCTTATAGGAACAATTTTGCTAGTAACAATTATAGGTCGTATCCTTCTACCAATGGTAATGGTTATGGTAACTCTTATGGTAATTCCTCCAACAACACTAGGGCTGCGCCCTCTGAGCTTGAAGTCATGCTCAAGGACTTCATCGGTAAGCAAACTGCTTTTAATAAGTCTGTTGAGGAAAAGTTAGGCAAAATTGATATTCTTGCTTCTAAAGTTGATAGCCTTGCTCATGATGTTGAACTTCTGAAATTAAAAGTGTTGCCCAATGATGTGAAGGAGAACAATACTTTTGCCACTGCTAATGCTATCCAAGTTAGAATTGATGAAAATGTTAGGATGTTAGCAGAATTGCATGCCAGGTGGAAAAGAGAAGATGAGATGGCTAGAAGGATGAAGGTATGTACCATTACTACCTCTAATGATGTTGTTCCAAATGCTAGCAATCATCTTACTTTGATTGGTGTAGAGAAAACTTCCACTCCTTGTACTAAAAAGCCTAAAACTGCTAAAACTTTTTCTCAAAAGAGTGCTGAAATTTTTCGAACTGTGGGAGATGATAGCTCTAGTTCCTTTAATGATTTTGATGTTGATGGCTGCAATATATCCGAAGTTATTTTGTTCTTGCAAAAGCTTGCTTTGAGTCCCAATGCTAGTTCTATAAATGTTGCTTTTACTAAGCATATTACCAATGCTCTTATGAAAATTAGGGATGAAAAGTTGAAGCAAATAGCTTCTATTCCCAAGAAGTTAGAAGATGGTTGGGAACCCATCATTGATATGCATGTTAATGGTTTTGATTTCCATGCTTTATGTGATCTAGGTGCTAGTATTTCTATTATGCCTATAAAAATTTATGACATGCTTGATTTACCACCGGTTGAAAAGTGTTATTATGATGTTCCTATTACTGATGTTGCTAAGAAGAAACCTTTGGTAAGGATTAATGATGTTCTTATTATGGTTAACAATAACCTTGTTCCTGTTGATTTTCTTGTTATGGATGTTGAATGCAATAATTCATATCCTATTATTTTGGAAAGACCTTTTCTTCGAACTGTAGGTGCCATCATTGATATGAGGGAAGACACCATCAAATATCAATTCCCACTCAAGAAAGGTATGTAACACTTCCCTAGAAAGAGGAAGAAATTACTTTTTGACTCTATTCTTAGAGCAAATTATGAGCTTGATGCTTCATCGCTTGATATTACTTGATTCACACTTTCTGCGCCTAGCTCAAAAGCGTTAAAGAAAAGCACTCTTGGGAGATAACCCATTGTTTTACTTTCAGTTCTTTTTCTTTTATTTGAGTCTTGGAAGTTATTACTACTGTAATAACCTCTCCTTATCCTTTTTATTTTGTTGTTGTGCCAAGAGAAGCCTCTAATTTGAGTGAGGTAAGATTTGGGGATGTTGCTGTCCTGAAACAGATTTCGGTGCTGCACCGTAAAAATTCGTGAAAATTCTCAGAATATATTTTTGACATGCGATTTCTTGTGAATATTCCCCAGGTTATTTCCAAACTTTCATTAATTTAACACTTTTTGATTTGAGCAACAGAAAACCCTCTAAAAATTCGACCTTTGTCAGCTGTTCTGTTTTGACAGATTTTTGCCACTATTTGTATTTGCCACTCGATCGCTTTCTTTTTGAGTTCTTTTGATCATTGAACTTTTGGGGAAGTTGCTACAGTAGTATATGCTTTATATGTGGTGGTTTTGAGTTGAAATCTAAAGAAATAAGGGGTTGATTCATTATTATGCTTACACTAATGGTGCTAATAGAATTGTGTTGAGTTTTGTATGAAGGAAGTTTTCAAGTGTAGGGATTGGAGAATGATGAGATGAGTTGAAGAATGGACAAAAGCTCAAGCTTAGGGATGCCCATGCACCCCAAGAAATATCCAAGAGGTGCAAGCGTCAAAGCTTGGGGATGCCCCCGAGGCACCCCTTCTTCATCGGCAAAAATCAGGTCACCTTTCAACACACTATATTTTTATTGCTTCATGCACTATGCATTTTTCTTGGAGCGTCAGTTGTTTTAGTTTTCAGTTTTGTTTAGTTTTGTTTGCTGCAATAAATGGTTGGACCCCAACAAATTTCTTTTGGAGAAGTTGCCTTGCTTTTCATTTGCCAAGAACACTCCGTTTTTCACTCTTATCGTTCAACGAGTGTTCTCTTTTTCTAGAACTGCGTTTAGCTTTCATTTTTTGCCTTGATTTTTGTTCAGATCTTGTTATATCTTTGCATCAAGGTGTATTTTGACCTCTGTTCCATGTTGGTTTTCATCAAAAGAGTTATCTCAAAAAGGTTCGAATGGTGTTGGAAAAGAGAAAAAGTTTCATGCAAAAAAGTGGTACAAAAAGGAGCTGGTGTAGACTGCGGCCTAGGATTTTGCATGTCGTGCTTGATATCATTTTGATAGTATGCTTAGTGGTTTTTCTGTAGCATGACTTGTCTCAAATGACTGAGATTGCTTAATGAGTCTTTGAAAAAATCATGCGTTGTTTTTATTATTTGGAAGCATTATTTTGGTTTTCTCCTTGATGCTTTATTTGGGTTGACTTGGCTCATGCTTATACATGTTAGACTCATACAAAGTCGCCATAAGCCTCTATGATCATTTATTTTTTGACTTTTGATGCCATCTTATGCTTCTTTTAATGTTGCTTTGTCGCTTTGCATGATTATGGCCGTTATTGCTCTCTTAGTTGGTCGCTCCCAGTCTTTTGCTAGCTCTCATTTTGTACTGAGTATGAGCTCTACTCGTGCATCCAACTCCTAAAAACCAAGTTATTCCAATGTGTCCACCATACATACCTATTAGCAATTTGCTATTCCAAAGTACATTTGACTTGCTTTTATCTATCCTTCAAATTAAACTCTTTTTGGTGTTATGCGAAAATTGGTCAGTAAAGCTCTCACGAACCTGATGGCAAACTTTACTTTTCTCGTTCTTAAAATTTTGACATTTTGGCTCTCTTATGTTGAGTTGTTATGCTTGCAAGTTGTAAGTTGGAAATTAGCCAAACCATGTCGTCATGGGGTAAGCTTTCAACATTGCACTTCTTATTTGAGTTGATATCGTGATCTTTTGTTTATGGATACTCGCGATGTGAAAAAAGTTGGGAATCTTGCGGGATCGTGGAGTTCTTATATGTGTTAGAGAAACGCCTGGGCCGCTAATCTAAGCCATGCATACTTCATGGTGGAAATTTACAGCATGCCCATAGTGGACATTCGACGACGCATCTCAAAATAAAAAGCTATACCAATGGTAAATAAAAGAGATGTCGAGGTGTTCATTGTCTGTTTGTCTTGTCATTTTGATGTGGGCTTGTTCCATGTCATCGGGCAGGAGGTACCCCGTTGGCGGTTCTCAATGATACACATATATTTACAATGACAAGAGCTTGCTTGGGACTCTAAGTCGAGTAGCATGAGGTTTGGGTATTCGTACTTCACGGGACACGAGGTTTTCAACTTATGATTAGTGAAGCATATGCTTCATAATTGTACTTGCATTAACTCTAACCATTCAAGATGCTTATGATGGGGGCAATGAGAGCTCAAAGCTAGTAAGTACCATAATTTTTGAAGGTTTATAAAACTTGCAATCACTGCTTCCCTCTGTGAAGGGCCTTTCTTTTACTTTTTTATTGAGTCACCACCTTCTAGCTTTATGCACCGTCTAAGAGAGCATAGTTGTCATTCTTAGTATAATGTGCATTGTCCCAAAGTTATCATTGATTGATTCATGATTTTGGTTTCACTTGTTCTTAAATTATTTGTATCTAGTCGCCCTCTTAAACTTGAAGGTGTCCTATGCATTTATGTTTTGCTATTCCATGAAGGACAAGCTGAAAACCATTTGCTATGTTTTTCCTTATGATTTGAACACACGTTTGACTTTCATTGTTTCATTTTCATGGTCTTTCGTTTGTGTTCTTTTTCATGTTATAACATGGTTGCTAAGTTTCTTCTATCAAGATTATATCTTTCATGCCCATATTTTAAGTTCTTTTGATCCCAACACTCAATGCTTACATAGATGATCAAGATTGTGTAGGTGCACGTCACCTCAAAAATTATTCTTTGTTATCACTTACCTACTCGAGGATGAGCAGGAGTTAAGCTTGGGGATGCTTGATACGTCTCAAACGTATCTATAATTTTTGATGCTCCATGCTTGTTTTTACACCATTTGCTTAGTGTTTTGTTACACTTCGTGGCGTTTTTATGCATTTTCCGGAACTAACCTATTAACAAGATGCCACAGTGCCAGTTCCCTATTTTCTGCTGTTTTTGTGTTTCAGAAAAGTTACACTGGAAATATTCTCGGAATTGGACGAAACAAAAGCCGAACCTCCTATTATTTAACGAAGCTTCCAGAAGACCGAAGAGGAGACGGGGAGGGGCCACGGGCTGGCCACACAACAGGGCAGCGCGGCCCAACCCTTGGCCGCGCCCCCTACGTGTGTGACCGCCCTGGTCCACTTCTGACGCTGCCCCTTCGCCTATAAAGACCCCCCAATGGGAAAAACCTAAGTGCCCAACCACTTTTCTAGAAACACATCGCGATCCGCCGCCGTCGTCGACCTGAGATTGGGAGGGTCCAGAAGCTCTTCCCGGCACCCTGCCGGAGAGGGGAATCGCCACCGGAGGTCTTCTTCATCGCCATCCTTGCCTCCGGTGCGATGAGTGAGTAGTCTACCTTGGACTATGGGTCCATAGCAGTAGCTAGATGGTTGTCTTCTCCACCATGTGCTTCATGTTTAGATCTCGTGAGCTGCCTTATATGATCGAGATCACCGTTATGTAATTCTACATATTGTGTTTGTTGGGATCCGATGAATGTTGGTGTTATGATTAAGTTGATGTGCCGAATATTATCTTATGTTATCTCTATGTTGTTTATGATCTTGCATGCTCTCTGTTGTTAGTAGCTATCTTGGCCAAGTAGATACTAGTGACTCCAAGAGGGGGTATTTATGCTCGATAGTTGGGTTCATGCCTCTATTTAATCTAGGGGAGTGACAAAAACCTCTAAGGTTGTAGATGTGTTGTTGCCACTAGGGAGAAAACAACATTCTTATGTCCAAGGACATATACTTTGTTTACATTACACACTTTGCTTAATGCAATTATCTGTTGTTCGCAACTTAATATTCATGGGGTCCTCGGATGATTCCCCCTGGGTGGATTATTAGTCATAGATGCAGTTGGATGGCGGTCTATGTATTTTGTTGTAATGCCCAGAGTAAATCACATAGTGATCCTCTTGACATATGCACGTTATCTTTATTCTATCAATTGCCCAACTGTAATTTGTTTACCCAGTATGTTGTTATTTATCTTGTGGAGAGACACCACTAGTGAACTGTGGACCCCGGTCCAATTTCCTTTACATTGCTATCACTTGTTTACTTTACTCACACTGTTTACTTTCTCGCATACTACTATTGCTTTCCACTCGATATGCTCATTCCTTTGTTTACAGCAAACCGGTGAGATTGACAACCTCATCGTAAGTTGGGAGCAAAGTTCTTGGTTGTGTTTTGTGGAGGTTCCGCGTTGCTACTAGTTGAAGACGCGCTAACAAGAATCGTTAACGGCGCCCTTGTTGGAGAGTCACTAGGCTAGCAAGCATCACCTTCTGGAGTTTGGCTTTTTCCTACTGGATTGACATACCTTGGTTTCGTAACTGAGGGAAAACTTGCTGCTGTACTCATCACACCTTCTCTTGGGGTTCCCAACTGGCCGGTCATTTACATCATCAACACCGCGCTACCAGCCATATGAATATCCCCTCGAACGCATGCCTATGCCCCACATGAACCCTTCTTCCAGTGCACCTCCCATGCTTGATGAATTTAACTATTCCTATTGGATGTCTTGCATGCGTTCTCATCTCAGGTGTGTTTGTGTGGAGCTTTGGGGCATTGTCGAGAATGGGTTCACTCCCATTGATGAGAAGCACATGACACCGAAAGAGAGGATTGATTGTCAACTCAACTCCACCGCTCCTAACAAGATACGTCAAAGCTTGAAGCGTGAAGCGTATGATCAAGTCTCAAGCATTGAGTCCGCCAAGGAACTTTGGGAGAAGCTCTTGGTCAAGTTTGATGGGACATCGGCAATGCAAAAGACCAAGTACGAAGCCGCCAAACAAGACATGAACTTGTTTTGCATGAATGATAGAGAGTCGGTCACAAGTGCCTACTCAAGACTCCAAGCCCTCAAGGAGAAGATCATTCTTCTTGGAGGAAACACCATTGATGATGGCTTCCAAATGAATGATAGCTTCGTGAAGAACAAGTTCATCGAGATCGTGTCTACCAAATACAAGGAGTTGGCCTTCAATGTCACCTTCTTGGAACCTTGCCGCAAGATGACCGCATATGAGCTTGTCGGATACTTTGTTGCTCATGACGACATGATTGCCAAGGCAAATAGGACCAAGGAGATTGTTCGTGCCATGAACAAGAACCCATCGCTTGCTTTGAAGGCCAATGTCACTCATTCAAGGGCACGTGAAGCAAGCAAGGAAGAGAGAGTTGAAGAAGATCTTGAAGAAGAAGAGATGACCTCAACAAGTGAGTTAGATACCGATCTAGATTTCTTCGCCAAGAAGTATGGGAAGCATTCCATGAAGAGAGGAAGTTTCGTTAAGAGAAGATCTTGCTACAATTGTGATGAGCTGGGGCACTTCGCTGATACTTGCCCCTATGAGAAGAGATAAGACAAACCAAAGTACGTAAAAGGTGCCAAGCCAAGATTGAAGCCTAATCCAATCAACTTGAGGAACATGAACAAGTTCGAGGACGTCAAGGCTCTTGTGGGTGTTGAATACACCTCCGATGTTGATGACGAGGATAGTGACGATGAGGACATTGTTGGAGTGGCCGGTTTGGCTCTTGCCAAGCCCGGGTCACTATTCAAGTACGACTACACCAAGGACTACGAGAGCTCCACCAAGAACACTCCTCATAAATGCCTTATGGCAAAGGAGGCTAAGGTGATATCTTCATCCCAACCTTCTTATCCCATTAATGATGATATGGATGAAGAGACTATTCTTGCCACCCTTTACAAGACTATGTGTTCTCTTCGTGGTGATGCTCGTGATCATTTCGAATACTTGATGGACACTATTGCTCAACGCAATGAGTCCCTTGAGGAAGCGAGATCCCATGTTGAATATGGGGAACGAAGATTCAATCTCCTAGTTCAAGAGCTAACCGAGGAGAAGAACACTAGTTTGCTCCTCTCTCTCATCAAATTGAAACATATCAACTTGATAAAACTAAGGACTTGGATACTATGGATAAAACTTTGCTAATGGCACAAGAACTTGATGCTTCCAAGAAGGAACTTGAAGTTGCTCATGCTTCTCTTACTAAGGATCTTGAGCACCTTGAAAGGGCTAACAAGCTAGTAAAGGATGAGCTCAATAGACTTAGCAAGAAATATGAGGAACTTCAAGCTCTTCATAATGAAGTCCAAGGTTCATCAAGTGTGCCCATAATTGTTGAGAATATTGCTTGTGCTACTAACTCTTCTCTAGATCAAGCAATCCTCATTGAGGAAAATGCAAAGTTGAAGTCTCAACTTGAGAAAGAGCGTCTCTCATCCCCACAACTTGGGAAACCCCCTCATGAGCTCTTTGCTCAACAAAAGGAGAGGCCTCGTGGTCAAGGCCTTGGGTTTAACCCAAGAAACAATAGCAATAACTATGTTCCTTGATGTCTACACATGCGTCTATTCTTGTAGACAGTGTTGGGCCTCCAAGTGCAGAGGTTTGTAGAACAGCAGCAAGTTTCCCTTAAGTGGATCACCCAAGGTTTATCGAACTCAGGGAGGAGGAGGTCAAAGCTGTCCCTCTCAAGCAACCCTGCAATTACGATACAGAAAGTTTCTTGTATCCCCAACACACCCAATACACTTGTCAGATGTATAGGTGCACTAGTTCGGCGAAGAGATAGTGAAATACAAGTAGTAGTGATGATTATAAGTAGTAAATGTAATCTGAAATAAGTATCGCTGCGAGCAAATATGTAACAAAACTGAAAGGAAACGGTGTGCAATGCTTGGAAACAAGGCCTAGGGATCATACTTTCACTAGTGGACACACTCTCAACAAATATAACATAATTGAACCAATAGATACTATCATCAATATGCAACTAAAAACAATTCTCCAATGGAAAACGAACACTAATCATGCGTAGGGCTACGAAGCACTCTTCAAAGTCCGTATGTACCCAAACTAGATTGCCCCACACTATCACCGTGAACGCACTAGATGGTTCCAACAAACACCAATAATTCATAGAGACATTCACCAAAAAGATACACATGATGCGCACACTAGTCACCTTCACACCATGATACAAGGTATCTCCGGAGTTTACAAATATAAAGCACTGGAGTAGCATAATATCTGAATAATAACATCTACCAATTCAACTAGATACAAAGCTCACGATCACATAAAGATCACATCATGGGAGAGAGAGGTGAACCACATAGCTACCGGTAGAGCCCTCAGCCCCGGGGGAGAAGTACTCCCTCCTCATCATAGGAGATAGCAAGGTTGATGGAGATGGCGGTGAGGTCGATGGAGACGGCGGAAACGACGATGGAGACCGATGGAGATGGCTCCGGGGGCACTTCCCCATCCCGGCAGGGTGCCGGAACAGAGACTTCTATTCCTCAAAATTCGTCGGTGGCGGTGGCGGAGCTGCAGAAATCTTTCTGAAAATTTGCCGATTCCCTTAGGGTTTTCCATCCCGAGGCTTCGTATAGGCGAAGGGGCGTCGTCAGGAGGCGACCAGGGTGGCCTCACAATAGGTGGGCGCGGCCAGGGGCTGGGCCGCGCCCCCTGTTGTGTGGGCAGCCCCTGGCCCCTCTCCGGCTCCTCTTCGGACTTCTGGAAGCTTCGGTAAATTTCTGGATGTTCGGCTTTTGTTTCGTCCAATTCCGAGAATATTTCCTGTGTAACTTTTCTGAAACACAAAAACAACAGAAAACAGGGAACTGGCACTGTGGCATCTTGTTAATAGGTTAGTTCCGGAAAATGCATAAAAATGCCATGAAGTGTAACAAAACACTAAGCAAATGGTGTAAAAACAAGCATGGAGCATCAAAAATTATAGATACGTTTGAGACGTATCAGCATCCCCAAGCTTAACTCCTGCTCGTCCTCGAGTAGGTAAGTGATAACAAAATAATAATTTTTGAGGTGACATGCACCATCACAATTTGATCAACGAGGTAGAGCATTGAGTGTTGAGATCGAAGAACTTAAAACATGGGCATGAAATACATAATCTTGATAATAGAAACTTAGCAACCATGTTATAACATGAAGAAGAACACAAATGAAAGATCATGAATAATGAAACAATAAAAGTCAAACGTGTGTTCAAATCATATGGAAAACATAGAAAATGGTTTTCAGCTTGTCCCTCATGGAATAGCAAAACATAAATGCATAGGACACCTTCAAGTTTAAGAGGGCGACTAGATACAAATAATTTAAGAACAAGCAAAACCATAATCATGAATCAATCAATAATAAACTTTGGGACTATGCACATTATACTCAGAATGACAACTATGCTCTCTTAGACGGTTCATAAAGGTAGAAGGTGGAGACTCAACATAAAAGTAAAAGAAGGGCCCTTTGCGGAGGGAAGCAGTGATTAAACATGTGCTAGAGCTTTTCATTTGTAAAACAGAGAGATAAAAACTAGATTTTGAGAGGTGGTTGTCTTTGTCAATGACTAGCACTGGGGTTCTTACTATCTTCCATATAAAAAGTAAGCAAGTTTTTGAGAGAGATTGGCACTTTTGTGCTCTTTTATAAAGCTTGGCACTCCTCCCCACCTTTTTTCCTTTCACAAACCATGGCTAGCCGATTCCATCGGGTGCCCACCAACATTCACATACCATGGAGGAGTGCCTTTTTTCTTTTTTCTTTTCTTTTTGGAATAAGACAATATGGAAGATAGCAAATCCGACCACTACGTCCCCATGAGCTGAAAACAGTGTCACAAAACGAGAAGTGTTTTGAAGGTTTTTTTGAAAGGTAGCACATGAAAATTTACTTGGAATGGCTTGCAAATACCATGCATAGGAATTTATAGTGGACACAATGGCAAACTTGGTTTTTTGGGAGTTGGATGCACGAGTAGAGCTCATACTCATTACAAAATGAGGGCTAGCAAAAGACTGGGAGCGACCAACTAAGAGAGCAATAACGGCCATAATCATGCATAGCGACAAAATATCATTGAAAGAAGCATGAAGTGGTATCACAAGTCAAAAACCAAATGATCATAGAGGCTATAGGCGACTTATTATGTAGTCAACATGGTGTAAGCATGTGCCAAGTCAACCCAAATAAAGCATCAAAGGAGAAAACCAAATAATTGCTTCCATATAATAAAAACAACGCATGATTTTTTCAAAGGCTCATTAAGCAATCTCAGTCATTTGAGACAAGTCATGCTACAGAAAAAATCACTAAGCATACTATCAAAATGACATCAAGCATGACATGCAAAAGCCTAAGCCGCAGTCTAAACAAGCTCCTTTTTGTACCACTTTTTGCATGAAACTTTTTCTCTTTTCCAACACCATTTAAACCTTTTTGAGGAAACTCTTTTGATGAATACCAACATGGACCAGTGGTCAAAATACACCTTGATGCAAAGATATAACGAGATCTGAACAAAAATCAAGGCGAAAAACAAAAGCTAAACGCAGTAGCAGAAAAAGAGAACACTTGTTGAAAGATAAGAGTGAAAACTAGAGTGTTCTTGGCAATGAAAAACGGAGTTCATCTCCTCCAAAAAGAACATGATGTGATCCAACCATTTATTGCAGCAAACAAAACAAAAGAAAACTGAAAGCAAAAACAACCGACGCTCCAAAAAAAATGCATAGTGCATGAAGCAATAAAAATATAGTGTTTTGAAAGCTGACCTGATTTTTGCCGATGAAGAAGGGGTGCCTCGGGGGCATCCCCAAGCTTTGACGCTTGTACCTCTTGGATATTTCTTGGGGGTTGCATGGGCATCCCCAAGCTTGAGCTTTTGTCCATTCTTCATCTCATCTCATCATTCTCCAATCCCTACACTTGAAAACTTCCTTCATACAAAACTCAACACAATTCTATTAGCAACGTTAGCATAAACATAATAATGAATCAACCATTTTTGGTTCAGATTTCAACTCAAAACCACCACATATAAAGCATATACTACTTTAGCAACTTCCCCAAAAGTTCCGTGATTAAAAGAACTAAAAAATAAAGCGATCGAGAGGCAAACACAAATAGTGGTAGAAATCTGTCAAAACAGAATAGCTGACAAAGGTCAAATTTTTAGAGGGTTTTATATTTCTCAAATCAAAAAGTGTTAACTAATGGAAGTTTGGATATAACCTGGGGCATATGCACAAGAAATCGCAGGTCAAAAGGATATTCTGAGAATTTTCACAAATTTTTATGGTGCAGCACCGAAATCTGTTTCAGGACAGCAACTTCCCCAAATCTTACCTCACTCAAATTAGAGGCTTGTCTTGGCACAACAACGAAATAAAAAGGATAAGGAGAGGTTATTATAGTAGTAATAACTTCCAAGACTCAAATAAAAGAAAAAGAACTGAAAGTAAAACAATGGGTTATCTCCCAAGAGTGCTTTTCTTTAACGCCTTTGAGCTAGGCGCAGTAATTTGTAAAGATGCTTATGTAGGCGCCATAAAAGAGCTTAAGGCAAATATGCTAT
This sequence comes from Dactylis glomerata, assembly GCA_007115705.1. Lineage (NCBI taxonomy): Eukaryota > Viridiplantae > Streptophyta > Magnoliopsida > Poales > Poaceae > Dactylis > Dactylis glomerata. The sequence continues at coordinate 4,658,707 of QXEO01000545.1, read as the reverse complement.
ATAGGAACTTAAAGCAAAAGAGAGCATCAAAAAGCAAATATGAAACACATTTAAATCTAAACCACTTCCTATGAAAAATAGTCTTGTAAAGAGACAAGTCATGAAAGCGCAAAGCAAAAAGCAAAGGAAGGCAAAACTAGTACAACTTCAAGAATTGCAACATAAAGAGGGGAAACTCAATATTATTGAGGTCCATCAAACCATGTTTCCCTCTCTCATAATAACTTTCAGTAGCATCATGAATAGAATTAACAATATAACTATCCCATAAAGGATCCCTATCATGAGCCACATGCATAAAAGAATTAATACTCCCCACATGAACAATCGTAGTAGGAGCAGATTCAATAAAATAATTATTCTCATCACCATAATCATCAAAAATAGGAGGCATATTGTAATCATAACTAATTTTCTCCTCAATAGTAGGTGAACTAAAAATATTATACCCATCATCATAACCATCATAAAATAGAGATTTAGTATCATCATAAGCTAGAGAATAGCTATTTCGTAAAGCATACTCATCAAACATATCATCATAAGAAGGAACATGGATAGTACTAATTGTACAACAATTATTAACCTTAGAATTGGTACCAAAAAGATTTTCAATATCAAAAGTACAGTGCTTTTCCTAATCATGATCACTAACATAGGTAACAGGCATGGGAACATCATCCCAATCAGAATTATCATAATCTATAATAGGAGCAACATGCTTAGGGGAAGATACCGTTTCCTCTCACCTTTTACTCCTCTTCTTCTTCTTACTCTTCTTACTCTCTCCTTTAGGAGGGAGAGGCTTGAAAGGCATCTTCTCCACATAATCTGGTTTACTGACAGAAACAACAGAAGAAACTTTGGAGGATTCCTCCTCTCTATTAATAAGATAGAAACATCTATTAGTCCTGTCATAGCTTGGCAAAACATCATGTTTTATAAGATTTTGTATGTAAGTATTTGCAAGGCAATCTTTAACACAATAGAGATGACAACCATGAAGGGTGCTATTAATATCAACAACTCTCATATCAACCAAAGAAATCTTTCTAGATATCTCTTCACACTCCAAAAACAAAGTAAGCTCATCATGCTGATTGAGAGTAATCTTGTCATCACAATATAAATTTATGGTACTCATTCGATTAAAAGAGTCACGATATTGGCTTGGGCATTGAAAATTAAAGTGACCCGTGTCATCGCAAAGTTCACAAAGAAAAGGATAAAGCTCACAAACCTTTTCACCAAGCTCATCTAGAGCCTTGAGCCACATTCGGGTTTCTTCATTCCCGTGGGTGATGCAATAATCTTACTTGTTGTGACTCTGTTCACAAGGTCTATGTACTCCACAAAAATTAACATGCTTATAGGAAGTAGTACTTTCAAAAATTTGAGCATGTTTATTGCAATCATCAATAACAATATCACTTTCTATGCAAGTGTCCTTAAAAGGTTCATGATACACGTCCCCATTTCCCTTAGGAACATTAATATGAGACGCAAAGACTCTAAAACAATCAACCATAATTTGAGGATCAAACCCATATTTAGCACTAAGCTCTTGAAAATTAGCAGTTTTAGTGAAAGACTTAATGCAATCAAACTCGTAATTCATACCTGATCCTTTACCTTTGTCGCTATCCCAACCTTCAATATTGTTTTGAATTGTTTCAAGCAGATCCCACTTGGTGTCAACATCCTTGCTTGTGAAAGACCCATCCAAGCATGCATCTAGATGGTCCTTGTAATGTCCTGAAAGCCTTGCATAAAAATTATTAATAACAATATTATGGGGAAGATCATGAATGGGACATTTGTGCATTAGTGACTTCAATCTTCCCCACGCTTGGGCAATGCTTTCTCCCTCATGCGGATGAAAATTATAAATATAATTCCTATCTTTATAAACCTCACTAGAAGGATAGAATTTAGAATAAAAGAGAGATACAATTTCCTCCCAATCAATAGGTCGGCCATCCTTCAGTGCTTTATACCATTCCGCAGCTCTGCCCTTTAGTTATAAAGAGAATAGCTTCTTCTTAACTCGGTTCATCGAAATACCTGCACACTTGAACAACTCGCATAATTCATGTATAAAGAGCAAATGATCACCAAGATGGACAGTTCCATCTCCTAAATAGCAGTTATCCATAGCACGATCAACAATTTTCATAGGTATTTTAAAAGGATGAGGAGCACAAGCATCATTAGAAACATCACATAGGGGAGATAAAATATCATCAGGGCAAACTTTCTCCACTAAAGCTGGGGAACTAAAAATATCATGCTTAACAAAACCAACTTCCCTAAGCTTAGACTTTTCTATAGCATTAGCAACAACGGTATTCAAAGCATTCATACTAACAATACTATTAGCATGCGAATAAAGCTCTGAAGGTTTTTCAATTTTCTCTTCAAATCTAAACTCAGGAAAAAGACTAAAGAACTCTTTACTTTCCATTAAGCCTAACTAGTGAAAATAAAAACAAGAAACAAAAAGATATAATTGCAAATCTAAAGGAAATAACTTCGAGCACTCACACAGGAGGATGCGAGTACCTTTTACCTTACCTCCCCGGCAACGGTGCCAGAAAAGAGCTTGATGTCTACACACGCGTCTGTTCTTGTAGATAGTGTTGGGCCTCCAAGTGCAGAGGTTTGTAGAACAGCAGCAAGTTTCCCTTAAGTGGATCACCCAAGGTTTATCGAACTCAGGGAGGAGGAGGTCAAAGCTATCCCTCTCAAGCAACCCTGCAATTATGATACAGAAAGTCTCTTGTGTCCCCAACACACCCAATACACTTGTCAGATGTATAGGTGCACTAGTTCGGCGAAGAGATAGTGAAATACAAGTAGTAGTGATGATTCTAAGTAGTAAATGTAATCTGAAATAAGTATCGCTGCGAGCAAACATGTAACAAAACTGAAAGGAAATGGTGTGCAATGCTTGGAAACAAGGCCTGGGGATCATACTTTCACTAGTGGACACACTCTCAACAAATATAACATAATTGAACCAATAGATACTATCATCAATATGCAACTCAAAACAATTCTCCAATGGAAAACGAACACTAATCATTCATAGGGCTACGAAGCACTCCTCAAAGTTCGTATGTACCCAAAGTAGATTGTCCCACACTATCACCGTGAACGCACTAGATGGTTCCAACAAACACCAACAATTCATAGAGACATTCACCAAAAAGATACACATGATGTGCACACTAGTCACCTTCACACCATGATACAAGGTATCTCCAGAGTTTACAAATATAAAGCACTGGAGTAGCATAATATCTGAATGATGACATCTACCAATTCAACTAGATATAAAGCTCACGATCACATAAAGATCACATCATGGGAGAGAGAGGTGAACCACATAGCTACCGGTAGAGCCCTCAGCCCCGGGGGAGAAGTACTCCCTCCTCATCATAGGAGACAGCAAGGTTGATGGAGATGGCGGTGAGGTCGATGGAGACGGCGGAGACGGCGATGGAGACCGATGGAGATGGCTCCGAGGGCACTTTCCCGTCCCGGCAGGGTGCCGGAACAGAGACTTCTGTCCCCCAAAATTCGTCGGTGGCGACGGCGGAGCTGCGGAACTCTTTCTGGAAATTTGCCGATTCCCTTAGGGTTTTCTGTCCTGAGGCTTCTTATAGGCGAAGGGGCGTTGTCAGGAGGCGACCAGGGTGGCCTCACAATAGGTGGGCGCGGCCAGGGGCTAGGCCGCGCCCCCCTGTTGTGTGGGCAGCCCCTGGCCCCTCTCCGGCTCCTCTTCGGACTTCTGGAAGCTTCGGTAAATTTCTGGATGTTCGGCTTTTGTTTCGTCCAATTCCAAGAATATTTCCTGTGTAACTTTTCTGAAACACAAAAACAGCAGAAAACAAGGAACTGGCACTTTGGCATCTTGTTAATAGGTTAGTTCCAGAAAATGCATAAAAAAGCCACGAAGTGTAACGAAACACTAAGCAAATAGTATAAAAACAAGCATGTAGCATAAAAAATTATAGATACGTTTGAGACGTATCATTCCTCCACCCAAGAAGATTAAATTTGTGAAGGAAGGGTACAATGGGAATGGTAATGGTAAGAAAGTGGCTATGGGAGGGAATGCCAATAGGGGCAATCCTAACCATAGCTTTGCCGGAAGGACCAACCCATCGTATGTGTTGCGTAAGGACATGGATGGGAATGTATGTGCTAGATATGTTGGTCTTTGTGATGGTTATGCTTATAGATGGTACTCTATTTGGGTACCTAAATCTCTTGTTGCTAATGCTAGGGGTCCCATTACACAATGGGCCCCTAAACCCAAGAATTGATTTTATAGGGCTATTCCTCTGGTGGGCCAAAATGGTTGTTTGATAGTGGGTGCACTAATCATATGACTAGAGGAAGAGAGGTGCTTGAGCAATTTGTTGAAGATGTTAACTCAACTCAATGCATCCTCTTTGGAGATAACTCAAAAGGAAAGGTATTGGGTCGAGGCAAGTTGGCAATCTCAAAGGACTTGTCTCTTAAGAATGTCATTCTTCTTGACACCCTTGGCTATAATATTCTTTCAATACGTCATCTTGCAAGCATTGTTTATGATTGCTATTTTACCTATAATCATGTGAAAGTCTTTCGGAGTGATAATCTCAAGTTGGTTTGTGTTGGGCATGTTGAGGACAACCTTTACGTGGTTGATTTCTCAAAAGAGAGCCTTTCCTCCTCAACATGCCTCATAGCCAAGGTTGACGAGGGTTGGCTATGGCATCGCCGGCTAGGCCACGTCAACATGAGAAATCTCAAATGACTCCTAAAGGGTGAACATGTTGTTGGACTAACCAATATAACATTTCAAAAAGATCGTGTGTGTAGTGCATGTGTTGCCGGGAAGCAACTTGGAAAGAATCATCCAGCCAAGAGCGTGATCTCAACGACAAGGCCTTTGGAGCTCCTTCATTTGGATCTCTTTGGGCCATCCAACTATTACTCCCTTGGAGGTTGAAGATATGGTCTTGTCATTGTTGATGATTATTCAAGATATACATGGGTGTTCCTCCTTAAGTCTAAGGATGAGACCCACAAGTTCTTCACCAAGTTCGCCAAGCAAGCGGAACGTACTTTTGAAGAAGTGATCAAGACCATAAGGACCGACAATGGGTCAGAATTCAAGAACTACGCCATGGAAGACTTCATGGGTGAAGAGGGGATCAAGCATAAATTCTCCGCACCGTACACTCCTCAACAAAATGGTGTGGTGGAAAGGAAGAACCGGACGATCATTGAGATGGCAAGAACCATGTTGGATGAGTTCAAGTCTCCCCATAACTTTTGGGTAGAAGCTATTGCCACCGCGGTTCATGTCTCCAACCGCCTCTTCCTTCGCCCGGTGTACAACAAGACGCCTTATGAGCTCCTCACCGGGAACAAGCCAAATGTCTCCTACTTCCGTGTCTTCGGATGCAAGTGCTTCGTCAAGAACAACAAGGAGAGACTTGGTAAATTTGAGCCTAGAACAATTTAGGGTATTTTCATTGGCTATGCGGACGATTCCCACGCCTATAGATACTACAACATATCCTCCGGATGTGTTGAAGTATCTTGTGTCATGGTATTCGAGGAATTTAATGGCTCCCAAGTGGAGCAAGTTGTTCCAAGTGATGTAGGTTATGAAGAATCTTCTTAAGTCATCAAGTCTATGGGAGTTGGTCACATCTTGCCATGTGAAGATCAATTTCTTCCAAACCAAGACCTTCCTCATGAAGAAGATTCAAGGTCAACTCAAGTGGAGCCTAGCTCAACTCAAGTAGAACCTTCATCACCATCTCAAGAGAAACAAGATTCTCAAGAGGAGACGCAAGCCCAAGAACAACCACCAAGCCCTCAACCTCAAGAGCAATATCAAGGAGATGATCAAGAACCCCACTCCTCTCAAGATCAAGCTCAAGAAGATGGTCATGACCAAGACAAGCCACAAGAAGAATTTGTTGGTCATGATGGTTTGAAGAGGCGCATCAAGGCCGCCACCAAGGCTAGTGATCTTCAAGTCGACAAGATACTTGGTGATATTTCTAAGGTTGTTTCAACTCATAGACAACTTGCCTTGCTTTCCACCTTTTGTGGCCATCATGCTTTTGTGTCTAGTTTTGAACCTCAAAAGGTACATGAAGTCTTGGGAGATCCAGATTGGGTGAATGCCATGCAAGAAGAGTTGGAATATTTCACCCGCAACAAGGTGTGGTCTCTCGTTGAGAGGCCCAAGGACCATAGGATCAATGTGATTGGCACCAAGTGGGTGTTCAAGAACAAGCAAGATGAGAATGTAGTCGTTACTTGAAACAAGGCAAGGTTAGTGGCGCAAGGGTTTGCTCAAATAGAAGGTATGGATTATGAGGACACCTTTGCGCCCGTTGATACGTCTCCAACGTATCTATAATTTTTGATGCTCCATGCTTGTTTTTACACCATTTGCCTATTGTTTCGTTACACTTCGTGGCACTTTTATGCATTTTCCGGAACTAACCTATTAACAAGTTGCCACCGTGTCAGTTCCCTGCTTTCTGCTGTTTTTGTGTTTCAGAGTGATACATAGGAAATATTCTCGGAATTGGACGAAACAAGTTCCTGAAGTCTTATTTTACCCGGAAGCTTCCAGAGATCCGAAGGAGAGAAGGAGGGGGGCCACCAGGGGCCCACACACAGGGGTGGCGCGGCCAGCCCCTGGCCCGCGCCACCATGGTGTGAGGCCACCTGGCCCCTCCTCTGACATCGCCCCTTCGCCTATAAAGACCCCCCGACGAGAAAAACCTAAGACCCCGATCAATTTTCCAGAACACATCGCGATCCGCCGCCGTCGTCGACCCGAAGATCGGGAGGGTCCAGAAGCTCTTCCCGGCACCCTGCCGGAGAGGGGAATCGCCACCAGAGGTCTTCTTCATCGCCATGCTTGCCTCCGGAGCGATGAGTGAGTAGTCTACCTTGGACTATGGGTCCATAGCAGTAGCTAGATGGTTGTCTTCTCCACCATGTGCTTCATGTTTAGATCTCATGAGCTGCCCTACATGATTGAGATCACCGTTATGTAATTCTACATGTTTGGTTTGTTGGGATCCGATGAATATTGGTGTTTATGATTAAGTTGTTGTACTGAATATTATCTTTTGTTATCTCTATGTTGTTTATGATCTTGCATGCTCTCCGTTGTTAGTAGCTATCTTGGCCGAGTAGTTGCTAGTGACTCCAAGAGGGGGTATTTATGCTCGATAGTGGGTTCATGCCTCTATTTAAGCTGGGGGAGTGACAGAAACCTCTAAGGTTGTAGATGTGATGTTGCTACTAGGGAGAAAACAACATTCATATGCTCAAGGGCATGTGCTTTGTTTACATTACACACTTTGCTGAATGCAATTATCTGTTGTTCGCAACTTAATACTTGTAGAGTTCCCGGATTGATTCACCACAAGTGGATTATTAGTCATAGATGCAGTTGGATGGCGGTCTATGTATTTTGTTGTAATGCCCAGAGTAAATCTCATAGTGATCTTCTTGACATATCACGTTTATCTTTATTCTATCAATTGCCCAACTGTAATTTGTTTACCCAGCATGTGTTATTTATCTTATGGAGAGACACCACTAGTGAACTGTGGATCCCGGTCCTATTTCCATCATATTGCTATCACCTGTTTACTTTACTCGCACTGTTTACTTTACTCGCATACTCTATTGTTTTCCACTCGATACGCTCATAACCTTTGTTTCAAGCAAACCGGTGAGATTGACAACCTCATCGCAAGTTGGGAACGAAGTACTTGGTTGTGTTGTATGCAGGTTCCACGTTGCTGCTCACAAAGCAAAGCTTGGACGAGGCGCCATATATAAATTGTCCTAAGCTATCGCAAGCTAGCAAGCATCACCTTCAGTCGTTTGTCTCTCCTCTCCAAGATCGACATACCTTGGTTTCTTAACTGAGGGAAAACTAGCTGCTATACTCATCACACCTTCCTCTTGGGGTTCCCAACGGGCTGGTCATTCACCATGCATCAAGCTAATTTTCTGGCGCCGTTGCCGGGGAGGAAGTAGAAGACTTCTGCGAGGGGAGTTTTCGCACACACATCCTTTACTTTGTCATTGTTTTGCTTTACTTTATTTATTTTACCTGCATCGTTTTATATCAAAAACCCAAAAAAATTAGAATCCTTGGTAGTTGTTATTTCTTTACTTTCAGTTTATTATGTTGATCCCTAAGTACGTTCTAGAGGACCTCTCAGTAGGTAGTGGTTCGATTATTGGCAAAAGTAACATTGAGGAGTTCTTTAATCACATTAGTATGCATGAGGAAGTTGAGGAAAAATCTTTGGTTGAGCTAGCTCCTAGTATTGAAGTTGCTTCTGCTTATTTGATTCACATGTTGGAAACTAGGTTTGCTAGTCTTAATCCTTTTATGCAATGCATGTTCCTTAAGCTTTATGAAATTGAGGATCCCGAAAAGAAAGCTTTTATTTTGGAAGCTTTGCGCTTAGAATTTAAAGATGTCGTTATTGAAGCTAGAAAGGTTCTTAAACATTTTAATAAACTCGGTTCGCCTATAAAGGTTATTGGTACTAACAATGAAGGAGCCGAAGTACCTATACCTTGCAAGCTCTTGGGATTGTGTGAAGCTTTCGAAAATAATTTTGACTGGATCTGTCCTGAAAATCTTTTTGATAAAAATAGTGTACCAAAGCATGATCACAAAGGGTCTTCTAAAACTTATGTGGATGAAATACAATGCCTTATTGACAAGACTTCTGCAGTTGATCTTGGTGCTTCATCACTTGATGTTACTTGATTCGCAATTTTCTGCGCCTAGCTCAAAGGCGTTAAAGAAAAGCACTCTTGGGAGATAACCCAATGTTTTTACTTTCAGTACTTTTTCTTTTATTTGAGTCTTGGAAGTCATTACTACTGTAATGACCGCTCCTTATCTTGTTTATTTCGTTTTTGTGCCAAGAGAAGCCTCTAATTCGAGTGAGGTAAAGATTTGGGGATGTTGCTGTCCTGAAACTGTTTTCAGTGCTGCACCATAAAAATTCGTATAAATTCTCTGTATATCTTTTGGACCTGCGATTTCTTATGCATATGCCCCAGGTTATATCCAAACTTTTCTTAGTTTAACACTTTTTAATTTGAGCAACATAAAACCCCTAAAAAATTCGACCTTTGTCAGCTGTTCAGTTTTGACAGATTTCTGCCAATATTTGTGTTTGCCACTTTATCGCTTTCTTTTGAGTTCTTTTGATCACGGAACTTTTAGAGAAGTTTCTACAGTAGTATTTGCTATATATGTGGTGGTTTTGAGTTGAAACCTGAAGAAAAAAGAGGATTGATTATATGTTATGCTTGCACTAATGTTGCTAATAGAATTGTGTTTAGTTTTGTATGAAGGAAGTTTTCAAGTGTAGGGATTGGAGAATGATGAGATGAGTTGAAGAATGGAAAAAAGCTCAAGCTTGGGGATGCCCATGCATCACCCCAAGAAATATCCAAGAAGTACAAGCGTCAAATCTTGGGGATGCCTCCGAGGCACCCCTTCTTCATCGGCAAAAAATCAGGTCACCTTTCAAAACACTATATTTTTATTGCTTCATGCACTATGTGTTTTTCTTGGAGCGTCAGTTGTTTTAGTTTTCTTAGTTAGTTTAGTTTGTTTGTTTGCTGCAATAAATGGTTGGACCCCAACAAATTTCTTTTGGAGAAGTAGCCTTGCTTTTCATTTGCCAAGAACGCTCTAGTTTTCACTCTTATTAAAAATCTAGTGTTCTTCTTTTTCTGCTACTGCTTTTGGTTTTCGTTTTCACCTTGATTTGCGTTCAGGCCTTGTCATATCTTTTCATCAAGGTGTATTTTTGCCTCTGATCTTTATTGGTTTTCATCAAAAGAGGTGTCTTTAAAAATTTCAAATGGTGTTGGAAAAGAGAAAAAGCTTTGTGCAAAATAGTGGTACAAGAAGGAGCTTGTGTAGACTGTGGCTTAGGCTTTTTCATGTCATGCTTGATGTCTTTTTGATAGTATGCTTAGTGGTTTTGCTGTAGCATGACTTGTCTCAAATAACTGAGATTGCTTAATGAGCCTTTGAAAAAATCATGCGTTGTTTTTATTGTATGGAAGCATTATTTTGGTTTTCTCCTTGATGCTTTATTTGGGTTGACTTGGTGCATGCTCACACATGTTAGACTCTTACAAAGTCGCCAATAGCCTTCATGATCATTTAGTTTTTGACTTTTGATGCCATCTTATGCTTCTTTTAATGTCGCTTTGTCGCTTTGCATGATTATGGCCATTATTGCTCTCTTAGTTGGTCGCTCCCAGTCTTTTGCTAGCCCTCGCCTTGTACTGAGTATGAGCTCTGCTCGTGCATCCAACTCCTAAAAGCCAAAGTTTGCCAAAGTGTCCACCATACATACCTACTAGCAATTTGCTATTCCGAGTAAATTTGACTTGCTTTTATTTTCTCTTCAAATTAAACTCTTACCAGTGTTATGCGAAATTCGGTCAGTAAAGCTCTCACGAACCGGAAGGCACACTTTACTTTTTCCTGTTCTTAAAAATTTGACATTGTGGTCTCTTATGTTGAGTTGTTATGCTTGCAAGTTGTAAGTTGGAGACTAGCCCAAGCTTTCAACATTGCACTTCTTATTTGAGTTGATATCGTGATCTTTTGTTTATGGATGCCCGCGGTGTGAAATGAATTGGGAATCTTGTGGGGATCATGGAGTTTGTATATGTGTTAGGGAAACGCCGGGCCGCTAATCTAAGCCATGCATAATTCATGGTGAAAATTTGCAGCATACCCATGGTGAACATTCGACGACGCATCTCACAATAAAAAGCTAAACAAAAGGCAAATAAAAGAGATGTCGAGGTGTTCATTGTCTGCTTGTCCTGTCATTTTGGTGTGGGCTTGTTCCATGTCATCGGGCACGGAGGTACCCCATTGGCGGTTCTCAATGATATGCATATACTTACAATGACAAGAGCCTTGCTTGGGACTCTAAGTAAAGTAGCATGAGGTTTGGGTACTCGTCACGGGGCACGAGGTTTTCAACTTATGATTTGTCAAGCATATGCATCATAATTGTTCTCGCATTAACTTTAACCATTCAAGATGCTTATGATGGGGGCAATGAGAGCTCAAAGCCGGTAAGTACCATAATTTTTGAAGGTTATAAAACTTGCAATCACTGCTTCCCTCTGCGAAGGGCCTTTCTCTTACTTTTATGTTGAGTCACCACCTTCTATCTTTATGCACCATTAAGAGAGCATAGTTGTCATTCTTAGTGTAATATGCATTGTCCCAAAGTTCATTGATTGATTCATATTGTTGGTTTCACTTGTTCTTAAATTATTTGTATCTAGTCGCCCTCTTAAACTTGAAGGTGTCCTATGCATTTATGTTTTGCTCTCTTTGAAGGACAAGCTGAAAACCATTTGTATGTTTTTCCTTATGATTTGAACACATGTTTGACTTTCATTGTTTCATTTTCATGATCTTTTGTTTGTGTTCACTTGCATGTTTACAACATGGTTGCTAAGTTCTTATTGTCAAGATTATATCTTTCATGCCCATGTTTTAAGTTCTTATGATCCCAGCTCACAAATGCTTACATATATGATCAAGATTGTGTAGGTGCATGTCACCTCAAAAATTATTCTTTTGTTATCACTTACCTACTCGAGGATGAGCAGGAGTTAAGCTTGGGGATGCTTGATACGTCTCCAACGTATCTATAATTTTTGATGCTCCATGCTTTTTTTTACACCATTTCCCTATTGTTTCGTTACACTTCATGGCACTTTAATGCATTTTCCAGAACTAACCTATTAACAAGTTGCCACAGTGCCAGTTCCCTGTTTTCTGCTGTTTTTGTGTTTCAGAGTGATACACAGGAAATATTCTTGGAATTGGACGAAACAAGTTCCTGAAGTCTTATTTTACCCGGAAGCTTCCAGAGATCCGAAGGAGAGAAGGAGGGGGGCCACCAGGGGCCCACACACAGGGGTGGCGCGGCCAGCCCCTTGCCCGCGCCACCATGGTGTGAGGCCACCTGGCCCCTCCTCTGACATCGCCCCTTCGCCTATAAAGACCCCCCGACGGGAAAAACCTAAGACCCCGATCAATTTTCCAGAACATATCGCGATCCGCCGCCGCCGTCGACCCGAAGATCGGGAGGGTCCAGAAGCTCTTCCCGGCACCCTGCCGGAGAGGGGAATCGCCACCGGAGGTCTTCTTCATCGCCTTGCTTGCCTCCGGAGCGATGAGTGAGTAGTCTACCTTGGACTATGGGTCCATAGCAGTAGCTAGATGGTTGTCTTCTCCACCATGTGCTTCATGTTTAGATCTCGTGAGCTGCCCTACATGATTGAGATCACCGTTATGTAATTCTACATGTTTGGTTTGTTGGGATCCGATGAATATTGGTGTTTATGATTAAGTTGTTGTACTGAATATTATCTTTTGTTATCTCTATCTTGTTTATGATCTTGCATGCTCTCCGTTGTTAGTAGCTATCTTGGCCGAGTAGTTGCTAGTGACTCCAAAAGGGGGTATTTATGCTCGATAGTGGGTTCATGCCTCTATTTAACCTGGGGGGAGTGACAGAAACCTCTAAGGTTGTAGATGTGCTATTGCTACTAGGGAGAAAACAACATTCATATGCTCAAGGGCATGTGCTTTGTTTACATTACACACTTTGCTTAATGCAATTATCTGTTATTTGCAACTTAATACTTGTGGAGTTCTCGGATTGATTCACCACAAGTGGATTATTAGTCATAGATGCAGTTGGATGGCGGTCTATGTATTTTGTTGTAATGCCCAGAGTAAATCTCATAGTGATCTTCTTGACATATCACGTTTATCTTTATTCTATCAATTGCCCAACTGTAATTTGTTTACCTAGCATGTGTTATTTATCTTATGGAGAGACACCACTAGTGAACTGTGGATCCCGGTCCTATTTCCATCATATTGCTATCACCTGTTTACTTTACTCGCACTGTTTACTTTACTCGCATACTCTATTGTTTTCCACTCGATACGCTCATAACCTTTGTTTCAAGCAAACCGGTGAGATTGACAACCTCATCGCAAGTTGGGAACGAAGTACTTGGTTGTGTTGTGTGCAGGTTCCACGTTGCTGCTCACAAAGCAAAGCTTGGACGAGGCGCCATATATAAATTGTCCTAAGCTGTCGCAAGCTAGCAAGCATCACCTTCAGTCGTTTGTCTCTCCTCTCCAAGATCGACATACCTTGGTTTCTTAACTGAGGGAAAACTAGCTGCTATACTCATCACACCTTCCTCTTGGGGTTCCCAACGGGCTGGTCATTCACCACGCATCACCCGGTGCTCGCCTTGAAGCTATTCATCTATTGCTTGCTTATGCTTCTTTCCATTATTTCAAGCTTTATCAAATGGATGTTAAAAGTGCTTTTCTAAATGGCCCCTTGAAAGAGGAGGCATATGTTGCTCAACCCCCGGGTTTCGAAAATCCCAATTTCCTGAATCGTGTGTACAAACTCCATAAGGCGCTCTATGGTCTCAATCAAGCTCCACGTGCTTGGTATGAGCATCTTAGGGATTTTCTACTCACGAATGGTTTTGAAATTGGGAAGGTAGATTCCACCCTTTTCACCAAGCGGGTTAAAGGGGGTGGGTTGTTCATATGCCAAATCTATGTTGATGATATTATCTTTGGTGGGGCTAACGAAAAACATAATAAAGCTTTTGAGAAGTTGATGACACAGAGATTCGAGATGTCCATGATGGGGGAATTGAAGTTCTTCCTAGGCTTTCAAGTGAGACAACTTGAGAGAGGAACTTTCATATCTCAAGAGAAGTACATGAAGGACATGCTCGCATGTTTCGAGATGACCAAGGCCAAGAGTGCAAGAACCCCCATGCCAACCAAAGTGCAACTAGACCTTGGTGAAGGTGAGAAACCGGTGGATCAAAAGGTATATCGCTCCATGATTGGATCCCTTCTCTACCTTTGTGCTTCTAGGCCGGACATAATGCTAAGTGTTGGGTTGTGTGCTCGTTTTCAATCCGCTCCGAAGGAGTGCCACTTTGTGGCGGTCAAACAGATTTTAAGATGCCTCGTTCATACTCCTACTCTCGGGCTTTGGTATCCAAAGGGGTCAACCTTTGATCTTGTGGGCTACTCGGATTCCGATTGGGCCGGTGACAAGGTTGACCAGAAGTCGACCTTCGGGGCTTGCCAATTTATTGATCGGTCATTGGTGAGTTGGTCGTCCAAGAAACAAAACTCCATTTCCCTATCCACCGCCAAAGCCGAATACATTTCCGCAGCATCTTGTTGCACTCAATTGTTGTGGATGAAGCAAACCTTGAAAGACTATGGTGTGTCTCTTGGTATGGTGCTTCTTCTATGCGACAATGAAAGTGCAATAAAGATCGCCAACAACCCCGTCCAACACTCCAGCACCAAACATATCGACATTCACCACCACTTCCTACATGACCATGTCGCAAGGGGTGATATTGATCTCTCTCATGTGAGCACCAATCACCAATTGGCGGATATTTTCACGAAACCTTTGGATGAAGCCCAGTTTGTTGAGCTAAGGAATGAACTTGGTATTCTTGATCCTAAAAACTTGGATTGATTTACTTGCTTATAATCTTTCATTTATCTTGTGTCTAGCTTAGAAACACCGCACACATAGGCCAAAGCCATTTTGTCATGTCTTGGCATAATGCATACCTATGTGTGCTACATTAATTAGACCCAATGTCATGACATGAACCCAAGCATCTATCTTTGCGGTGCCATGACATTTGCGCTTAAACATAGGGGGAGCAATCCTCCAAAATTACCTTGCCTCTTACTTGAACATGTGCATTCTTTTGAGGCTTTTGATCATGTGTTCTTTGAGTTTAATGAGTCTTTTTGTTTCGTGATCAATTTGGTTTTCGTTGAATATTCTCCAAGTTTGTATTGCATTTCTTGAGATTTATGTTACCCTGCACAAGTCCTTGAAACCGACACGCTCTCTCCGTTGTAATCAAGTCAAAGGAGGGGGGCCTTCGACGACTTTTCTTGGATCTTCCCGGCGGCACCGGCCTATAAAACCGGCAGCCTGACGCGTGTACCAGGGTTGCACCGGAACCCTAACCAGAACATGATTCCGGTATAGGCCCGATGTGCACCGGCTATTTCACCGGACAGCCCGATGCCTCGCCTGGCACGACCGGCCCTCAACCGGTCGGTCGGCTCACAACCCGGCGCCGCCGGCTTTCCACTGGGTGACCTAACTCGGGTATAAAAAGGGGGGGACAAGGGGAACCCTAATTCCTTCAGTTCTTTCTTCCCTCTCCTCCCCAACCTCCATGGCCGCCACCCCCTTGTGCTCCTCCAAGTTCTAGTAGATCCCTCCAATAGATTCTCCCCAAACTTCATTCGTTGATGGATCGGGCCTTTTGGAAGATTTATACCGAAGGGTTCATCGATTCTCGCTCGTTTCTTGGAGATCTTGGGAATCTACCCACCAAGAGACCTCCATAGAAGTTCCTCTCTGCCAAGTTAGGGCAAGAGGAGCGATGTCTTTGGGTAATTTATCTCTCTCCCTCTAAAATCACTTCTTTTCCTTGTTACTCATATGTGGATTTGAGATTTAGGGTTAGATCCTTTGCAATTGGAGGTCACACTCTTCACTTCATGGCCTCTAATCTTCTTGTAACTAGTTGGTACATAAGTTAACATGAGTAACCTAGTCGATTTAGTGGAAGTTTTCCAAAAAAATTGCATGGATTTGCTCGCCGACAAGACCCTGGTCTGCACCGGCCTGCTCGGCGCACAGCCCGGTTGCGCCGGGTTCCCACCGGCTGCCTGGCATGCAGCCCATTTTCACCGGACTCTCACCGGCTGCCCAGCGCCAGCTCCGGCGCAGGTCCGGTTCTACCGGCCATCCATTCCATGCTTAATTTTTACTCCTTCCACTTACTCTACTATGTACACTTGTATGCTATGCTAGTTCACTCTTGGCTTCGTGTCTGATTTGTGCATTGGTTTCATTATTTCTCTTTGCATTTGATGTGTTTTCAGATGATGATTTTGGGGTTGGAGATGAGGGGCTCGGAAAGAGGCTCCGTACTAAGAGACCAGAAGGTGCTCGCACAAGTGCAAGAACCGTTGTGCCCAGAAGGTCCGAGAATCTGCCTGTGATCAAGAAGTCAACCTATAGCAAAAAGAGACCTCCGAATCCCAAAGAGCCGGAACAGATTCCTGAAGGCAACCTTGGCACAATGCATGCCAAGCAGTGGAGGGAGTTTCATCTCCGTGATCCTTACCGTTTCAAGAAGAGGACCTATACTGGAGTTGACAAGATGTTCTGGACTGAAGGTCAGAAGCAGATGTGGGATGATCACTACAATGACAAGGCACACTTCAAGAGGGGCTGGGTTGTGCATCAGCATGCACTCCACATGACGCACTACAAAAATCACATTCAGGATGATCTTCACTTCGTTGATGAATGTGTGAATAAGCTCGGTGTTCTTGACATTGCAGCTTTCAAGTATGACTACTACCTCGATGTCATTCACCAGTTCCACTACACTGTCTATTTTGATGAGGACCGCAATATGACTTGGATGACTGGCCCTGAGCAGTGCACTACTAGAAAAAAGCTTACCCGTAGCGCACCTAATATGGCTACCCGTAGCGCATATGTCGTGCGCTGCGGGTAGCACGCTACTAGTAAAAAATACCCGTAGCGCATGTGTGGTGCGCTACGGGTAATAGGCTTACCCGTAGCGCATGTGTCTGGTGCGCTACGGGTATGCATATTACCCGTAGCGCACCTTACACACATGCGCTACGGGTAATATGCATACCCGTAGCGCACCACAAACACATGCGCTACGGGTATGCATATTACCCGTAGCGCATCTTACACACATGCGCTACGGGTAATATGCATACCCGTAGCGCACCATATACACATGCGCTACGGGTATGCATATTACCCGTAGCGCATCAGACACATGCGCTACGGGTTTTTTTTTCGAAAATACTCTATTTCTGCTGCCAAATTACAGTTTTTATACATAATATAGTACAGTATAGAGAATATAACAGGTATACAGAATAATGCAATATAAATAGCATAAAACATGCATGGCATATGAATCACATTGTTTCGAAATAGCATAAAATATAAGAATATTTTCATACAAGTACCACTTGTCCTGTTTCCATTGCACACGTTTCAGACCAAATACTACATCGATATTTCAAACATAACAGAGAGAATAGCACTTGCATTCTTCATAACTGTTAAAGTAGATTACAATTTTCACAGTATATACAACATAGATATAAAAATACAAGCTGAGTTCGCAGGCTTCGCCCTTCTTCATCCTGAACTTTGTAAATGTGACGTACACCATACACCACATTTGGATCAAGTATTCAGGTATCTAGCCAGCCTGTGCACAAAAACCAAATAGTAGTACTTAACAGCAATCAGTAAATACTCAAGTGAAAAAAATCAACAGTATTATATAATTGAAAACAAGCTATAGAAGGGATGCTTGTTTCACTGGATACAAATTATCACCCAACAAATAAATTTATTTAAATTCTTTCCTGTTGCATGAACAACAACATAAAAGCATGATTAACATCTCTATGACAACAGATCCAAAACAACTACTCGTCACTATGTAGAGAGCACCTGAAAATAAATTGCAGGGTGCTAGCATTTTAGCCTAACTGGTGAGCAACACATCATGATTTAGTCAGTTTTCATATATTTTATAAAATGAAAAAGTACCCACAAGCTTATCAGGCATATCTACCAATTCATTCCCCACCTAGATCATTTCATAGCTCACAATCGCTCAACAAAAGGCGCACTGCACAACATCCATCACGAACTGAAACAACCAAGAGGGGGAGAGGGGTGCTCACAGGGATGTCGGGGATGTAGTAGACAAGGTGCAGCATGTCGTCAAGGATGTATCCAACGAACCCTGGGCAAAAATACAGTTACAGAACATCAACCGGTGGCAAAGATTATGAAGAGAAAGGTCACAGATAAATAAGGTTTTCAGGACATAAAACATACTCCCTCCGGCACGAATTAGATGACGGACCACCAGTTCATTTTATTTTTTGCAAAACACCCCCTAGAGTTTGAGTTCTTCCACGTTTAGCTCCCTGGCATCAGAAATCAAATCGCGTCCTTTCCAGTCGTCCTCCCCGGCCGTCGTCGCCATCCCTCGACGCCGTCCGTAGCTCCGCCGCCGCCTGCTCCCTCGCGGAGGGCGGGGGCCCTATGCCTCTTGGGCTCCCTGGGCCAGCGGGGCGGAGAGATCCTGCCCGACTCGGCCTGCCCCTTGCCGCCTCCTCCGCTCGTCAACCCAGCTCGCTCGTCGACCCTGGCGCGGGGAACAAGGCCACGCCGCCGCCCCCGCAGCAGAAGCACCAATAGCTCACCCCTGTCCACCACCTAGACGCCGCCCCTGTCCACCTCGTGGACGTCGAGCAGCGGCATCACATCCTGCCGGCTTCACGTCCTCATGCTAGCGCCCTCGCGCCGCCGGCCTCGAGCTCGAGCTCCTCCACGGCCAAGTTTGTGCTGGCAAGTCCACGGCCAAATCCGGTGACCAAAAACCGGCAGCACCGCCACCCAAGTGTCGCAAGCATCGCGCGGACGCTCACTTGTGGAGTTCTTCTCTAAAAAGAATAAGATACAGGGAATTTTAGTTTGCAATTTCTCAGAAAAATCAGTTAGGAATTTCTCTAAAAATTCAGTATATGCCTCGATAAATCTAGTAATCTCGAGGTATATATCACGATGAATCTAGTAGAGGTATATATCTTGAGCATTCAGCAATGCTTTCCCCTTAGTGGGAGTTTGGTAGTTCCATTGAATTAACCACATGACACCTATGGAATTTATTTTTGGGAATGCTATCAAATATTCAAACTGGGTTCAGGTTACTCGCATTATGGAATATAAGTGTGTCCCCCCTCCTTTTGCACTTATGGTGCAGTGAACATATGTTTGCCCTGCTGCTGTTCTCTTTGACAAGGACCAGCTTCTCCTCTTAATGAAAAGATGCAAATAAGCTTCTTGTGTATTCTCTAGAAAAAACGTTGTAGCAATAAGGTTACCATTTAAGACACTGGTAAAGTGATGAAATAAGTAAGTCCTAAATCACTAGCTATATTGGTAAAGTGAACGTTGCATCAATTTATATCACAAAAATCACTAGCTCTATGTAACTGGTCAGTCAAATTTTAATGTGCTTTTCAAGAACAAATTTCAGAGTTCATACAGCATGTGCAAAATAGTCTTGCACCAGGCTCGTTTGGATAGGAAGGGATAAGACCTAATTCCTTCTATTCGACACTGGAACTGTACAAAAATCCATACCCATCCAAATGAAAAGGGCAAAATCTCCACCTATCCGAATAAGAAAGACATAAAAAACAGGCACGATTCATCTCTACAACTAGGTGAAAAATGGTGACTGGACAGGCAGGAGTAACAGCTAGGCGCTATAGGCTGCAACACCACTTTATTCATTCGTTTCTCCTTTCATCAAAGGAGAGAAGAAAAGTAAGCTAGCAACACAAGTTTTTGTTCTGGTCACAACGCAGGGACAAAAGATCTTGGCACGATGGAGCAGCCAACTTCAACTCATCTTTGTTCTGAGCTGAGAGTTGGGCATACATGTGCCTTGCCATTTCAACAAGCATTGATAAGAGCACCAGGATAATATTACGCCAATATACTTTCTCAAAGGACAACAAAATCGAAGGACCTAACCATGATAGGGGATTCAAGGTGGGAGCCATGGTTTTTGGCAGACTTCCAAGTTTCAGTAGTATAATCTCATTAGATAGCACTACTGATAGCTAAAGTGCACTTTGTTGCATAATGCATGAGATGCTATACCTGAACAGGACAGCGGTGATAGAGCTGCCCTGTCATCCGCCGGTGTTCACCATATCAGCCACCGACTTCAACCCATCCCAGTAGCTCTCTTCCAGTGGCAATCTCAGAACTTCTCCCCAGATGCAGTAGTGACTTCATTGGCTAGTTCATCACTTGGTGTGAAGATTCCTGGAGTGAAATTTGTTTTAGTATGCAACAATGTGTTACATGAATCAAGTTTCCCTAAATAGGCATAGCAGATAAAGTATAATCCCAAGATGCTAGAGCAAGGAACCAGGTTTTACCATCATTACAAGTACAGCAAAATATCCAATTCACATACAGCTTAAAGTTTTTTGTTGCAATCATCAAACTATCCAAATTTGTAAGAACAGAACATGGCTCCTAAGAACAATTAATTACCTTGTCAACACCTTGATAACAAGCATACACCAAAGCATGAACAAAGGAATATGTTGTCTAATACAAAGCAGTGGAAAAATTGGATCATATTCTTTTTTATCATATTGTACCTATACCTTGTACAAACTACCTGCTTGGATTGTGCCAACGCCATCAGCCAGGTCGAACCGCCTGGCACCCCCAAACTAGCTATGGTTATCCATACAAGCCAGAAGGAAGTGCTCCAACTTTCAGTCATGGATTACTTCATTGAATCCAAACAAGTCGCTGATTTAGTAGTACTCCAAATTAACAGAGACTTGCTTTCCTAAAAAACACAGCAGGGCGCCTTCGCTTCTACCAGGCGGACTGAAATTAGCAGGGGATGAGGCAAACAGAGAAGAAACAAACCTGTGATGACAGTTGAGGCGAAGAAGAACCTGCGGGAAAAGTCATCCAGTACCGCCGCCCCTTCCGCGTCGATGGCGCTGGACGCCGTCACAGTCAAGAACGCTGTGCGTCCTGTCGGCATCGGTGTCGCCCCGAAATTTTAGACGGACTAGGACGCAGCGGGCATCCTCTTCGAGGGAGAGGGGAGCTGGGAGGACGACGGATGAAGACGAAGTTGCCGGGGCGGAAGATCTGGCCGAAGACGAAGTTGCCGGGGCGGAAGATCTGGCCGAATGGCCCCGAGCGCACCGAGTACATGGTGCCCGGCTCGAGGTCCATGAGCACGGCGCGGCCGTGGCGTCGATGCCGTGCTCGTCGCAGATCACCTCCCAGAGATCGGCACGGACGAGGATGAATACGTCCTCCTGCGCCGCGAGGGATATAGGAGAGAGGGGATAGTGGCCGCCGCACCAGGGGAGAGGGTCGGGCGGCGCGAGGGAGAGGAGAGGGTCTGGCGGCGCGAGGGAGAGAAGAGGGAGGGGAATGGCTAGGGTTTGGGGGAAGAGAGGAGGTGGCTGCGGCGGTGGGGGAATGGGAGGGATAGGGTTTGAGGGTTAGGGTTTGTGGGTCGCCCTCTTTGCAAATTTATACGAGAGGTGGGTAACGTTGGATCAGCGCGTGGACGGCCTAGATCCGTTTCATTTGGTGATCCGTGGGAGCAATGGTACTACCTTCTGATTGGTCCGAGACGACTAGTTTTGACCATATTTTAAATTCAACCCAAATAATTCAAAACAAATTCAAAAAATAGAAAACCTCCGCATAATGTCATGTTATGTGACCTAGTTGGAAGGAAAAATAACAAAATTGTATTATCGCAAATATTCTAGAAATCCCTTCCCATAAATAAGCTACCATGTACGAAGTTTTATGGCTTTCAAGCCAGATGAGCTAGTTATGGCCATAATCATGGCATAGTTTGTTCAAATGACTCCATATTATGCACATGTGTGCATCTTGGTATGGAAAACAAAGTTGTTTTGGGGAGTTTTAATTTTCTTTGCACAAAAAAATCATTTTTCATTTTCTTAATGCTAAAAATGGGTTATTTTGTGAAGCATCTACCAAAAATATGTTTCCAAAATGGACCACCAAATTTTAAATGATATTATATCATATTTGATCCACAATTCACCAGTTGTTTGCATGTAAAAAGTTGTATAGCCACCCCTCAGAAAAAGACAAATATCTGCCGATTCAGCTGGAAGCGGGTCAAATTTGAACTACAGGTGCTTCATAGTTTGCTCATGTTTTTTTCCAAAAATAATTTTTAGGTACACAAGTATCTATTTCATCAGAGATCCATAAATAGTTTGGCAAGATTCTATCCCAACCTAGGAGCGGTCACGCCCACCGTTTTGGTCGCATTTTGAAATCGGCATAAGAAATTCAAAAACGATCAAAACAATACAAATCCTTCGCGTTGTAGCATGTTATGTGACCTAGTTGCCATGAAAAATAATAAACTTTGAATATTGCAACTATTTTGAAAAAGTGTTCATAAAAAAGAGCTATCTCGTACAAAGTTTCATGGCTTTCAAGCCAGATGAGCTAGTTATGGGCACAACCACGGCATAGTTTATTCAAATGACCCCATATTGTGTACATGTGTGCATATTGGGATGACAAACAAAGTTGTTTTGGGGAGTTTTAATTTTTGTTGCACAAAAAATTCATTTTTTATTTTATTAGTGTCGAAAATGGTTTTTTTTGTGAAGCGTCTACCAAAAATATGTTGCAATAATAGAACAACCAAATTTTTAATGATATTATATCATATTTGATACACAATTCACCAGTTGTTTGCATGTAAAAAGTCGTATAGCCACCCCTCAGAAAAAAGACAAATATCTGCCGATTCAGCTGGAAGAGGGTCAAATTTGAACTACAGGTGCTTCATAGTTTGCTCATGTTTTTTTCCAAAAATAATTTTTAGTTACACAAGTATCTATTTCATCAGAGATCCATAAATAGTTTGGCAAGATTCTATCCCAATCTAGGAGCGGTCACGCCCACCGTTTTGGTCGCATTTTGAAATCGGCATAAGAAATTCAAAAACGATCAAAACAATACAAATCCTTCGCGTTGTGTCATGTTATGTGACCTAGTTGCCATGAAAAATAATAAACTTTAAATATTGCAACTATTTTTAAAAAGTGTTCACAAAAAAGAGCTATCGCGTACGAAGTTCCATGGCTTTCAAGCCAAATGAGATAGTTATGGGCACAACCACGGCATAGTTTGTTCAAATGACCCCATATTGTGTAAATGTGTGCATATTGGGATGAAAAACAATGTTGATTTGGGAAGTTTTAATTTTTGTTGCACAAAAAATTCATTTTTCATTTTATTAGTGCCAAAAATGGGTTATTTTGTGAAGCATCTACCAAAAATAAGTTTAAAAAATGGACCACCACAAATTTAAATCATATTATACCATATTTTATACAGAATTAACCATTTGTTTGCATGGAAAAAGTTTTCTAGACACCCCTCAAGAAATTCACAAAATTTAGCCGATTCAGCTGGAAGCGGGTCAAATTTGAACTACAGGTGCTTCACAGTTTGCTCATATTTTTTTCAAAAAATCATTTTTAGTTACAAAATTATCTATTTCATCAGAGATCCATCAAAAGTTTTGCAAGATTCAACACCTACCTAAGAAGGGTCATGCTCGTCGTTTTTATCGCATTTTAAATACACCTTAATAGCATTTTAGTGATTAAATTTCAGTTTACTAATTTATTTTGTCGATAAAAATATTTAATGTTGTTATATATGTAATGAAAAGAATTTACAAAGTTTTTTGAATTTATTTGACCTAATCTTGAATCTTTTTCATATCTTTTGTGTTAAAATCTTAACAGAAATGGAGAAAGCAAAGAGGAAAAAAAACATTACCCGGATTCCACATCGGCCCAGGTTATAGCTGCAGCGGCCCAAGCCCAATATATGAAATTTTCATCTACTTAAAAGGAACTAGCGTGGCCTTCTATCACAAGAGCTGCTTTACCTTGGTGGTAAGGAGACTCACCGCGTACGGGGAGGTCTTGGGTTCGAAACCCAGCCTATATGCATATTGCAAAGTATTTTGCCAGTCCGCCGTGGGACCCACCCGTCAGCCCAGCGGGACCCGCCCGTCAGCCTGCATGTCCCAGGACCCGCTTGTCAGCCATGGGACCCGCTCGTCAGCCTAGGTTGACCAGTTGCGAGGTCTGCCCACACTTACCCGTAGCGCATATGGTACACATGCGCTGCGGGTAGTTCAATTACCCGTAGCGCACCTATACACATGCGCTACGGGTAACATGGGACTGCCTATACCCACACTTACCCGTAGCGTATGTGATATATATGAGCTGCGGGTAGTTCAACTACCCGTAGCGCACCTATACACATGCGCTACGGGTAACATGGCACTGCCTCTGCCCACACTTACCCGTAGCGCATATGTACAGGTGCGCTACGGGTAGTTGAACTACCCGCAGCGCATGTGTATCACATGCGCTACGGGTAAGTGTGGGCAGAGCTCCCCATCCAGGCCTACATATACCCGTAGCGCATTTTATATATGGTGCGCTGCGGGTATATGATATACCCATAGCGCATTTACACACATGCGCTACGGGTAAATACCCGCAGCGCACCATATATACGGTGCGCTACGGGTAGCTGTACTACCTATAGACGTTTTCCTAGTAGTGGTGCTATGGCACATATGCTGATTTCTGTGAGGCTCTTGGTTATGATGCAGCAGATGACTCTGGGTACAAAGTTCACTGTGAGGCAGCCACGGCGGTGAGCGACATTTCCTTCTGCTATCCTACTTCAGACCGTGTGGCTGAGCCTCCCGCTCTCTCTGGCATGTACTACTCGTTCAATGCTTTGGCCAAGTTTTTCCGTGAGAATCTGGTTTGCAAGAAGGGAGATGCTTCTAACATTCGTGGCCATCATATCAACCTTCTCTACTGGTGCAAGCCTGGTCGTCAGAGGAAGATTGATGTGTGTGATTTCATCTTCTGTGAGCTGAAGAGGTCGGTGCTCTCCCGCATGACTCCGGGGTTTTGTGCTTTTGTTCAAAAGTTCATTGACTCCAGGGTGGCTGGTAAGTTTGCACATACCGGCGAGCGCTACAAGCATGCCAGTTTCTTCCTTGGGCTTAGTGAAGGTTGGGTGGAGCATCCTAATCTTCATCGTCCCTCGGCTACTTCCTTTGGTTCTCTCAGGGCCTCTAGTTCACGCCATGCCACTCCTCGCAAGAAAAGTGGAGCTGCCAAGTTCTTCAAGAATCTATGGGATATGTGCAAGAATACTAATGATGTGGCACATCAAGCCTTAGTGATGTCTCAGGACACACGGATCCGCGAGAATGAGTTCTTTGCTTCCAAGAACTACGCTTATCCTCCTCCCGGTCCGGAATTGAACCCCGTGCCCATGGTCAACTATGTGATGCCTCCTCTTGATGATGCGATGTTCCATGGATACTCTATGTCATTCCCTCAAGCCCATTCTCGTCCCTCACGGACTAGGACATTTACTGATAATGAGATTCATGAAGATGAAGACGAACGTGAAGATGAAGGCGCGGAAGAAGAAGATGCAGAGGAAGCCAAGTCTCCACCTCCACCATTTGTCTAGTTGCTTTCAGTTGCCACTCTCTTACTCCTTCGTTTTTGGTGTTTCGATGCCAAGGGGGAGAAGTGAGTAGAGTTCTCTTTGCACAAGCCATCGTTCTTTGGTGCTTTCCTCTTGGCTTGTGCTTGCTATTTTAGTTGGTTTTCGAACATTTGGTCTTTCTGTGGATCTTAAGTGATGAACCGTGTGAAAGTCCCATATGTTTGGGCAAGTGTGCTTAATTATTGTATGCGACTAAGTTATCTATGCGTCTTATCTATCTTGTTTACTCCCATGCATGGATAGTTTAGCTTATTTGTTTCACTTGCCATATTATCTTGTTGTTCCTATTTATATTAGAGAAGCTTCCCATACTCTACATATATGTTGCACATTGCATTCCAACGCAACTCAATCATGTGCAAATATTATGGGAGAGCCGCTCTAATATATGCAGAAACTTGTGCTTACATGCTTATTACCTTTTTTATGAACTCTAGCTCGGTTTGTCATCGTTAACCGAAAAGGGGGAGATTGTAAGGGTATTTTACCCTTAACCTTTATTTTGATTAACTATGACACATGAGCTAGTGATGATCTAATATGTCTTGCTAGCCTTATTTGCAGGTTTTAGTTCATCATGCTTGATGGAAGGAGTTGTGAGACCCCCCATTTGTTTCAAAGAGACGGTAGTTCCCTTATTGCTTTATTTACTTTTTGAGTATAGGAACTCCGCACTATTAAGAGGGGTAATCTTGATGAACTCAGTGGAAAGGTGACCTATTTTCTTTTTCATATCCTACTACTCATATATGCCAAACACTTCGCCAAAAGTTCATGGGGAGAATGGCTTGTTTGAAGCAGAATTTCCTGGTCCGGTATGACCGGTTGCGCCGGGCGCTACGCCGGCCTGCCTGGTACAAGCACCGGGCCCCAACCAGAATTCTATTCTGGCGGGGGTCTCAGTTCTGGGCCGGTGCAGTAGCCGGCGGCCCTGGTGCAGGCTTCGGTGCGTCGGGCGCTACGCTGGCCTACCCGGTACAAGCATCGGGCCCCAACCGGAATTCTGTTCTGGCGGGGTCTCGGTTCTGGGCTAGCGCAGTAGCCGGCCGCTCCGGTGCAGGCTTCGGTGGTCACCAGCTCACCCGGTGCAGGGCCAGCGTCGCCGGGCTGTGCGTCGGACGACCGGTGCTGGTCCGGTTTCACCGGGCTGCGCACCGGCCGGTCCTGCATAGAGGCCGGCGTCACCGACTTTGCGCCGGCTGGACGTGGGAATTCTTCCTCAAACGGCTACTTCTCCCCCTGGATTATAAATACCCCTTCACCTACCTTGGAGAGGATAAAGCTGCCATTCAAATCATATCCTTGCCTTCATTCTCTCTCTCCTCCATTAAAGAGCATTCAAATCTTGAGGATCTCCCATTCTACCCACTCAAATCGAAATCCCTTTGGTAGAAAGATAGAGGAGACCCCGATCTACGTTTCCACCAAGCCAAATTTCATTCCCCCTTGTGTTCATCGAGTATTGCTTGTTACTCTTGGGTTTGTGGGAAACCCTAGGCAGCTAGGGTCGCCCGGAGGCATTCGGCTTGTGATTCACCCCGTGGAAAGTTTGTGAGGGTTTGGAGACCACCCTAAGGTCTACCATGAGTGATTGGGCTCCTACTTCATGGAGGAGGCTCAAGGAGAAGAAGGTGAGCCTTTGTGGCGCTTGAGTACCCTTCGTGGGGATTCACACCTCTCCAACGGTGACTAGCTCTCCCCCAAGAGAGTGAACATCGGGATACATCTTCATCTCTGCGTGCCTCGGTTATTTCTATCTGAGTCCCTTTACTTGTGTTTTACCTTTGTGATAGCCTTCGAGCTTGAAGTACTTTGCATAGCATCATATAGGTTGCTCACCTAGTTGTTAGGCTCACACTTATATTCCGCAAAGCCTAAAACTAGTGAAAAGAGAAGTAAAATTTGTAGAAACCTATTCACCCCCCCCCTCTAGGTTAGACCATCCATCCTTTCAGATGTTCCTCTTGCTGATGTTTCTAAGAAGAAACCTTTGGGGAGGATTAATGATGTTCTTATTATGGTTAACAATAACCTTGTTCCCATTGATTTCCTTGTTTTGGATATTGAATGCAATGCTTCTTGTCCTATTATTTTGGGAAGACCTTTTCTTAGAACTATTGGTGCTATTATTGATATGAAAGAAGGCACCATTAAATGATAATTCCCACTCAAGAAAGGTATGGAACACTTCCCTAGAAAGAGAAAGAAGCTACCTTTTGATTCTATTCTTAGAGCAAATTATGATCTTGATGCTCCTTTATTTGAAAATACTTGATTCTCACTTTCTGCGCCTAGCTCAAAGGCGTTAAAGAAAAGCACTCTTGGGAGATAACCCAATGTTTTCTTTTCAGTACTTTTTCTTTTTGTTGAGTCTTGGAAGTTATTACTACTGTAATGACCTCTCCTTATCATTTTTATTCCGTTTTTGTGCGAAGAGCAACCTCTAATTGGAAGAAGGTAAGATTTGGGGAAGTTGTTGTCCTGAAACAGATTTTGGTGCTTCACCGTAAAAATTCGTGGGGAGAAAGAGGATTTCTGTGAGGGGAGTCTCTCACTTCCAAACTCTTTACTTTGTTATTGTTTTGCTTACTTTCTTTACTTTATTTTTCTTGCTTCCTTATATCAAAAATACAAAAAAAATTAGTTCCTTTTATAGTTGGTATTTTGTTACTTTATTTTTAGTTCATTATGTTGATCCCTGAGTATGTTCTGAAAGACCTATCAGTAGGTACTGGTTCTATAATTGGGAAAGATAACATTGAGGAATTCTTTAGTTATGTCAGTAAGCACAAAGATGTTGGGGATAGATCCTTAGCAGAACTTGCTCCTAATTATGAAACTGCTGCTGCCTACTTAGTTCACATGTTGGAGGCTAGGTTTGTTAACCTTAACCCCATAATACAACAAATGTTTCTTAAACTTCATGATGTTGAAGACACTGAAAAGAGAGATTTTATTCTGGAAACTTTGCATAAAGAATTTAGAGATATTGTCATAGAAGCTAGGAAAGTCCTTGATCATTTTAATATGCTTGGCTCATGTGTATATGTTATTGGTACACTTGAAAATATAGACAAAACCAAACCTAAAAGTGGGGAGGAAATCAAAATACCAATACCTTTTAAACTTTTAGGAATGCATGAAGCTTTGGAAAAGAATTTTGATTGGATTGTTCCTGAAAACCCATTTGATGAAAGTAGTGAACCCAAGAGTGTTGAGAGAGGATCTTCTAAAATTATGTGGATAAAATACAATTCCTTGTTGGAAGTATTTCTGGTATTGATCTTGATGCTTCTTCACTTAAAAATACTTGATTCTTACTTTCTGCGCCTAGCTCAAAGACGTTAAAGAAAAACACTCTTGGGAGATAACCCATGTTTTCTTTCAGTAAATTTTTCTTTTGTTGAGTCTTGGAAGTTGTTACTACTGTAATGACCTCTACTTATCATTTTTATTTCGTTTTTGTGCCAAGAATAGCCTCTAATAGGAGGAAGGTAAGATTTGGGGAACTTGATGTCCCAAAACAGATTTCTGCGCTTCGCTATAAAAATTCGTGAAAAATCCCAGAATATCGTATTGATCTGCCATTTTTTGTTCACATGCCCCAGTTTATTACCTAACTTTCGTTAATTTTGCACTTTTCGATTTGAGCAACGAAAGATTTTTGAAAAAATCGATCTTTACGTGCCGTTCTGTTTTGACAGATTTCTGCCACTATTTGCATTTGTCTCTTGATCTCTTTCTTTTTGAGTTCTTTTGATCATGGAACTTTTTAGAAGAAGTTGCTACAGTATCTAATATTTTAATAGATGTTGTACTTGTGTTAAAACTGAACCAAAAGTGGATCTACTATCTTGCATAAACTAATGTTGCTAATGAGAATTGTGTGAAGTTTTGTATGAAGGAAGTTTTCAAGTGTGGGGAAAGGAGAATGATGAGATAAGATGAAGATTGGTCAAAAGCTCAAGCTTGGAGATGCCCATGTCACCCCAAGAAATATCCAAGAAGTACAAGCGTCAAAGCTTGTGGATGCCCAAGGCACCCCCTTCTTCATCAACAAAAATATCAGGTCATATTTTAAGACACTATATTTTTATTGCTTCATATGCTATGTGTTGTTCTTGGAGCATCTGTATTTTTGCTTTCGGTTTTCTTTTGTTTTTTCTGTAATAAATGGTTGGACCCCAGCATATTTCTTTTGGAGAAGACACACTCCGTTTTCATTGCCTAGAACACTCTAGTTTTCACTCTTATCGTTCTACGAGTGTTCTCTTTTGCTAGTACTGCCTTTAGCTTTTGTTTTTAGCCTTTATTTTTGTTCAGAACTTTTTAGTTCTTTGTAATTAGGTGTGTTTAGACCTCTGGTATTTGTTGATTTTTATCCTTGAGAGTTGATTCAAATAGGTTGATTGGTGTTGGAAAAGAGTAAAATATTTCATGCTTATAGTGGTGCAAAAGGGAGCTTGTTTAGACTGTGGCTTAGACTTTAGCATGTCATGTTAGATACTATTTTGATTATATGCTTAGTAGTTATTGTTGCAGCATGACTTGTCTCAAATGACTGAGAGTGCTTAATGTGCCTTTGAAAGAATTATGTGTTGTTTTTATCATATAGAAGCATAATATTGTGGTATTCTCCTTTGATGCTTTATTTGGGTTGACTTGGTGCATGCTTACACCATGTTATGACTATAAACCAGTCGCCTCAAGCCTCTATGATCATTTAGTTTTTGACTTGTAATATCTCTTTATGCTTTGATTAATAATGTTTTGTCGCTATGCATGATTATGGCCGTTATTGCTCTCTTAGTTGGTCGCTCCCAGTCTTTTGCTAGCCTTCATCTGTACTGAGTATGAGCTCTACTCGTGCATCCAACTCCCAAAAACCAAAGTTATTTCAAAGATTCCACTACAAATTCCTATGCATGGCATTTCAAACCATTCCAAGTAAATTTTCATGTGCTACCTTTCAAAACCTTCAAAATACTTCTCATTTTGTGACACTGTTTTTAGCTCATGAGGACGTAGTGGTTGGGTTTGTTATCTTCCATATTAAATTAAGTACCCTCGACTTGCATGCTTCATCAGCTTATCACTAATTTTGCAAGAGAGCTGGTCAGACCATTATAACTTAAAAAAAAGAGAGAAAAAAAGGGCACTCCTCCATGGTATGAGATTGTTGGCAGGCACCTGAGGATTCGGTTAGCCATGGTTTGTGAAAGAAAAGGTGGGGAGGAGTGCCAAACTTTATAAAAGAGCATGTAAATGCCTATTTTCAATACTCGGAACCGCTCTCAACTTGTTTAGTATGGAAGATAACATGAACCTCATTGTCATTCGTTAACATGAACAACCACCTCCCAAAATAATTTTTATCTCTATTTTACAAATGAAAAGCTCTAGCACATGTTAAATCCCTACTTCCCTCTGCAAAGGGCCTTTTTTACTTTTATGTTGAGTCTTCATCTTTTATCTTTATGCACCGATTAAGAGAGCATAGTTGTCATTCTTAGCATAATGTGCATAGTCCCAAAATTTATTATTGATTGATTCATGATTATGGTATTGCTTGTTCTCAAATTATTTGTATCTAGTCACCCTTTTGAACTTTGAAGGTGTCCTATGCATTTATGTTTTGCTATTCCATGAGGGACAAGCTGAATACCACTTTGCTATGTTTTCTCTATGCTTCAAACAAACAAATGACTTTCAATGCATTATTATTCATGATCTTTTGTTTGTGTTACTTTTCATGTTGTAACATGGTTGTTAAGTTCTATTGTTAGAATTATATCTCTTATGCCCATGTTTAGAGTACTTTGATCTCAGCTTGCAATGCTTTACATCGACTTGATCAAGATTGTGTTGGCTGCATGTCACCTCAAAAATTATTTTTTGTTATCACTTACCTACTCGAGGACGAGCAGGAGTTAAGCTTGGGGATGCTTGATACGTTGCAAACGTATCTATAATTTTTGATGCTCCATGCTTGTTTTACACCCATTGCTTTATGTTTTGTTTACATTTTTTTATGCATTTTCCTATTAACAAGATGCCACAGTGCTAGTTCCTGTTTTCTGCTGTTTTTGTATTTCAGAAAAGTTATACAGGAAATATTCTCAGAATTTAACGAAATGAAAGCCAAAGTTCCTATTTTACTGACACAAAGATGGAGTCTAAAGGGGAGATGGAGACCAGCCAGGAGGCGGCCACACCATAGGCTGGTGCGGCCCCACCCATGTCCGCGCCGGGCCCTGGTGTGGGCCCCTCGGCCGCCCTCTGACATCGCCCTTCCGCCTATAGATTCACTTCATCAAGAAAACCCTAAAGAGAGAGCCTCCATCCATGAAAAGTACTGTAAGCCATCGCCGTCGTCGACCCGAGATCGGGAGGGTCCAGAAGCTCTTCCCGGCACCCTGTCGGAGAGGGGAATCATCACCGGAGGCCTTCTTCATTGCCATGACTGCGTCCGAAGTGATGCGTGAGTAGTTCACCCCTGGAACATGGGTCCATAGCAGTAGCTAGATGGTTGTCTTCTCCAATTTGTGCCTCATGTCTAGATCTTGTGAGCTGCCTATCATGATCAAGATCATCTTTATGTAATTCTACATGTTATGTTTGTTGGGATCCAATGAATATTGAGTACTATGTCAAGTTGATTGTTGATTTATCATGTCTATGCTATTTGTGATCTTGCATGCTCTCCGTTGTTAGTAGATGCTTTGGCCAAGTAGATGCTAGTGACTCCAAGAGGGAGTATTTATGCTCGATAGTGGGTTCATGCCTCTAGTAATCTGGGAGAGTGACAATAACTTCTAAGGTTCTAGATGTGCTTTTGCTACTAGGGAGAAAACAACAATCTTTTATTCAAGGATAATTGTATTGTTTACATTACATACTTTGCTTAAGGCGATAATCTGTTGTTTGCAACTTAATACCCAAAGGTTGTTCGGATGATATCCTAAGGGTGGATTATTAGTCATAGATGCAGTTGGATTACGGTCTATGTATTATGTTGTAATGCCCAAATGAATCTCATAGTGATCTTCATTACATGTACATGCATTGTTATGCATTCTTTATTTTGTCAATTACCCAACTATAATTTGTTCACCCAGCATGTTATTTATCTTTATGGAGAGACACCTCTAGTGAACTGTGGACCTCGGTCTATTCTTTTACATTGATAATACCATCTACTGCAAGCACTGTTTACTTTCCGCAAGTATTATTTTTCTTCACCGCAAACAAACTACTTTTTCCACACTATACGTCTAATCCTTTGTTTTCAGCAAACCAGTGAGATTGACAACCTCACTGTAAGTTGGGGCAAAGTATTTTGGCTGTGTTGTGTGCAGGTTCCATGTTGTTGTCTGACGCCGGCAGTGCGCCCTACCATAAGTCAGCTAGCAACAACCTTCAGAAGTGATTTCTTTCTCCTACTGGTCGATTAAACTTTGGTTTCATACTTTGGGAAAACTTACTGCTATGCTCATCATACCTTCCTCTTGGGGTTTCCCAACGGGTCATGTGAGACATCAATGAACCAACAAATTTGGCATAGACATTCCCATCATGTGCACGGCAAAGAACATAAGAAGGATTATATTTTCCTGCAAAGTTGTTATGATTAGGCATAGTGATGACCCACAAGTATAGGGGGTGTATCGTAGTACTTTCGATAAATAAGAGTGTCAAACCCAACGAGGAGCAGAAGGTGTTGATGAGCAGTTTTGATCAAGGAATCACTGTAAATACTAGCAAACAGGTTTTCAGGGGTATTTGGTAATATGAGTAAATAAAGTGCGAGTAAATAAAAGACAGTAGTAACAATTGCAGCAAGTGGCCCAATCCTTTCTTCAGCAAAGGACAAGCCGGTTGTGTACTTACAATAACCCAACATTCTCGAGGACACACGGGAGTTTCTGTCAAGAGCTTTCACTTCATAAAGCCAATAGTCTTTATTGGTTTGATAGGTGTTATGGGGGTGAACCTGTGCTAGCGCACTACCCTTACTAGGATAAATACACACTTGTGATTATACCCCTTGCAAGCATCCGCAAATACAAGAAAGTAATTAAGATAAATCTAACCACAGCCTTAAACTCTAAGATCCTACGCTCCCTGGTGCAATGGTTTCCCAACGGAGGTTTAGGTTTCTGTCACTCTAGCAACCCCACAATCGGTAGCCAAATACATAATGCATCTCACTAGGCCCATAAATGGTGAAGTATCATGTAGTCGACGTTCACATGACACCACTAGTGAAATAGCACCACAACAATATCAAACCATTAAATATTTCTCAACAATAATTCACTACTAACATCTTGACTTCTCCCATGTCCTCAAGAACTAAACGAACTACTCACAAGACATCATATGGATCATGATCAGAGGTGAAATAATGGTAAATAACAATCTGAACATAAACCTTAATTCAATGGTTCCACTCAATAGCATCAACTACAAGAGTAATCAACACCGGGAAAGTTTCCCCTATGAATATAACATGATCCAACTCAAGATGTTACAGCGGCATGGCGTGGTGATGGTGGAGATGAAGGTGCTGGTGATGGGGATGATGATGATGATGATCCCGATGAAGTCCGGTGCGATGGTGATGACGATGGCGACGATCTCCCCTCTCCGGGAAGGAATTTCCCCGGCAGATTTCTCCCTGCCGGAGAGCTTTTCTCTCTCTGGTGTTCTCCGCCCCGCAGAGGCGGCTGTGTCTAACTATGAGCCCCCCCCCTTGACTTAGGTTTTCGGGGACGATGATGTACGCGAAGGGGCGGGACCAGAGGTGGGCCAGGGCGGCCTCACGCAGGGCTGGCGCGGCCAGGGGGCTGGCCGCGCCACCCTGGCGTGTGGGGCCCTCCTGGCTCCTCTCGACTCCTCCTTCTGGCTTCCTGAGTCTTCTAGGAAAATATAATTTCTGGGTATTTTTCTGGAATTTTCCTGATCTTCAAAATATGGTCCCTTGATGGTCCTTTTTCCAGCAGAATCCTGAC
This sequence comes from Dactylis glomerata, assembly GCA_007115705.1. Lineage (NCBI taxonomy): Eukaryota > Viridiplantae > Streptophyta > Magnoliopsida > Poales > Poaceae > Dactylis > Dactylis glomerata. The sequence continues at coordinate 4,624,215 of QXEO01000545.1, read as the reverse complement.
TCCGGCAGCAACTCCTCCAAAGATCATCGAACATGTGAAAACAAAGGAAATAACATAAGTATCAACTCTAAATATGAAATATATCAATGAATAACAGTAAATTATGATAAAAAATAGTGATGCAAAATGGACGTATCAACCCCCCAAGCTTAGACCTCGCTTGTCCCCAAGCGAAAACTAAACTCGGTAAACATGACCACAGGTTTATGGAGTGAAGTGTCGATAATCAAAATACGGATAAGAAGCATCACATTCACCAAGGCACAAATTATAATAGACAGCAACTTCCCTTTATAAGATAAAGACTTGCAATGGGTAAAAGGGAGTCACATGTAAAGATGCACAAGGTAAACTATAATTGGCAATGGCAAACCTTAATTCTTGGTCAAAGAATGATGAACAAGCTATTCTTTCTTTTAAACGAAGCCTTTTAAAACAGAGCTAATATAGCAAAGACCATATGCTCAACAAGGTAAACCTTTGCATTCATAGAAAACTTTCAGAGATATATTCCTTCAGACAAAAGCATTATACAAAACAAGGAAGATAGTAAACATGATTAAACAGATCAACATATGGATGAGTGAAACATAACAACTCAAATGCTTGCTTGAGATAGAGGGAAATAGGTTGACTCAACATAAAAGTAAAAGATAGGCCCTTCGCAGAGGGAAGCATGGATTAAACATGTGCTAGAGCTTTTCATTTGTAAAACAGAGGTAAAAGTTATTTTGAGAGGTGGTTGCTTTTGTCAACGACTAGCAACAGAGTTCTTGATATCTTCCATACTAAATAAGTGAGAGCGGTTCCAAGATGTTTGATTAATTGTCACTTTGGTGCTCTTTTATAGCTTTGCACTCCTCCCCACCTTTTTCCTTTCTCAAACCATGGCTAACCGATTCCATCGGGTGCCGACCAACTTTCACATTCCATGGAGGAGTGCTTTTCTTTTCTTTCTTTTCTTTTTGAGATTGTAATGGTCTGACCAGCTCCCTTGCAAAATTAATGACGAGCAGATGAAGCTGCCTAGTCGAGGGGTACTTGATGCTATTTCATGGCGCACAGTTGACGAGGGAGATTATTCTTCTTCGTTCCCCGGCAACGGCGCCAGAAAATTAGCTGCTGCGTCCAAGTTGACGTGGGAGCAGACTGTCCTTGTGCGTGGTGGATAACCAGCCCGTTGGGAACCCCAAGAGGAAGGTATGATGAGTATAGCAGCTAGCTTTCCCTCAGTTAAGAAACCAAGGTTTAATATCGACCAGGAGAGGAGAGACAAACGACTGAAGGTGATGCGGAACCTGCACACACACAACCAAGTACTTTTTTCCCAACTTGCGATGAGGTTGTCAATCTCACCGGTTTGCTTGAAACAAAGATTATGAGCGTATCGAGTGGAAAACAATATAGTATGCGAGTAAAGTAAACAGTATGAGTAAAGTAAACAGGTGATAGCAATATGATGGAAATAGGACCGGGATCCACAATTCACTAGTGGTGTCTCTCCATAAGATAAATAACACATGCTGGGTAAACAAATTACAGTTGGGCAATTGATAGAATAAAGATAAACGTGATATGTCAAGAAGATCACTATGAGATTTACTCTGGGCATTACAACAAAATACATAGACCACCATCCAACTGCATCTATGACTAATAATCCACTCCCGGGGATATCAATCCGAACACCCCAAAAGTATTAAGTTGCGAACAACAGATAATTGCATTAAGTAAAGTGTGTAATGTAAACAAAGCATATGCCCTTGAGCATATGAATGTTGTTTTCTCCCTAGTAGCAACAGCACATCTACCACCTTAGAGGTTTCTGTCACTCCCCCAGGTGAAATAGAGGCATGAACCCACTATCGAGCATAAATACCCCCTCTTGGAGTCACTAGCAACTACTCGGCCAAGATAGCTACTAACAATGGAGAGCATGCAAGATCATAAACAACATAGAGATAACAAAAGATAATATTCAGTACAGCAACTTAATCATAAACACCAATATTCATCGGATCCCAACAAACCAAACATGTAGAATTACATAACGGTGATCTCAATCATGTAGGGCAGCTCATGAGATCTAAACATGAAGCACATGGTGGAGAAGACAACCATCTAGCTACTGCTATGGACCCATAGTCCAAGGTAGACTACTCACTCATCGCTCCGGAGGCAAGCATGGCGATGAAGAAGACCTCCGGTGGCGATTCCCCTCTCCGGCAGGGTGCCGGGAAGAGCTTCAATGAACTTTGGGACAATGCATATTACACTAAGAATGACAACTATGCTCTCTTAATGGTGCATAAAGAAAGAAGGTGGTGACTCAACATAAAAGTAAAAGAAAGGCCCTTCGTAGAGGGAAGCAGTGATTGCAAGTTTTATAACCTTCAAAAATTATGGTACTTACCGGCTTTGAGCTCTCATTGCCCCCATCATAAGCATCTTGAATGGTTAAAGTTAATGCGAGAACAATTATGATGCATATGCTTGACAAATCATAAGTTGAAAACCTCGTGCCCCGTGAATACGAGTACCCAAACCTCATGCTACTTTACTTAGAGTCCCAAGCAAGGCTCTTGTCATTGTAAGTATATGCATATCATTGAGAACCGCCAATGGGGTACCTCCGTGCCCGATGACATGGAACAAGCCCACACCAAAATGACAGGACAAGCAGACAATGAACACCTCGACATCTATTTTATTTGCCTTTTGTTTAGCTTTTTATTGTGAGATGCGTTGTCGAATGTTCACCATGGGTATGCTGCAAATTTCCACCATGAATTATGCATGGATTAGATTGGCGGCCCGGCGTTTCCCTAACACATATACAAACTCCATGATCCCCACAAGATTCCCAATTCATTTCACACCGCGGGCATCCATAAACAAAAGATCACGATATCAACTCAAATAAGAAGTGCAATGTTGAAAGCTTGCCCCATGACAGCATGGATGGGCTAGAATCCAACTTACAACTTGCAAGCATAACAACTCAACATAAGAGACCACAATGTCAAATTTTTAAGAACAGGAAAAAGTAAAGTGTGCCTTCCGGTTCGTGAGAGCTTTACTGACCGAATTTCGCATAACACTGGTAAGAGTTTAATTTGAAGAGAAAATAAAAGCAAGTCAAATTTACTTGGAATAGCAAATTGCTAGTAGGTATGTATGGTGGACACTTTGGAAAACTTTGGCTTTTAGGAGTTGGATGCACGAGTAGAGCTCATACTCAGTACAAGGCGAGGGCTAGCAAAAGACTGGGAGCGACCAACTAAGAGAGCAGTAATGGCCATAATCATGCAAAGCGACAAAGCGACATTAAAAGAAGCATAAGATGGCATCAAAAGTCAAAAAATAAATGATCATGAAGGCTATTGGCGACTTTTTAAGAGTTAAACATGTGTGAGCATGCGCCAAGTCAACCCAAATAAAGCATCAAGGAGAAAACCAAAATAATGCTTCCATACAATAAAAACAACGCATGATTTTTTCAAAGGCTCATTAAGCAATCTCAGTTATTTGAGACAAGTCATGCTACAGCAAAACCACTAAGCATACTATCAAAAAGACATCAAGCATGACATGAAAAAGCCTAAGCCGCAGTCTACACAAGCTCCTTCTTGTACCACTATTTTGCACAAAGCTTTTTCTCTTTTCCAACACCATTTGAAATTTTTAAAGACACCTCTTTTGATGAAAACCAATAAAGATCAGAGGAAAAAATACACCTTGATGAAAAGATATGACAAGATCTGAATGCAAATCAAGGCGAAAACGAAAACCAAAAGCAGTAGCAGAAAAAGAAGAACACTCGATTTTTAATAAGAGTGAAAACTAGAGCGTTCTTGGCAACTGAAAATGAGTACATCTCCTCCAAAGGAAATTTGTTGGGGTCCAACCATTTATTGCAGCAAACAAACAAACTAAACCAACTAAGAAAACTAAAACAACTGACGCTCCAAGAAAAACACATAGTGCATGAAGCAATAAAAATATAGTGTTTTGAAAGGTGACCTGATTTTTGCCGATGAAGAAGGGGTGCCTCGGGGGTATCCCCAAGCTTTGACGCTTGTACTTCTTGGATATTTCTTGGGGTGATGCATGGGCATCCCCAAGCTTGAGCTTTTGTCCATTCCTCAACTCATCTCATCATTCTTCAATCCCTACACTTGAAAACTTCCTTCATACAAAACTAAACACAAATCTATTAGCAACATTAGTGCAAGCATAACATATAATCAATCCTCTATTTGCTTCAGGTTTCAACTCAAAACCACCACATATATAGCAAATACTACTGTAGCAACCTCCCCAAAAGTTCCGTGATCAAAGAACTCAAAAGAAAGCGATAAAGTGGCAAACACAAATATTGGCAGAAATCTGTCAAAACTGAACAGCTGACAAAGGTCGAATTTTTTAGGGATTTTCTGTTGCTCAAATCAAAAAGTGTTAAACTAACAAAAGTTTGGATATAACCTGGGGCATATGCACAAGAAATCGCAGGTCCAAAAGATAAACAGAGAATTTTCACGAATTTTTACGGTGCAGCACCGAAAACAGTTTCAGGACAGCAACATCCCCAAATCTTTACCTCACTCAAATTAGAGGCTTCTCTTGGCACAAAAACGAAATAAAAAGATAAGGAGCGGTCATTACAGTAGTAATGACTTCCAAGACTCAAATAAAAGAAAAAGTACTGAAAAGAAAACATTGGGTTATCTCCCAAGAGTGCTTTTCTTTAACGCCTTTGAGCTAGGCGCAGAAAATTGCGAATCAAATAATATCAAGTAATGAAGCATCAAGCTCATAATTTGCTCTAAGAATAGAGTCAAAAAGTAATTTCTTTCTTTTCCTAGGGAAGTGTTCCATACCTTTCTTTAGTGGGAATTGATACTTGATAGTGCCCTCCCTCATATCAATGATAGCACCTACAGTTCGAAGAAAGGGTCTTCCCAAAATAATAGGACATGAAGCATGGCATTCAATGTCCATAACAAGAAAATCAACGGGAACAAGGTTATTTTTAACCACAATAAGAACATCATTAATCCTTCCCAAAGGTTTCTTCTTAGCAACATCAGCAATAGGAACATCAAAATAACATTTTTCAAGCGGTGGTAAATCAAGCATGTCGTAAATCTTTCTAGGCATGATAGAAATACTAACACCTAGATCACATAAAGCATGGCAATCATAACCATTAACATGCATATCAATGATGGGTTCCCAACCATCTTCTAACTTCTTGGGAACAGAGGCTTTTTGCTTTAACTTTTCATCCCTAATTTTTATGAGAGCATCTTAGTAAAAGCAATATTTAAAGAACTAGCATTGGGAGTCAAAGCAAGCTTTTGCAAGAAAAAAATAACTTCAGATATATTGCAGCCATCAACATCAAAATCATTAAAAGAAGTAGAGCTATCATCTCCCACACTCCGAAAAATTTCAGCACTCTTTTGAGAAAAAGTTTTGGCAGTTTTAGGCTTTTTAACACAAGGAGTGGGAGTTTTCTCTACACCAATCAAAGTAAGAGGATTGCTAGCATTAGGAGCAACATCATTAGAGGTAGTAATGGTACATACCTTCATCTCTCTAGCCATCTCATCTTCTCTTTCCCACCTGGCATGCAATTCCGCTAACAATCTAATATTTTCATCAATTCCAACTTGAATAGCATTAGCGGTAGCAAAAACATTGTTCTCTTTCACATCATTAGGCAACAATTTTAATTTCAGAAGTTCAACATCATGAGCAAGGCTATCAACTTTAGAAGCAAGAATATCAATTTTGCCTAACTTTTCCTCAATAGACTTGTTAAAAGCAGTTTGCTTACCGATGAAGTCCTTGAGCATTACCTCAAGCTCGGAGGGCGTGGCCCTAGTGTTGTTGTAGGAATTACCATAAGAGTTACCATAACCATTACCATTGGTAGAAGGATACGGCCTATAATTGTTACTAGCAAAATTGTTCCTATAAGCATTGTTGTTAAAATTATTGTTTCTAATGAAATTCACATCAACTTGCTCTTCTTGAGCAACCAGAGAGGCCAAAGGAACATTATTAGGATCAACATGAGTCCTATCATTAGCAAGCATAGCCATAATGGTATCAATCTTATCATTCAAGGAAGAGGTTTCCTCAACAGAATTTACCTTCTTACCTTGTGGAGCTCTCTCGGTGTGCCATTCGGAATAATTTACCATCATGTTGTCGAGTAGCTTCGATGCGGCGCCCAAGGTAAGGGACATAAAAGTGCCTCCAGCAGCGGAATCAAGTAGGTTCCTTGAAGAAAAATTCAGTCCTGCATAAAAAGTTTGGATAATCATCCAAGTAGTCAGTCCATGAGTGGGGCAATTCTTTATCATAGATTTCATTCTTTCCCAAGCTTGAGCAACATGTTCATTATCAAACTGAGTAAACTTCATAATATTGCTACGCAGAGATATAATCTTAGCAGGAGGATAGTATCTACCAATAAAAGCATCCTTACACTTAGCCCATGAATCAATACTATTCTTAGTCAAAGACAGCAACCAATCTTTAGCTTTTCCTCTCAAAGCAAAAGGAAACAACTTGAGCTTAATAATATCACTATCAACATCCTTATATTTCTGCATCTCACATAGCTCAACAAAATTGTTGAGATGAGCTGCAGCATCTTCAGTACTAGCACCAGAAAATTGCTCTTTCATAACAAGGTTCAACAAAGCAGGCTTAATCTCATAAAAGTTTGCAGCAGGAACAGGTGGTGCAATAGGAGTGTAGATAAAATCACTATTGTTTGTGCTAGTAAAGTCACACAACTTGGTGTTTTCAGGATTGGCCATTTCAGCAAAACGAAAGTAAACAAGTAAAAACAACTACCAAGGATTCTAATTTTTTTGGGTTTTTGATATAAAATGATCCAGGTAAAATAAATAAAGTAAAGCAAAACAATAAAACAAAGTAAAGGATGTGCGTGTGAAGAACTCCCCTCGCAGAAGTCTTCTCTTCCTCCCCGGCAACGGCGCCAGAAAATTAGTTGATGCTATTTGATGGCGCACAGTTGATGAGGGAGATTATTCTTCTTCGTTCCCCGGCAACGGCGCCAGAAAATTAGCTGCTGCGTCCATGTTGACGTGGGAGCAGACTGTCCTTGTGCGTGGTGGATAACCAGCCTGTTGGGAACCCCAAGAGGAAGGTATGATGAGTATAGCAGCTAGCTTTCCCTCAGTTAAGAAACCAAGGTTTAATATCGATCAGGAGAGGAGAGACAAACGACTGAAGGTGATGCGGAACTTGCGATGAGGTTGTCAATCTCACCGGTTTGCTTGAAACAAAGATTATGAGCGTATCGAGTGGAAAACAATATAGTATGCGAGTAAAGTAAACAGTACGAGTAAAGTAAACAGGTGATAGCAATATGATGGAAATAGGACCGGGGTCCATAGTTATCTAGTGGTGTCTCTCCATAAGATAAATAACACATGCTAGGTAAACAAATTACAGTTGGGCAATCGATAGAATAAAGATAAACGTGATATGTCAAGAAGATCACTATGAGATTTACTCTGGGCATTACAACAAAATACATAGACCGCCATCCAACTGCATCTATGACTAATAATCCACTCCCGGGGATATCAATCCGAACACCCCAAAAGTATTAAGTTGCGAACAACAGATAATTGCATTAAGCAAAGTGTGTAATGTAAACAAAGCATATGCCCTTGAGTATATGAATGTTGTTTTCTCCCTAGTAGCAACAGCACATCTACCACCTTAGAGGTTTCTGTCACTCCCCCAGGTGAAATAGAGGCATGAACCCACTATCGAGCATAAATACCCCCTCTTGGAGTCACTAGCAACTACTCGGCCAAGATAGCTACTAACAACAGAGAGCATGCAAGATCATAAACAACATAGAGATAACAAAAGATAATATTCAGTACATCAACTTAATCATAAACACCAATATTCATCGGATCCCAACAAACCAAACATGTAGAATTACATAACGGTGATCTCAATCATGTAGGGCAGCTCATGAGATCTAAACATGAAGCACACGGTGGAGAAGTGTAACGGCCCAGAAAAATACCCTTTTTAGAAATTGTTTGTTATTTTATTTTTGTGCATCTTCATGTATTGTCACCTTGCATGTTTTTGTCAAACCCAAAATTATTTGGTACTCTTCTTTGCTTATGTTAAATTAATTACAATACTTGCAAACTTTCAAAATTGTTTTCAATCAACCCAAGTTTTGAAAAATGTTTGCAAAACCCTTCCCTCTCTCCATCTTTTGTTCCGGTGCACTCTAAAGAATCTCCTAAATTTTGAAAATCAAGTCTGCAGCCTTGCTTTTAAATCAAGCCATTCTCTTGTCTTTTCGATCGGCCAACTTCCTCCAAACCGAAACCCTAGCCAACCCACCTATGGCCCAATCTGCTTCAAAGCCCACCCTTCCTCCTTTGTCATCTTCCTCGTGAGAACGTCATCATCTGTACGACCCGTCCCATCACCGCTTGATCCTCTCCTCTCCCGCTAGATGTGTTGCCGTACAGCTCGGGCTCTTGGTATAAAGTCCTCAATCCTCCTAGCCCTGCAACCCTAGCTTCTCTTATCCCTTGTCCCCGCCGCCACCTCTACCTCTCATCCTTGTCCCTCCTTGCGAGCAAACCGCCGCTGTGCACTGTCTTCCTGCACGCGAGCAAAGGCCCCTCATGCTACTTCTTCTTCCGTGCTGGTCAGCAAGTTGTGCACCGCCGGTGTCTTCACAGCAAGCTCACGCAGGCCTCTCTGCTCTGCGCTCTACCTCGACCTCGACCTCGCCGCTTGTCCGTTGCTCTGCACCGAGGCCGCGTGTCTCCGCGCTGAAGCCCGCCTCCGACCCACGTCTCTGTCCATCACACGGTGCCATGCGGTACGTCCCGGAGCTACTCCAACGTGTCCGCGATGCCAGAAAGCCGACGCCTTCTGCATCCTCGCCACGTTCTTCCCCAAACCGGCGCTCTGATTCCTTTGTCCCAGTCCGGCTGTTCTCGGCCACCGTCTCTGGCCGCGCGTCCTACACGCCAACCTCACCACTTGCGACCGCACGCGCCGAGCTCGTCACCCGTCTGAACCCGGCTGTCCCCGCCGTTCGCGCCGCGCCAGGAGAGGCGCGCCGTTCTTCTTCACCTGCTGTTCAAGGCGAGGAGTCCGAGAGCCTGTAGCTGCTCAAGATCGTCGACCTTGCTCTGCGCGCCATGACCACAGCGCGAGTCTCCATCTTCTTCAGGACGTCCTGATGTTCCTCAAGCTCCGTCCTTTCACCGCAGCACCCTAGGGTGAGCAGTCGTTTCTCGTCCGCCTCCTCGCCTTTAGCACCGTGCATACTTCCTTTGAAAATAGCTAGCTGAATCGATCTGCCTGCTAGCCTGTTAGCTTAAGCTAGCTAGTTTTGCGCGGTATGTGCTCAGCTATTCGATCATGTGCGCTTGCCAGTTTACTAGCTAGAAGATCTCTGTTTTACTTGCTCAAAATAAGCAGCGCCCATGTTGTTCAAGACCGAAGCCAATCTTAATCCTCTTCCTATTGTGCCTACTCCCAGTACCGACGGACCAAGTCGAGGACTTCCGCTCTTCAGTTTGAGACAAAAAATGCCAGTTCCTTGTCTAGGTTCTTTTCAGCTAGCCAATTCTGCACCTAGGAATCGATCCAACAGCCTGTCTGGTTGCTTGCTGACGTGAACTAGCTAATCTCCCAAAGCGTGTTCTTTTTATTTCGTTTGTTATGCAAGCAGCAATCGGTCCGCCTAGGTGCTTCTATAGCTATTTTAATCTACACTGTTCACTCCAGTTGAATTGCACTCTATCCTAAACTAACACCGAAGGCAAAAGTCTATTTGCTGTCGAGGAGTGAACATCTGGTGTAGTTTCAGTCATCAGTCTACAGTCTTCAGTCTATTTCAGTTCTGTTTCTGTTATGTTCTATACAATTAAAACAGACCCTTTTATAACTTGTTTTAATCAAATGATATCTTTATTTTGATGAGAAAAATGTGTAGAATATTAATATGTCATCTATAAGTTGCACCTTGCATCATGTAATGGCGTGGTAGTTTGCATATCACCTAATACATAACATATGGAGTATTTGGGTATTACCAAATATGGTTACCCCACTTCATTTAATTTTGAGTAGCTCACTTAATCCTTGTCTTTGCTATGCTAATCAACATTTAAATTGACGAGTAGTAAAACAACTTGAACCATGTATGTGTGTCGGAATCCTATTCCGCTTAATTTGAATAAGTTGCATTGCATAATAATTGCCATGACATGCATACATGCTTCACATGATCATGCCGATTCTTTTGCCGTAGTAGTAAGTGTTGCATCCGTTGTTTGTTGTAGCTATTTGCTTCTTCGCGAATAGGACGTTTCGTGGTGATGTGAGCAACGACAAGTTCTTCGGATGTTCTTCAACAATCTTGCCAGGCAAGCTCTCCCGCCCCTTGTCAACCTATAGGGTACTTATTACCTATTTGTGTTTATGCTTTCTCTTATGCTTTATGCTAGCCTTGTGTTCCGATGCTTTGTTCGAGTCACGTATCCTATCCACCTGTTTCCCCAAAGCAAAACTATATATCCGCCACCTCCCGCCTATTACCTTTTGCTTGTTGTTGAGTTGGCCTTGCGAGTCGTAGGCATGCTTAGATTGTTTCAAGTTGTGTTATCTTATCGGGTTGTTGGGAAGTTTATCACATACTTTACTTTATGGTTATGAGATGGATATGAATTGGAGTTAAGTTGGACATTAGATGTTGGAGATAAACATGATTTAATTATGTTACAACTACACTTGTTAAAGCAGAGGCATCGGTGAGTCATTTTGCCCGTTTTACGACGGCTCACTTGTGTCCCCTAGGACCCCGAGTTCGCATGAACTGTTCTAAGCTGAGCGCACTAACCACTCGCGGAGATGCCGTGGGATCTCCCTTGACTTACTACTTTTTCTCGAGTTAGTTTACCGGGGGCCACAACACCGTATTTACATTCGGATCTGGATTTGGTTTGAGTTACCTTTGAAGGTGCTTAAGGTTTTAAGCCCCCCTATGATGGGTGTGGTTGTGTCGCCTATGATGGTTGACGGGTTTATTTGCCTTGCGTGCCGATGTGAAGCTGGAAGACCCTCTATGATGAGCCCTCGACCTGACTTCACCGCCGTCGCAAACTACTGGGTCCGTCTTCGGAGCTCGGCCGACTTCGTTGCGGGTAGCTTAGTTGGGTGGCCCCCCTAAACTTTCTCGTAGAACTAGCAACAGTCTTGTCATGATATCCTTCCCTTGCTATGTTGGATTGATCGTGCGTGTATGGGTACATTGGTGCACCCCTGCAGGGTAAATCTTTTCGAAAAGCTGTGTCCGCGGTTATGGACGACTTGGAGCCGTTCTACTAGATCATAGAACAACTTGCACCTAATTGATGATATAAAGTGGCGTAGTAAATAGTTCTACTATAATATTAAATTGTTATAAAATTGTCAACCGTGTGAGTGCCTTTGATATTGCTTCTTCGTGTGGTCGCGATGAGGTGATTCATTGGCTGGGTTATGTTTGCTTAGTATTCTAGTTGGTTCCTTTATGCGCTCTCTTATCTTATTCTGATTAGACGGAAGTTGTAGAGTGTTTCTATAGGTTCTTTAGTGCTTGCTCGCTGCCGCTTAACCCCACTATACAGCTGACGTCCTTTTGAGTCTCTCAAGTTGTCTGCGTACCTCATGTACAAAGGCCGCTTGTTGACTATGCTTTATACGTCTTGAAGTCTTGCTAAGTACTTTTGTACTTATTGCTGCTCGTCTCGGATTTCTCGCCGGAGCAGGTTTGAAGACAGGTATATGGGAACGACGACGTTAGCAAGGTTACCCTTCCGGCTTGGCCTGGGCAGGGTTATGGACGCCATCGTTTATCTTCAGGCCTCTTAGGCCCATTTGTATTCTTGTCCGTACTCGGATACTATTTTGCTTTATGTATGATTTGGATCTTTGTACGTATTTGGATCTTGACTCGTGGAGTCTTCGCGGTTGTATTATATTCTTTTGTGGGTTCCATCGTGAACTTGTGCAATGTTGCTACCTTGATTCCACCCGCATAATGTGTATGTTGTGACGTGCATATTTTGCTTGGTGGTGCGTTTCCAAAGCGACATCGTGCGAATTGTGGCGTGAATGCTGTAATTCGCAAGGTGCCGATTTTGGGGCGTCACAAGTGGTATCAGAGCCTAGGTTTTGTCGATACCCATGGGTCCGCTCTGCCTGTAGGATAACCTTGCCAATGGTCGTTGTTGTGTCTAGTGTCAAAACTATTTTGCTGAAAATGAGTTGGATAGTTCCAAGTAGGTCTGCATTTTACTCCTTACCTATGTGCTTCTCCCTTCTTACCTTTGCGAGTTTTGAGTCCTCTCTCTTACCTTCTTCAAGTTTTAGGATCCTACGTGGGTGGACGATCTCTTGCCTTTAACCTAATAGGTCCGCTCTTTGGAAGTTCATCATCGTCAATGCAAGCAAGAATCCTTTGTTGGTGGTGTCGAGGAGAAACCTCTTGTTGGTGGTGTCGACAAGATCGAGACACTGAAAGAAGATTCGGTAGTTTAACCAACTCTTCCCCCTACACGAGCGTGGATCTCGGGGCGAGATCCCTTGTTGGTGGTGTCGATTGTAACGGCCCAGAAAAATCCCCTTTTTAGAAATTGTTTGTTATTTTATTTTTGTGCATCTTCATGCATTGTCACCTTGCATGTTTTTGTCAAACCCAAAATTATTTGGTACTCTTCTTTGCTTATGTTAAATTAATTACAATACTTGCAAACTTTCAAAATTGTTTTCAATCAACCCAAGTTTTGAAAAATGTTTGCAAAACCCTTCCCTCTCTCCATCTTTTGTTCCGGTGCACTCTAAAGAATCTCCTAAATTCTGAAAATCAAGTCTGCAGCCTTGCTTTTAAATCAAGCCATTCTCTTGTCTTTTCGATCGGCCAACTTCCTCCAAACCGAAACCCTAGCCAACCCACCTATGGCCCAATCTGCTTCAAAGCCCACCCTTCCTCCTTTGTCATCTTCCTCGTGAGAACGTCATCATCTGTACGACCCGTCCCATCACCGCTTGATCCTCTCCTCTCCCGCTAGATGTGTTGCCGTACAGCTCGGGCTCTTGGTATAAAGTCCTCAATCCTCCTAGCCCTGCAACCCTAGCTTCTCTTATCCCTTGTCCCCGCCGCCACCTCTACCTCTCATCCTTGTCCCTCCTTGCGAGCAAACCGCCGCTGTGCGCTCTCTTCCTGCACGCGAGCAAAGGCCCCTCATGCTACTTCTTCTTCCGTGCTGGTCAGCAAGTTGTGCACCGCCGGTGTCTTCACAGCAAGCTCACGCAGCCCTCTCTGCTCTGCGCTCTACCTCGACCTCGACCTCGCCGCTTGTCCGTTGCTCTGCACCGAGGCCGCGTGTCTCCGCGCTGAAGCCCGCCTCCGACCCACGTCTCTGTCCATCACACGGTGCCATGCGGTACGTCCCGGAGCTACTCCAACGTGTCCGCGATGCCAGAAAGCCGACGCCTTCTGCATCCTCGCCACGTTCTTCCCCAAACCGGCGCTCTGATTCCTTTGTCCCAGTCCGGCCGTTCTCAGCCACCGTCTCCGGCCGCGCGTCCTGCACGCCAACCTCACCACTTGCGACCGCACGCGCCGAGCTCGTCACCCGTCTGAACCCGGCTGTCCCCGCCGTTCGCGCCGCGCCAGGAGAGGCGCGCCGTTCTTCTTCACCTGCTGTTCAAGGCGAGGAGTCCGAGGGCCTGTAGCTGCTCAAGATCGTCGACCTTGCTCTGCGCGCGCCATGACCACAGCGCGAGTCTCCATCTTCTTCAGGACGTCCTGATGTTCCTCAAGCTCCGTCCTTTCACCGCAGCACCCTAGGGTGAGCAGTCGTTTCTCGTCCGCCTCCTCGCCTTTAGCACCGTGCATACTTCCTTTGAAAATAGCTAGCTGAATCGATCTGCCTGCTAGCCTGTTAGCTTAAGCTAGCTAGTTTTGCGCGGTATGTGCTCAGCTATTCGATCATGTGCGCTTGCCAGTTTACTAGCTAGAAGATCTCTGTTTTACTTGCTCAAAATAAGCAGCGCCCATGTTGTTCAAGACCGAAGCCAATCTTAATCCTCTTCCTATTGTGCCTACTCCCAGTACCGACGGACCAAGTCGAGGACTTCCGCTCTTCAGTTTGAGACAAAAAATGTCAGTTCCTTGTCTAGGTTCTTTTCAGCTAGCCAATTCTGCACCTAGGAATCGATCCAACAGCCTGTCTGGTTGCTTGCTGACGTGAACTAGCTAATCTCCCAAAGCGTATTCTTTTTATTTCGTTTGTTCTGCAAGCAGCAATCGGTCCGCCTAGGTGCTTCTATAGCTACTAGATGACCCGTTGCGCTATCGCGCACTTGGCAGGATCGAGACAATAATATTCAAGCGATAAGTTTAATCCTGCTTTTAAAATTGCTATTTGTACGATTGAGATTTATTGGTTTTAGGCTCATGAAGTATAGACAATGAAACATTTATAAAGTTCAAAACCTGATATTCTAAATTCTCATGCGATGTTGTGAATTCAACAAGTATAGAAAAAGTAAAATTTAAGAAGTTCAAAACCTGTTATTATGAATCTTCATGCGATGCTGCGAATTCAACAGAAGGGTAATTATTCATATAGCAATGCATTCGATTGTAGGAGAACGGTTAAATAGTTGGAGTACTACAGCAATTTGCATTTGTCCTTACTGATTCAAAGTTATTGACATTAGGTACCTTCACTGACTTAAAAGAAAGTGTCGGGACTTGGTGTTAGAGGCTGAGGAAGCACACAATACTTCAGGAGCATTGCATTACATTGTATTTGGAGATTGGTACAATAGTCATAAGCTGAAATTACATGAGACATAGGATTTCCAATTGTACATAGAAAACAAAAGCGAGCAATAGAAAGATCAGGCATAGGCTTCACACCATGTTTAATGTGTTTTGAACCTTCTTTTCTCCATGTGCTTTCGAGGGGAATACTCGTTGATGCAAGGTTTTTGGAACTTGAAGTTCTTCTAACATAAGATCAATCAATAGCCTACATGAGATTCTCAGTATCCTTGCAATATTCTATGATATGAAAATCAGAAAAAGAATTATTAGCTTTGGATTGAGTAAGAAAGCTGTCTAGGAAATCTCTATGTTGATTATCTACATGTACTTGGTTGCAGTTATATCAAAGAATATAAACATAGGTACTTTGTTTATTTGATGAATGTGGAAAGAACACTGGCGTTTTATGAAAGCTGTTATACCCCACATTCTTAATCCTCTGTTTGAAAATGTAGTAGGGAGATTCAAATTCTTACCAGATAGAAATCCTCCACCATTACTACAGCGTTAATCTGTAGCTATTCCTTTGCTTCAAGTCTTGCATCTCTGTTATGAGCTGGCATAACTGTCAGTTCAACAACCTCTACAGACAGAACCTGGATTTACCTTATATACAAGGTACGTCTGCAGACATGTTACTACGCCTTCGCTTTTTGGCCGACCCACCAGACTTGGAAGTATTGATGGTCCTGGCACACAAAAATAAACACATGATAAATTACCCTGCTTCAACCAACAACCATGGACACTCATAATGGTACAATGCATACATAGAAAGAGCCTAGGCGGCAAATAATGGTGACACGCATGGAAACATGCAATATACACGACAAGCTAGTAAGCAGCAAGACCAACCTTTTAGTCTTCGGAGTCACTATCTCATCATCCTTGTTTTCAACAGGTGTGGCGTCACCTGGCATAGCCTCCACAGGTGTCTGGATAATTTGATTTTAAAAACTAAGTAAAACCAGGAACAACAGAAAGCTAAAAGGATGAACAAAACCACAGAATAAGAAAACTAACAGCTGCCATTGCTTTATCTGAAGCAGCATTCTCCACAGAAAGCTAAAGGATGAACAAAACCACAGAACAAGGGAACTAATTTCCCCCGGAACACCTGTGCCATGCCTGGCAGCATTAGCTATGGCCTCGGGTGTGGTATGACCTGGGTATCTCTTACGCAGCAAGGCTGCTAACGGCTTGCCTACAGCTGCTGTTGCAACCCTGTCAAAAAGCATAAACTTAGCCTCTCTTGTTCAAGCACATTAACCGACGAAAGTCACAAAAGCAATATCAAATAGCATATGTTGTAAGAAAATGTGTTGTTTGAAGAAATTATACAAAATGCAAAGCTAGATATGTATTTGTTACAACTTACTATCAGTAACATAGCTTCTGTTACTACCAAAACCCCATCTAAAACGAACACATAAGAATAACGGTAATGATTGTGTCTAAAACCTGAGCTCAGAAGTGCATTTCCCTTCTAATTCATTTCCAGAGGAGTTCCATCAAAGAGATTATCCAGTAAATATCATAACTCATTAGCAGATGTAACAGCTAAGAAGTCACACTCACCTTCATATAAAATGGCTAGTCAGGCCTGAGCAAAAAATAAGGCTGCGCTCCTAACTGCCCCTATAAAACCTTTTTGACAAGTATTTCTCTGTTTTCCTAGATACAATCTTGTGTACATCAAACTACAGGCATTTTCCGCTGCAAGAGAAACACAATAACAATGTGAGGATTAGCGTCTCTTGAGTAACAATATGTTGCCTCCTCTTTAAGATCCCTTTAAGTGCACTTGGAACAGATTGACCAGATTTACTAAAACAAAGCAATGTGTTTTAGACATTTTCCAGATCTATGATCTATCTAAAGTAACATAAGAACTAACAATGAGGCTGTGATGTCCAGCCGGCACCCAACAGCTATTGATAAATTTAGCGAGGAGCAGCAACCAGTACATATGCTGAAGTGGATTAAATAGCTGTTGTAGCTTCTCGGCCATATACACCAGTATCTTCAGTGATGTAGAAGAATTGAGCTGTTGTATCTTCTCGGCCATATACATCTAACACTGAATAAGAATTGATGTCTCACCTTAGATCAAATAACAAACAGCCTGGAATCACATCCTGCAGCCAAAAAATCAGAAAAAGGCAAGAACCTACAGCACAAAAAGAGGCTGTCATAGTGGCTATTAAGATTTGTCTCTTAGTTGCCCAAAAGAACGCACTATTAACTTTAATCTATACAAACGATAAGAACGCATGCATCCTAGCAGAACATGAATTGCCATTTGGAGAAAACAAAAAAGATCATAATGTAGCAAACAACAACCATGTTGCCTAGCAATTGTCCATGAAAACATCACAACTAATCAGTGTGACACTAATATTTAAGAAAGACTTGCCGTCAGCCATAGTAGCTGCTGGGGGTCGCCTGAGGGTCGCCAGGAGATAGCTCCGCCCCTGCTTGTACCCATTGTGCCAAGAAAAATCCTATCACACATCCATGTTTTCTAACACTTAGTATTTTAAATAGTGCACTAATTATATGTTTATATCATCAAAACCACTAAATATGTTGATCGTTAAAACTGGTTGAGAGTTTCAAAAATAGAGATACATTTCTTAATAAAATCAGTGAACTGAGAGGAACGAGTAGTATTTAATGTCCAGAATTAAGTGTAGGAGTATGTAATGCAGATTATTCCTCAAATAATCTTAGTGAATTAACCAATTGCAGTCACGACATCACTCTTCCTTCAGTTACAAACTACTCTCACACATGCTAAGATGGCAAGGTAGAAATTTCTTGGATAGGAAAGAACAATTTTTATCAGTTACTTTGCAAGGATTTATCATCACCTGTGCGCCAAATACATATATGCAGGCAGCGTTTTATTGTTATTAAGGCTGTATTCATATATGCTGCAATGAACTATTGTTAGATAGTAATGTCAAATTTTATTTTAATTTTAGAAGCGAACAGAGAATAAGGAAATATAGAGAACTTGTTAGGTACAGATTGGTAGCACACAACTACATGGTGAATGGCCAGCCTACTGCAATTGAGACCTGGCTTCCACAGGGTTTGCTTACTGGTTACTTTTGTCTTACAAACAAAAATGCTATAGGTGCTAGTGCCTACTGGTCGAGATATTTTTTATACACTGCTCAAGATAAATGAAGGCGGCTCACACCAAGAAATCTAGCCCCTGAACCATATTTTTGTTCACAGCTTTCTAGGATGCAATGTTCATATTTCAAGAAATCATTTTCACTTATAATTAATAATCAGACATATTTGTAGAAGCTAGCATTAAGGTTCTGATTTTAGTATTACAGGAAATCTCTATTACTCAGTTGACAGGGAAAGCCTCTTCTAAACCTGCTCAACCTATCATCATCTCCTCAACCAGCAAACCAGAGTGAGCTACAGTCCCCAATGTGCAACCCCATGATTTATACAATTCAACCAAGTAAACTCTTTAGGTAAATATATTCCATCAAGTAGCTGTATGAAGTTGCTGTTCTAAAATATCCATGGTCCTGACCCCCTACACTATGGCAGTTCGTTCAACAAACAGTACAGATAAAAAATAGGGACTATGGCAGTCCCTTGTCAGCCCCAAACGAGTTTGCTTAGGTGTTGCTTTTCCGAGAATCTATCTATTTGGAAACAACACTGCACATCCTGTGGAGCACCGCATCAAAATAATAAGCACGTGAAATTTCAAACACACGGACACAATGCACGGAAGTAATAAGCAGGTGAGAAATCAAACACGAGGACACAACACACAGAAGTAGTACACAACACAGAAAAAAAAACCAAATAGCAGGCAGAAACATGGCCATAATACAAAGGAAAGAAAGCAAACCTTTAGAGGAGCAGGAAGCACAGGGCAGGCACCAACAACACAAAGGTCAATCCTGATTAGATGATCAGATGCAAGATGGGGAACTCTTAGTTAAAGTATGTGATTTCCTTTTTTAAGAATCTCTAAATCTGATGAGAAAACCAAATTTATGCAGGCAACATGTGGAATCCAGTACATCTACATTTCATGGATGTGCAAGCACCAAGAATTAAAATTGCATGATCTTTTTAAAATACATAGCAGGGGCAAAAGTTAATACGGATAGCTTGTGATGGAGATACACAGCGTAGAGGAAAGAGATACGGATTTGCAGCTTTGCACTTATCATCAGCATTCTATGAAATATAAACTGTTTGTTCCAGAAGAGGCAAAAATAGCAGTTTTATATTTTTGGTTTAACTCCAAATTATAATCTTACAGAATGAAGCTGTAAAACGGAGCAGTGTACCAAAACAATGCTGAATTCAGAGGTGTACTTCTTGGAAAAAATAGAAATTCGTTGCTCACAGTCGTATTCATCATCTAATCCCACATAGCCTATGAGTAAAGATGAAGATGCATTTGTAAAATTATAAAATCGTGTCCAAACTGGTGAAAAGAGGAAATAGGGAAATGCTATAAAGCGTTCTATTATCTAATGAAAACTAAAACACTTGCATCATAGCTAACACACAATATCAGAGAGCAGACAAACTGCTTGATAAACAAATGTTGAGCTCCAACAAACTTACATTTACAGGGCTCACTGCAGTGTCTGCAACAATAATAAAAGCACTGCCTGGGAAATGTGCTGCTTTCTTGTAAAAGTATGGTTGGCTAGATATGATCACATCCTTCCCTGCAAAAGAAAGAGCAACATAGTCACTGATCAACTGGATGAGCTTCTGAACGGATCGTATGGGCACCTAGAGGGGGGGGTGAATAGGTGCTACTCAAATTTTAATTCTTTTTCAATTTAGGCTTGACACAAAGGTAAATTCTCTAGATATGCAACTAAGGTGAATTTCTAAGGTGAATTTACCTATATGTTAACAAGCAAGCTAACCAAGATACAAATAGTAAAGGTAATAAAGGATAGAGGTAACCGAGAGTGGAGCACACGGAGACACAGATGTAATTCCCGTAGTTCCTTCCTTTTTAGGGGAAGTACGTCTACGTTGGAGGGGTGTGGTTGCCACAAAGGCCTAACCAACGCCACAAAGGCTCACCCTATTCTCCGGTGCAAGCTTCCGCCACAAAGGCCTAGCTCACTTTCCACTAAGGGATTCCTCAAGGCGGAACCGGCCTTTACAAAACTTGGGGCACAACTCCACAACTGAATTGGAGGCTCCCAAGCACCACAAAGATCTCAATCAACAAGTATCAAGATATCAATCACACAAACAAGGTCAAGGGACACAAGGGAACCCAAGACCAAAGGGCCCTCTAGCAAATGAGAGGGGAAATCAAATCGCTTCGGTGAGGATGTAGATCAAGGCCTTCTCCTTCGATTCTCCAAAGATCAAGAGCTTTGGTGGGTTGAGGGAGGAGATCTTGCGAATTTGGTGGCTCCAAAATGATGTTCTTCCTATCCAGCTCGAGCAGCTTGAGGTGGAAGAAGGGGAGGGGTATTTATACCCCCTCCCAAAATGTAGCCGTTGCTGTCTTGGAGGGGCGGATAATCCGGCCAAAGTTGGGCCGGATTATCCGGCTGGCCGGATTATCCGGCCTCTGGCCGGAATATCCGCCCCCCCCCCCCATCTGGGTGACGCCGCGCCAGGTCCTTAGCCGAATTTGGGGTTGTCTCCGGGGGGACGGATTATCCGGCCCCTGGCCGGAATATCCGGCCCCCCTATCTGGGTGACGCCGCGTTTAGTCCTTAGTCGTTTTCGGCCACCCTCCAGAGGGGGCGGATTATCCGGCCACCCCTGGCCGGAATATCCGGCCTGGCAATTCTTCATTTGATGATCTGCACAATCTTAGCACACACTTAATCTCCCTAATGTTGTAATCTAACACACAAAATCTGAGGTAAACAAAGTTTGCACTTTCAATCTCCCCCTTTTTGGTGTTAGATGACAACAATAGGATTTGCAAGAAAGATTGAATATTTCAATCAACAAATATTTGAGCACGATAAAAGGCTCCCCCTAGATGTGTGCATCTTCACCAATAAGTTTAGAGGAGACATACCTTTGCATAGATAACACAAACATTACGGAATTCCGAATATGATAATACGATATACCGGACAATAATTCCATAGCCATTTCACCAATAATCATGAGCTCATAATCAATAAGTGAACAACGCATAAAGATCCACATGGCACAATAAGAACATATAACATAGTCTCATACACCACACGGTAGCACATAAACGACACGAAGTTCAACCACACACAAAGTTCAACTTAAGACGAACGAAATAAGAAGAAACACAAGCGCCAAAGAATGATAAGCGCGCAAGCTTGTGTTTCCACCCATGCAAATCCCGAAACACTCCTAATATAACTACTTCTCCCCCTTTGGCATCAAGACACCAAAAAGGGAGAAGAGCGATGCTACACGTCCCGAGGAATCAATCCTCCCCACCATCGAAGTCGCCGGAGTCCACATCATCATAATCTCCGCCATCACCCTCGTCATCTCCAGCATCTTCATCCTCATCATCAAAATCCTCCTCAGCCTCAAAGTCCTCCTCAGCCTCTGCACGAGCACCTCCTGCGGGAGCATCTGGAGCATCAAAGAGATGCTTCTGCATATCCACCCAGTTGTAGCGATCGGTGTTCCAAGCATTATAGGCCACAGGAGCAGTAGGAGTGGGATCGGCGGTCTGAGCACCACTGAGACGGTGAAGGATAAGCTGCTGAGTGTCCTGGATGCTCTTCCTCTCGACATAGGCCTGGTAGTTCTCACGGTGGATCTCTACCTTCATGCATAGAACATTCCGCTCAAACCAACTAAGCTTCCTCACCTCCCTAGACACAACAGATGCAGCAGCCCTCTGATCACGAGCAGTAGCACTAGTCCTCGCATCAGCCATGAAAGTGTCAGGATATGCAGCTGAAGGAGCAGATTTCGCCTTTCTCTTGATATACATCTTCTTGACCTTGTGCTCCACACAGTCATCATGAATATCATAGTCTCCAAGGACATGCTTAATGAGAAGCATGATGAAAGGAGCATAAGGCACAGTGTTCCTCTGAATAATAGCATCCTTGATCTCATAGAAGATGAAGTCCATCACATCAAGGGTAAAGTCCTCAGCAGGGTCAGTCGACGTGGCACACTCATGAGCAAAAGCAAGCAGATCAACCAGACAGGTGCGAATGGCATCATTGTTACCACCACTAGGAGCAATGTTCTCCCTGAAAATGCGGACCAGCTGATCATAAAGCGGATGTAGGCCATTGATGAAGCCCACAACACCTGTGGAGTCATAGAGGTCATAGAGCTTGTCTTTGTCAGGCTTGTTCCCCGGGTTGTGAATACGGCGACCCACTGGAGTGTCTCCATCATACGCATACCCCAAGAGAGAGGCAAACGTAGTGAAGTTCGATGTACACTCATGTTCGCCGGTCATCCACTTCATAGATTTCTGAGCATTGGGCAAAATCACCAGAGTAGCATAGAACTGCTTGATAAGACCGGGATTGTAGTCGCACTGAATGTTGGCCAGCCCCATCAAACCCATCTTCTGAACCACAGAGAGTGCTTCATCAAAATAAGACTTGCTGCGAAGGTGATCAAAATCAATAGGATGCATCGGACGACAAGGGTTCTTGAATGGCTCATAAACATCACGAAAAATCCCCCACTGCTCCTCATTCCAGAAACCCCGGTCCTCAATCTCTTCATCTCTAGCTGTGGCATACCAATTGTTGCGCCTAACAAGAATGTACTCGGCCTCGGGCATGCTCTTGTAGTTAGGACGTGGCTCTTTGCCTTTGCGACGACGGGCTTGAGCTTTGGCAACCTTGGCAGCTTTCTCCTTCTCAGCCTTTCTAGCAGCCTCCCTCTGGCGCTGACGGATCACAACCTCATCAACTAAGACTCCGTGTTCATCCGGAATAAACCGACGCTTGCGCTTCGGCACACTCGAACCACCTGAAAAAGAGAGGTGCAAGGATAGCAAGGGGATAAGCGTATGCACACGAGTTACGGAAAAGATCAATGAATTATGTAGTATGAACAACAGTCTTCACCAAAGTATCAAAGTGAAAGCAGCAATATAAAAAAAATACACTCCCAGGCCGGATTATCCGGCCAGGGGGCGGATAATCCGGTCACCCAGATATTCCGCCCAGGGGGCGGATAATCCGGCCCCTCGAGAAATTTTTCTAACAGTTGCTGCAACCTTCAATTCGATAGATCGGGGAAGACAATCATACAACATAGTTCATAGGAGAGGAAAACAACACCTAGAAGACTAAATCACCAAGAACATGCTAGGGTAAAAAAAAACACATCCTAGAGATAGAACAATACCCGCATCCATTGCGAAAACGGCTTGGTGAATGCCTTCTAGTGGGGGAGGAGAGCAACCTCCGAAGAAATCCGGCCAAGGGGTTGGCCGGAACTCCGGCGGCGGCGACGGGAAGACGGCGGCGGTGGCAGGGAACTGCTGGAAGGGGTGGGGAAGGGACTGCCCTAGGGCAGCCCGACCCTGCCCCTTATATACCCAGGTGCCACTTGGGCCGGATTATCCGGCCAGGAGGGGGCGGATAATCCGGCCCCCCCGGATATTCCGCCCAGGGGGGCGGATATTCCGGCCTGGGAACCAAAAACTGGCCAGCTCGAAATTTTCAAAAACAGATGTTGTTTTGATGAAAAATTTGAACTCGTGTGCATAGATAGATGTCTTGAGAGAGGATGGCTTAGGTGAGAGAGCAAACACGGAGTGGTTCTCGGCACTTAACATTGCAAGAGCAAATTGACTAAAAAACCAATGCAAGTGCCTTCCCATATAAGATAATAATAATATCGAGAGAGAACACCAAAACCTCAAATAAGATATGCAATGAATCAACTCTTCGAAAAGAAGAGGTCGGTGACCGAAGCCACCATGTTTGAGTGTTATGGCATTGGACCGCGAAGATGTATCTTGAGTCCATAACCACTACTCGTCATTAAAGCTCAAAAATCATAAAATGATATTAAGAGAATGATATGATTACTATCGGCATTATGGGGGGAGGGATAGCCCAATTAATTAGGACCGCACTCCCCCTATTTCCATGCCCACACCTAAACCAAACACGCATTGAAATATAGGTGTATTAGCAAGATGTTCAAGCCACACTCCTTGAATCGATGATATTTAGCTCATTCCTCAAATATCCAAATCTTGCTTCATCAAGAGGCTTCGTAAATATATCGGCAAGTTGATCCTTGGTGCTCACATAAGCAAGCTCAATATCACCACGGGCAACATGATCTCTAATAAAATGATTCCGGATCTCAATATGCTTGGTTCTTGAATGTTGCACCGGATTATAGGCGATCTTGATAGCACTTTCATTGTCACATAAAAGAGGCACTTTGTCACAATTGACACCGTATTCCTTCAAAGTTTGCCTCATCCATAACAATTGAGTGCATCCACTTGCGGCGGCAATGTATTCGGCTTCAGCGGTGGAGAGAGATATACAATTTTGCTTCTTAGAAGACCAACACACCAAAGACCTACCAAGAAATTGGCAAGCTCCGGAGGTTGATTTCCTATCATCCTTGTCACCGGCCCAATCCGAATCCGTGAAGCCACAAAGAGAGAAATCCGAGCCTTTGGGATACCAAAGCCCATAAGTTGGGGTATGAACCAAATACCGAAAGATTCTCTTAACCGCCATAAGGTGGCTTTCTTTAGGAGCGGCTTGATACCTTGCACACACACCTACACTCAACACAATATCGGGTCTAGATGCGCAAAGGTAAAGCAAAGAACCGATCATAGAACGGTATACCTTTTGATCCACATCTTTACCATTGGGATCAAGCTCAAGATGACATTTTGTGGCCATTGGTGTGGCGGCTCCATTTAGTTCCTTCATCTTGAACCTTTTGAGCATGTCTTGGACATATTTTGCTTGATAAATAAAAGTCCCTTCTTTCAATTGCTTGATTTCAAAACCAAGAAAGAACTTCATTTCGCCCATCATAGACATCTCGAACCTATCGGTCATAAGCTTTGAAAATTCATCATTAAAAGCTTTGTTAGTAGAGCCAAAGATAATATCATCAACATATAGTTGGCATACGAAAAGCTCCCCATTGACCCTCTTAGTAAAAAGAGTAGGATCAATTTGCCCAACTTCAAACCCACGGTCTACCAACAACTCCCTAAGGTGCTCATACCACGCACGTGGGGCTTGTTTAAGGCCATAGAGTGCCTTATGGAGTTTATAGACATGGTTAGGAAAGTTGAGATCCTCAAACCCCGGGGGTTGCTTAACATACACCTCCTCTTTCAATGGACCATTAAGAAATGCACTCTTAACATCCATTTGTTGCAACTTAAAATTATGATGAGTGGCATATGCAAGAAGGATACGGATGGACTCAAGACGAGCCACGGGAGCATAAGTTTCTCCAAAGTCAATGCCTTCCACTTGAGAGAAACCTTGAGCAACCAATCTTGCCTTGTTCCTCACAACAATTCCATGCTCATCTTGCTTGTTCTTGAATATCCACTTTGTGCCGATCACATTGCGGCACTCCTTTGGCTTCTCTACTAACACCCATACATTATTGCGCTTGAAGTTGTTGAGTTCTTCATGCATAGCATCCAACCAATCCGGATCTTCAAGTGCTTCAAATACTTTCTTGGGTTCAACCATGGAGATATAAGCATGATGAGAACTAAATTGTGCCAATTGACGCCGGGTTGACACTTTGCTTCTTAAATCTCCAATAACCCTCTCAAGGGTATGACCTTTAAGTTCCAAGTCCCTTTCAACTCTTTTCTTGCGACGGGCTTCGATCTCCTCATTTGACCTTGGAGGAGTCACTTGATCATCTTGATCATTTTGGTCCCCGTCTTGACCAACAAATTGACCTTGATCATCATTATCTTCATAAGTAGGTTGATCTTGGTCTTGTGAAGAATTGGGGGCGGTTGAAATAACCGGAGAGGATGGTGGTGCCCCTTCTTCTTCATGAAGGTCCTTGTCTTGTTCTTCGGTTGGTGCATTAGTTGCTTCCTTGGGAGAGGCTTGTTGAGCTTGTGAAGATGAAGGCTCCACTTGAGTAGAGCATAGTCCTTCCCGGTCGGCCACAAGGTGTCCCTCAATGGGGCGGAAAAATCCCACGCCCATTCTTCCTATGGCTTCTCGAGGTATTTCGTCATCTACATCACAAGAAACAACATCTCGCCCCCCTTGGGAGCCGTCATTCTCTTCGAATACCACACTACAAGATTCTTCAACACGCCCGGTGGACTTGTTGAAGACTCTATAAGTGTGGGATTCGGCACCATAACCAACAAAAATACCTTCTATTGCTTTTGGATCAAATTTACCTAAACGAACTCCTTTTCTTTTAAAAAAACACTTACACCCGAAAACCCGGTAGTAGGAGATGTTGGGCTTGCTTCCGGTGAGTATTTCATATGGAGTCTTGTTTAGGCCTTTGCGGAGGAAGAGCCGGTTTGAAGAATGACAAGCCGTAGAGATAGCTTCGGCCCAAAAGTTGTATGGAGACTTAAACTCCGCCAACATGGACCTAGCCATATCCATAAGAGTCCGGTTCTTCCTTTCGGCTACACCATTTTGTTGAGGGGTATATGCAGCGGAATATTGATGACGAATCCCCTCATCACTAAGAAATCCATTTAAGGTGTAGTTCTTGAACTCCGAGCCATTGTCACTTCTTATTGCCAAAATAGTTTGCCCATGTTGACGTTCAACTTCCTTGGCAAAGTCGATGACGGTTTGTTGAGTCTCACTCTTATGCTTGAAGAAGTAAACCCAAGTATATCTTGAATAGTCATCAACAATCACCAAACAATATTTCTTCCCACCAAGACTTGCATGAGAGGGAGGACCAAAAAGATCCACATGAAGGAGCTCCAAGATCCTCTTGGAAGAAATGATAGTCTTGCTTGGGTGGGGAGAATCATGCATTTTTCCTACAACGCAAGCCCTGCAAACACGATCTTTGGCAAAAGAAACATTCTCTTTTAGTCCGAGTATGTGGCCACCCTTGTGAAGGCTTTGCAAAGTTCTCATATTGACATGGGATAAACGGCGATGCCAAAGCCAACCCACATCGGCCTTTCCAAATAAACACATTGCACTTGTAGTGGTTTTCCCCGAAAAGTCCACCACATACAAGTTATTTTCAATGTGTCCAACGAAAGCGACCTTTAGAGAGTTGCTCCACAAGAGTACCACAATATCATTATCAATGAAGACGGCAAAGCCCATCTTACCAAGTGCACGAACTGAAAGTAAATTATAACCTAGGGTCTCGACAAGCATGACGTCCACAAGGGAAATATCCGGTGCGACCACCACCTTGCCAAGACCCAATACCTCGGATTGTGACATGTCTCCATAAGTGACGGTTATATGATTGTCATTTGGTCTCATCTCCGTCATAATCTTCTTGCTTCCGGTCATATGACTTGTGCATCCACTATCAAGCACCCATTTTGATCCACCGGAAGCATAGTCCTACAAGAGATCATTGCTTGGTTTTAGGTCCCCATTTTTCAATGGGTCCTCTTTTGTTAGCAACAAGGGTCTTTGGAACCCAAATAGACCAAGCAACATAACCATCATTTGGACCAACATATTTTGCATAAACATCACCATAATAATCATGAAATAAAACATAGTGAGGGTTAGCAATTCCCGCATGATCATCATGAGTGGCTTTGCCACCCACAATAGGATCCTTCTTTGCTTGTGCGGGCTTGGCCTTTTTCTTCTTGTTGTTCTTCTTCTTCTTCTTTGAGACATAGCCAATCCCCGTTTTATCACCAAATGCCTTTTGCTTACTCAAAAGGTCATTCAAGTTTTTCTCACCTATGGGAATGGAGGACTTGGCAAGCTCATCTTTCAACCTAGCATTTTCTTCAATGACATTTGCATGATCACAAGTAGAAGTAGAAGAACTAGGCACATTATTCTTAGTCAATTGAATTTGAAGTTGTTCATGTGACTTGGTAAGAATAGAGTGTTCACTTTTCAAGGCCTTGTGAGCCTTGTCAAGATCTTCCAAATCCTTAACAAGTATATCATGACCAACACCAAATTCAACCTTTTCCTTTTTAAGCATTTTTACTTTAGCACGAGCAAGATCTCGTTCTTTAATGAGTTTGGAAACAACTTCATTATTAGCTTCCTCAATGGAATCGAGCTTCTCTTCAAGAGTTGCTCGTTCCTCTTGCTCTTCTTCAAGAGACTCGGTTAGTGAGGCAATATCTTGAGCATATTCTTTTTCAAGCCTCATTTGTTCATCTAGTTTTTCAAGAGTTTTACCATATTGGCTCAATAGACGTTCAAAGTGAAGCTTGTGAACACCATCTACACTAGACACATAGTCATCAAAAGCAATAATTTCTTCCTTTACTCTAAGACTAGCAAGATCATTCAAGGGAGCATCATTTGTCTTAGAGGAAGAGAAAGATGTGGGTGATACCTCGGAAGACTTGGCCATAAGGCACTTGACGTTCTTGAGAAGAGAGTCCTCATTGGGGGATTCAAAGAGTGATGTGGAGGAAGTGGAGGTGGTTGCCATTGCGGCCATCTCACTAGTTGTGGTTTCTTCTTCATCACTCTCACTTGCGGAGTACTCTTCTTGAGTCAAGAACACAAACTTCGGTTGTTTCTTCTTTGGTCCACCCTTCTTCACAAATGGCTTCTTGGATGGTGACTTGGTCTTGCTTTTGAAGATGAGCTTCCCACCATGGTCTTCTCTCTTCTCATAAGGACACTCGGCAACAAAATGAAA
The DNA here is from genome assembly GCA_007115705.1 of Dactylis glomerata. Classification (NCBI taxonomy): domain Eukaryota; kingdom Viridiplantae; phylum Streptophyta; class Magnoliopsida; order Poales; family Poaceae; genus Dactylis; species Dactylis glomerata. The sequence continues at coordinate 4,595,471 of QXEO01000545.1, read as the reverse complement.
TCTATCATTGCAATTGTAGCATGTCCTCACCCTTTGACCATTGTTGTCATTCCTTTGATAGCCACTTGACTTGCTTCTTCTTTGGTTGTCTTCTTTGGCCTTATGTGGATCAACCCAAAAGGTTTTTCCATAAAATGCCATGTGTTCATTGTACTCATGCCTTATGTCCTCGGGACACATTTCAAGCCTTGCTTCAATACTTGCTTGAGAAGGAATCTCTTTCTCAACCACACTAGCCTTTAATGCAAGATTGGAGCTTCTTTGCATTCCTATGGCACGAGCACGTGCATCCTCCGCATTTTGTGCGGCAACCTTGTAGGCTTGAATCTCTTGCATCACTTGATTTGAGGTCATCTCATTGAAGTTGTGCTTGCCTTGAACACTCTTCACATCCGCGGGCTCATATGGAGTAAGAGCAAGAATATACTTCATCTTGATCCACTCATCATCAATATGGTGAGCACCGAGGTTCTTGAAGGTGGTAGCAATAGCCTTGAGTCTTCTATACATCTCTTGATGGTCCTCACCATCCAACATGAAGAATCCTTCCGCTTGATTTGAGAAGGCCACATATCTTGTCTTCTTCATGCTCTCATTACCGACAAAGACGTCGGAGAGTCCTTGCCAAGCTTCTTTGGCGGTGGAGAAATGTTGGATGTGAGGCAAGTCCTTGGACCCAACGGCGACTTGAATCATGTGGAGAGCGGTAGCATTGAGTTGACTATCGACCGTCTCTCTTCTTGTCATGTTGTGTGGATCCACGGCCTTGAAACCTTCCTCCACGATCCTCCAAAGCTCGATGCAAGAACTGCGCATATGAGAGATCATTTGATATTGCCATTGACCAAAGTTTAATGCATCAAGCTTAGGTGGATCTCCTCTATTGTTAATATGAGGATGAGGAACCGGCGGGTCGGGTGAATACCAAGGAGGGAATTCACCTTTCCCGTCGCCCTTGGTGGAAGACTTAGCATCGCCATTTTTATCGGTACCCTCCACATCAACCACTACATTCTCCACTTGTGGAGTAGCGGGTTTTTCCGGAGGTGGAGAGGCATTAGCGGTTTTAGCTTGCATGAGTTGCGCCATCATTTCACGCAACTCACTTATTTGAGATGTCATGGAAGCCATGGATGATTCCAAAGATTTGAACTCACCCATGGAAACTTGACCCGAGCCCTCACTCGGAGAGGTGTCCATACTCTTAGGCGGTTAAGCCCGAATAAAGAGCCGAGGCTCTGATACCAATTGAACGGATCGTATGGGCACCTAGAGGGGGGGGGTGAATAGGTGCTACTCAAATTTTAATTCTTTTTCAATTTAGGCTTGACACAAAGGTAAATTCTCTAGATATGCAACTAAGGTGAATTTACCTATATGTCAACAAGCAAGCTAACCAAGATACAAATAGTAAAGGTAATAAAGGATAGAGGTAACCGAGAGTGGAGCACACGGAGACACGGATGTAATTCCCGTAGTTCCTTCCTTTTTAGGGGAAGTACGTCTACGTTGGAGGGGTGTGGTTGCCACAAAGGCCTAACCAACGCCACAAAGGCTCACCCTATTCTCCGGTGCAAGCTTCCGCCACAAAGGCCTAGCTCACTTTCCACTAAGGGATTCCTCAAGGCGGAACCGGCCTTTACAAAACTTGGGGCACAACTCCACAACTGAATTGGAGGCTCCCAAGCACCACAAAGATCTCAATCAACAAGTATCAAGATATCAATCACACAAACAAGGTCAAGGGACACAAGGGAACCCAAGACCAAAGGGCCCTCTAGCAAATGAGAGGGGAAATCAAATCGCTTCGGTGAGGATGTAGATCAAGGCCTTCTCCTTCGATTCTCCAAAGATCAAGAGCTTTGGTGGGTTGAGGGAGGAGATCTTGCGAATTTGGTGGCTCCAAAATGATGTTCTTCCTATCCAGCTCGAGCAGCTTGAGGTGGAAGAAGGGGAGGGGTATTTATACCCCCTCCCAAAATGTAGCCGTTGCTGTCTTGGAGGGGCGGATAATCCGGCCAAAGTTGGGCCGGATTATCCGGCTGGCCGGATTATCCGGCCTCTGGCCGGAATATCCGCCCCCCCCATCTGGGTGACGCCGCGCCAGGTCCTTAGCCGAATTTGGGGTTGTCTCCGGGGGGACGGATTATCCGGCCCCTGGCCGGAATATCCGGCCCCCCTATCTGGGTGACGCCGCGTTTAGTCCTTAGTCGTTTTCGGCCACCCTCCAGAGGGGGCGGATTATCCGGCCACCCCTGGCCGGAATATCCGGCCTGGCAATTCTTCATTTGATGATCTGCACAATCTTAGCACACACTTAATCTCCCTAATGTTGTTATCTAACACACAAAATCTGAGGGAAACAAAGTTTGCACTTTCAGCTTCCCCTACAGATAAATATAGTTTTTAGCTTGCTAAACAAAGCCAAAGAAACATTAGTATAGTAGTACATGATGATTGGCAAGAAACTGAACAAGGCTTTCAGTAAATCAAAAATATCATGGTGTTCAATCTGCCAACAATTATTTCATAGTCAAAACAGGTATATAAAACTACAGTCTGGACACATCTGTATCATATAAAATTTCTATTAAACAATATATCAGCCAAGATGACTGCATGAGTTGTTGGAACGAAAAACTAAGTTCCATGTAAGCCGAACTAAAGCATATTTAAAAGGCTGGCATAGCAATCAATAATAGCTCTAGGGACAAAGTAAAATGGAGGGAATGTCACATGAAAAATAATTCAAAACAAATGTGAAATATGACGTTAGTGCATGAGAACAAACTATCTAAAAAAATTACCTAGCCATCTACAGATCGTGGCTGTTTCCAACTGAACAAGCAAGAACTCTCACTAATGTTTCAATTGGAAAGTGAGAGAGACCTGTAGGTCAGGGTGGCTCCACATTCATAACTCAGGGTGGCTCAATTTTACACAAGCTGCTTGTTGTTAGAGGCCACTCGCTTGGACTGAATTGTTGACCCCCATATGCTTTGTTCATGCATATGAGAACATGCCGCCCACGAAAACAGTTCATGAGGATTTATTTTTTGTGACTGAATTTTGAAGGAACATTATTGCGAAAACAAAGAAGTGTTACCCGAACTTATCATGTCCTAAAAGATATGAATTCAATTATGGAAATATCTGTCGTTACCTCCGGCGCACAGTTGGAATAGCCAAATCTGAAAGGTCAGTCTGATAATGTTGAGCAAATCTGAGAAGTACAATAACACAAAAACATTCGGATTAATGTGCAGCCTCACAATTGAAGCCGAAAACATCTGTACATACACTAAGTCTTGCAATTTGTTATCTTGCGGTTGGAAAGCATCACGGTGTGCTTACATTCCAAGATTCAGGTCATTTTCAGTTAGAGTCATTTCAATGCAATCTCAATGTACAGAAAATACACCTTAACAGACCGTCAGCTGCACTCACCTTTTGGGTTCTTTTACAATCAACCAGAAAAGATATGGCCAGAGCTTTTTACATAACCATATTTCCAGATCCATGGATGTGCAAGTACAACAGACTACAATCGCACAAAATAATACATAAGAGGAGAAGGAAAAGAGACAAGGGATTGAAAGAAAGAGCTCACGTTGTGGGGAGATGCAACCAGCAGGTAGGAGGAAGAGCTCAAGAAGCATGTCGATCTGGACAACTGCGCCACCTCGTCGAACTCCTCCCGTCGAACTCGTCTCTTAGCCCTCGCCCCTACTGGCCCCTCGTCGAGCTCATCGCCCCCACCAATCTGCCCCGTGCACCTCCTCTTCTCTTCTCTTCCTACAGAGGCGCCGCTGGGCTCCCAGTGCTGCCGCCCACTGGCACGCCGCCATCACCCTCCGCCGTGATGGGCCCCTGCTCGCACACCAGCACCACCGCATCCTGCCCAAATCAGTCCGGCCGTCGCACGCCCTCCGCCCGGCCGCCCTCCTCCCGTCGCCACCGCAGCCATCTCGTCCAGCTCTGTCCGCTAAAGCAGGGGAGAGAGGCCGGTCCGTCCATGCCAGATCGGAGGCGGCGGCAGGTTGGAGGAGGAAGAGACGAGGCGTGGATTGGGGAGGAAAGGAGGGGACTGATTGGGGAAGCGCTCAGATATTTTCTAGGTTTTAACTGCTGCCCACGCGTATGAGAAAGCAAGGCAACACAACCAGCAGATATTTCTGTCACTGTTCGTCGGCCCCACACATGCCTGGTCCCAGCCGTCATTGACCATTTGAAAGAAGCTATAGGTGACAAAAAAAGTGACACCATCCAACGGCTGCTGTCAAAAGTGGGGGTGAAATTATACTGTACATGGTAAATTCAACGAACCAGATGCGTGTGGGAGCGCAGATAGCTTCATTGCGCGGGTAGGCTAGGCGGAATTAAGGGTAGAATTTTAATCTACACTGTTCACTCCAGTTGAATTGCACTCTATCCTAAACTAACACCGAAGGCAAAAGTCTATTTGCTGTCGAGGAGTGAACACCTGGTGTAGTTTCAGTCATCAGTCTACAGTCTTCAGTCTATTTCAGTTCTGTTTCTGTTATGTTCTATACAATTAAAACAGACCCTTTTATAACTTGTTTTAATCAAATGATATCTTTATTTTGATGAGAAAAATGTGTAGAATATTAATATGTCATCTATAAGTTGCACCTTGCATCATGTAATGGCGTGGTAGTTTGCATATCACCTAATACATAACATATGGAGTATTTGGGTATTACCAAATATGGTTACCCCACTTCATTTAATTTTGAGTAGCTCACTTAATCCTTGTCTTTGCTATGCTAATCAACATTTAAATTGACGAGTAGTAAAACAACTTGAACCATGTATGTGTGTCGGAATCCTATTCCGCTTAATTTGAATAAGTTGCATTGCATAATAATTGCCATGACATGCATACATGCTTCACATGATCATGCCGATTCTTTTGCCGTAGTAGTAAGTGTTGCATCCGTTGTTTGTTGTAGCTATTTGCTTCTTCGCGAATAGGACGTTTCGTGGTGATGTGAGCAACGACAAGTTCTTCAGATGTTCTTCAACAATCTTGCCAGGCAAGCTCTCCCGCCCCTTGTCAACCTATAGGGTACTTATTACCTATTTGTGTTTATGCTTTCTCTTATGCTTTATGCTAGCCTTGTGTTCCGATGCTTTGTTCGAGTCACGTATCCTATCCACCTGTTTCCCCAAAGCAAAACTATATATCCGCCACCTCCCGCCTATTACCTTTTGCTTGTTGTTGAGTTGGCCTTGCGAGTCGTAGGCATGCTTAGGTTGTTTCAAGTTGTATTATCTTATCGGGTTGTTGGGAAGTTTATCACATACTTTACTTTATGGTTATGAGATGGATATGAATTGGAGTTAAGTTGGACATTAGATGTTGGAGATAAACATGATTTAATTATGTTACAACTACACTTGTTAAAGCAGAGGCATCGGTGAGTCATTTTGCCCGTTTTACGACGGCTCACTTGTGTCCCCTAGGACCCCGAGTTCACATGAACTGTTCTAAGCTGAGCGCACTAACCACTCGTGGAGATGCCGTGGGATCTCCCTTGACTTACTACTTTTTCTCGAGTTAGTTTACCGGGGGCCACAACACCGTATTTACATTCGGATCTGGATTTGGTTTGAGTTACCTTTGAAGGTGCTTAAGGTTTTAAGCCCCCCTATGATGGGTGTGGTTGTGTCGCCTATGATGGTTGACGGGTTTATTTGCCTTGCGTGCCGATGTGAAGCTGGAAGACCCTCTATGATGAGCCCTCGACCTGACTTCACCGCCGTCGCAAACTTCTGGGTCCGTCTTCGGAGCTCGGCCGACTTCGTTGCGGGTAGCTTAGTTGGGTGCCCCCCCTAAACTTTCTTGTAGAACTAGCAACAGTCTTGTCATGATATCCTTCCCTTGCTATGTTGGATTGATCGTGCGTGTATGGGTACATTGGTGCACCCCTGCAGGGTAAATCTTTTCGAAAAGCCGTGTCCGCGGTTATGGACGACTTGGAGCCGTTCTACTCGATCATAGAACAACTTGCACCTAATTGATGATATAAAGTGGCGTAGTAAATAGTTCTACTATAATATTAAATTGTTATAAAATTGTCAACCGTATGAGTGCCTTTGATATTGCTTCTTCGTGTGGTCGCGATGAGGTGATTCATTGGCTGGGTTATGTTTGCTTAGTATTCTAGTTGGTTCCTTTATGCGCTCTCTTATCTTATTCTGATTAGACGGAAGTTGTAGAGTGTCTCTATAGGTTCTTTAGTGCTTGCTCGCTGCCGCTTAACCCCACTATACAGCTGACGTCCTTTTGAGTCTCTCGAGTTGTCTGCGTACCTCACGTACAAAGGCCGCTTGTTGACTATGCTTTATACGTCTTGAAGTCTTGCTAAGTACTTTTGTACTTATTGCTGCTCGTCTCGGATTTCTCGCCGGAGCAGGTTTGAAGACAGGTATATGGGAGCGACGACGTTAGCAAGGTTACCCTTCCGTCTTGGCCTGGGCAGGGTTATGGACGCCATCGTTTATCTTCAGGCCTCTTAGGCCCATTTGTATTCTTGTCCGTACTCGGATACTATTTTGCTTTATGTATGATTTGGATCTTTGTATGTATTTGGATCTTGACTCGTGGAGTCTTCGCGGTTGTAATATATTCTTTTGTGGGTTCCATCGTGAACTTGTGCAATGTTGCTACCTTGATTCCACCCGCATAATGTGTATGTTGTGACGTGCATATTTTGCTTGGTGGTGCGTTTCCAAAGCGACATCGTGCGAATTGTGGCGTGAATGCTGTAATTCGCAAGGTGCCGATTTTGGGGCGTCACAAGAAGACAACCATCTAGCTACTGATATGGACCCATAGTCCAAGGTAGACTACTCACTCATCGCTCCGGAGGCAAGCATAGCGATGAAGAAGACCTCCGGTGGCGATTCCCCTCTCCGGCAGGGTGCCGGGAAGAGCTTCTGGACCCTCCCGATCTTCGGGTCGACGGCGGCGGCGGATCGCGATGTGTTCTGGAAATCTGATCGGGTACTTAGGTTTTTTTCGTCGGGGGGTCTTTATAGGCGAAGGGGCGATGTCAGAGGAGGAGCCAGGCGCCCTCACGCAGGGGTGGCGCGGCTGGCCGCGCCACCCCTGCGTGTGGGGCCCTGGTGGCCCCCCTCCTACTCTCCTTCGGATCTCTGGAAGCTTCTGGGCAAAATAAGACTTCAGGAACTTGTTTTGTCCAATTCCGAGAATATTTCCTATGTATCACTTCTGAAACACAAAAACAGCAGAAAACAGGGAACTGACACTGTGGCAACTCGTTAATAGGTTAGTTTCGGAAAATGCATAAAAGTGCCACGAAGTGTAACGAAACAATAGGCAAATGGTGTAAAAACAAGCATGGAGCATAAAAAATTATAGATACGTTGGAGACGTATCAGTACTCAATTTAGTATGGAAGATAACAAACCCATCCACTACGTCCTCATGAGCTAAAAACAGTGGCACAAAATGAGAAGTGTTTGAAGGTTTTTGAAAGGTAGCACATGAAAATTTACTTGGAATGGCTTGAAATACCATGCATAGGAATTTACAGTGGACTCTTGGGAAGTGACTTGGCTTTTGGGAATTGGATGCACGAGAAGTATTTCCTCTCAGTACAGGTTTTTGGCTAGCAAGGCTGGGTAGCAAGCATAAGAGTTGCATGTAACAAACAAACATACATATAATAAGAACAATCATGCAAACTCCCTTGAAGGTACAATGATTTTAACTTTGAGAATAACAATGCTTATAAGCCAAACATAAGGGAAACTGAAGTGATGTGACTACAAGCACTTCTTTATTCTTTTCTACTCAAACCTCAAGGTAAAATTGCTACTGACCAAGCTAGGTTTGCCAAAACCAACTAAATTTACTCATGCTCCCAACGTGATACCAATACCAATCAACAAGACTAACCATACAAGAGAGATTGCAAACTAACATAAAGTGTGCGGAAAGTAAACGATAAAACTTCTCATTAATATTTCATTACCGCAACTCACACCAAGGGATACATAGATAACCAACTAAGGAGGATACTTCCAAACTGCAAACTATTCTATAAGATAACTTCTCTATTCATGATATGACACTACTTGAAAAGTAAATGAGCAAAAGGTAATGATGTGATACCGCGGCACTCCCCCAAGCTTGGAACAAGCCAAGGGGATGCCTATACCGATGACGAATTACTCCTTTGGCGGTGGTGGTGGATAATCTTCATTGTCATACTTCCAAGGCAGAGGTCCTCCATCAAGGAAGGATGTCTTGGTCTCCAAAATCCTGAAACTTGCAGCAGCACTCATTTGTTGAAATCTAGCTTCATACTCACAATTTTGGTTCTGCACGTCGTAGAGTTGTGCTTGTAATTGGCTAGTCGTCTCCTGGAGTGAGAGGACATCCTTCCAGAGCTCTGTAGTCTCCTTCTTGTACCTGGCAACAAGCTCTTGATTAATCCTATAGATAATGTCCACCTCACGTTCTGCCATCTTCTTGTATTTGAAAACTTCTTGTTCCAGTGCTTCCATCCTCGCTTCGAGACTACCTTCTCCCTTGGGTCCTTGAACATCTTTAATCTGCAACTCCCCATTCTTAAGTGACAACTCCTTCAGATGCATCTTCAGCTCTCTCATGTACGGATTGATGGAATCCGCAAGAGGGTTCTCCTTAGATGGACCGGCCGAAGACATTGTAACTCCAAAGTTGAGAGCAATCCCTGACAGAAACAGCTCGAAACAAAACATAACGAGAAAACGATATACAGACCTCGGGGACTCTGGGGGGTTAAATAGGCGAAAATTATACATCAAAACGAAATCACATGAGAAAACCGGGACGGAAACGAGTTCCGGGGTGTTCTCACACCTAGGTGGCGCGGCCAGGAGTGGGCCCGCGCCACCTGTGTGTGAGAGACACACGGACTCTTTCCTGCCCTTTTTTGTCTCGTGATTTTTAATATTTAATAAAAACAGCAAAAATATTAAAGGAAGAGCTTTTTGCGAAACTTCTCTGACTAGAACTGTTACCTATTCAAAAACGAACTCTGCAGGTACCTGCAATTTGTCTTGGATGAATTCTTCCAGAGAAACTGTTTCAATAACATCAACATCTTCATTATAAGAATCTCCAGAAATATAATGTTTGAGTCTTTGCCCATTCACCACTTGTGTAGAGTCATCTTTCAATGAAGCAATCTTAATAGCACCTGAGCGGTACACTTCCACTATAACATATGGTCCTTCCCATTTTGAAAGTAATTTTCCTGCAAAAAATCTGAGACGAGACCTATACAAAAGAACTTTCTCACCAACATGAAACCCTCTCTTAAGAATTCTCTTATCATGCCATTTCTTAACTTTCTCTTTGAAAAGTCTGGCATTCTCATACGCTTCGTTTCTCCACTCATTAAGAGAACTCAAATCTAACAACCTTTTCTTACCAGCTAGTTTAAAATCTCTATTAAGCTCTGCTACTCCAAGTTGATGCGGGAGCAAACTGTCCTTGTACGTGGTGAATGACCAGCCCGTTGGGAACCCCAAGAGGAAGGTATGATGAGTGTAGCAGCAAGTTTTCCCTCAATTAAGAAACCAAGGTTTATCGAACAGGAGAAGGGAGACGATGACGACTAAAGGTGTTGTGGAACCTGCACACACACAAACAAGTACTTTGTTCCCAACTTGCGATGAGGTTGTCAATCTCACCGATTTGCTTGAAACAAAGGCTATGAGTGTATCGAGTGGAAAACAGTAGTAATGTGCGAGTAAAGTAAACAGTGCAGGAAAAGTAAACAGGTGATTGCAATATGATTAAAATAGGACCGGGGTCCACAGTTCACTAGTGGTGTCTCTCCATAGATAAATAACATGCCGGGTAAACAAATTACAGTTGGGCAATTGATAGAATAAAGATAACGTGATATGTCAAGAAGATCACTATGAGATTTACTCTGGGCATTACAACAAAATACATAGACCGCCATCCAACTGCATCTATGACTAATAATCCACTCCCGGGGATATCATCCGAACACCCTAGAAGTATTAAGTTGCGAACAACAGATAATTGCATTAAGTAAAGTGTGTAATGTAAACAAAGCATATGCCCTTGAGCATATGAATGTTGTTTTCTCCCTAGTAGCAACAGCACATCTACCACCTTAGAGGTTTCTGTCACTCCCCCAGGTGAAATAGAGACATGAACCCACTATCGAGCATAAATACCCCCTCTTGGAGTCACTAGCAACTACTCGGCCAAGATAGCTACTAACAACGGAGAGCATGCAAGATCATAAACAACATAGAGATAACAAAAGATATAATTCAGTACAGCAACTTAATCATAAACACCAATATTCATCGGATCCCAACAAACCAACATCATAGAATTACATAACGGTGATCTCAATCATGTAAGGCAGCTCATGAGATCTAAACATGAAGCACATGGTGGAGAAGACAACCATCTAGCTACTGCTATGGACCCATAGTCCAAGGTAGACTACTCACTCATCGCTCCGGAGGCAAGCATGGCGATGAAGAAGACCTCCGGTGGCGATTCCCCTCTCCGGCAGGGTGCCGGGAAGAGCTTCTGGACCCTCCCGATCTTCGGGTCGACGGCGGCGGCGGATCGCGATGTATTTTGGAAAACTGATCGGGGCCTTAGGTTTTTCTCGTCGGGGGGTCTTTATAGGCGAAGGGGCGATGTCAGAGGAGGAACCAGGCCCCCTCACATAGGGGTGGCGCGGCCAGGGGCCTGGCCGCGCCGCCTATGCGTGTGGGGCCCACGTGGCCCTCCTCCGTCTCTTCTTTGGATGTCTGGAAGCTTCCCCGTGATATAAGTCTTCAGGAACTTGTTTCGTCCAATTCCGAGAATATTTCCTGTGTATCACTTCTGAAACACAAAAACAGCAGAAAACAGGAAACTGGCACTGTGGCACTTCGTTAATAGGTTAGTTCCGGAAAATGCATAAAAATGCCACTAAGTGTAACGAAACAATAGGCAAATGGTGTAAAAACAAGCATGGAGCAACAAAAATTATAGATACGTTTGAGACGTATCAAGCATCCCCAAGCTTAACTCCTGCTCGTCCTCGAGTAGGTAAGTGATAACAAAGAATAATTTTTGAGGTGACATGCACCTACACAATCTTGATCATATATGCAAGCATTGGTGAGCTGGGATCAATAGAACTTGAAACATGGGCATGAAAGATATAATCATGACAATAAGAACTTAGCAACCATGTTGTAAACATGTAAATGAACACAAACAAAAGATCATGATAATGAAACAATGAAAGTCAAACGTGTGTTCAAATCATATGGAAAAACATACAAATGGTTTTCAGCTTGTCCTTCAAAGAGAGCAAAACATAAATGCATAGGACACCTCAAAGTTTAAGAGGGCGACTAGATACAAATAATTTAAGAACAAGTGAAACCAACAATATAAATCAATCAATGAACTTTGGGACAATGCATATCACACTAAGAATGACAACTATGCTCTCTTAATGGTGCATAAAGAAAGAAGGTGGTGACTCAACATAAAAGTAAAAGAAAGGCCCTTCGCAGAGGGAAGCAGTGATTTAAACATGTGCTAGAGCTTTTCATTTGTAAAACAGAGAGATAAAACTTGATTTTGAGAGGTGGTTGTCTTTGTCAACGACTGGCAATGGGGTTCTTACTATCTTCCATACAAAAATGAAGCAAGTTTTTGAGAGAGAGATTGGCACTTTTGTGCTCTTTTTATAAAACTTGGCACTCCTCCCCACCTTTTCCTTTCACATACCATGGCTAACCGATTCCATCGGGTGCCCACCAACATTCACATTCTTTGGAGGAGTGCCTTTTTTCTTTCTTTTTTCCCTTTTTTCTTTTTGGAATAAGCAATATGGAAGATAGCAAATCCGACCACTACGTCCCCATGAGCTGAAAACAGTGTCACAAAACGAGAAGTGTTTTGAAGGTTTTTGAAAGGTAGCACACGAAAATTTTACTTTGGAATGGCTTACAAATACCATGCATAGGAATTTATAGTGGACACAATGGCAAACTTGGTTTTTAGGAGTTGGATGCACGAGTAGAGCTCATACTCAGTACAAGGCGAGGGCTAGCAAAAGACTGGGAGCGACCAACTAAGAGAGCAATAATGGCCATAATCATGCAAAGCGACATTAAAAGAAGCATACGATGGCATCAAAAGTCAAAAACTAAATGATCATGAAGGCTAATGGCGACTTTGTAAGAGTCTAACATGTGTGAGCATGCGCCAAGTCAACCCAAATAAAGCATCAAGGAGAAAACCAAAATAATGCTTCCATACAATAAAAACAACGCATGATTTTTTTCAAAGGCTCATTAAGCAATCTCAGTTATTTGAGACAAGTCATGCTACAGCAAAACCACTAAGCATACTATCAAAAAGACATCAAGCATGACATGAAAAAGCCTAAGCCGCAGTCTACACAAGCTCCTTCTTGTACCACTATTTTGCACAAAGCTTTTTCTCTTTTCCAACACCATTTGAAATTTTTATAAACACCTCTTTTGATGAAAACCAATGAAGATCAGAGGCAAAAATACACCTCAATGAAAAGATATGACAAGATCTGAACGCAAATCAAGGCGAAAACAAAAACCAAAAGCAGTAGCAGAAAAATAAGAACACTCGAACAATAAGAGTAAAAAACTGAGCGTTCTTTGCAAATGAAAACGAGTACATCTCCTCCAAAGGAAATTTGTTGGGGTCCAACCATTTATTGCAGCAAACAAACAAACTAAACCAACTAAGAAAACTAAAACAACTGACGCTCCAAGAAAAACACATAGTGCATGAAGCAATAAAAATATAGTGTCTTGAAAGGTGACCTGATTTTTGCCGATGAAGAAGGGGTGCCTCGGGGGCATCCCCAAGCTTTGACGCTTGTAATTCTTGGATATTTCTTGGGGTGATGCATGGGCATCCCCAAGCTTGAGATTTTGTCAATTCTTCAACTCATCTCATCATTCTCCAATCCCTACACTTGAAAACTTCCTTCATACAAAACTAAACACAATTCTATTAGCAACATTAGTGTAAGCATAAAATATATTCAACCTCTTTTAGCTTCAGGTTTCAACCCAAAACCACCACATATAAAGTATATACTACTGTAGCAACTTCCACAAGAGTTCCATGATCAAAAAGAACTCAAAAGAAAGCGATAAAGTGGCAAAAACAAATATTGGCAGAAATCTGTCAAAACTGGACAGCTGACAAAGGACGAATTTTTGAGGGATTTTCCGTTGCTCAAATCAAAAAGTGTTCAACTAAGAAAAGTTTGGATATAACCTGGGGCATATGCACAAGAAATCGCAGGTCCAAAAGATATACAGAGAATTTTCACGAATTTTTACGGTGCAGAACCGAAAACAGTTTCAGGACAGCAACATCCCCAAATCTTTACCTCACTCAAATTAGAGGCTTCTCTTGGCACAAAAACGAAATAAACAAGATAAGGAGCGGTCATTACAGTATTAATGACTTCCAAGACTCAAATAAAAGAAAAAGTACTGAAAGAAAACATTGGGTTATCTCCCAAGAGTGCTTTTCTTTAACGCCTTTGAGCTAGGCGCAGAAAATTGCGAATCAAGTAATATCAAGTGATGAAGCATCAAGCTCATAATTTGCTCTAAGAATAGAGTCAAAAAGTAATTTCTTTCTTTTCCTAGGGAAGTGTTCCATACCTTTCTTTAATGGGAATTGATACTTGATGGTGCCTTCCCTCATATCAATGATAGCACCTACAGTTCGAAGAAAGGGTCTTCCCAAAATAATAGGACATGAAGCATGGCATTCAACGTCCAAAACAAGAAAATCAACGGGAACAAGGTTATTGTTAACCACAATAAGAACATCATTAATCCTTCCCAAAGGTTTCTTCTTAGCAACATCAGCAATAGGAACATCAAAATAACATTTTTCAAGCGGTGGTAAATCAAGCATGTCATAAATCTTTCTAGGCATTATAGAAATACTAGCACCTAGATCACATAAAGCATGGCAATCATAACCATTAACATGCATATCAATGATGGGTTCCCAACCATCTTCTAACTTCTTGGGAACAGAGGCTTTTTGCTTCAACTTTTCATCCCTAATCTTTATAAGAGCATTGGTAATATGCTTAGTAAAAGCAATATTTAAAGAACTAGCATTGGGAGTCAAAGCAAGCTTTTGCAAGAACAAAATTACTTCAGATATATTGCAGCCATCAACATCAAAATCATTAAAAGAAATAGAGCTATCATCTCCCACACTCCGAAAAATTTCAGCACTCTTTTGAGAAAAAGTTTTGGCAGTTTTAGGCTTTTTAACACAAGGAGTGGGAGTTTTCTCTACACCAATCAAAGTAAGAGGGTTGCTATCAGTAGGAGCAACATCATTAGAGGTATTAATAGTACATACCTTCATCTCTCTAGCCATCTCATCTTCTCTTTCCCACCTGGCATGCAATTCCGCTAACAATCTAATATTTTCATCAATTCCAACTTGGGTAGCATTAGCGGCAGCAACAACATTGCTCACATTCACATCATTAGGAAACACTTTTAATTTCAGAAGTTCAACATCATGAGCAAGGCTATCAACTTTAGAAGCAAGAATATCAATTTTGCCTAACTTTTCCTCAACAGACTTGTTAAAAGCAGTTTGTTTACCGATGAAGTCCTTGAGCATTACCTCAAGCTCGGAGGGCGCGGCCCTAGTGTTGTTGTAGGAATTACCATAAGAGTTACCATAACCATTACCATTGGTAGAAGTATACGGCCTATAATTGTTACTAGCAAAATTGTTCCTATAAGCATTGTTATTAAAATTGTTATTTCTAATGAAATTCACATCAACTTGCTCTTCTTGGGCAACCAGAGAGGCCAAAGGAACATTATTAGGATCAACATGAGTCCTATCATTAGCAAGCATAGCCATAATGGTATCAATCTTATCACTTAAGGAAGAGGTTTCCTCAACATAATTTACCTTCTTACCTTGTGGAGCTCTCTCGGTGTGCCATTCGGAATAATTTACCATCATGTTGTCGAGTAGCTTTGATGCGGCGCCCAAGGTAAGGGACATAAAAGTACCTCCAGCAGCTGAATCAAGTAGGTTCCTTGAAGAAAAATTCAGTCCTGCATAAAAAGTTTGGATAATCATCCAAGTAGTCAGTCCATGAGTGGGGCAATTCTTTACCATAGATTTCATTCTTTCCCAAGCTTGAGCAACATGTTCATTATCAAACTGAGTAAACTTCATAATATTGCTGCGCAAAGCTATAATCTTAGCAGGAGGATAGTATCTACCAATAAAAGTATCCTTACACTTAGCCCATGAATCAATACTATTCTTAGTCAAAGACAGCAACCAATCTTTAGCCTTTCCTCTCAAAGAAAAAGGAAACAACTTGAGCTTAATAATATCACTATCAACATCCTTATATTTCTGCATCTCACAGAGCTTAACAAAATTGTTGAGATGAGCTGCAGCATCTTCAGTACTAGCACCAGAAAATTGCTCTTTCATAACAAGGTTCAATAAAGCAGGCTTGATCTCATAAAAGGTGGTAGCAGGAACAGGTGGTGCAATAGGAGTGCAGATAAAATCACTATTGTTCGTGCTAGCAAAGTCACACAACTTGGTGTTTTCAGGAGTACCCATTTCAGCAAAACGAAAGTAAACAAGTAAAAACAGCTACCAAGGATTCTAATTTTTTTGGGTTTTTGATATAAAAAGCAATGCAGGTAAAATAAAATAAAGTAAAGCAAAACAAATAACAAAGTAAAGAATGTGTGTGCGAAGAACTCCCCTCGCAGAAGTCTTCTCTCTTCCCCGGCAACGGCGCCAGAAAAATAGCTGCTACTCCAAGTTGATGCGGGAGCAAACTGTCCTTGTGCGTGGTGAATGACCAGCCCGTTGGGAACCCCAAGAGGAAGGTATGATGAGTGTAGCAGCAAGTTTTCCCTCAATTAAGAAACCAAGGTTTATCGAACAGGAGAAGGGAGACGATGACGACTGAAGGTGTTGTAGAACCTACACACACACAAACAAGTACTTTGTTCCCAACTTGCGATGAGGTTGTCAATCTCACCGGTTTGCTTGAAACAAAGGCTATGAGTGTATCGAGTGGAAAACAGTAGTAATGTGCGAGTAAAGTAAACAGTGCGGGAAAAGTAAACAAGTGATTGCAATATGATTAAAATAGGACCGAGGTCCACAGTTCACTAGTGGTGTCTCTCCATAGATAAATAACATGCTGGGTAAACAAATTACAGTTGGGCAATTGATAGAATAAAGATAACGTGATATGTCAAGAAGATCACTATGAGATTTACTCTGGGCATTACAACAAAATACATAGACCGCCATCCAACTGCATCTATGACTAATAATCCACTCCCGGGGATATCATCCGAACACCCTAGAAGTATTAAGTTGCGAACAACAGATAATTGCATTAAGTAAAGTGTGTAATGTAAACAAAGCATATGCCCTTGAGCATATGAATGTTGTTTTCTCCCTAGTAGCAACAGCACATCTACCACCTTAGAGGTTTCTGTCACTCCCCCAGGTGAAATAGAGACATGAACCCACTATCGAGCATAAATACCCCCTCTTGGAGTCACTAGCAACTACTCGGCCAAGATAGCTACTAACAACGGAGAGCATGCAAGATCATAAACAACATAGAGATAACAAAAGATATAATTCAGTACAGCAACTTAATCATAAACACCAATATTCATCGGATCCCAACAAACCAACATCATAGAATTACATAACGGTGATCTCAATCATGTAAGGCAGCTCATGAGATCTAAACATGAAGCACATGGTGGAGAAGACAACCATCTAGCTACTGCTATGGACCCATAGTCCAAGGTAGACTACTCACTCATCGCTCCGGAGGCAAGCATGGCGATGAAGAAGACCTCCGGTGGCGATTCCCCTCTCCGGCAGGGTGCCGGGAAGAGCTTCTGGACCCTCCCGATCTTCGGGTCGACGGCGGCGGCGGATCGCGATGTATTCTGGAAAACTGATCGGGGCCTTAGGTTTTTCTCGTCGGGGCGTCTTTATAGGCGAAGGGGCGATGTCAGAGGAGGGACCAGGCCCCCTCACACAGGGGTGGCGCGGCCAGGGGCCTGGCCGCGCCGCCTGTGCGTGTGGGGCCCACGTGGCCCTCCTCCGTCTCTTCTTCGGATGTCTGGAAGCTTCCCCGTGATATAAGTCTTCAGGAACTTGTTTCGTCCAATTCCGAGAATATTTCCTGTGTATCACTTCTGAAACACAAAAACAGCAGAAAACAGGAAACTGGCACTGTGGCACTTCGTTAATAGGTTAGTTCTGGAAAATGCATAAAAATGCCACTAAGTGTAACGAAACAATAGGCAAATGGTGTAAAAACAAGCATGGAGCATCAAAAATTATATATACGTTTGAGACGTATCAAGCTCTCTCACTGCCCAAAAAGCTTTGTGTTCTAATTCTAAGGGCAAGTGACACGCTTTTCCGTAAACCATCTTATAAGGAGACATACCCATGGGGTTCTTATAAGCAGTTCTATAAGCCCATAAAGCGTCGTTTAACTTACTAGCCCTGTTTTTCCTAGATCTATTGACAGTCTTTTGCAAGATAGACTTGATCTCCCTATTTGAAAGCTCTACCTGCCCACTAGTTTGGGGATGATAAGCAGAAGCTATTCTATGATTGACATCATATTTAGCAAGAGTTTTTCTAAAACTACCATGAATAAAATGAGAACCTCCGTCAGTCATAAGATATCTAGGCACACCAAACCTAGGAAAAATAACATCCTTAAGCATTTTAATGAGGTCTCACCATCGGCACTCTTTGTAGGTATGGCTTCTACCCATTTAGTAACATAATCAACAGCAACAAGTATATGGGTATAGCCTTTTGAAGGAGGAAAAGGACCCATAAAGTCAAATCCCCAACAATCAAACGGTTCAATAACAAGAGTGTAACTCATAGGCATTTCATTGCGTCTAGAAATATTACCAACTCTTTGACATTCATAACAAGATAAAACATACCTTCTGGCATCTTTAAAGAGGGTTGGCCAATAAAAACCTGATTGTAGAACCTTCTGCGCGGTTCTATCTCCAGCATGATGCCCTCCATAGGCGCTGCTATGGCATTTTCTTAATATCTCTTGTTGCTCATATTCCGGTACGCATCTTCTCATAATACCATCAACACCTTCTTTATATAAATGTGGGTCATCCCAAAAGTAATGCCTCAAATCATAGAATAATTTTCTTCTTTGCTGAGCTGTAAAGGTTGGAGGCAAATACTTGAAAACAATAAAGTTAGCATAATCAGCATACCAAGGAAGGTCTCGCGAAGTTACATTTATTGCAGCCAACTGTTCATTTGGAAAACTATCATTAACAGGAATAGGATCAAAGGAAATATTTTCCAATCTAGATAAGTTGTCAGCCACTGGATTTTCAGCACCTTTCCTATCTATGATATGCAAATCAAACTCTTGTAAAAGCAACACCCATCTAATAAGCCTAGGCTTAGCATCCTTCTTAGTCATAAGATATCTAATAGCTGCGTGATCAGTATGAATAGTAACTTTAGAATCAACAATGTAAGATCTAAACTTATCACATGCAAAAATAACAGCAAGAAACTCTTTCTCAGTAGTAGCATAATTTTTCTGAGCAGCATCAAGAGTCTTACTAGCATAATGAATAACATTCAACTTATTATCTACGCGCTGTCCAAGAACAGCACCAACAGCAAAATCACTAGCATCACACATAATTTCAAAAGGTAAATTCCAATCAGGTGGTTGAACAATAGGAGCAGTAGTTAAAGCCTTCTTAAGAGTTTCAAAAGCTTCCTTACAATCATCATCAAAGACAAATGGTGCATCTTTTTGAAGAAGATTAGTAAGAGGCTTTGAAATCTTAGAGAAATCCTTAATAAACCTCCTATAGAAACCAGCATGACCAAGAATACTACGAATACCTTTAACATCTCTGGGACAGGGCATTTTCTCAATTGCTTCCACTTTCGCTCTGTCAACTTCAATACCTCTTTCAGAAATTTTATGTCCAAGGACAATTCCTTCATTTACCATAAAGTGGCATTTCTCCCAATTAAGAACAAGGTTAGTTTCTTCGCACCTCTGCAAAACTTTATCAAGGCTGTGCAAACAATTATCAAAAGAAGTTCCATAGACAGAGAAATCGTCCATGAAGACCTCCACAATTTCTTCACAAAAGCCATGAAAAATAGCAGACATGCATCTTTGAAAAGTAGCAGGAGCATTGCATAAACCAAACGGCATACGTCTATAAGCATAAGTTCCATAAGGACAAGTAAAAGTGGTTTTCTCTTGATCATCCTTCTTAACAGCAATTTGAGAAAAACCAGAATAACCATCAAGGAAACAAAAATGAGTCTTTTTAGACAACCTTTCTAACATCTGATCTATAAACGGTAAAGGGTAATGATCTTTCTTAGTAACTTTGTTTACCTTCCTATAATCAATGCACATTCTATAACCAACTACTACCCTTTGAGGAATAGGCTCGTTATTCTCATTAGGCACAACAGTCATACCTCCTTTCTTAGGAACACAATGAACAGGACTAACCCATCTACTATCAGCAATAGGATAAATAATACCAGCATCAAGGAGTTTTAATACCTCATTTTTTACCACATCCTTCATCTTGGGAATTATGCGGTGTTGATGCTCCACGACTGGCTTCGCGTCTTTCTCCATATTAATGGCATGCTGACATAAAGTGGGAGAAATCCCTTTTAAATCATCAAGAGTATATCCCATAGCTCCTCGGTGTTTCCTCAATATCTCCAATAATCTTTCTTCTTCCTTTCCTGAAAGTTTAGAGCTAATAATAACAGGATATATTTTCTTATCATCTATATAAGCATATTTAAGATTATCAGGCAAAGGCTTTAATTCAAAAACAGGATCTTCCTTAGGTGGCAAAGTGGTACCAAGATCCTCCACAGGTAAATTATGCTTGATTAATGGTGGTCGACGAAGAAGAATATCGTCAATCTCTTCCCTTTCCTTGCTGAAAACATCACTTTCGTGATCTTCCATGAATTGCTGCAAGGCATTATTAGGAGCAAGAGCAATAGAAGCAAGCTGTTCAACTCGAAAATTTTCATTAGGCGTGTCATTTTCATAAGAAGTCTTAGCAAACTTGGAAAAATTAAACTCATAAGACTCTCCATTAAACTTAGTAAAAAAATTCTCTTTCTTACAATCTATCACGGCGCCACAGGTGTTCAAAAATGGTCTACCAAAAATAATAGGACAAGTTTTACTAGCCTCTTTACCAAGGACTAGAAAATCAGTAGGGTATTTAGTCTTACCGCAAAGAACTTCCACATCTCGAACAATACCAAGAGGCCAAACAGTCTCTCTGTTAGCAAGCTGAACAACCACATCAATATCTTCAAGTTCACAAGCGCCAATCTCATGCATAATTTCTTTGTAAAGCTCTAAAGGAATAGCACTTGCACTAGCACCAATATCACATAAACCATAATAGCAATGATCTCCAATCCTGACAGAAATAACAGGAACACTTGTTTTCCTATGCTTTTTACGATGTGAGAGAATGTTAGAAGCATCTTCACAAAAAAGAATATATTCATCCCCTACATCTTTAGTAACAAGATCCTTCAATATAGCTACAGGAGACTTAATAGTAATTTGCTCATCAGGTTTTGCAGCTTTCTTAGTACTTTTATTAGACACACTTACCAAAGTAGAATACTTCTTTACCTTAGCAAGGAAAGGTGTCTTCTCAAAATAAGGCTCAGGCACAATGCTATCAACAGTACAAACTTCAGTAGCTGCAGCAGGTATATGACTAATAGAATCTTTATAAGGCGCATGATATTTGTTCCAATCTTTCTTTGGAACATCAATATAAGAGGCAAAGGCCTTAAGACAATTAGCAAGTATTTGTGAATCAAGACCATAAGCAGTGCTAACACTATGAAAGTCATCGGTCCCCATAAAAGATTTAATGCATTCATAATCATAATTTATACCTGACTTCCTACCTTTGTCGTTTTCCCATCCTTCAGCATTCTCTTGTATACGGTCAAGAAGTTTCCACTTAGCATCTTCTTTCATATGATTAAATGATCCAAAGCAAGAAGCATCCAAATAATCCTTATCAGGAAGAGTAAGTCGCGCATAAAAATTATCAATAACAATATTATTGGGGAGCTCATGAATGGGGCATTTGAGCATTAGTAACTTCAATCTCCCCCACGCTTGGGCAATACTCTCTCCATCATGAGGCCAAAAATTATATATCCGGTTACGGTCTCTATGAATTTCACTTGGAGGGTAAAACTTGGAATAAAAGAGAGGTACAATATCCTCCCATGCCATAGATGGACCATCTTGAAGTAGTCGATACCACTCTTCAGCTCTGCCTTTTAATGATAATGAGAATAATTTCTTCTTGACCTGGCTTGGTGAAATACCTGCACATCTGAACAACTCGCATAATTCATATATAAATAATAAGTGATCACCCGGATGGACAGTTCCATCTCCTGAATAGCAGTTATCCATAATACGCCCAACAATTTTCATAGGTATTTTAAAAGGATCAATTTCAGCAGGTGGTGGCGGTGGTGGTTCATCCACATGTGCAGCAGTAGTAGAAGTGTTTCCAAATAGGAAACCAAATGGAGAGTTCTCCATAGCAGAGTAAAATAAAAATAAAAAATAAAAATAAAACAATACTCACAGTGACGGTTACCTTTACCAATTTCACTCTTCAATAGCGCTACACTCCCCGGCAACGACGCCAGAAAATAGTCTTAATGACCCACAAGTATAGGGGGTGTATCGTAGTACTTTCGATAAATAAGAGTGTCGAACCCAACGAGGAGCAGAAGGTGTTGATGAGCAGTTTTGATCAAGGAATCACTTTAAATACTAGCAAACGGGTTTTCAGGGGTATTTGGTAATATGAGTAAATAAAGTGCGAGTAAATAAAAGACAATAGTAACAATTGCAGCAAGTGGCCCAATCCTTTCTTCAGCAAAGGACAAGCCGGTTGTGTACTTATAATAACCAAACGTTCTTGAGGACACATGGGAGTTTCTGTCAAGAGCTTTCGCTTCATAAAGCCAATAGTCTCTATTGGTTTGATAGGTGTTATGGGGGTGAACCTGTGCTAGCGCACTACCCTTACTAGGATAAATACACACTTGTGATTATACCCCTTGCAAGCATCCGCAAATACAAGAAAGTAATTAAGATAAATCTAACCACAGCCTTAAACTCTAAGATCCTACGCTCCCTGGTGCAATGGTTTCCCAACGGAGGTTTAGGTTTCTGTCACTCCAGCAACCCCACAATTGGTAGCCAAATACACAATGCATCTCACTAGGCCCATAAATGGTGAAGTATCATGTAGTCGACGTTCACATGACACCACTAGTGAAATAGCACCACAACAATATCAAACCATTAAATATTTCTCAACAATAATTCACTACTAACATCTTAACTTCTCCCATGTCCTCAAGAACTAAACGAACTACCCACAAGACATCATATGGATCATGATCAGAGGTGAAATAATGGTAAATAACAATCTGAACATAAACCTTAATTCAATGGTTCCACTCAATAGCATCAACTACAAGAGTAATCAACACCGGGAAAGTTTCCCCTATTAATATAACAAGATCCAACTCAAGATGTTACAGCGGGATGGCATGGTGATGGTGGAGATGAAGGTGCTGGTGATGGGGATGATGATGATGATGATGATCCCGATGAAGTCCGGTGCGATGGTGATGACGATGGCGACGATCTCCCCTCTCCGGGAAGGAATTTCCCCGGCAGATTTCTCCCTGCCGGAGAGCTTTTCTCTCTCTGGTGTTCTCCGCCCCGCAGAGGCGGCTGTGTCTAACTCTGAGCCCCCCCTTGACTTAGGTTTTCGGGGATGATGATGTACGCGAAGGGGCGAGACCAGAGGTGGGCTAGGGCGGCCTCACGCAGGGCTGGCGCGGCCAGGGGCCTGGCCGCGCCACCCTGGCATGTGGGGCCCTCCTGGCTCCTCTCGACTCCTTCTGGCTTCCTGAGTCTTCTGGGAAAATATAATTTCGGGGTATTTTTCTAGAATTTTCCTGATCTTCAAAATATGGTCCCTTGATGGTCCTTTTTCCAGCAGAATCCTGACTCCGGCAGCAACTCCTCCAAAGATCATCGAACATGTGAAAACAAAGGAAATAACATAAGTATCAACTCTAAATATGAAATATATCAATGAATAATAGTAAATTATGATACAAAATAGTGATGCAAAATGGACGTATCACATAGCCTTCTTGGCATTTCCAATAACTTCCCTCACCTCCTCCTCAAAGACATTACCATTCTCATCATAGCATATTTCATTAGGGATATGCTTCTTTAATGAGGTAGGAGGTGCGGGGACATTTTTCTTCTTCTTCTTCTTCTTCTTCTTCTTCTTCTTGTTCTTATTCTTCTTCTTGTTCTTCTTGGACTTGGAGGCATATCTAAGTCCCGTCTTGTCACCATGTTGCTTTTGAGCATTCAAAAGCTCATCAAGCTTCTCATTTCCCTTTAGGGGAACTTTCTCACAAGTGGGGTTAGTTGAGCATGAACTTGCAACAAAGGTGATAGAAAGAGACTTGGTTGCTTTATTAATAATTATAAATTTAGTTTCTCATTTTGCAACCTAAGCTCATTAGCAACGGATTAAGCAATAACGATCACTTTTAAGTTTAGCAGTATCCAAATTGTGAGATTCTACAAGACACAACTTGGATGTCTCAAGTGCCACCCTTAGGTCTTGCTCTTCCTCAAGAGATTGAGTAAGAGAGGCAATTTCATCGGCATAGTCATGAGCATGACCCTCTAGCTCAAAAATGAGTTCATCATTTTTATCATTTATTTGGAGGGCCTCGTTACATTGATCTAGGAGAATCTCAAAGCGTGCTTTGGTCTCCCCATGCAAGGTTGACATGAAAATGTCCATTTCATTTAGTTCATCATCATCACCACATTTTTCAACACAATCCATCAAAGATAAGATTTTAGGTATGATGGGTGTGAGAGGAGGTGATACCTTTGTAGCGTGAGCCATAAGACAAGTTGCATTGTGGTTGGTGCGCTTTGATTCATTTGCGGAAGCAAAAAGGATGATGAAGAGGTAGGTTGGGCAATGGCGATGGCGGCCCTTCCTACTTCCTCATCATCACTTGCATCATCCCTGGAGGGGTATTCTTCTTGAGTCATCAAGGTGTGAATTAGGACGGCTCTCTTCTTGTCGGAGTTCCTTGTGGGTATGACTTGATCTTCATCTCCTTGCGGACAAGTCTTCCATTGTGATCTTCCACTCTTTCATAAGGACACTCCGCAATGAAGTGGTTTTGGTTACCACAATTGTAGCAAGTCCTCACTCTACTTGTGGCCTTTGGCTTGGAGGGGCTAGATGACCTCCACTTCTTCATGAATGCCCTTTGAGCAAGAGCCATGTGCTCGGCATGAGCATACTTCATATCCTCGGGACTTCCACTCATTATCTCTTCCTCTTCCACCAAACTTGCTTCTTCATGATATGAAACTTTGGCCTTCAAAGCAAGGTTAGGAGCACAAACTCCACATGCACGGGCGAGAGCATCATCCGCATTCTTCTCGAAAATCTTTCTTGCAACAATCTCTTGCAAGATGTCATGAGCGGTCATCTTCCGAAAGTTGGCATATCCCTTGATTGAGTTCATTGTATCTTTCATGAATTGCAAGAGAGCTTAGAAGAACTTCACCTTCATCCATTTCCCATCACATTGGGTAGAGCCAAGATCAATTAGCTTCACTTAAAGTGTCGAGAGGCGCCTATGGAGTTCTCCAGGGGTTTCACCATCAAGCATGGCAAAGTTGTCCGCTTCATTGTGAGCTTCATAAAACTTGGATTATTGAATGCCCTCATTTCTGATGAAGAGGTTGGTGAGAGCATCCCAAGCTTCCTTGGCAGAGGAGATGGATCGAACAAATGCCTTGTCCTTCTCGGAGAGTGACCTGTGGATGAGATGCAAGGCGAAGGCATTGAGTTGCTTGTCGATGAGCTCCCAAGGTAGCAATTGTTCAAGTCCTTGGAAGATGGATGAAATCCCTACTCAATGATTCTCCAAAGCTCAATAGACACAAAGTTTATGTGAGAGCGTATATTATCTTGCCAATTGGAAAATCTAGAAGCATCAAGTGGTAGTGGTGGACCGCATGAAGCAAGGTGTGGCATTTGGAGGTGTCTCCCGGAGACATAGCTCGTAGGATGTGGAACTTCTGAGCTATGTCCCCTAGATGTGTTACCTTTCTTGGAGGCATCCTCGTTGCCGTCAACCTCTTCAACCTTCTCCGGATCAACCTCGTTTAAGGTGGCTTATCCGGGGTTTCAACCAGAGTCGGTGGAGTGGTACTTGACGTCGCACTAGTGAGGGCATTGAGTTGAGTTTTTTGACTTTCAATGACTACCATTATGGCCTCCATTCGGGTCATTAGGTTATTAAGATCCACCTTAGTGGCGGGCTCCTCGTCACCCATAATCTCTTAGGTGGTTAAGCCCAATCAAAGAGCCCTTGCTCTGATACCAATTGAAAGGATCGGTATGGGCGACTAGAGGGGGGGGGTGAATAGGCGCTAAGTCAATTTTTAATATTTTTCATTTTTATGGCTTGACACAAAGTAAATTCACTAGATGTGCAACTAGATGAATTTTCTATAAGTGACAAGCATGCAAGTAAACAAGTAACTAGGAAGATACAAGTAAGGGAAAGAAATAACCAAAGAGTGGAGACCGGAGACACAAGGATGTATTCCCGTAGTTCCTTTCTTTTGAAGGGAAGTACATCTATGTTGGAGAGGTGTGGTGACACGGAGTCCACCAACGCCACAAAGGCTCACCTTATTCTCCGGTGAGCAAGCCACAGAGGCTAGCTCGATTCCACTAAGCGGTGGTATTGGGGGAACCAACCGAATCCCTTACACGGAGCTTGGGGCACGCATCCACAACTCAATTGGAGGCTCCCAAGAAAGCCACGAAGGAACACCACAAAGATGAGAGTAATCAACACTTACAAGACCTAGGGTTTTCAAAGAAACACTAGGAACAAATTCCCCAAGCAAATGAGGATGACGGTGAAATTCCTTCGGTGAAGATGATGGACTAGGTCTCCTCCTTCGAATCCCAAGAGGGATTCAAGTTCTATTGGCTAGAGGTGGAGATCTAGGGCTTTGAAGCTTGGCAGCAATGGTGGTGAGAGAGTGTGAGCCACAACCTTGTCTTGAGGTAGGAGAAGCCTTTTCATAGTCCTTGTTGAGATGTAGCCGTTGCAGTCTTCTTCGGGCTGGAGTCTCCGGTGTTGCAAGACCGGAGTCTCCGGGCTAAGTGGACTGGGGCCGGAGTCTCCGGCCTGGGAGGCCGGAGTCTCCGGGCTCGGAAAGAATCCGGCCAGAGATTCCGGGGCAGAGGAAAAAAGAGGCCCGGAGTCTTGGGCGGTTGGGCCGGAGTCTCCGGTCCCGGACACAAAGCCTCCGGTGTTTGCACACCGGAGTCTCTGGCTTAGACAAAGGCTGCAACAGTCATTCTTCAGATCTTCACCTTTATAAAGAGTTTAGACTGAGACAATATGGTTAGACACTTAAGTATTGACAACATACATCAAAAAATAGATTTTACAAGAAAATGCTCTTTCAGTCCGTTTAACCAACTATGCCGCATATTGGCTATTTGTGACGTGAGAAACATGGCGCAAGAGCCATTGTTGCGAACGATGTTACACTTCTTCCAATACCAGTGAAAACCGTCACACATGAGCAATTTTCCCTTAATTTGATCGTCAGAATAAAAAGCAGCCTCGCTCCATGCTGGTTAGAGTTTGTCACTTTATCGATTTCAAGTATTTTGGTCTACCGGAAAACCAAATCCAGAATTTTGAGTATGTCTCGCTTGTAATGTAAGTTCAATTTCCATCCCAAGCCTAGTTTTTTGTCCCACGCAGGATTTTCACCGTGGCCTCTCTAGGTCCGTTAAAATTTGCTATTGTTTTGATGAAAAAACAACAAACTAATTGGGCTAGTTCGAACATTTTCCATTTGTGTGAAGTGCGGCAAAGTAGTAGTCTCTCCCATTCCGAGCAACTAGGAAGAACAAGTCTCCTCGTATTATGTTACACTTGTCAAAATAGTTACTTATGGTATTACGTTGTACTCCTTCAGTCCCTCTATAAACATTTATACTTTTAAGTTTAGTCTAATTTCATTTTTCTTAAGTTTGACAAACTTTATATACAAACAGTAGTAATATTTATAACACTAAATTAATATCACTAGATGCCTCTTGAAATTTAGTTTTACATAATATACTAGTTTTATGTCAGAAATATTGTTACAATTTTGATGAGATTGGTCAAACTTATTTTTTTACTTAGGACAAAACATAAAAGTGCAGTTATTTGTGGATGGAGGGAGTTCTAAACTATGTTTTGTCATAAAGTGTGTTGATAACATATCTAGATAGTCACCTCCTTAATCGTCCAGTCTTACTTAAATCCAAAATCTGGAATGCCCGACCTTACAATTTGAAATACTCGCGTGCAATACTTTTTCCATGTATGCAACATCGCCGCATCATTTTCCCTATGGTGTGTCAAAAACCATGTAAAAAACATCTCACCATTTTGAACACACCAATGCATAATTGTTTTCAAATGTTTTATGCACATATTCAACAAGTCACGTGAATCGCAACAATTATTAAGAAAAATCTTATGTATGCATCACAAAAGGCATCGCTTGCAACACTGCAAAAACAACCATGCAACATGAACACAATATTTGAAATAGGCAACCATAACTATGCCAACATGCAGCGCACATGTATACAAGGAAACAAAAATGTTCTTTATCAAACAAACATATGACACCAAAGAATCCTCACATAGGCAACCTTTGTTTCGTAGCATCAACCTTGTCGACGACCTTCATGTTTTAGCATCACCCTTGTCGCTGGAGCTAACACTACCATACCCATTCCTGGCCCATGTGCTGAAGTATAAGTGCATTGCTCTCCTTCCGCTCATAATGAACTTTTAGGTGAACCAGGTGGTGCATGTAACTCTGAACTATTGCCTTACCGGAGTTCATTGGTGCGAAATCAAGCTTCCTTAGAAGCTCACCCCGTGCATAGCGTGAGCTTCACATCCACCATATAGGGTGGAGAAATGTACAACAGAGAAAGAGTTGACGAGGAGGAGAGATGCGCTTGGGAGGAAAAAAATGCCAAAAAAAGTCACTCATGAAGTCACTACGGAGAAGATTGAGCTAATAGACAGTTATGGACACATACCAAATTAGAGGAAGATTTGTGGCTTATTGGCGATGCTTTTGGCTTATAAACTAAAAGTGGAACCAAGGTGTTTTGGTTTTTGGCTTATAAACCAGAAGCTCAAATTAAAAGCACATAAATAGTTGTCTTTGGCTTATACAATGGTGCAACAAATATCGAGTCAAATGACTCAATCAGCTAAATCTAACAACTAATGTACCGAATAACCTATGCATTGGGATACCCTCAACCGTCTTTAAGTTCACAAAAAAACTGAACTAACTTTCCAATAACATCATCATTTTGGAAGTGTTACTTCATTTTTTTAGAAGGTACGCCAGTAATAACCCACCCCTAGATGCATATGGTGCTTTCCCAATGCCAACCCAAACACACCTCTGACCTCTAATGATCATTGCTTGGAGGGAAGTTTTTTTATTTGCACACTGCGAAAAAATTGCACATGACACTAATGTTTGGTAACACAGTTATAGAGAACACATAATCAAAGCAACTTTTGCAGCTATCCCCAACTTTTGGTGTAATATGTTGCATACTAGCCCAAATAGATGTTTTAGGGCCCTTAATCTGATAACTCGTCAGCCTAGATTTTTATAATGTATTCCATAATTATATGATTTAAAAAAGAATTATACCAAAATACCAACGAGGTGACCCTCGCAATCCGAGGGCAATGTTTTGGTACGTCGAGAAACGGTCAAGAAATAAATCTATTGTTTCACATGTATTTATATTAAAAAAAAATGAACTGGTGCTGTGTGTAATTTTCTCACACACTGCGGATGATTCTCACGTCCCTGCGCTGACATGGCAGGCCAGCACGGCTGCACGTCAGCCATCTACTAACATCTCTTTCCATCGATCTTCCATCTCCTAGGTTCCAATTTCTTAGTTTCCAAAAAGAAAAAATAGGTTCCAATTTCTTTAGATCCAACTGACCTCCCGCCCGTCGGCCCATCGTCGCGGCATCTTCTCCGGCTAGGCGACATTCTCATCCACATCTCGGCAGCAGCACGCAAGACCATGAGCCCTTCCCAAACCCATCGCGATTCGGCGGCGGCAGGCGACCAGAAAGCCCTCTCGGCGGCGTGGCGCGGCACTGTCTGTCCCCATGTTCGCTGCAGCTGCTCACGCGGAAACGCAGGATGGCGGCAGACAGCAAAGGACATGGGCGACGGCACACCTTGCGCGCTCTCGAGGCGCAGGAAAGATTACATGAGGGCGGCGCTCGGGGGAAGGCTCCTGTCGGCGCGGCGCGAGATACGGAGCGAGGCGACGCGCGCGCGGGGAGGAGACGGGGGTTGACGAGCCGAGATAAAGATAGGTACAGAAGTACAGAACTGTATTTTAGATTTTCCGAATTCTTGTTTCTTCATACAAGCTCTGCATTTCCCCCTTCTTTTTCCTGGAACTGATGGAAACTTCCTCTCCGTTTCCATACCACTAGAAAATGCCAGCGTACAGCTCAATAGTAGTCAATACTGACCATGTCGGATGGCTGGCACTAACGATTTCCCATGCCACGGAACAATGAATTGTTTTGAACAAGTCACCCCCATGTTGTCACTCATGTCGCAGTCGCTACGTGTGGCAGTATTGTCAACTCACATTGCCAAACGATGATTCGCCAGAAATTGCTTTGAATAACTCACGCGGCATAGCTACCAAGTCTACTATTTCACACATGTCGCAGTGGTTGCTTCTTGCCAGAAATTGCGCTCTTCAAATCAAGCTTCCTGTATAAAGTCTTGCACTGGGAGAGTAGCTTTTCATAGGCAGCATTTCAGCGCATTGCTAAGAGCTACCAAGATGCATTCGTCTCCCTCTGCCCCTCCTCCCACCCCTTTGCAAAAGCACTCCATGGCAGATGCCTGGAGGATTGGAGTGATGGGCTTGGCCATAACCATATCTGGTTGGTTCTTGGCGCCCATCATCGTCTTCCTAGTCAACAAGACCCTTCCACACCTCGGCTTCGACGCGTCGAGAAAGCTCCGGGATCTGGAGATTCACTTGATCCCAAGAATGAAGCAGGTGCTGAGGGACATCGAGGAGCAGAGGATGCAGAGGAAAGCAAGAAAAGAGAGATCTGCTGTCAGCACGCTCGACATGCTGGCCAAGGATGTCAAGTCTGCCTTGTACCAAGGGGAAGACATTCTGGATCTCATAGATTATCACCAAATAGAGAAGAACATCATTGGTGGCGTTAAGTCTGAGTCACACGGCAGAATCTGGCTGCAGCACCTCTCCGAAGCCGTCTGGGCCCGTTGCAAGAAGAGCTGGTTGGGACAATGTGCGCGCATCACCCGAGCTGCTCTACAGAGGTGGGCACGGAGCTTGTACCCATTGGTGCAGTTCATTCAGGACGCCCTACACAGATCAGCTGCGCTGCTACCGGTTTCTCGTGAGCCCTCAGGTTCCTTCGTGCACAGGCTGCGCTGCCGGTGTCAGTCCGTACTGATCATCCTGGCAGGCAGTGTGATAAACATCGCCTTTTCTTTCCGAAACTGGTCGTATGATGTGGTGGTTGGCATCACAGGTTACCAGGTACCACCCTATCCTTGTATCCAGCTCCATCTACTAGCATCCTAGTAGCAGAACACATCTAGTATGGGATCTGCCATGTTAAATAGAAGATTAAGGGGCGATAAATAAATCACTAAATATATTCAGTCTTGCTGATGCAACTTGCTACCTCTGCTTCTGGAAAGATGCTGTTTTCAACACAGTCCCCGACATATATATGCCTTTAGCCGTTAAACTTTATAAGCATCATTTTTTTGGTATTACTATTGCTGAATATTGATAATAGTCGAAACCAGAAAATGTCGTCACAAAGGATTCAGTCTGCTAGATAAGATCAAATTACTATTATATATTATAGAGTAACATTTGTGTGGAATATCCCACTAGAAATGTTTGAAATAGGCAAATGTGCGATTGCAAATCCTCACTTTTTCTTGAACTAATAACATCTCATGGAAATTGTTGTTGTCCTGTCTCTGTTGTGATGAACACTGTTTTGTCCCTTTGTTTCGAACACTAGTGGAGAAAAAATATCGTTTTATCCAAGTCGGTGAAATTGTAAAAAAAGCACATATTGTGATGTCCTTTTGTAGTCTAGGTGGTACGGTGATGTTAAGTTTGTAACCTTTTTGTCTTCTCAAAATTATTAAGGGCTCGTTTGGCACCCATCATTTCATTTCATTTGGTAGAAATGAAATGAAATGACAATGATGATATCATTTCATTTTGAAAAATCCACAAATGACAGGGTATCCAATAGGTATTAAGGTTAGGCATGAGATGAAAAACCATGGAATTCGAAATGAATTCCATAACCAATTCTGTGACAGCCAAACAAGTAATTGATAGAATCATAAATGAATTCTTTGATTCTAGCCCCAAATGATGGGAGCCAAACGAGCCCTAAGTTAATTTTTTCATTTTCATAAAATCAGCGCACTACTTTATGTGTACACTGGTGGCAATGTAACTTTGATTGAACGTCTATTCTAAATCGGGGGCAATGCTCAATAGAGAGTTCTGGCAGCTTGCATAATCGTTTGATACTTACTTCTTGCAGGATGATGGCATGACAGAGGATTCTTGTATGCCTACTGTTGATAGATGGAATTTAAGGAAAAGAATAGAGGAACTGGAAAATATCATCACTGACGTGCAGAAATCAGACCTGTTGAACAAGCAAAGCAGTGGTGGGCGAAAAGATATTGCCAACATGAACAGGAGAAGCATTACATCAATAGCTACACGGAAGGTGTTTGGTCGAGATAATGACCGAGATAAGATAAGGATTATGCTTCGTGAAGGACCAGATGATAACGCACAACACACCACCAGAAGCAGCAGTAAATGTTATTCTGTGATTTGCATATATGGCATTGCAGGGTCTGGAAAGACTACGCTAGCACAATATGTTTGTGACCGTGAAAAGGAAGGCAAAGACAAATATTTTGACCAAATCATGCTCATTCATGTATCTGAGACTTTCATATTGGATGATATGCTTCATGATATGCTTGAAGAGATCACACAAGACCGGCACCCCAATATTAAAGGCCGTAAAAATCTACAAGCAAAATTGGTGGAGGAATTGAGAGGAAGACGTTTCTTGTTGGTACTAGATGATCTGTGGGTCAAGGCTGAGAATCACCAAGATCTAGAGGAGTTACTGTCTCCCTTAAATGTTGGGAAGAGAGGAAGCAGAATCCTGGTTACTGCCCGAAATAAAGAGTCAGCTCTAGGCGCTAATAGACTTATTCCAATATCTGATTTGGACGAGGAGCAATACTTCTCAATGTTCATGCATTATGCACTGGACGGTACGATTTTTGATGATCGAAGATATATACCTATTGGAAGAAAGATTGCTAAAAAGCTACACAGGTCACCCATTGCAGCAGTAACAGTGGCGGGGCAGCTTTGGAGAAACCCAGATATCAGTTTTTGGGAAACAGCCGCAAAACTAGACTTGTTGAATAAAACCAAGGGAGCTCTGTGGTGGAGCTATCAACAACTTGATGTGGATGTGAGGCGATGCTTTGAATATTGTAATATTTTCCCCAGAAGATATGAATTGGAACGAGATAAGCTAGTTCATATGTGGATTGCACAAGGCTTTGTGAAGACCCTGGATGCAAGAGAGGAGGAGGATATAGAAGATGTGGGTCAGGACTACTTCCATGACTTGCACTCATGTGCATTTCTTCAACTTAAAAGGACTGATACTTCTGATATTAGTTCCGGACAGTACTTCACAGTTCATGATTTGTTGCATGACTTAGCTGAGGCAGTTGCTGGAAGTGACTGTGTAAGAATTAGCAGAGGTATTGTGGGACGAATTCCTAAATATGTTCGTCATCTTTGCATCGAGTCCTACTGTGATATAGCCTTCCCAGAGCAGATTTTTGAGTTGCGAAACTTGAGCACTTTGATCATGTGTTATTCTACCAGGGGGATCAGTCAAGATGATTTTGAGCGTGTGTTCATCCGACTAAGGAAGCTGCGGGTGGTGCAGTTGGACGTCCAATTGTTGTACGACATCCCAGCGTGTATTGGGCAACTGAAACATCTTCGGTACCTTGGTATTTCTTCGCTCAGAGTCAAGAGCATGACTTTGCCAGCCGAATTTGCCAAGCTTTACCATCTACAAGAGCTTTATGTGCCACCTGAAACTCTTTTGCTTTGCTCCTCCCAAGAAAAAATGGCCAACCTTGTCAGTTTGCGGCACATGACAACATTTCGTGGCTTGAACTTTCCCAACATAGGGAGGCTGACGTCGCTTCAATCCTTGCATCACTTTTATGTGAAGGACGAGGAGGGATATGAGATACAACAGCTGGAGCACCTGAACAACCTTCGTGGCAAGCTGTTTATCGACTTTCTTGACAAGGTTAAGAGCAAGAAAGAAGCTCTTCAAGCCAGGTTATCTGACAAGGTACATCTAACTGATCTAACACTCTGGTGGGGTGGTATTGATGAAATCTCCAGTAGGAATCGAAAAGGAGAAGACACAAGTGTGCTGGAACAGAAGAATTGCCATAGACAGAGCCTGCAGAGCTGCTATCCAGAACATCAAGCAGAGGTACTTGAGGGCCTTCATCCACCGCCCCAGATTACATCACTTTTCATCAGGGAATATGGTGGTCAGAAATACCCAAGCTGGTTGACAGGAGAAGAGGGCACACGGCACTGGAATAATAGCACACATGTTCCAGACTTGCAGTTTCTTATGTTCTGGGATTGCTATGGATCGCCTACTCCCCCCAAGATTGGCGAGTTTTTCATTCATCTGTGTAGGCTCGCGGTTTCAGGCTGCAGTTGGACATCTTTGCCTATGAACTTGGACCGCCTGGCATCGCTCAAGGAAATCAGCATCCAGGAATGCCCAAACATCGAGTCATTGCCAACGCTACCCCAATCCCTCACGTACCTTATTATTTTTAAGTGCAACAGCTCTTTTACATCTAGCTGTCGGACCATAGGACACGCAAATTGGCTGAAGATAAGCCATATCACTGAGAAAAGGATTATATAGAAAACACACGTCAACTCCAGTCCAGCTGTTTCCTATGTTTTCGGTTTCATCCTTTGTTTTCACCAGTACTTGTTCTTTTTATGTACCTGTAACACATGAATCTGCAGAGAAAATGTATGAAACAGCACGAAATTCTTTATATTCGTAACTTTTCTTTAATCAGTAGTACTCAATAACTATACTTCATTGTTCATACGTATCGACTGATCAATGAATACTTGCATGCCAACGGAGCGATGAACCAACTCCGGGTAACCAGTGGCCGTTGATGGTGCTTATTGCCTCTGAATATCTATGATGCTACTCGATGGAGGGGGGCAGATTGCCATTTGTTGCATGCCATTCCTAGCACTATCTTACCAAAAAAGCTTGGCTATCTCCGGTGTGAGCCAAGATGGGTTTCCATCTATGTTTCTCTTATCATTTCTGTTTGCACAAACCGTCGTGATTTTGAAACCGGGTAGATTTCCATTTAGGATCGCGTTCCACCCGTGCGGCAGGTGCCACGCCGGCGGGACGAGGATCGCGTTCTCCCAGAGAACCCGCGCCTCGGCCTCGGTGAAGTTCGTCGGCCGGACGAAGCCGCCGCTTCCGCTGACACCTTTGCGCGGCATCGCTGTCAGACGAGGTAGTGCGACGGGAAGAAGTGAGGCGACGGGAGGAAGGGGGAATGCTGGGCGGCGGGAAGAAGTGAGACGCCGGGAGGAAGAGGGGGCTTTTAATGGCGGAAGGAGAAGCTCCACCGGCGCGCATTCATGGCGGCGCAGGCGTCGCCATGTGGCCGTCGGGCTCTGCGCGGCGCCCCGGGAACCCGCGGCGCAACGAAAGCGACGACCGACGGCGGTCGCGTCGTCATAAAATAGGCTGACCGTCGGCCGCGCTCGCTTACATGTGGGACCGGGATGTCGGTAGCGAGTTGCCGCGTGCTGCCGGCGCCCCCGATAGCAGTGGCGGCGCCAGGAATCTATAACTTGGTATTCATTTTGCCAATTTGGTATTCATTTTGACAAAATCATCACTGTTTTTCCAAAATCTGACACTGTTTTGCCTTATTTTGTCAAAATCTTTGGTATTCACATACATACCAAGGAATACCCCTAGCGCCGCCACTGCCCGATAGGATCCTGCCGCGCAGGGGCCGGCGCGGGGGCGCCTGCTACTTTTTTAGGCTCGAGGGCGCGCCGGCTTGATTTTGGGGGCGTCGGTGCGGCTCTTTTTTGGCCCCCGAGTCCAATTAAGACGCCGGCCGCATTTTAGGAGCGATCGTCCGATGTAATAATCACACTGACCTTGCATGCAAATGGTGCATGCTGCTTTGCTGTCGTCAAGTCCGTTGCTTCACCACCACCTTCTTCAGTAACAGGCAGCACAGAGACGAAAATTCGAGATTCAAAATATCTTTTTTGGGGAACAAAATAAATAAAGGAAGTTGAGCGAAAGTGGTTCTGCCACGAACACATTTTTTTTGAGACATGCTACAAACACAAATGACCTACTTTTTTAAGGGTATGCCTAGTGGCGTTTTATTGAATTATACGAGAGATTACATCATCTATTACATCTTGTAGGATAAACTTTGACCGACCACTATCCCAAACAAGAAAAAAAATTGTAACATAAGCATTCCTAGTGAATTATGCGACACTTTATTTGCATCCCTCAAACAGTGTCGAAACCATATATCTGAGATTGCACACGCCTTGATGAAACACACTGTCATAATTGACGACTGCATACCTCAATTGTACCATTACATGCTTGGATTGAGTCTGATTCCACAGTTTATCAAAGAAGAACCTAGTTGTTCAATTAATTTGAAGCCTTGGAGCAAAGCTAAAGCTCCAGTTGTAGTTGCATTTGGCTATTCTCCATAGGACACGCCTTCCCAACAATTGCTTCTCCAATGTGATTACGAAGGATCGAACCCATTGCTCTTGATCCATCCGAGTGATAGGAGGCATCGACGTCTAGCTTGTAAGAATCAATACTGGGTTTTGTCCATGATATCACCTTCTCTTTATAATTATGCTTAACCGGGCCAAAAATTGGTGTTTTTTTTTTGGAGTCAACGGGCTCCCCCGTCGATTTCCAGTAAAGAAACCGCCACAACTTATTACAAACTAGAAATACAAATAAAAAAACCCCCAAAATAACCTAGGAGACTACCTACAACATTTAAAGGGAGCTTTTCGACACTACACCAAGACCCTTCCAGAGTACTCCAACATACACACAGAGCATAGTTTTTCAAGCGCAACCACGGCATCAACTTAGGTTTACAGAACAAAACAACACAGGAAAACAGCAGATGAAGCGAACGTTGACGAGCATCAGCAGATTCTTGCCACTGTCGGAGCCCATCCATGCGCCTTGGCGTAGGCCTCGCGAATCACCATCTTTAGCTTCAACACGCCCTCATCAACTCTTCCTTGATCTTGGTTTTTCTGCAACAATGCCCAGCTGTTAAGAACATTACAGAGCCTGTAAACCATATTTGCCGGATCACTAACAGTAGCTCGGTTGAAGCACACATCGTTTCTCGTTTTCCAGAGCACCCAGCAAACAGCTAATGCTCCACACATGACCAGATGCCTCTGATCTTTGAGAAAGGATTTTATCCAATTCCCAAACAAGTCTGAGGTATTTTCTGGAGGCCTCACCAGCTGAAAAGCACACATAATCACCTGCCATATCAGCTTGGCCAAAGCACAAGAGAATAAGAGGTGATCAATACTTTCATTTTTACTGCAAAAATGATAGTGTGGATCTCCAGTCCAACCTCTCCTCAACAGGTTATCTTTTGTTAACACACTACACTTCATCATTAACCAAAGGAAAATTCTAATTTTCATGGGGATTTTTGTTTTCCACATGAACTTTTGAGGGAAACTCCCCTCAGCTCTCATTTGTAGATACAGGTCTTTAACTCTAAATTGACCAGAAGTTCCAATTTTCCACTTTACCCTGTCTTTTCCTTTAGTCAGCTAAATTTCATCCACCATATTTTTCAAAGTATGCCACTGTTGCAAGGTATCTCCTAGTAAAGTTCTCCTGAACTGAATCATGTCCCAGCCTTGCTGTTTTAAATTCTTCAATGTGAAACCTTTTTGGAAAGACAACTGATATAATCTGGGAAATTGCACTACAAGTGGTGCATTATTCACCCAGTTGTCTTCCTGATACGTCTCAAACGTATCTATAATTTTTGATGCTCCATGCTTGTTCTTACACCATTTGCTTAGTGTTTTGTTACACTTCGTGGCGTTTTTATGCATTTTCTGGAACTAACCTATTAACAAGATGCCACAGTGCCAGTTCCCTGTTTTCTGCTCTTTTTGTGTTTCAGAAAAGTTACACAGGAAATATTCTCGGAATTGGACGAAACAAAAGCCGAACCTCCTATTTTTACCGAAGCTTCGCGAAGACCGAAGATGAGACAGAGGGGGGCCAGAGGCTGGCCACACCACAGGGGGGTGCGGCCCAGCCCCTGGCCGCGCCCACCCATGGTGAGGCCGCCTGGCCCACCTCCTGACGACGTCCCTTCGCCTATAAAGACCCCTCGTCGGGAAAAACCTAAGGGACGGATCGGTTTTCCCAGAAACATACTGCAAGCCGCAACCGTTGTCGAATCGAGATCGGGAGGATCCAAGAGCTCTTCCCAGCACCCTGCCGGAGGCCTTCTCCACCACCATGGTCGCCTCTGGAGTGATGTGTGAGTAGTCTACCTTGGACTACGGGTCCATAGCAGTAGCTAGATGGTTGTCTTCTCCACCATGTGCTTCATGTTTAGATCTTGTGAGCTGCCCTACATGATCAAAATCATCTTTATGTAATCATACATGTTGTGTTTGTTGGGATCCGATGAGTATTGGTACTATGTCAAGTTGATGTGCTGAATATTATCTTGGGATTTCTATTTTCGTGCCCTCGGGTCCTTAGTTGTACTCAGTTTTCCCCAGCTCCTTAGTTTTTCCTCAGTTTTGTCCAAGCCCTTGTCTGAAACCGTCACCAGTGCTGGAACGGCCGGTTGCCCGACGGTTCAACACCTTTGACCGTTAACTGCTGACTAGTGGGGCCACGTAGAGCCCGCAAAGACATGTCAGAGCATCCATCTTTGTTTGACCGTAAGCATCGCCGTATCCCTGACCAAAACACGGACGAGTGGGGCTTCGGTATATCGAATGACAAGTGGGGCCATGACGCTGATACAAGGGGCAATACACGGGTAGGATTCGATTTTTAAACGGAGCTCTACAGCGATGGCACGGAGGAGGTGGCCTGCGGGGTGCCGAGATGAGATCGACGTCCACAAAGAACTGCATGAGGCGAGACCAGACGCATTAGATAGATATGAACTAGACGCGTTTAACCATGCAAAAAAGAGAGGAAATGGTCGAGGACATCGACGACGTCCTCAACACTTTGACTGACGGTATCAGACACGAACGCGAGCAATGTAGAGAAAACTAGTGTCTCTCCGTTCTGACGTGTGTAGATGGATGCTAGGGGAGTGTGGTGGCGAAGGGAAAGACCTCGCGGTGGTCTGTGGTGTCCAGCATAGCGGGGCGGCGTGGCCGTGCCCACAGCGGCGTGCATGTTCGGCATTGGCATCAGCATGTATGTTCGTCATTGGCCTCAGCGGTATCTCTGGTGTGTCAGTGATCGAATGAGGGGGACAGGATTGAGGGTGCATCCCGACGGTGACCTAGCAGTGGTGGCGAGCATGCATAGCCGTTCTGACCATGCCGATATCGGCATCGGCATCGTTTGGAGGCTATGGTGCTCGAATCATAGTGGAAATTGTGATTCCCTATTATTTTTACATGCATAATATATAGAAAATAGCTAGATCTATAAATCGATGCATATGAAGCTACATATATATTCTTGGTCATAATCCCCTTAGATGCATGGCTTCACGTCGTCGTCGCTTTCATCGTCAGTATCTTCGTCGTCCGTGTAGTAGTACTTCCTGCACGTTGTTCCGTCGAACACCTTCACTGTGAGCACATAATCGCCTTCATATTTAAAGTGTAGGAAGCAGCCGAAATCCACACCGCGCGCGATGGCAAAATTCTCCCAGCCCTTGTCGAGGTACATCTGGCCTTGTCCGTCAAATAGGACCTCTACGGTCCAGAGACGAGGACCGCAGTCAGCTGCTCGCAGATACACCTTTGTGGGCTCCTGGCCGTCAAGATAGTCCGCAAACTTTTGTGGGAGTGCCTGCAAAGAGATCGAGCGCTGATCGTTTGAAATTAAAGGTTTTTTAGAACATGCACATAATTAATCACATGCATCATATATGTGGGAGCGCGTACGTACCTTCTTGGCCAAAGGGTCTTCATAGATGGTGATGAAGAACTCTTCTATGATCAATGGTAGTGTTGACGGTGGTGGTGGCAATGATGATGATCCACTACCCCGGCCGCCCCTTCCCCTTCCCCTTCCCCTTCCCCTTCCGGTCGGCGTCCGAGATGTGGAAGCCATGGCAATGGATCAAGTGTATGTGAACGAAGAAGAGAGAGGCAGAAACGAAGAAGAGAGAGGCAGAACCTATTGACATGAGGGATGGCCGTTGTGGGGGTTTATAAGGGAGAGATGACCGTTGTGGGGGTTTACACCATAAATTAAGGTAGAGATGACCATTGTGGGGTTTACACAATAAATTAAGGAGGAGATGACCGTTGTGGGGGTGGTTTATATCTCAACAAAAAAGTAATGCCTAAAAGAAATGGAAATTCGTGATAGTTTATCATTTTACCGTGAAAAGTAATGCCTAAAAGAAATGGAAATTCGTGATAGTTCATCATTTTACCGTGAAAAGTAAAGCCTACAAGAAATGGAAATTCGTGATAGTTTATCATTTCAACGTGAAAAGTAATGCCTACAAGAAATGGAAATTCGTGATAGTTTATCATTTACCGTGAAAAGTAATGCCTAAAAGAAATGGAAATTCATGATAGTTCATCATTTTACCGTGAAAAGTAAAGCCTACAAGAAATGGAAATTCGTGATAGTTTATCATTTTACCGTGAAAAGTAATGCCTACAAGAAATTCGTGATTACCTAACTTGTTGAATCCGGTGGCAAACTCGTCATTTAGCATACATAGAGGGGTAGTAGTTTGCCACCGACAGATAGAGAGAGGGTGGCACGATCCTGCCCGTTAGATCATAGGATCGACGGTAGGTGGGCACGATCCGTGTGACAACCAATCAGGCCAAGTTTGGGCTTCTGTGAGAAGGGAGAGGGTAAAACTAAGTAGTATCAAGGATACAAGGGCAAGTAAATAGTAAACAGGCTAAGGAATTCAAATAAGAGATTTAGAAAAAGAAAAACACATGTTTTGTACAATGAAACCCAGGTTGGCCTATCTCAAAGTATTAGCAATTCAAATATACATGAGTGTAAAAATTATGGCCTCATTCAGATTTGATTTATATATGATTGTCTACGTGGCAGGTCGCGTAACAAGACTCCATGAGTAGGAGGCACTATGATTTTATTTTTTTAAATTTTTTTGCGCATGAAATGACTCAATTAGATAGCTTAATCCCATTTGTTGACTCTCTGTTGACCAGCCACTTGAGGGTAAAACTGAGTATATTGCACTAGCCAGTATTAGTACTCGAGGGGAAAACTGAGTACATATTTTTTTTCAGTGTAAGACTAGAGGGTAGAACTGAGTACACGTAACGGTGCTGACGTGCAGTCCCACGGACGCGTGTCGCGGTGAGCAGCGGTTAGCCGTGCGGTGCGCGTGTTGAGACCAAACGTCAACTGCTGAGACAAACCGTCACATTGCCAGTACAGAGCCCCTCTCTCCCTCCCTCTGCACACAGTCTCATTATAACTCACGCACGCAACCACGCCTCTCATGTCCCATCACCTTCTCTAAAAAACCCCAGCCGTCCTACGCGCGCTCCCCTACCGGCGATGGAGAAGAAGAATACACCGGCGACCGTCGCCCCCGAGCCCGTCGCCTCCGAGCCCGTCGCATCCAAGCCCGTCGCCGCCGAGCCCGTCGCCTCCGAGGGCGGCGCATCCAGGCGCGGCGCCTCCGTGAACTGGGCCTCTCTCAGGGCTGACGGACCACTTCACAAGATTGACGCCTGCTTACTGGCGAATGAGGAGTACGTGGACACCTACTCTGCTTTGAGGCAAATTTGTACTAATTGGCGCTCAGATTTGCCTGAGCCCGACATGCACCTGCACGAATGGATCATGGTAGAGCACGCCCTTCCATGCGCCGCTGAGTTCTCCTTCCTCCACCTCCGCACATCCCGCTACGTCACCATCGATCTAACGGAAGTTCATGCAAGGTTCAAATTCCTCCATATCTATAGAGTTAATCCTTTTATTTTCAATCGTAAACATCTTAGTGCTGAATATTATCTTCATCAATCCCATATATTTTAGATACTACTTCGTCAGCTTTTCCGTGGCGTCATCGTGCTTGCCCAGAAGAACCAGCCGCACAAGATACGGCTTCTGAACCCACTCACAAAGACATCGAACACTATATTTGAGGCGCAGATGCCATCTGTTATTCTGGAGTCAGTCACTGTAATGAAGTCCCTGACTATGCTCTTCGTTTCCACATATTACCCGGCGGAAATTGCTTGGGTCAATGAGAGCACTCCAACTAAGGGTATAGATGAAGATTAGGGAGAAGGAAGATTTTCGATCGAGCACCATTCTATGAGTTGCATTACCATGTTCAATGGTGAATTCTATGCACTAGCTGTGAACAATTTTGAGTTCGGAACATTAGTGTGCACCAACAATGCCCAGTTGGAGCAGGGCACGAGCAATGTCAACATGGAGACACTTTTTTCATTTCCAGAACTTGAAAATGACAAGTTCTACCTTGTGAAGTCGGATGGTGATCTGCTGCTTGTCTTGTTGGGCGGTCGTTTGGATGAAGGTCAAACATTGGTGTACCGTGTGGACACTGAGAGCCGCTCTCTCCATGCCGTCAATAACATTGGCAGTCGTGCCTTCTTCGTCCATCATGTCCGGTGTATCTCCGTCGACACCAGAGTGCACCCAACACTTCAACCTGGCTGCATCTACTATGCGGATTTGGGTTATATCAGAGAGTACTTTGATGATATGAACGCCTGGGATGAGTGGCCACTACGTGTGGATAGATTAGGAAAGTACGGTCTGAAAGATGAACAAAGGCCATACCGTTTGGAGGATGTATTGGCTGCACACTGCAGACGGAAGGAGTTCAATGAATATTTCTTTTAGACCAGAAAATGGAGCAATGAATATATATATGATGAATGAAGAACAGATTCATTCATCCTGGGGTATCCTAATCTTCATGTTGGGTATACATTGCATCTTGTATTATTTTTAGCTTTGTTTGTCGTGAACATTAACATCGTTATTGGCTGCTTTTGGCTGCTGTATGCAGTTTATGTATTATACTTAGTTTTTTAGATTTATTATGCTGCTGTGAATTTATCCTATACTAGCTTCTAGATTTGCTACTAGATTTGTTACCATATTGGGCAAAAAACGAGGGCCAAAAGGCAACAATCATTGAAGAAAGACAGAAATAGAAGCTTCTCTAGATTTGATACTAATTTGGTAAAAAGAGAGCGAACTGTTACAGAGAGAGGGGAAAAAGGCGCTCTGAAAAGGCACTCTGAAAAGGCAATGCCAATTTGGCCCGAGAGAGACAGAACCGAGCTCTCACGTACAACCAAATGCGGTCTCGTCCTATCCCACGCGGTCCCTTTGTACCAGCCCCACGAGACGCGGCCCCACACGACGTGGCCCCACACGTCAGCACAGAAACGGTCAACTAAACGGGAATCCTCCCATCCGACCTCCTTCTGAGGGTTTCAGACAATGGCTTGGGGAAAACTGAGGAAAAACTAACGAGCTGGGGAAAACTGAGTACAACTAACGACCTGAGGGCACGAAAATAGAAATCCCTATTAT
Source organism: Dactylis glomerata (assembly GCA_007115705.1). Taxonomy (NCBI): domain Eukaryota; kingdom Viridiplantae; phylum Streptophyta; class Magnoliopsida; order Poales; family Poaceae; genus Dactylis; species Dactylis glomerata. The sequence goes on along the minus strand of QXEO01000545.1, from coordinate 4,551,979 downwards.
CTTATGTTATCTCTATATTGTTTATGATCTTGCATGCTTTCCGTTGCTAGTAGTTATCTTGGCCAAGTAGATGCTAGTAACTCCAAGAGGGAGTATTTATGCTCGATAGTTGGATTCATGCCTCTATTTAATCTGGGGGAGTAACAGTTGCCTCTAAGGTTGTAAATGTGATGTTGCCACTAGGGAGAAAACAATATTCTTGTATCTAAGGATATTTGCTTTGTTTACATTACGCACTTTGCTTAATGCGATTATCTGTTGTTTGCAACTTAATACTCAAGGGGTCTTCGGATGATATCCCCGCGAGTGGATTTTTAGTCATAGATGCAGTTGGATTACGGCCTATGTAATTTGTCGTAATGCCCAGAGTACGCCTCATAGTGATCCTCATGATGTATGTACGTTATATTTACTCTATCAATTGCCCAACTGTAATTTATTTACCCAGCATGCTTTATTTATCTTTTGGAGAAACACCACTAGTGAACTGTGGACCCTGGTCCAATTTCCTTTACATAGCTTTACCGTTTTACTTTACTCACACTGTTTACTTTACTTGCTTTACTATCATCCTTTTTCCACTCGATACGTTCATACCTTTGTTTATAGCAAACCGGTGAGATTGACAACCTCATCGTAAGTTGGGAGCAAAGTATTTGTTTGTGTTGTGTGCAGGTTTCACGTTGCTGCTAGGTGAAGACACACCAATAAGTTATCTGGCGCCATTGTCTGGAGTGTCACTAAGCTAGCAAGCATCACCTTCTTAAGTTTGGCTCTCTCCTACTAGATTGATAATCTTGGTTTCATAACTGAGGGAAAACTTGCTGCTGTGCTCATCACACCTTCTCTTGGGGTTCCCAACTGGTCGGTTATTTAAATCATCAACACCGCACCATCAAGAAGTTTTCTGGCGCCGTTGCCGGGGAGAGAGAAGACTTCTGCAAGGAGAGTCTCGCACGCACAATCTTTTACTTTGTTTTTAGTTTTGCTTTATTTTATTTTTGCTTGCATCGTTTTATCAAAAATATAAAAAAAATTAGTTTCCTTTATAGTTGTTTATTATGTCTAGTTTAGTTGCTGCTACTATGTCGTCCGAGAAAATGATCTTCACTTTCAAACAAAAGAGTGAGGAAAGTTTTAAAGAAGCTTGGTCTAGAATTTATGATTGGCATGGAAAAACTGAACCGAAAATGACTTTGAATTTGCTTCTTAGTAGCTTTTACTTTGGACTTGCTCTTCGTTATAGATATGCTTTGGATGCTACAGCAGAAGGAGATTTCCTTTATTGTGATGGAGATCAAGCTTTCAATATTATAAAAAAGTTGATTACAATTTATAGCATGCCAACTGATTTTGATTCCTCTCTTGTGAGCATTTTTAATAGACTTAATACTCTTGAGACTCGCACTACTTGTTTGGGTAATTGCTATAGTACTTTGCACGAGCATTTTAATTATGTGCCAATAAATTCTAAACCATCAAGTTGATACCCTACGGTAAAAATCACAATTAGTGGTGAAACTTTTCATGCTCGTTGTGATATTATGTCTGAATTTTGTCTTGTGCCAAAGGATGTTTATGAATCTTTGAGTCTTTGAAAACTTTTTTAGGGGGGAGAAGAAATTTCTCTTACTAATAATGGCACTATATTTTCCGTTGGAATAGCTGAAGGAGTTTATACAAAATTTCTAGGAAAAATGGTATCTACTGATTATCTTGTTATTGAATGTGTAGGAAAAGGACAAATCATACTTGGAAGGTCTCTACTAAAGCTCCTGAGCGCCATTATAGATGTGGGAAAAGGCACCATAAGATTCGTCTCTCCACCTTACAATAATCATGTGTTTCCTAAAGTTAAGAGCAAAGGTAAGAGAGGAAGACGTAAGGCACCCATTGACCCTAATGCTTCATCACTTGATATTACTTGATTCGCACTTTCTGCGCCTAGCTCAAAGGCGTTAAAGAAAAGCACTCTTGGGAGATAACCCATTGTTTTCTTTTCAGGTCTTTTTCTTTTATTTGAGTCTTGGAAGTTATTACTACTGTAATAACCGCTCCTTATCCTTTTTATTTCGTTGTTATGCCAAGAGAAACCTCTAATTTGAGGGAGGTAAGATTTGGGGAAGTTGCTGTCTTAAAACAGATTTCGGTGCTGCACCATAAAAATTTGTGAAAATTCACAGAATATCTTTTTGACCTGCAATTTCTTGTGCATATGCCCCAGGTTATATCCAAACTTTCATTAGTTTTACACTTTTTGATTTGAGCAACAGAAGGTCCTCGAAAAAATCGACCTTTGTCAGCTGTTCTATTTTGACAGATTTCTGCCACTATTTGTGTTTGCCTCTTGATCGCTTTTTTTAGTTCTTTTGATCACGGAATTTTTTGGGAAGTTACTACAGTAGTATATGCTTTATATGTGGTGGTTTTGAGTTGAAACCTGAACCAAAAAGGGTTGATTCATTATTATGTTTATGCTAATGTTGCTAATAGAATTGTGTGAAGTTTTGTATAAAGGAAATTTTCAAGTGTAGGGAATGGAGAATGATGAGATGAGATGAAGAATGGATAAAAGCTCAAGCTTGGGGATGCCCATGCACCCCAAGAAATATCCAAGAGGTACAAGCGTCAAAGCTTGGGGATGTCCATGAGGCACGCCTTCTTCATCGGCAAAAATCAGGTCACCTTTCAAAACACTATATTTTTATTGCTTCATGCACTATGCGTTTTTCTTGGAGCGTCTTTACTTTTGATTTCAGTTTTCTTTTATTTTGTTTGCTGCAATAAATGGTTGGACCCCAACAAATTTCTTTTGGAGGAGATTTACTTGCTTTTTATTTGCCAAGAACACTCCTTTTTTCACTCTTATTGTTCAACGAGTGTTCTCTTTTTCTAGAACTGCGTTTAGCTTTCATTTTTTGCCTTGATTTTTGTTCAGATCTTGTTTTATCTTTTTATCAAGGCATATTTGGACCTCTGGTCTATATTGGTATTCACCAAAAGAGTTGTCTCAAAAAGGTTTGAATGGTGTTGAAAAAAAGAAAAAGTTTCATGCAAAAAAGTTGTACAAAAAGGAGCTTGTTTAGACCGCGGCTTAGACTTTTTCATGCCATGCTTGATGTCGTTTTGATAGTATGCTTAGTGATTTTTGCTGTAGCATGACTTGTCTCAAATGACTGAGATTGATTAATGAGCCTTTGAAAAAAATCATGCGTTGTTTTTATTATTTGGAAGCATTAATTTGGTTTTCTCCTTGATGCTTTATTTGGGTTGACTTGGCACATGCTTACAACATGTTTGACTCATACAAAGTCGCCGTAAGCCTTTATGATCATTTAGTTTTTTACTTTTGATGCCATTTTATGCTTCTCATAATGATGTTTTGTCGCTATGCATGATTATGGCCGTTATTGCTCTCTTAGTTGGTCGCTCCCAGTCTTTTGCTAACCCTCATTTTGTACTGAGTATGAGCTCTACTCGTGCATCCAACTCCCAAAAACCAAGTTATTCCAATGTATCCACCATACATATTTATTAGCAATTTTCTATTCCAAAGTACATTTGACTTACTTTTATCTATACTTCAAATTAAACTCTTTTGGTGTTATGTGAAAATTAGTCAGTAAAGCTCTCACGAACCTGATGGGACACTTTACTTTTCTCGCTTTTAATAATTTTGACATTGTGGCTCTTTTATGTTGACGTTATGCTTGCAAGTTGTAAGTTGAAAATTAGCCAAACAATGCCGTCATGGGGTAAGCCTTCAACATTGCACTTCTCTTATTTGAGTTGATATCGTGATCTTTTGTTTATGGATACCCGCGATGTGAAATAAGTTAGGAATCTTGCGGGATCATAGAGTTTGTATACGTGTTAGAGAAACGCCTGGGCCGCCAATCTAAGCCATGCATCATTTATGGTGAAAGTTTACAGCATACCCATAGTGGACATTCGACGACGCATCTCAAAATAAAAAGCTATACCAATGGTAAATAAAAGAGATGCCGAGGTGTTCATTGTCTGTTTGTCCTGTCATTTTGATGTGGGTTTGTTCCATGTCATCGGGCAAGGAGGTACCCTGTTGGCGGTTCTCGATGATACGTGTATACTTACAATGAAAAGAGCTTGCTTGGGACTCTAAGTCGAGTAGCATGAGGTTTGGGTATTCGTACTTCACGGGACACAAGGTTTTCAACTTATAATTTGTCAAGCATATGATCATAAACGTTCTTGCATTTACTTTAACCATTTAAGATGCCTATGATGGGGGCAATGAGAGCTCAAATCTAGTAAGTACCATAATTTTTGAAGGTTTATAAAACTTGCAATCCCTGCTTCCCTCTGCGAAGGGCCTTTCTTTTACTTTAATATTGAGTCTCCACCTTCTACCTTTATGCACCATCTAAGAGAGCATAGTTGCCATTCTGAGTTTAATGTGCATTGTCCCGAAGTTATCATTGATTGATTCATGATTTTGGTTTCACTTGTTCTTAAATTATTTGTATCTAGTCGCCCTCTTAAACTTGAAGGTGTCCTATGCATTTATGTTTTGCTCTTCCATGAAGGACAAGCTGAAAACCATTTGCTATATTTTTCCATATGAATTGAACACACGTTTGACTTTCAATGTTTCATCATCTTTCGTTTGTGTTTCTTTTCATGTTATAAGATGGTTGCTAAGTTTCTATTATCAAGATTATGTCTTTTATGCCCATGTTTTAAGTTCTTTGATCCCAGCACTCAATGCTTACATAGATGATCAAGATTGTGATGGTGCACATCACCTCAAAAATTATTCTTTTGTTATCACTTACCTACTCGAGGACGAGCAGGAGTTAAGCTTGGAGATGCTTGATATGTCTCAAACGTATCTATAATTTTTGATGCTCCATGCTTGTTCTTACACCATCTGCTTAGTGTTTTGTTACACTTCATGGCATTTTTATGCATTTTCCGAAACTAACCTATTAACAAGATGCCACAGTGCCAGTTCCCTGTTTTCTGCTGTTTTTATGTTTCAGAAAAGTTACACAGGAAATATTCTCGGAATTAGACGAAATAAAAGCCGAACCTCCTATTTTTACCAAAACTTTGCGAAGACCGAAGATGAGACGGAGGGGGGCCAGAGACTGGCCACACCACAGGGGGCGCGGCCCAGCCCCTGGCCGCGCCCACCCTTGGTGAGGCCACCTGGCCCACCTCCTGACGACGCCCCTTCGCCTATAAAGACCCATCGTCGAGAAAAACCTAAGGGATGGATCGCTTTTCCCAGAAACATACTACAAGCCCCGCCGTCGTCGAATCGAGATCGGGAGGATCCAGGAGCTCTTTCTGGCACCCTGCCGGAGAGGGAAATCCGTGCCGGAGGCCTTCTCCATCACCATGGTCGCCTCCGGAGTGATGTGTGAGTAGTCTATCTTGGACTATGGGTCCATAGCAGTAGCTAGATGGTTGTCTTCTCCACCATGTGCTTCATGTTTAGATCTTGTGAGCTGCCCTACATGATCAAGATCATCTTTATGTAATCATACATATTGTGTTTCTTGGGATCCGATGAGTATTGGTACTATGTCAAGTTGATGTGCTGAATATTATCTTATGTTATCTCTATGTTGTTTATGATCGTGCATGCTTTCCGTTGCTAGTAGCTATCTTGGCAAAGTAGATGCTAGTAACTCCAAGAGAGAGTATTTATGCTCGATAGTTGGATTCATGCCTCTATTTAATCTGGGGGAGTGACAATTGCCTCTAATGTTGTAGATGTGATGTTGCCACTAGGGAGAAAACAATATTCTTGTGTCTAAGGACATTTGCTTTGTTTACATTATGCACTTTGCTTAATATGATTATCTGTTGTTCACAACTTAATACTCAAGGGGTCTGATACGTCTCAAACGTATCTATAATTTTTTATGCTCCATGCTTGTTTTTACACCATTTGCCTTGTGTTTCGTTACACTTTGTGGCGTTTTTATGCGATTTCCGGAACTAACCTATTGACAAGATGCCACAGTGCCAGTTCCCTGTTTTCTGCTATTTTTGTGTTTTAGAAAAGTTACACAGGAAATATTCTTGGAATTGGACGAAACCAAAGCCAGTCGCTGATGACCCACAAGTATAGGGGATCGCAACAGTCTTCGAGGGAAGTATTACCCAAATTTATTGATTCGACACAAGGGGAGCTAAAGAATATATGTAAGCCTTAACAGATGAGTTGTCGATTCAGCTGCACCTGGAAACAGTCTTGCTCGCAGTGGTTTATCAGTAGCAACAGTTTTATAGTGGTGACAGTAGTGAAACAGTAACAGCAGTAGTAAAATAGCAGCAGTAATAGTAACAGTTGTAAACAGTAGGAACAAATACTGTAGGCATAGGGATGGATTACGGGCGTTGCATGGATAAGATAATTCATGAAATCAATGAGACATGGGCATTGCAGATAAATAATGATAAAGCATCCTAGTACAAACAATCATAGGCATGTGTTCCGTATATAGTCGTACATGCTCACAAGGAGAAACTTGCACGACATCTTTTGTCCTACCAGCCTGTTGCAGCAGGGCCTCAAGAGAAACTACTGGTAATTAAGGTACTCCTTTTAATAGAGTACCGGAGCAAAGCATTAGCACTCGGTGAACACATGTGATCCTCACATCATAGCCATCCCCTCCGGTTATCCCAATTTCTGTCACTTTGGGGCCAATGTGTGTATACAACTTGTAGGTAAGACCATAAACAACAAGTATCATCATAGAAATAATAACATGTTCAGATCTGAAATCATGGCACTCGGGCCCAAAGTGACAAGCATTAAGCACACCAAGTTGCAACAATGTCATAGGCACTAAATAAAGATACTAGGCACTATGCCCTATCAATCTCATATCAAATTACATGAATAATCTCATCCAATCCCTACCATCCCCTCACCTACAGTGGGGGAATTACTCACACATGGATGGGGGAATCATGGATGGTCGATGGAGGAGCGTCGGTGGTGATGGTGATGAAGATCTCCTCCGAATCCCCGTCCCGGCAGGGTGCCAGAACGGAGTTTCTGGTTCCGAATCGCGGTTTCTGATGGCGGCGGCGCAGCGGAAGTCTATCTGGGAAAAACGCCGTCTCCCCGATATTATGTCGTCAGGGGGTATATGTACGCGAGAGGGGAGGTCGAGAGGACTGCTGGGGCCCCCTCACGCCAGGGTGGCGCGGCCAGGGCTAGGCCGCGCCACCAGTGCGTGACGGCCCCTCGAGCCTCCTCTCCCTCCTGTCTTCTGGCTCCGTGGGTCTTCTGGTGAAATAGGATTTTTCATGATTTTTCCCGAATTTTTACTGGAAGTTGGATTTCTGCACAAAAACGAGACACCAGAGCAATTCTGCTGAAAACAGCGTCAGTCCGTGTTAGTTGTATTCAAAACACACAAATTAGAGGAGAAACAATAGCAAAAGTGTTCGAGAAAGTAGATACGTTTTGGACGTATCAACTCCCCCCAAGCTTAGTTATTTGCTTGTCCTCAAGCAATTCAGTTAACAACTGAGCGCGATAAAAGAAACTTTCATGAACTCATTTGCTCATATGATGTATATATACTAACTATGTGATCAAGTACTCAGGCAATTCATAATAAGAAATATGCAACTAATGTCACCTCATAGTCAAGCAAGCTATGAAAGAGTGCCAATGCACTAATAACAAGTAACATGTACATGAGAAACTACAAGATTGTAATATGCATAAATGATATGAAAGAGTGGTGTCCCGCTTGCCTTTATTTGTCGAGCAAAACATAAATGCTGAGGCACCTCTGAAGTCCAAGGGAAGACTAGAAGTTAAAGATATCAAAGATACAAGCATCAAAGTGATACCACAATTAACCGTGTTCTGGGACAAGCACATTACACTAAGAATAACAGCTATGCTCTCAAGAAGTGCTTTAAAGTTAGAAGACGATGACTCAACATAAAAGTAAACGAATGGCCCTTCGCAGAGGGAAGCAGGGATTTAACATGTGCTAGAGCTTTTCATTTGTAAAACAGAGATAAAAATTTCTTTTGAGAGGTGGTTGTTCTATGTCAACGACTAGTAATAGGGACTTGCTATCTTCCATAATAAACAAGTGAGAGCGGTTCCGAGTTCTTTGAAATTTTGGCACATTGGTGCTCTTTTATAAAGCTTTGGCACTCCTCCCCACCTTTTTCCTTTCTCAAACCATGGCTAACCGATTCCATCGGGTGCCCACCAACTTTCACATTCCTTTGGAGGAGTGCCTTTTTTCTTTCTTTTTAGAATTAAGATTATAATGGTCTAACCAGCTCCCTTGCAAAATTAATGACGAGCAGATGAAGCTGCCTAGTCGAGGGGTACTTAATTTAATATGGAAGATAGCAATTCTGACCACTACGTCCCCATGAGCTAGAAACAGTGGCACAAAATGAGAAGTAGTTGAAAGTTTTGAAAGGTAGCACATGAAAATTTACTTGGAATGGCTTACAAATACCATGCATAGGAATTTATAGTGGACTCTTTGGAAGACTTGGTTTTCGGTAATTGGATGCACGAGTAGAGCTCATACTCAGTACAAGTGAAGGCTAGCAAAAGACTGGGAAGCGACAATCGAGAGAGCAATAACTGTCATAATCATGCTTGCGACAAAACAAAATTAAAATAGGCATAAAAATGATACAAGAACTCTGAGGCAAAGTAAATCATCGAGGCTTAATTGACTTTTGTTTAGTCATATGCATGCTTGAGCATGTGCCAAGTCGATTCAAATGAAACTTTCAGAGGAGGATACCACAACAACATACCATATTATGAATAAAACAATGCATGCAAGCGTCTACATGACATGCTACAAGCTAATAGTAAATTGAAACTAATCATATGAAAGCAAGAACTGCAAAGCATCCATTGGATAACATATACCTTACATGAACCGACTAAGCATGTCCACATAAATGAGTATATGTACAAAAATGAAAACAAATAGAGTTCATACCAGCCTCTTACCACAACTCAGATTATCATTTGTCGTCATTATTGCTCTTCACTTGTGTGGCTTGAATAATATAAAGTGGATACCAAGCTCCAAAGGAGTAATGGGAGACTGAACTCTGCAACAAACTTTACAAAACCGAAGAAGAACAACGAATATTTTTGTGTTTTCGATTTTTGCAACAAGAACGAAAGGAAATAGCAAACAAAGCAAAATATTTTTGAGTTTTTTCAATAGCAAACCAAAAATAACAAGTAAAGCAAATCAAAGGTAGAAAACTAAAGAACCAAATAGAGAGAAACAATGGAAATATTTTTGTGCTTTTTGTGTTTTGGAAAGCAGAAATAAGAACGAGAACACTAGAGAAAGCGAAACATGAATATACAAAGGTCCGACAAAATATGATATGTAGATGAGTGCATCGTCGGCGTACCTCCCCCCAAGCTTAGGCTTTTGGCCTAAGTGGAGATCAATTCCGGCTCTGGTAGCTGCCCTAGGCTGGTGGGTCATCATAGGTGTAGTCGTACCCCGGCTCTCGTGAAGATGAAGCTGATGGCGCATAATCATAATAAGGCTGCTCATAAGGGAAGTCCACAATGTCGGAGGGCTGTCCCGACTCCTCGGCGCCTTCCTCATCGTGCACAGGTGGCGGGTGCTCCTCTATGTACGCATCAAGCTCATCTTCCGTAAGCAACCATCCATTCTTGCGATCAAGGTTAAACAAAAGAGGTGCAGGCAAACGGACTGATCGATCAGTCTTTACTACCCTCCAGGTAGTCTTCTTGAAAAAGGTTAGCTCAAATGTTAAATTAATCAAACTAGCAGGAGGAGAAATAAACTTACGTTGAATCATAGCTTCAAGACCAAGTTTCTCCTCGGGGAACTGCAGATCTCGAAAATGAGGCACAACACCATGCAAAGCTAACATGCGTGAAGCTATAAGTCCCCCACAGATTCCCCCTTTCTCACGGTTAATATCAAAACAGAAAGCTATTAAGGCACCCAAATGGTAAGTCCTATCATGCCTCAAAGCAGCAGCAATAAAAGCTAGATCATGGAGAGACAATTTACTTGCAGATTTCCTAGCAAGAACACATTTGGTAATGAAGAAGGCAAAATATCGAATGGATGGGAAATAAATGTTTTGAGTTTTACCACCCTCTCCTGTGAAGCTTCTTCCTTGACAAATCTCCTCATATAGTTCTAACAATTGCCTAGGTTGTCCCCTTATCTTCTCGAGCGATCCCCACTGTGGTACTCTAATAGCTGTACAGAAAATATCAAGAGGCAAGTCCACAGATTTGTTATAAATTTTATAATGATCCATGGGGTTAGAAGTGGACCAACTAAATCTGAAATCCTGCACCACAGACATTGTTAGTTTAACATATTGGGGAGGTTCACCCTCAACAAAATACTCCAATCCTGCATTAGAGAGTAAGGTTTGAAAATCCTGCAGAATTCCGGCAGCACTCATGAATGCTGAGCATGGGTAGTGTGAGGGGAAAACCTTCTCTTCACGGTGAACTTTCATAACATCATGCACTTCTAGTTCATGTTGAGAGAGTTGATAAGCATTCTCCTCCATTTCTGAAATTTTTGACAAACCTCATAAAATATGATTTTGAGACAAGCAAGTGTAGGAAACTACTATAGTGGGTTACTAGAGAGATAACATGCATCAAAATATCAATTCTAAACAAGAGAATAAGCATGCATACTCATTTATACTGTCACCTACAATGCTAAAATACTCAAGAAATACTTCACCAAAAGAAATTCTACTTGGACAAGTGGAGGAGTCACATACCGGAGAGCAAATGATCCAAATTTTAGCAGAAATGTTGGGCTGAGCAAGGAGATCAAAAAATCAAGGTGAAGAACAGCAAGAACTCGGGTTTCAGCTGAGTGTGTCATTGTTTTCGGGAGAGAGAAAGAGCTGGGGAAGAAGAGATGAGTGAGGGGCCAGGTGGGGCCCTCTCACACCTAGGTGGCGCGGCCAGGGCTGGGCCGCGCCACCTGTGTGTGAGGTGGTGTGGCTGCCCCACCTGGTGCCTCCCAGGTGTCTCTCTGCCCCATTTTTGACATAAAAATTTATAAAGATTTTTCTGGAATTTTTTGAGAAACTTTATTTTCGAGGATTTTTCAGAAATTGGCATATCGATAAAAACTCAGAAAAACGATGATAAAATGATTTCAAGCGAATCAAAACTAAGCATGCAGCAGCTCTGAGATACTCTTAATCATGCAACTAAACTGAAGGAATCAAATTGATGAAAGTAAATACAAATAAGGTGGAGTGGATGCGGTGAAAACGAAGTTTCGTTCATATAAAATCACTTTGTTAACAAGGTTGATCAAGTCTTGTTACCAAACTAACTTTGTATGAGGAGAAACTTTGCATCTCACTTAATGCTTATGTTACCTCAACTTTGATAGGAATGGTCCCAACCATAACAATTTGACATTCTTCCTTGGGCTTTTGCTCTAAACAAATAATTTGACCAACTTTGATGGTCTCAGCATGCTTAATTGAATTTAGAGCATTCTTCCTATCAATCTTCTTGGGAAAATAAACCGTGTACTCTTTGTCATTAACATTAAAAGTGACTTTTCCTTGATTGCAATTAATAACAGCACCTGCGGTATTTAGAAAAGGTCTCCCAAGAATAATAGACATATTATCATCTTCAGGCATTTCCAACACAACAAAGTCAGTTAAAATCAAACAACTATTAGCAACCTGAACAGGAACATTTTCACATATACCAATAGGAATAGTAGTAGACTTATCAGCCATCTGCAAAGATATATCAGTTGATACCAATTTTTCTAAATCAAGTCTCTTATAAAGAGAAAAAGGCATGACACTAACTCCAGCTCCCAAATCACATAAAGCAGTTCTAACATAGTTATTTTTAATGGAGCAAGGAATAGTAGGTATACCTGGATCTCCAAGCTTCTCTGGAACTTTACCATCAAAAGAATAATTAGCAAGTAAAGTGGAAATTTCCTCACTAGGAATTTTCCTTTTGTTAGTGACAATATCTTTCATATACTTTGCAAAAATAAAGGTCTCATCCATTCACAAAACCTGTTGTAGTGTTCTTCTTCCTTGGACTTGTGTTTCTTACTAGGAAAAGGCATTGGTTTCTGTACCCAAGGTTCTCTCTCCTTACCATGCTTGTTGGCAATGAAGTCTTCTTTGGTGTACTTTGCATTTTTGTCAATCTTCTCTGGTTCTTCTTCAACTTCTTCTTTATCTTCTTCTTTATCGGAAGCATCTCCTGGTTCAGTTTCAGCATCAGAAATAGAAATACTGTTAGGATCTTTACCTGCATCAGAGGATTCTGCAGTTGCTTTATGCTTCTTCTTCTTCTTCTTGGAAGGAATATCATCATTTGAAGTGCGTTGAGAATCTTGCTCAACCCTCTTAGGATGTCCTTTAGGATATAATGGATCTTGAGTGGCAGCACCACTTCTTGTGCGTATTTCACATGCTTGCTTCTCTCTTGCAGCATTAACTAGCAAGTCTTTTTGCACCTTTGTAAGCTGATCAATTTGTGTTTGAACCATTTGAAAATGTTTAGCAAGTATCTTCACATCATTGGCGGTTCTCTCCACAATATCCTGCAACTTGTTAATAGCTCTAGAATTTTCCAACAAATGATTATGCACCATTCTATTAAAATTTTCTTGCTTAACAATAAAATTATCAAACTCATCTAAGCATTGATCAGGAGGTTTAGTATAAGGAATATCTCTTTCATCAAATCGTTGGAGAGAGTGTACCTCAATAGTTGATGAGTGAGGGATTGGCTTACATGATTCTCCGATAGGAGGTAAATTTTTAACATCTTCGGCTTTAATACCTTTCTCCTTAAGAGATTTCTTAGCTTCCTTCATAACTTCATCATTTAATTCAATCATCCGTCTCTTCTTTGGCGTAGGCTCTGTATCTGGCGTAGGTATAGGTGCGGGTGTTGGCTCAACTAGAGTCCAATCATCATGATTCCAGCTTATTTTAGCCATTAATTCTTCTGCTTCAGCCGGAGTTCTTTCCCTGAAAACACAACCAGCACAACTATCCAAATATGACTTAGATTCATCCGTTAGTCCATTATAAAATATATCAAGGAGTTCATTTTTAGGCAATGGTTCTTTAGGCAAAGCTCTAATTAAAGAACAAAACCTCGTTCAAGATTTAGGCAATATCTCTCCTTTTCCCTGTTCAAAATCAAAGATTTTCTGCACAGCAGCATGTTGAGCACTAGCGGGAAAATATTTCTGAAAGAAAGCATTAACCAAAGCAATAGGACTAGTAAGAGATCCAGGAGACAAGCTATTAAACCAAGATTTAGCAGCATTGTTCAACAAGAAAGGAAAAATCTTAGCAACAAAGTAAGTGCGGAGCTTAATATCATCAGAAAACAAATTACTCAAAGTAGAAAGCTCATTCATGTGCTCCATAGCACTCTCATCTTTAGTACCACAAAAAGGAGTTTTCTCAACAATAGATATGTAAGATAAATCCAAAGAGAAATCATAATCCTTGTCTCTAATATTTATGGGAGAAGCAGCAAACTTAGGATCAGGAGACAAATTATATCTAACAGAGCGTCTTGCAAGGAGTTCTTTAACATTACCTGCATTACGAGCAGCACGTGCATCTGCAATAAAATCATCATTAAGCTCAATATAAGCATCATCATCATAATCATCACTAGGACATTCCCTAGACTCAGGTGAACTAACAGGTGTAACAGTGGTGTTTCCCAACTTAGCTCTAGCAATAGTAGCATCTAAAAAGGAACCTAGTGAACCACTCTCATCAAGCACAGTAGAAGCATCATCTAAATTATTAGTGGCATTTTCAATCTCAGCAGAAGTAGTAGCAGTAGCGTGTGGGTGTGGTGGTGTAAGCAACTTACTCATAACAGATGGTGAATCAAGAGCAACAGAGGTGTTGAGAGTCGTACCTCTTCTTGTAGTGGATGGCAATATAGGAACTTTTCCATCACGAGGTTTTCCCATGATGAAAGGATTGCAGCGAACAATATGAATACCAAGTGAACTTACAAATAAAGCTATGGTCCCCGGCAACGGTGCCAGAAAATAGTCTTGATGACCCACAAGTATAGGGGATTGCAATAGTCTTCGAGGGAAGTATTACCCAAATTTATTGATTCGACACAAGGGGAGCCAAAGAATATATGTAAGCCTTAACAGATGAGTTGTCAATTTAGCTGCACCTGGAAACAGTCTTGCTCGCAGTGGTTTATCAGTAGCAACAGTTTTATAGTGGTGACAGTAGTGAAGCAGTAACAGCAGTAGTAAAATAGTAGCAGTAATAGTAACAGTTGTAAACAGTAGGAACAAATACTGTAGGCATAGGGATGGATTACGGGCGTTGCATGGATAAGATAATTCATGAAATCAATGAGACATGGGCATTGCAGATAAATAATGATAAAGCATCCTAGTACAAACAATCATAGGCATGTGTTCCGTATATAGTCGTACGTGCTCACAAGGAGAAACTTGCACGACATCTTTTGTCCTACCAGCCTGTTGCAGCAGGGCCTCAAGGGAAACTACTGGTAATTAAGGTACTCCTTTTAATAGAGTACCGAAGCAAAGCATTAGCACTCGGTGAACACATGTGATCCTCACATCATAGCCATCCCCTCTGGTTATCCCAATTTCTGTCACTTTGGGGCCTCGGGTTCCGGACAACAATGTGTGTATACAACTTGTAGGTAAGACCACAAACAACAAGTATCATCATAGAAATAATAACATGTTCAGATCTGAAATCATGGCACTCGGGCCCAAAGTGACAAGCATTAAGCATAACAAGTTGCAACAATGTCATAGGCACTAAATAAAGATACTAGGCACTATGCCCTATCAATCTCATATCAAATTACATGAATAATCTCATCCAATCCCTACCATCCCCTCACCTACAGCGGGGGGATTACTCACACATGGATGGAGGAATCATGGATGGTCAATGGAGGAGCGTCGGTGGTGATGGTGATGAAGATCTCCTCCGAATCCCCATCCCGGCAGGGTGCCAGAACGGTGTTTCTGGTTCCGAATCGCGGTTTCTGATGGCGGCGGCGCAGCGAAAGTCTATCTGGGAAAAATGCCGTCTCCCCGATATTATGTCGTCAGGGGGTATATGTATGCGAGAGAGGAGGTCGAGAGGACTGCTGGGGCCCCCTCACGCCAGGGTGGTGCGGCCAGGGCTGGGCCGCGCCACCAGTGCGTGATGGCCCCTCGAGCCTCCTCTCCCTCCTGTCTTCTCGCTCCGTGGGTCTTCTGGTGAAATAGGATTTTTCATGATTTTTCTTGAATTTTTACTAGAAGTTGGATTTCTGCACAAAAATGAGACACCAGAGCAATTCTGCTGAAAACAGCGTCAATCCGTGTTAGTTGTATTCAAAACACATAAATTAGAGGAGAAACAATAGCAAAAGTGTTTGAGAAAGTAGATACGTTTTGGACGTATCAGTCGCCCAGAATTTCACCGAAGCTTCCAGAGAACCGAAGAGGAGGCAGAGTGGGGCCACAAGGGCCCCACACAACAGGGCGGCGCGGCCTAGGCCCTGGCCGCGCCCCCTATGTGTGAGGGTGCCCTGGCAGCCCCTGATGACGCCCCTTCGCATATATAAAGCCTCGGGACAGAAAATCCTAGGGGAGTCGGCGAAATTTCCAGAACAGTTCCGCAGCGCCGCCGCCATCGAAGACAAATTTCGGGGGATAGAAGTCTCTATTCCGGCACCCTGCCGGGATGGGGAAGTGCCCCGGAGCCATCTCCATCGGTCTCCATTGCCGTCTCCGCCGTCTCCATCAACCTCACCGCCATCTCCATCAACCTTGCTGTCTCCTATGATGAGGAGGGAGTAGTTCACCCCCAGGGCTGAGGGCTCTACTGGTAGCTATGTGGTTCACCTCTCTCTCCCATGATGTAATCTTTATGTGATTGTGAGCTTTGTATCTAGTTGAATTGGTAGATGTTATTATTCAAATATTATGCTACTCCTATGCTTAATTATTATACTCTCCGGAGATACCTCGTATCATGGTGTAAAGGTGACTAGTGTGTGCATCATGTGTATCTTTTTGGTTAATGTCTCTATGAAATATTGGTGTTTGTTGGAACCATCTAGTGCGTTCAAGGTGATAGTGTGGGACAATCTAGTTTGGGTACATACGGACTTTGAGGAGTGCTTCGTAGCCCTACACATGATTAGTGTATGTTTTCCATTGGACAACTATTTTGAGTTACATATTGATGATAGTATCTATTGGTTCAATTATGTTAAATTTGTTGGGAGTGTGTCCACTAGTGAAAGTATGATCCCTAGGCCTTGTTTCCAAGCTTTGCACACCGTTTACTTCCTATTTTGTTATATGTTTGCTTGCTGCTATTTTTATTTCAGATCGCGTTTACTACTTATAATCATCACAACTACTTGTATTTCACTATCTCTTCACCGAACTAGTGCACCTATACATCTGACAAGTGTATTGGGTGTGTTGGGGACACAAGAGACTTTTTGTATCGTAATTACAGGGTTGCTTGAGAGGGATAGCTTTGACCTCTTTCTCCTTGAGTTCGATAAACCTTGGGTGATCCACTTAAGGGAAACTTGCTGCTGTTCTACAAACATCTGCACTTAGAGGCCCTACACTGTCTACAAGAACAGACGTGTGCGTAGACATCAAGCTCTTTTCTGGCGCCGTTGCCGGAGAGGTAAGGTAAAAGGTACTCACATTCTTTGGTTACTACGTCTATTAGTTGCTGGTGAGTGCTCGGAGTTATTTCCTTTAGATTCTGCAATTATATCTTTTTGTTTCTTGTTTTTATTTTCATTAGTTAGGCTTAATGGAAAATAAAGAGTTCTTTAGTCTTTTTTCTGAGTTTAGATTTGAAGAGAAAATTGAAAAACCTTTAGAGCTTATTTCGCATAGCAATGTTATTAGTACGAATGCTTTGAATCCCGTTATTGCTAATGCTATGGAAAAGTCTAAGCTTGGGGAAGCTGGTTTTGTTAAGCATGATATTTTTAGTTCACCAGCTTTAATGGAGAAAGTTTGCTCTAATGATATTTTATCTCCCATATGTGATGTTTCTAATGATGCTTGTGCTCCTCATCCTTTTGAAATACCTATGAAGATTGTGGAACGTGCTATGAATAACTGCTATTTAGGAGATGGAACTGTCCATCCTGGTGATCATTTGCTTTTTATACATGAATTATGCGAGTTGTTCCAGTGTGCAGGTATTTCAATGAACCAAGTTAAGAAGAAGCTATTCTCTTTATCACTGAAAGGCAGAGCTGAGGAATGGTATAAAACACTGAAGGATGGTCGATCTATTGACTGGGAGAAAGTTGTACTTCTCTTTTATTCTAAATTCTATTCTTCTAGTCAGGTTTATAAAGATAGGAATTACATTTATAATTTTCATCCGCATGAGGGAGAAAGCATTGCCCAAGCGTGGGGAAGATTGAAGTTACTAATGCACAAATGTCCTATTCGTGATCTTCCCCGTAATATTGTTATTAATAATTTTTATGCAAGGCTTTCAGGATATTACAAGGACTATCTAGATGCATGCTTTGATGGGTCTTTCACAAGCAAGGATGTTGACACCAAGTGGGATCTGCTTGAAACAATTCAAAACAATATTGAAGGTTGTGATAGCGACAAAGGTAAAGGATCAGGTATGAATTATGAGTTTGATTGCATTAAGTCTTTCACTGAAACTGCTAATTTTCAAGAGCTTAGTGCTAAATATGGTCTTGATCCTCAAATTATGGTTGATTGCTTTAAAGCCTTTGCTTCCCATATGAATGTTCCTAAAGGAAATAGGGACATGTATCATGAAACTTTTAAGGACACTTGCATAGAAAGTGATATTGTTATTGATGATTGCAATAAATATGCACAAACTTCTAAAAGTCCTATTTCTTATAAGCATGTTAATTTTTGTGGAATACATAGACCTTGTGAACAGAGTCACAACAAGGAAGATTATTGCATCACCCACGGGAATGAAGAAACCAATGCGTGGCTCAGGGATCTAGATGAGCTTGGTGAAAAGGTTTGTGAACTTTATCCTTTTCTTTGTGAATTTTGCGGTAAAAAGGGTCACTTTAATTTTCAATGCCCAATTAATCGAGTGAGTACCGCAGATTTGTATTGTGATGATAAGATTACTTTTGATCAGTATGATGAGCTTACTTTGTTTTTGAATTGTGAAGAGATATCTAGAAAGATTTCTTTGGTTGATATGAGAGATGTTGATATTAATAGCATCCTTCGTGGTTGTCGTCTCTATTGTGCTAAAGATTGTCTCGCAAATACTTACTTACAAGATCTTATAAAACATGATGTTTTGCCAAGCTATGACAGGACTAATAGATGTTTTGATCTTATTAATAGAGAGAAGGAATCCTCCAAAGTTTCTTCTGTTGTTTCTGTCAGCAAACCAGATTATGTGGAGAAGATGCCCTTCAAGTCTCTCCCTCCTAAAGGAGAGAGTAAGAAGAGTATGAAGAAGAAGAATAAGAAGAGGAGCAAAAGGCTAGAGGACACGGTACCTTCCCCTAAGCGTTATGATCCTGCTATAGATTATGATAATTCTGATTGGGATGATGTTCTCATGCCTGTTACCTATGTTAGTGATCATGATTGGGAAAAGCACTCTACTTTTAATATTGAAAATCTTTTTGGTACAAATTCTAAGGTTAATAATTGTTGTACCATTAGTACTATCCATGTTCCTTCTTATGATGATATGTTTGATGAATATATCTTGCGAAATAGTTGTTCTCTAGCTTGTGATGATACTAAACCTCTAGTTTATGATGATGAGTATAATGTTTTCAGTTCACCTACTTTTGAGGAGAAAATTAGTTATGATTACAATATGCCTCCTGTTTTTGATGATTATGGTGATGAGAATAATTATTCTGTTAAACCTGCTCCTACTACTATTGTTCATGTGGGGAGCATTAATCCTTTTATGCATGTGGCACATGATAGGGATGCTTTATGTGATAGTTATATTGTTAGTTCTATTCACGATGCTACTAAAAGTTATTATGAGAGAGGGAAACATGGTTTGATGGATCTCAACAATATTGAGTTTCCCCTCTATGTTGCAACTCTTGAAGTTATACTTGTTTTGCCTTCCTATGCTTTTTGCTTTGCGCTTTCATGACTTGTCTCTTTACAAGATTATTTTTCATAGGAAGTGGTTCAGATTTAAATGTCTTTCACATTTACTTTTTGATGCTCTCTATTGCTTTAAGTTCCTATATGGCGCCTTTGCCTCAAGCTCTTATATGGCGCCCACATGAGCATCTTTGCAAATTACTGCGCCTAGCTCAAAGGCGTTAAAGAAAAGCACTCTTAGGAGATAACCCATTGTTTATTTTCAGTACGTTTTCTTTTATTTGAGTTTTGGAAGTTATTACTACTGTAATAACCGCTCCTTATCCTTTTTATTTCGTTGTTGTGCCAAGAGAAGCCTCTAATTTGAGTGAGGTAAGATTTGGGGATGTTGCTGTCCTGAAACAGTTTTCGGTGCTGCACCGTAAAAATTTGTGAAAATTCTCTGTATATATTTTGGACCTGCGATTTCTTGTACATATGGCCCAGGTTATATCCAAACTTTCATTAGTTGAACACTTTTTGATTTGAGCAACAGAAAACCCTCTAAAAAATCGACATTTATCAGCTGTTCTGTTTTGACAGATTTCTGCCACTATTTGTGTTTGCCTCTCGATCGCTTTCTTTTTTAGTTCTTTTGATCATGGAACTTTAGGGGAAGTTGCTACAGTAGTATATGCTATATTTTTGGTGGTTTTGTGTTGAAATCTGAACTAAAAAGGGTTGATTCATTATTATGTTTATACTAACGTTGCTAATAGAATTGTGTTGAGTTTTATATGAAGGAAGTTTTCAAGTGTAGGGATTGGAGAATGATGAGATGAGATGAAGAATGGACAAAAGCTCAAGCTTGGGGATTCCCATGCAACCCCCAAGAAATATCTAAGAGGTACAAGCGTCAAAGCTTGGGGATGCCCCCGAGGCACCCTTCTTCATCGGCAAAAATAGGTCACCTTTCAAGACACTATATTTTTATTGCTTCATGCACTATGCGTTTTTCTTGGAGCGTCAGTTGCTTTTGTTTTCAGTTTTCTTTTGCTTTGTTTGCTGCAATAAATGTTTGGATCACATCATGTGTTTGGAGAGAGACATGCTCCGTTTTTCACTTGCCAAGAACACTCCATTTTTTCAGTCTTATCGTTTCAACGAGTGTTCTCTTTTTCTGCTACTGCGTTTAGCTTTTAATTTTTGTCTTGATTTTTGTTCAGATCTTGTTATATCTTTGCATCAAGGTGTATTTTGACCTCTGGTCTATGTTGGTTTTCCTCAAAAAGAGTTGTTTAAAAAAAGGTTCGAATGGTGTTGGAAAAGAGAAAAAGCTTTATGCAAAAAAAGGGGTACAAGAAGGAGCTTGTGTAGACTGCGGCCTAGACTTTTGCATATCGTGCTTGATATCTTTTTGATAGTATGCTTAGTGGTTTTGCTGTAGCATGACTTGTCTCAAATGACTGAGATTGCTTAATGAGCCTTTGAAAAAATCATGCGTTGTTTTTATTATATGGAAGCATTTATTTGGTTTTCTCCTTTGATGCTTTATTTGGGTTGACTTGGCACATGCTTACACCATGTTGACTACAAAATAAGTTGCCTATAGCCTCTATGATCATTTGGTTTTTGACTTGTGATACCACTTTATGCTTCTTTCAATGATGTTTTGTCGCTATGCATGATTATGGCCGTTATTGCTCTCTTAGTTGGTCGCTCCCAGTCTTTTGCTAGCCCTCATTTTGTACGGGGTATGAGCTCTACTCGTGCATCCAACTCCCAAAAACCAAGTTTGCCATTGTGTCCACTATAAATTCCTATGTATGGTATTTGTAAGCCATTCCAAGTAAATTTTTATGTGCTACCTTTCAAAAAACCTTCAAAATACTTCTCATTTTATGACACTGTTTTCAGCTCATGGGGACGTAGTGGTCGGATTTGCTATCTTCCATATTGCTTATTCCAAAAATAAAAATAAAAATAAAAAGAAAGAAAAAAGGCACTCCTCCATGGTATGTGAATGTTGGTGGCCACCCGATGGAATCGGTTAGCCATGATTTGAGAAAGGAAAAAAGGTGGTGAGAAGTGCCAAGCTTTATAAAAGAGCACAAAAGTGCCAATCTCTCTCTCAAAAACTTGCTTCATTTTTGTATGGAAGATAGAAGAACCCCATTGTCAGTCGTTGACAAAGACAACCACCTCTCAAAACCAATTTTTATCTCTCTGTTTTACAAATGAAAAGCTCCAGCACATGTTTAATCACTGCTTCCCTCTGCGAAGGGCCTTTCTTTTACTTTTATGTTGAGTCACCACCTTCTACCTTTATGCACCATCTAAGAGAGCATAGTTGTCATTCTGAGTATAATGTGCATTGTCCCAAAGTTTATCATTGATTGATTCATGACTATGGTTTCACTTGTTCCTAAATTATTTGTATCTAGTCGCCCTCTTAAACTTGAAGGTGTCCTATGCATTTATGTTTTGCTATTCCATGAGGGACAAGCTGAAAACCATTTACTATGTTTTTCCATATGATTTAAACACATGTTTGACTTTCATTGTTTCATTATTCATGATCTTGTGTTTGTGTTTTTTTTCATGTTATAACATGGTTGCCAAGTTTCTATTATCAAGATTATGTCTTTCATGCCCATGTTTTAAGTTCTTTGATCTCAGCACTCAATGCTTTACCTATATGATCAAAGTTGTGATGGTGCATGTCACCTCAAAAATTAGTTCTTTTGTTATCACTTACCTACTCGAGGAGGAGCAGGAGTTAAGCTTGGGGATGCTGATACGTCTCAAACGTATCTATAATTTTTGATGCTCCATGCTTGTTTTTACACCATTTGTCTTGTGTTTCGTTACACTTTGTGGCATTTTTATGCGATTTTCGGAACTAACCTATTGACAAGATGCCACAGTGCCAGTTCCCTATTTTTTGCTATTTTTGTGTTTCAGAAAAGTTACACAGGAAATATTCTCGGAATTAGACGAAACCAAAGCCAGTTGCCCAGAATTTCACCGAAGCTTCCAGAAAACCGAAGAGGAGGTGGAGTGGGGCCACGAGGGCCCCACACACCAGGGCGGCGCGGCCCTGGCCCTAGCCGTGCCCCCTACATGTGAGAGTGCCCTGGCAGCCCCCTGACGACGCCCCTTCGCCTATATAAAGCCTCAGGACGGAAAACCCTAGGGGAGTCGGCGAAATTTCCAGAACAGTTCCGCAGCGCCGCCGCCATCGAAGACAAATTTCGGGGGACAGAAGTCTGTGTTCTGGCACCCTGCCGGGACGGGGAAGTGCCCTCGGAGCCATCTCCATCGGTCTCCATCGCCGTCTCCGCCGTCTCCATCAACCTCACCGCCATCTCCATCAACCTTGCTGTCTCCTATGATGAGGAGGGAGTAGTTCACCCCCCCGGGGCTGAGGGCTCTACCGGTAGCTATATGGTTCACCTCTCTCTCCCATGATATGATCTTTATGTGATCATGAGCTTTGTATCTAGTTGAATTGGTAGATGTTATTATTCAGATATTATGCTACTCCCATGCTTTATTATTGTACTCTCCGACGATACCTCGTATCATGGTGTAAAGGTGACTAGTGTGTGCATCATGTGTATCTTTTTGGTTAATGTCTCTATAAAATGTTGGTGTTTGTTGGAACCATCTAGTGCATTCACGGTGATAGTGTGGGACAATCTAGTTTGGGTACATACAGACTTTGAGGAGTGCTTCGTAGCCCTACGCATGATTAGTGTATGTTTTCCATTGGAGAACTATTTTGAGTTGCATATTGATGATAGTATCTATTGGTTCAATTATGTTATATTTGTTGGGAGTGTGTCCACTAGTGAAAGTATGATCCCTAGGCCTTGTTTCTAAGCTTTGCACACCGTTTACTTCCTGTTTTGTTACATGTTTGCTTGCTGCCATTTTTATTTCAGATCGCGTTTACTACTTATAATCATCACAACTACTTGTATTTCACTATCTCTTCACCGAATTAGTGCACCTATACATCTGACAAGTGTATTGGGTGTGTTGGGGACACAAGAGACTTTTTGTATCATAATTGCAGGGTTGCTTGAGAGGGATAGCTTTGACCTCTTCCTCCCTGAGTTCAACCTTGGGTGATCCACTTAAGGGAAACTTGCTGTTGTTCTACAAACCTCTGCACTTGGAGGCTCAACACTGTCTACAAGAACAGACGCGTGCGTAGACATCAGGGTCTTCGGATGATATTCCCGCGAGTGGATTTTTAGTCATAGATGCAGTTAGATTACAGTCTATATAATTTATTGTAATGCCCAGAGTAAGCCTCATAGTGATCCTCGTGATGTATATACGTTATCTTTACTCTATCAATTGCCCAACTGTAATTTGTTTACTCATCATGCTTTATTTATCTTATGGAGAGACACCACTAGTGAACTATGGACCCCGGTCCAATTTCCTTTACATAGCTTTACCGTTTTACTTTACTCGCACTGTTTACTTTACTTGCTTTACTATCATCCTTTTTCCACTTGATATGCTCATACCTTTGTTTACAGCAAACCGGTGAGATTGACAACCTCATCGTAAGTTGGAAGCAAAGTATTTCTTTGTGTTGTGTGCAGGTTTCACGTTGCTGCTAGGTGAAGACACACCAACAAGTTGTCTCGCGCCATTGTCCGAAGTGTCACTAAGCTAGCAAGCATCACCTTCTTAAGTTTGGCTCTCTCCTACTGGATTGATAACCTTGGTTTCATAACTGAGGGAAAACTTGCTGCCGTGCTCATCACACCTTCTCTTGGGGTTCCCAACTGGTCGGTTATTTAGATCATCAACATCACACCATCACTTCCCAGAAAAGAGTCTTTTCTCCATTTACCATCACTCTCTCACTGAATTGCTGAAAGATTTCATTCACAGAAAGCAAACTTTGCCAGAAATGAGAGCACCCAGGCCCCATTTTAGCCTGAGACAAAACCTGATTAGCCAAGTATTTTCTACTCAGCATTGTTTGCCAAGTCCCTTCTGTATTCTCAAGTTTCCACAACCATTTGCATAACAAGCTCTTATTCATTGTAGTTAAATCCAACACACCTAATCCACCACAGTCTTTGGGTAGACAAACAGAATGCCAGTTAACTAAATGATACCTCTTCTTACCATCAATTTCCTGCCACACCATCCTTTTCCTGTGAATATCTGCTCTATGTATAAAACCTTTTAGAGCTTCCAGAAAGGAAAGCATATATAGGCATATACTAGTAAGGCATGCATTCACCAAAGTAACTCTATCTCCTATTGAAAGCATATTACCTTTCCAACCAGCAATTTTTTTTAGCAAACTTCTCCTCAACTGGTATCCATTGAGACACAACAAGTTTTTTCTCATCTATAGGCATACCCAAATATTTCATGGGCAGCTCAGCAGTAGGACAAGTGAAAATCTCACTATACCTTTGTGCTCTTTCTTTAGCATTTCCCATATTTCACTCTTGTGAAAATTAATCTTAAGGCCTGAGATTTGTTCAAAAAGGCACAATATATATTTCACATTTCTTGCATTTTCCAAATCATCTTCCAACAATAAGATGGTATCATCAGCATATTGGAGAACAGATATGCCTCCATCTATTAAGTGTGGAACCAGACCTTTGACCAATCCCTCCTCTTGCCCTTTCTTTATAAGTAAAGCGAGTCCATCTCCAACCACATCAAATAGAAGTGGAGATAAAGGATCCCCCTGCCTGACACCAGTAAAAGTAGGGAAATATGGTCCAATTTCATTATTTCCTTTGACCACTTTCATTACCCAATCACAGAAAGTATCTCCAAAACCTTTCAATTAGAAAGGCCCAATTTACTTTGTCATATGCCTTCTCAAAATCTATTTTGAAAAGGACACCCGACATTTTCTTATGATGTATCTCATGAATTGTTTCATGAAGAATCACAATTCCTTCCATAATGAATCTATCTCTAATAAAAGCTGTCTGAGTATCAGCAATTACCTTATGAATTATTAACCCCAACCTGACTGCCAAAATTTTTGTTAGTATTTTATAACTAACATTTAACAGACAGATTGGTCTAAATTTCTGAATCACATCTACATCTGGAACCTTTGGAATGAGAGAAATGACCCCATGGTTTAATCTCTCAATATTCAACTGACCAGAATAAAATTTATCCAACATTTCCTTCAAATCATGTTTGATGCAGTCCCAAAATTTCTGATAGAACTCAGCTGGGAACCCATCAGGTCCAGCTACTTTATCATGTTTCAGATCATCAATAATTTCCTTGATCTCCTCTAGAGAAAAAGGTTTAATCAAATTCTGTCTATCCTCTTCACTCAGTTGATTGCAAATTACCCCATCCATTCTCAGAGAGGTAACAGGAGAAGGGCCAAAAAAGCTTTTTGTAAAAATCTGTTACATGCCAAAAATTGGTGTTAAGGAATTAGTTGCAAAGATCATTCTAGCTGGATGAGCTACTGAAGTTACCTCTCACTATCTCCCTTCGCTGGACAAGCGGGTCTTAAAATATTATATTTTTTAACAAATTTAAAAAATAAAGAGAAAAAGGTGAGACAACTCATCCTTCCACGTCTTTTTCTCTCTTCCCTTATTCCCACCTTCCTTTCCTTTGCGACACATGGCGAGTAGGGAGATCACTTTCAAAAAAAATTCTGACAGTATATGGGCATGAGCAATGGG
Source organism: Dactylis glomerata (assembly GCA_007115705.1). Classification (NCBI taxonomy): domain Eukaryota; kingdom Viridiplantae; phylum Streptophyta; class Magnoliopsida; order Poales; family Poaceae; genus Dactylis; species Dactylis glomerata. The sequence goes on along the minus strand of QXEO01000545.1, from coordinate 4,526,097 downwards.
GGCAGTGGTATGCTACCGCCCCACGTAAGCACGAACTTAAAAAGTAAATAGAGCAATAGGTGTGAAGAATATTGGTCCAACCCATGATATTTTCTCTCTCCCTCAAAAGTTGCTTTAGTTTCTCTCTTTGTCTCTTATCTTTTTCCCTCCTTCTTCACTTTTAGTGTTGAAGAGGCAGCCTCCTACAGAAGAGACTGCCTCCCTAAAAGTACATCATCCAAGCCTAAACTGGACCACCCGAACCTAGCTAAAGCTGTGAGGCAACACCCCTAAAGCTATGCATTGTACATGCCCTAAGGGCATGAGCAATGGAGGCAGTGGTATGCTACTTCCCCACGTAAGCACCGAACCTAAAAAGTAAATAGAGCAATAGGTGTGAAGAATATTGGTCCAACTCATGATACTTTCTCTCTTCCTCAAAAGATGTTTTAGTTTCTCTCTTTCCCTCTCACCTTTTTCCCTCCATTTTCACTTTTAGTGTTGAAGAGGCAGCCTCCTGCAGAAGAGACTGCCTCTCTAAAAGTACACCATCCAAGCCTAAATTGGACCACCCGAACCTAGCTAAAGCTGCGAGGCAGCACCCCTGGGGCTATGCATTGTACATGCCCTAATACGCCAGTTATCACGTGCCAAAAGAATTTTCAAACCTTTGCGAAAGTCTTTTTTTTAATTTAGAGATTTCAGCTCTTTAGCTCCACACATAAAAATTCTCCAGATCCCGTCGGCCCATCGTTGCGGCCTCTTCTCCGTCTAGGCGACCCATTCTCATCCCCCATCTCAGCAGCAGCTTGCAAGACCAGGAGCCCTTCCCACCCCCATCGCGATGTAGGCAGCGGCAGGCGACCAGGAAGCCCTCTCGGCGGCGCGGCGCGGCACTGTCTGTCCCCATGTTCGCGGCAGCTGCTCAAGCGGAAGCGCAGGAGGGCGGCAGACAGCCAAGGACATTGGCGACGGCACACCTTGCGCGCTCTCGAGTCGCAGGAAAGATTACATGAGGGCGGCGCTTGGGGGAAGCTCCTGTCGGCGCGGCGCGAGACACGAAGCGAGGCGACGCGCGCGCGGGGAGGAGATGGGGGTTGACGAGCTGAGATAAAGATAGGTACAGAAGTACAGAACTGTATTTTAGATTTCCCGAATTCTTGTTTCTTCATACAAGCTCTGCATTTCCCCCTTCTTTTTCCTGGAACTGATGGAAACTTCCTCTCCGTTTCCATACCACTAGAACAGTAGAACTAGAAGCACCATATTGACCATGTCGGATGGCTGGTACTAACGATTTCCCATGCCACGGAACAATGAATTGTTTTGAACAAGTCACCCCCATGTTGCCACTCATGTCGCAGTCGCTACGTGTGGCAGTATTGTCAACTCACATTGGCAAACGATGATTCGCCAGAAATTGCGTTGAATAACTCACGCGGCATAGCTACAAGTCTACTATTTCACACATGTCGCAGTCGTTGCTTCTTGCCAGAAATTGCGCTCTTCAAATCAAGCTTCCTGTATAAAGTCTTGCACCGGGAGAGTAGCTTTTCATAGGCAGCATTTCAGCGCATTGCTAAGAGCTACCAAGATGCATTCGTCTCCCTCTGCCCCTCCTCCCACCCCTTTGCAAAAGCACTCCATGGCAGATGCCTGGAGGATTGGAGTGATGGGCTTGGCCATAACCATAGCTGGTTGGTTCCTGGCGCCCATCATCGTCTTCCTAGTCAACAAGACCCTTCCACACCTCGGCTTCGACGCTTCGAGAAAGCTCCGGGATCTGGAGATTCACTTGATACCAAGAATGAAGCAGGTGCTGAGGGACATTGAGGAGCAGAGGATGCAGAGGAAAGCAAGAAAAGAGAGATCTGCTGTCAGCACGCTCGACATGCTGGCCAAGGATGTCAAGTCTGCCTTGTACCAAGGGGAAGACATTCTGGATCTCATAGATTATCACCAAATAGAGAAGAACATCATTGTTGAGTGTGAGTCACACGGCAGCATCTGGCTGCAGCACCTCTCCGAAGCCGTCTGGGCCCGTTGCAAGAAGAGCTGGTTGGGACAATGCGCGCGCATCACCCGAGCTGCTCTACAGAGGTGGGCACGGAGCTTGTACCCATTGGTGCAGTTCATTCAGGACGCCCTACACAGATCAGCTGCGCTGCTACCGGTTTCTCGTGAGCCCTCAGGTTCCTTCGTGCACAGGCTGCGCTGCCGGTGTCAGTCCGTACTGATCATCCTGGCAGGCAGCGTGATAAACATCGCCTTTTCTTTCCGAAACTGGTCGTATGATGTGGTGGTTGGCATCACAGGTTACCAGGTACCACCCTATCCTTGTATCCAGCTCCAACTACTAGGTACTAGCATCCTAGTAGCAGAACACATCTAGATGGGATCTGCCATGTTAAATAGAAGATTAAGGGACGATAAATAAAACACTAAATATATTCAGTCTTGCTGATGCAACTTGCTACCTCTGCTTCTGGAAAGATGCTGTTTTCAACACAGTCCCCGACATATATATGCCTTTAGCCGTTAAACTTTATATGCATCACTTTTTTGGTATTACTATTGCTGAATATTGATAATAGTCGAAACCAGAAAATGTCATCCCAAAGGATTCAGTCTGCTAGATAACATCAAATTAGTATTATATTTTATAGGGTAACATTTGTGTGGAATATCCCACTAGAAATGTTTGAAATAGGCAAATGTGCCTTTGCAAATCCTCACCTTCCTCTTGAACTAAAAACATCTCATGGAAATTGTTGTTGTCCTGTCTCCATTGTGATGAACACTGTTTTGTCCCTTGTTTCGATTTCTTTGGTGATCTCCAGAACACTAGTGGAGAAAAAATATTGTTTTATCCAAGTCGATGAAATTGAAAAAAAAGCACATATTGTGATGTCCTTTTGTAGTCAAGGTGGTACAGTGATGTTAATTTTGTAACCTTTTTTGTCTTCTCAAAATTATTAAGTTAATTATTTCATTTTCATAAAATCAGTGCACTACTTTAAGTTAATTATTCTAAATTGGGGGCAATGCTCAATAAAGAGTTCTGGTTAAGTATGCAGCTTGCATAATCGTTTGATACTTACTTCTTACAGGCTGATGGCATGACAGAAGATTCTTGTATGCCTACTATTGATAGATGGAATTTAAGGAAAAGAATAGAGGAACTGGAAAATATCATCACTGACGTCCAGAAATCAGACCTGTTAAACAAGCAAAGCAGTGGTGGGCGAAAAGATATTGCCAACATGAACAGGAGAAGCATTACATCAAGAGCTACACGGAAGGTGTTCGGTCGAGATAATGACCGAGATATGATAAGGATTATGCTTCGTGAAGGACCAGATGATAACGCACAACACACCAGCAGCAGTAAATGTTATTCTGTGATTTGCATATATGGCATTGCAGGATCTGGAAAGACTACGCTGGCACAATATGTTTGTGACCGTGAAAAGAAAGACAGAGACAAATATTTTGACCAAATCATGCTCATTCATGTTTCTGAGACTTTCATATTGGATGATATGCTTCATGATATGCTTGAAGAGATCACACAAGACCGGCACCCCAATATTAAAGGCTGTAAAAATCTACAAGCAAAATTGGTGGAGGAATTGAGAGGAAAACGTTTCTTGTTGGTACTGGATGATCTGTGGGTTAAGGCTGAGAATCACCAAGATCTGGAGGAGTTACTGTCTCCCTTAAATGTTGGGAAGAGAGGAAGCAGAATCCTGGTTACTGCCCGAAATAAAGAGTCAGCTCTAGGTGCTAATAGACTTATTCCAATATCTGATTTGGACGAGGAGCAGTACTTCTCAATGTTCATGCATTATGCACTGGACGGCACGATTTTTGATGATCGAAGATATATACCTATTGGAAGAAAGATTGCTAAAAAGCTACACAGGTCACCCATTGCAGCAGTAACAGTGGCAGGTCAGCTTTGGAGAAACCCAGATATCAGTTTCTGGGAAACAGCCGCAAAACTAGATTTGTTGAATAAAACCAAGGGAGCTCTGTGGTGGAGCTATCAACAACTTGATGTGGATGTGAGGCGATGCTTTGAATATTGTAATATTTTCCCCAGAAGATATGAATTGGAACGAGATAAGCTAGTTCATATGTGGATTGCACAAGGATTTGTGAAGACCGTCGATGCAAGAGAGAAGGAGGATATAGAAGAAGTGGGTCAGGACTACTTTCATGACTTGCACTCATGCGCATTTCTTCAACTAAAAAGGACTGATATTTCTGATATTAGTTCCGGACAGTTCTTCACAGTTCATGATTTGTTGCATGACTTAGCTGAGGCAGTTGCTGGAAGTGACTGTGTAAGAATTAGCAGAGGTATTGTGGGACGAATTCCTAAATATGTTCGTCATCTTTGCATCGAGTCCTACTGTGATATAGCCTTCCCAGAGCAGATTTTTGAGTTGCGAAACTTGAGCACTCTGATCATGTGTTATTCTACCAGGGGGATCAGTCAAGATGATTTTGAGCGTGTGGTCATCCGACTAAGGAAGCTTCGGGTGGTGCAGTTGGACATTCAACTGTTGTATGACATCCCAGCGTGTATTGGGCAACTAAAACATCTCCGGTACCTTGGTATTTCTTTGCCCAGAGGCAACAACATGACTTCTTCGCTCAGAGCCGACAGCATGACCTTGCCAGCCGGATTTGCCAAGCTTTACCATCTACAAGAGCTTTATGTGCCACCTGAAACTCTTTTGCTTTGCTCCTCCAAGGAAAAAATGGCCAACCTTGTCAGTTTGCGGCGCATGACAACATTTCGTGGCTTGAACTTTCCCAACATAGGGAGGCTGACATCTCTTCAATCCTTGCATCACTTTTATGTGAAGGACGAGGAGGGATATGAGATACAACAGCTGGAGCACCTGAACAACCTTCGTGGCAAGCTGTATATCGACTTTCTTGACAAGGTTAAGAACAAGAAAGAAGCTCTTCAAGCCAGGTTATCTGACAAGGTACATCTAACTGAGCTGACACTCTGGTGGGGTGGTGATGAAATCTCCAGGAGGAATCGAGAAGGAGAAGACACAAGTGTGCTGGAACAGAAGAATTGCCGTAGACAGAGCCTGCTGAGCTGCTATCCAGAACATCAAGCAGAGGTAATTGAGGCCCTTCATCCACCACCCCAGATTACGTCGCTTTGCATCAGAGAATACCGTTGTCGGAAATATCCAAGCTGGTTGTCAGGAGAAGAGGGCACACGGCACTGGAATAATAGCACACATGTTCCAGACTTGCAATTTCTTATGTTCTGGGATTGCTATGGAGCGCTTACTCCCCCCAAGATTGGCGAGTTTTTCATTCATCTGAGTACGCTCTCGGTTTCAGGCTGCACTTGGACCTCTTTGCCTGCGAATTTGGCCCGCCTGGCATCGCTCAAGGAAATTATCATCCAGGAGTGCCTGAATATTGAGTCACTGCCAACGCTACCCCAATCCCTCAGGACTCTTCGTGTTTCTGATAGCAACAAGTATTTTACATCTAGCTGTCTGACCAGAGGACACGCAAATTGGCTAAAGATAAGACATGTCCCTGAGAAATCGATTAGATAGAAAACACACGTCAACTCCAATCCAGTTGTGCATCAAGCTGTTTCTTATGTTTTCGGTTTCATGCTTTGTTTTCACCAGTACTTACTTTCTCTTTTGATGCAACACATGAATCTGAAGAGAGAGAAAAAAGGGTATGAAACAGCACGAATATTCTTCAAATTTGTGTGTTTTGTTAAATTAGTACAACTACCACTATACTTCATAGTTCATACATATTGACTGATCAGTGGATACTCTACCAAGTGGAGCGATGAACCAACTCCCAGTAATCAAGTGCCCGTTGATGCCTATTGCCTAGTGGATATCTGTGATGCTGTTCGATGGAGGGGGGCAGATTGCCGTTTGTTGCATGTCATTCCTAGCATGATCTTCCCAGAATGCTTCGCCCTCTCCGGTGAGAGCAAGATGGGTTCCCATGTATGTTTCTCTTATTATTTACTAGATGTAGAGGTGCGCCTTGGCGCACGATCTCGTTGAATTTGAATCAATATAACATTGAAAAATGCACGAAACATAAATAACTAATAAATATGCAAAACATAAATACCTAAAAATGGAAGGCTTAAATCATATAATTCATGCATGATCCAGTGAAATTCGCACTGTTTGACATTTTGCGTAACGTGATAAAAAACATGACGTGCTATACAGAAAGTGACCGAAGATGCTGAATAGGAATTCTCGAGTATACCATAGCAAAGAATTAACTGGTAACACGAGACTTCACATAATGTAGGCATATAGCAGCAGATGGATTTAAGCACACATGCTTAGTAACATATAATACAATCCAATGAAACAAAATATAATTCCATCAAAAGAACAGTAGAACACCGGCACTCGGTGGAAAGCCTGTGGTTGCTACATAATTAGAAATTAAGCATTCCATTGCCTAAACAAACTGATCGGTACTTGGAGCGGAGTCAGCTTGTATATCATATATGTATACATCAAGAACTGGGCACTTGCAACTACATCCGTGGAATTCTGAGTTAAGAATTACAGTACCAACTTGACATGGCAGCAACACCATATACTACATCAAAGAACAAAAAGATTCTCTAGTCCCAACAGATCCTTAAAAGGGCGATACAAAACTGAAGCGAAATTGATCTTTCATAAGAAAGTAAAACTTTGGAAGAATAAAGCACATAATTAACCTGCGAAGAGGATCGATTCTTCATGTTTATGAACCCATCAGCACGTCATCTGAACTCTGAATCAATAGTTCAAGTGTAAACAGAGTCCAAGTTCAGAATGGAGTTTCAATCTTGTATCAGACACAAAAAAGTACAAAGGCGAGTGATATTATAAGAAATTAATAATGAACGAAAAAAGTAAACTTGTGGGTAGGAAACCATTATGTAAATTTTTATTTTGAATTTAGAAATGCATCATTCTAATTAACCAAGCCTGGTTCAACTTCCTTTCATGGTGTCTTCCTTGGCTTGAAACTGAACGTCGTTGCATATATAACAAACATACGCATTGGTGCAGATTCCCATTAACCAAAAAAAATGGTGTAAGCTTTGAGCAGTACTTGAAGCCAACAAAGCTGCATAGGAGCACACCACCAAATACCTGCAAGTCCATCAAACCGGTGGGCAGACTCACAACAGCAGCATAATCAACCCATGGATACATTAGTTATGCGGCATAAATTATGGAGTGGGTATTAAGTGATTCCAGAAATAGGTACTGAACATACGACCACATACAAATCATCAACCAACAAATTTATTGGTACATGAGAAATCTGAGCCAGAGAGATAACTAAATACAAATCAACTGAGCTAGCTTGTTTGACACACAACCTCAGGAGAAAAATAGGTAAAACATCAGGAAAACTAAAGAATAGTTTACTGCACGAACTTGAAATTCTATTAATTCTATCACCAAAAATAAGAAAATATGAGAGCACATACTAAAACCTGAGAATATAATTCCAACTATCATCTCTAGAGTGTATTAAGAGAATTTCAAAGAGTGACATCATAACCAAAAGAGCAGTGCATAATTAAGATGTTGCAGCTCAGATTAAAAAATTCATGGACTTCATTGGAACGAACTAAGTATGTGATATCCCAGAACTTTACCTCCAAGCATCTATATCCGTACAAGATTTAATAGAAGAAGTATCCCGACATGTGAACAGAAGACACGAAAAAAGGATAACTCTTCCATCCCATGATGCGCCGCCTACGCGAAGGCGAAGAATACAAAGCAGGAGTGATGCCTTCATGGCAATATCGTCCTATTCCAAGGAACAAAGGCCAATTGAACAAACACAATGCACTATTTTCCAAATTAAGTTTCAAACTAATTGGCCACAAAAACGTTCTGAAGTTTCAAATAATTGTACTACAGGTACTTCTATACCATTCTTTATTGTCTCAGTTTTGGTACGCAGAAGTACAGTGAATCTTCTAATTGGTCTCTCTACCATATATAAAAGCAAGTTAGCATCTACCATATATAAACAAAATAATTGCAGTATACTTTTAGCTGAAGGATAATTCGTCACTTGCAGAAAGCATAGAAACAGAGGAGTCAGAGATGGAAGAAACATGAACGAAACAAAAACCAAAATTATAGAAAATCTTTAAGATTATGATATATATAGTTTCAGAACACATGGTAACATAAAAGCAAACCAATGGAAATGGTAATTCGCTAGACAATGCTAACAAAGCAAAAAAAAAACTAACTCAGCCACAATTGAACTTTGACAACAGAAAAAAAGCAACAATCCTAGCGAAATAACATAAAGAAAAGCATATAGACTTACTGTAGTTTCGACTTTGTCTATCCACAATTGAACAGAGTAGACATGTTCTTTGAGAAGATGTATCCACCAAATATGATATTCAGCATTACTCTCCTAGGCAAATGCATAAATCTAGAGCTATGCTTGCCACCAATAGAAGATGACGTGCTGCACAAAGAAAAACACATACACCAGAATTTTATAAAATTCACAGGCCCTAAGAAAGACAGTATGCACTAACCATCCCAAGTGCAATCTGCAGTAATAGAACGCAGTATTAAAACAGTAAGCAGTAACCATTTCTCTCACCATCTTATATAGCATGGTTTCTGGGCTTTCTACAAATGCTCCTATATAGCAATATACCATCCATCACTATACAATATATCGGTAAAACCACATGGAAAATTCCATGGGCAGCCCATAAACACTATCCCAAAACTTCAACAATGTGAGGTGCTGTACCTATCCTGCAGTGCACCAAGTATTTCTGAGCGGCGCAACACAGATGTAGACACGCTGCCTAAAATGTGGACCGTACCTAAATATAAGCAACTAAAAAGCACAACCTAAATTGGGGATATGACTGATAATGCCTAGCTGGCAATGCTCTGCTACCTACTATAAACACTACCTACTATAAACAGACAAAATGTATACTCTGGGAAGTAGTATGCCCTGTATTCATTACTCACTCTGCAAACCAGACATATCAAAGCCTAGTTGGTATTGATCTCCTTCAACATAGGAATTGCCAAAATTGCGAATAGCTAAACTGATTACTTGACCATGTTATCATTGACTGGTGCTGTATTTCATAAGAAAAATTACCTCAATTACATAGACTAATATGTCCATGTCAATCTGTTTGGATTTTGGCGATTGGATAAGTAAATCATGCTTTGCTTGAGCATAATATTCAAATAAAGAGAAAGATGTGCTTGTGCCATAGCCTGAATCGCCGGTCACACATGGAGCCACGACAATGAGCACGAAGGGGAACTCCATACACCGAGATCCAATGACAGTCAGTTCTTCCCCATCAGGTTCATCTTCAGGACCTCTTCGATCTGACAATGGATATGCTCTTGCACTGGAGAACTAAAAATAATCAGCAAACATTCATCCAATTAAAGAAAGGATAACTTTAGAAACCTTAAGTAAATAGAAATAATATATTTGAAAAGACATTGAAAGAGAAGCACAGCTCTAAACAAGCATGCCATCATAAAGAAATCTTTTCATATTTATTCACATAAAATAGGAGTATATGAATATCATACTAAAAGAGCATCCGACCTATGAAAATTTCATATCTTTGACCATTCAGTGACATATACAAAAGTGTTGCAGGTAAAAATATATTAAATTGTACAAAACATAGATGGAAACAAATCAACAGGGTTCATATAACCTTATAATATGACAAAGTTTCAGCTTGGATACATATAAACATTTATTCTAGAATATGTTAGAACAATTATCTACCCTTGATACACTCAACATAAATCATTGATCGTCTCATCAAGATGTGGTGAAACTATGCGGACATATAACCTGAAAAGTACGCATTATAATCAGTTACCTGGAGATAACTTGATGGCATCTTAAACACCGTGCTGGCTCTGCTCCAGATCAACACAATACCATTCTCTTGATCAGCAAAACTAACACTTTAATTAAGTAGTAATTCTGAAATCATCGAGAGACCTGTATGGGATTCCAATCAGAGAAATATTGTAGGATGGGTGTCTCAAACAATCTAACACATAATACTTTCCTAGGAATGTACTCATAAACCTCATTAGTGATAGCTTGCAAATGATGAGTTACATAGGAGACAAATATCATATAGCTAATTCATCGCTGATTGAATGCAAATTTCAGAATAAAGGAATTAGTGAGTAGACAAAATAACATAAAAAGGAATTAATTTATACCAGCAACCTTTTTGGATTTTCCTCAAACATCTTATATGCATAGATAGAAAACCATCTGCACAAACAAAGATGAGGCAGGCAAAACTATCGGCACAAACAAAGATTATGGGGAATAGAAGTGAGAGCGGAGAGGAGGTAAATCAAGAAAAGAGAAAATATAGAGGAAACAAGGGGTACTAAGGCTCTGCTTACCCTTGCCTCCCTTGAAACGTGGGAATTGGGGAAGAGAAAGGCACGCAGTGGCTGTGGGGATTCGGGAGGACGCCGGTGGGTCCATGCTGAGCGCGGCGACGGCACCCTGAGCTGCCCACCGCCTCCTGCGGTGCCGACGCGGCCGGCAGTACCCGCGTCTCCGGCAGGCTTGCCACGCCCTGGCCACCTCCGAGAAGGGGCCTTTACAGGAGCATATTACAAATGGAAGCATTTTTCTAAGAAGAGAACTGCAGTTTTGTACATAAAAAATCAGAAGGGGTAAACACTGCAAATAGCATATTGCAATAAATTGTCAAATGTCCGATAGCTCTTGCTACCAGGAAGACATTTCTCTAAGCCTTAACTGTATACCTAAAGGATCTCTATAGATATATGAGAAAAGGTGCATCAGATTCAGTCAAACATCTGTAGAAATAACCATCAAGAAACACATGCAAATACAAACATAAACAACCTGATACTAATCACCCTCTTACTTTCGGTGCAGCAAGAAACAAAATACTGGAGACCATGGCAAGGAAATACCAGTAAGCTGAATTAAAGAAAACTAATAACTATATTGAATATTGTCCATAGATTGCAAAGAGCACAAGCTCTAACTAATCAATTAAAACGGAACAAAAAATGATATCCGGACTCGCAAGTACTCGCGAGGCACCGGCGCACCACCCAAATGAGAGAGAGAGAAAAGAACTTTGTGGCAGTGACGACATCGAGAATGGTGATGAGGCAGCGGGGACTAAATCATCCATAAGGTGGCATGGGGAAAGCACCATGCCAGCGGATGGACACCATAAAAAACATTCTCTACAAAAGAGGTGCCCATTTTTATATCTTACGCGGAAATGTTATATAGCAAACAATTGTGACATTCAATAGCACTCGCTTAAGTAAATATTTATGAGGACCTGAAAGTTTCAAAAGCAAATTAAAGGATAGCAGATTACTTCAAGATTCAACTACGAAGGATAAAAAGAAAGAAATACAAAAATTACAGATAAGTTGCCTATGTGTTAAATAGAATGTTTTGAAGATGAACCAATCATCATTATCATGTTTGTATTATATGAAATTGGCATTCCTAATAGCAAACCACTGCTTGTTTAAATTATCCAAATTATTAAGGACATAGCTTATAAAATAGTCTGTCATAAAATTTTGAAACACAAAAGACGATTCATAAATGAAGTTATGTGTGAAAAAAAGCTTGTAGACACACCTTTGCATCTTCTAGTATCTAGTATATGTCGCACAGCGTCAATGCAAGAAAACATCAGAGCAAAGTTCTGAGAGATTATCATTGTCCTCGTCCTGTAAAATCCCAGTCAATAGGACAATAACACACCTCTGTCATGTGCAAATGGACAAATTAGAGAGCTTACCACTATACAACAGCCTAAAAGTGGAAAAATCTGCTTGAGAAAGGTAGAAAGGGCTGTAAAATGAGGGAGAGAGCTCTCGGTAGTGCAAGACTGGAGAATCAAACTTATAAGAGCCTCTTTTACCTGAAGGGGTATTGTAACATCCCAGCATCTAGGACTAAACGAAGGGTAGATTTAGGACTATTGTGCATTCATGCATCTTAAAATCTGAGTAAATTTTTCGCAAATTCAAAAACCTGGGAGAGCAATCATCTTTCAAATCATCTTTAGAGTTTAGAGGTGATTTGATTGTTAAGGGATTTGCTATGATCTCTTGATATGGTTGTTTAAGTGATTTGGAAATTTAAATTGATTGTTAAATTATCTCAGATTTAAAATTTTAATTATTAATAAAGAAATAACTCAACTAAATATTGAGTTGGACAAAAGTAAAGGAATAAAATATAAAGCAAACAGAAATATTATTTTATTAATATTACACATTAATACAATGTCTTTACATCTTGATTTAAAATGAAAAGAAGATTACATCAGAGATAAACAAAAGAAACCTAAACCTAAACTATTTCTAATAGACTTCATGAAATCCATCTTCTGAATTCTTCTTAGTCTGCAACCTGCAAAAATAAAACTAACAAACAAAAGAAAGTAGATTAGGGTTAGTAAAGTTTTACTCTCAGACCTTGGCAATTATATTGCCAGTTGCATCATTGAGTTAAGTGATCAAGTGAGGTATCTGTTCTTAAAAATTTGGTACAAAACAGTGTGCACCCAGCACTTTGACATCTCCAGCGTCACAGCAAGAGTGGCAAGGATCGGATCAAACAGGATGGCAAGCAGAGCAGCTGCTTACAAGCAGCTCAGTCACCATGACTGGGCTGTGGTGTTGTCAACACCACAGCAAACCAGAGAAGCTGCTGGTGGAGTAGATTAGCTCGGCCAGGAGCTAGCTGCTCCCAGTCGACAAGCACAAGCACAACACACACAAGAACACACAGTTCTTCCACAGTTCCACCAACTCATTCGAACCACACCCAGCAAAAGACATGGAGTAACCTGAAGCTCAAGATCATCTCAGGAGGAGAAGGTCAAGCCAACTACAGCAGCTCCAGGAGGTGCAGGACAAGGAGTCACTCAGGAGGAGAAGGGCAAGCAGGAGCAAGCCGCAACTCAACAAATAAGAAGCAGTAGATCAACCACAAGATCACATCACCAAGGTTATCCAGCAAAGGTTGGTAATCTTAACTGAATACCAGCAGTTGTTTGTTAAACAACCAACTGTATGCATGGTAGGGGTCATTGTGGATTTTCCTCAGACTGGCAAAGAAATGCTTTGCTCAGTTCATCATTGGAAATATGATTTCCAAAGCCAAAGTGAAATATTCATTTGTATAGCCTCACCTGTGGCTTCATAGGCAGATCACTGAAGCCATGAATACTCACAGGAGACTGGTGCTGGGCACATAACCTAAAGGCATGCACCTCAATCACACCAGTCAAACCAGCAACACATTTAAACATAGCAGAGGACACTTAGATATGCAAAGCATCTCACTGCTAAACAAGTCTCAGACCAGCATCATTGGCTTGTGTTAAATGGGTAAATTTCACCAGAAAATAGTCATAATAAGATTAGTTGCTGGGCACATGACCAGATGGTCATGCACCTCAACACAAACAATCATAGTAGCTGAAAATCAACCTAAGAAGTTCACACATATCATTTTCTTTAGCTTTTGCTAGGAATCAGTAAGACCAACAGCAAGTTAACTGAATTCAGAAACTCAGTTACACACATTTATCTTTGATATCATTGCTTCATAGACAGAGTCTAAAGCAAAGCTCACAAACCTCACTGTACACAAGTTGTGCCAGGGATTCTAGTTAAATCATTTTCCTAGTCTCATTAGCTAGGAATCATGAATATCTATCACAGCCACCTACTGAAACTTGCAACAAGGCAAGCTTCAGAACAACTTATCTGTCAGAGAAACACACAGACAGTGTATTGGATACAGCAAGATCACCATTGATCAAGCATATCATCATCAATTTGAAACCACCAAAACAAGCTAGCATCAACCAACAACATCACATAGCTAGGCCTGTGAGCTTGGCTCACTGATCCAGACCAGATGGTCATAGACCATGGTCAGAGTAGTAGAAGAAGGTTAGAGGGGGAAGAAATCACACTCACCGTCGCCCAGGTACTCGTCTGGATGGCATGGCAGGGCAGTGCCTGCGCGGCCGGCCAGAGGCTGCCCGGGAATGACTTCACCGAGCGCACACCGAGAGCACCACACCACGGCGTCTCCACCGGCGAGTACTCGCGCATCACAAGCACCGGAGGTGGCACAACAAGCAGAAGAGAAGGCTCGGCGAGGCAGCAAATCAGAGGCGACCAACGGCGGCGGGTACCGAGCGAGGAGACCATCCCGATCTCCTCGGGGAGGAAGCAGACGGCGAATCCATTCGGTGTAGCTGGTAGAGGGCGAGTAGGAGAGTGTTTCGCCCAAGGTGGCGACGGCGGAGGCCACCGGAGCTGGCCGGAGAGGCCCGGCGATGGCGGCGGCGATCCAGGTCGCCAGTGAGATCGAGAGGAGGATAGGGAAGAGCGAAGGGGGGCTGGGCTGGGTCGGGTGACCGACCCAGACCTGAGCCGGGTCGGCTTAGCCGTGCCCTAGTGGGCCGGTTTGGGCCAGTTGGCCAGCTGGGCCGAAATGGCTTTGGCTATTTATTTAAACAAAATTTTGAAATTCAAATTTGAATATGAATTCCTTTTTGAATTTAATTCAAACTCAAGAACTCAAATACCATTAATAAATTAATTTCCTATTCTTTAGTGAAAGTAATAGCTAAATAATTCATATTTCTGAATTATCCTTTAAATCAAATTTTAAAAGCTTTTAAATTCTATTTCCAAAAACCTTAATTATTATTTGTATTAAAAAATTGAATTTCCTCTTTCAAAATTAAACCCTTTTTCCTTTTCAAATAATTTCAACAAAATTTATAAGTTAAAATATGATTTCAAACCCTAATTAATTGCCTTAACACATTATTAGGGTAAAACACACAAATAGAATTTTGTGTTCTATAAAAATCCTTTAATCCTAACAAGTCGTGGGTAAAACACACAAATAGAATTTTGTGTTCTATAAAAATCCTTTAACCCTAACAAGTCTTGGGTAAAACAGACAAATAAGAAAACCAAGTTCATGAATCACTATGCATAGCATATCATCGTGCATAGCATCCATTTGTTTCTTGAAACATTGTCCTTACCGGACAATGCTTGGATTTCTGTAGAACAAGGAGATCAGGAGCATCGCCAAGTATCCAACTCCATTACCTTTCAGTCACAAGGCAAGTTTATCTTGCTCATATCTCTTGATTGCACTGGTTTTGAAACTTCTTGCAAAGTGATGACTTCAAACTCTAATATTTCAAAAGGGATGGAAAACCTATTTTCATAAATGAACATGACTAGAGGTTATCGACCAGTGGTGATAACCTAGGAAGGCTGGCAGGTGGAACCACGGTAAGATTGTGGTGGTGGAGGTTCCACTTGCACGGGAATGTAAACCTAGGATTAACTACCAATGCGACCGTTATTCTAGCGCCGTAAAAACCGTGTCATCCAAGAGACTTGGAATGGGACGGGAAAGTCAGCTGTATCTTCTCTCGTTCGCATGTCAACGGGCAGCCAGTTGCCGGTCGCAGTAGGTCTTGCGGGACTACTTGCATATGGGTGGGACACCTAAGTTCTCACGACACTAGTATCTATGATGGTCTGCCAGAGGCGCCTAGGTACTTCATCGTTGGGGGTGAATATCAGGGGCATAACCTGCTCGCGTGAATTGGGTGGGCATGCGTTGTGCGGAGAAGGCAGTGATTGGCTTGGATCAATGACTGGGCCCCACACCAAGGAAGTGTGGACGGGAATGTACGCCCGGTTATGCAGCAAGGCTTTGATCTCTTTTGGAAGGACACACGTCTGCAGAGTGTAAAAAGATGTGACATGTTACCCCTTGTTCCGGGAAGGAGCTGCGAACGCCGCAGAAAAGGTGCTCTCAAGGCACTACTACCTGTGTTGGCTGTTGGGCATAGTTTTCTAAAGTAAAAGCAATCTTTCAAGAAACATTGATAAAACCTTGCATAGGCCTATGACTCTTTTGGGTCTGTGGCTGTAGATAGTGCATATCACACAACTTCTTTCTAAAGAAACTTGCTGGGTAACGCTCGTTACTCACCCAAATCTCTTAAACCCTTGCTAGACTGTGAAGAGCTCGACGAAGCCACTCTGAACGCAATCGAAGGCCAGCAGGACATCTTCTACGAGGAGCCAGATCTCTCTCGTGGCGTCGAAGGCGTGGACTACTTCATTCGCTATGGAGCATCTTCAGGCGAGGAGTCAGAGTGAAGGAGTACTAACCAATAGAGTAGTATTGCAATCGAGGAACCGAGCAACTGTAGTATATGAATAAGTTGTTGAGTTCTTCATCTGTTTAATTATTTGAAGCTTTCTAGTTGCTGTATACACTAAGCACTTGAAGTGTTCTCTTTATCGGGAGCATTTCGTTATCATCACGCTTTGGTCTGTAATAATATGTTGATCAGTTTGTATTTGGGCCTGCAATGTTTCTGTTGTACCATTCTGAGGGATGTAATATTTGTGGAGGCGTTATATCAACGACTTGCATACTACAACATGCAGTGGTATGCTGGGTCACCGCAGCTGGTATCAGAGCAATTGCTTTGACCTTAGGTTGGAAACCTAGTAAAGGGATAGAACCTGTAGGAGTCTAGTAGCAACGGTAAAGAGTTCTCTAAAATTATGATGGTTATTCACTTGCGAATAACATAGTCATATTTTTAGTGTTACAATTCTTTATTATGATGCATCATACTAATTCTATACCATATTCTTGTAACAGCTATTATGGCATCGAGAATTCCAGCACGTACCGTTTGGTCACAGGGGAAGACTCTGGAAGACTATGAGGGAACCTTGACTGAGCAGTTAGGGTCACTACTACGGGCTTTTGGACTCAGCACCGACATCCCTGTTAAGACTTATACTTACAAGGATGACGGGACTATGGTTAAGTACCGTGTCGTGATCATGCAACCAGATGGATTAGCACCAAGTACAGTTCAGCCTTCCGGTGAAGGAAGAGGAGAGACTGCAGCTTATCACGAGGCAGTAGTGAGAGCTATTGCGACTATCAGAGAGTACAGAGCGGTGGAGTTAGCAGGTACCACTTTTACCGCTATTCCTCATGACTCACTGATGGATGAGCCGGGAATGGATCACGATGTTCTGGTGAAGAAGAAGCCGAAGTTAGCATCCAGACTTCTTGATAGGTATAGGAAGATGGTAGGATCACTATATAACACCCACCAGGTCATTGTGGAGGACAAGGCGGAGATGCTTGATGACCTCATAGACACTACTAGGAGGCAGGAGCAAGCACAGATGATTAGGCAGGAGTCGGAGGGATCACACTTCTCACCAGTTGTGGGAACCCACAGTTACCCGACACAGCCTGGACCTTCCAGGTATTCACTCACTCCTGAGCCTATACATTACCCAGTTATCACTTCTAGTATGGAGGCGAAGCAGGGTCTCAAGGGGGTCTCGGAGTCCGAGCTTCCTATTGAGAACTCTGATGGGTGGAGGTTTGACTGGCTGGGAGACGGCCAGCAGTATACTAGCTCGTATGGAGGGACAGCTCACGCAGCAGGAGGTGGTGATGCCGTAGTCACTCCTGTTGTATCTGTTGAGGAGGAGGATCCGATGGAGGTTCAGTTTGAGAGTCAGGAGCCAGTTGAGACACCTATGGAGCAGGAAGCACCGTTTGATCACACCTACTGCACGGAGAGTGTGTGTTATGGAGAGGCGGAGCCTTTTCCTACTATGACTGCTCATGAGACCAGGGTGTACTTTGAGAGCTACCTCGGACTGAATGGACTAGTGTTGAGTGATACCTCTACGATGGACACGTCTGACTCAGACTATGTTCCGGGTGGTAGGCCGTTTGTTCCCGAGATAGTGCGCCAGACTACACGCCATCACGGGTGGACTCCGGGCATGTACTACGAGCCATGAGATTTAGGACGTGATGTCAAGACCAAGACAGAAGCTTAGTTGTATCTGTGAATGCAGCTAGTGCTAGTAGTATGTTGTTGTAATAAGAGAGATGGTAGAACTATCCACTCTCGATCTATTAGTGTACTCTACGTGTGAGAGTACGTCTTGTAATAATGACTTTGTATCGGTTTGTATGAGATGTAAAATATGTACTTGTATTTGGTTTTCTTGCGATCTTCCATTTGGAGTTGGATTTCTGTTTTCCATTGTGTGACTAGTTCTGAGCGTGAAGTGAAGCTCAGAAAGCATGGGCATGGTGTAATTATGAGATCTTCGCTTTATGTTACAGGACTAGAGGGGCTATGGATACGGGTTTAGCTGTCGATGCTGAGGAGCAACGCTTGGCACAAGAAGCTCAAACGAAGGCAATGAATGACCAGCAGGCAGAAATGGAAGCCAAAGCAAAGGCTGATCAAGAAAATCAAGCTCATTTACCACCACCACCATTCAGGCCTTTGGCGGAGCAAAGCTTTATGCAATATATGCAGTTCATGCAAGAGACACAGAACAAATTTATGCAAGAGCTCATGGGGCATGTTGGAGCCGGAAGGGTTCCGGAGGCAAGAGGGGTAAGTCTTTCTGACTTCCTCAATGCAAAACCACTTCCTTTTGCTTCCGCGATAGAACCAATGGATGCGGAAGACTGGCTCATGGACACTGAAAGGAAATTGAAAGCTGTGGGAGCCAATGACGAGGAGAAGGTTCATTATGCGGTACACCTTCTATCAGGACCAGCCGCAGCATGGTGGGATAACGAAGTGACACTCCAACTTCTGGAGAAGGTATTCTCTTGGGAAGAGTTCAAATAAAAATTCTGTACCTTTCATGTGCCAGAAAATGTGGTTGAGCTCAAGAGGAGGGAATTTGAAGACCTCAAGCAGGGGAGTGCAACAATGATGGCTTATATCAAGGAGTTCACGAGACTCTCTCATTACGCAAGTGACGAGGTGAGTACTGACAGCAAGAGGATGAAAAGGTTCCTCAGGGGACTGGATCCATACGCGGCAATGCAGATGAAGTTGACAAAGCCATGTAACTTCCAGGAATTGATGGACACAGCTATTACCTGGGAGAATGACTACAAGTTGGTTCAGATGAGCCAACTGAAGAGGGCCAAGACTGAAGCCAAGAGAGTTCAACCAACCCGAAGTACTCCAAACCTGAGTTTCAAACCCAGGGTTAGGACAGGAGGAGCTCCACCCAATCGTAAGGTGTTTTCACCTAAAGGTCAGATCCTCTGTCATAAGTGTGGACTTCCAGGTCATGTTCAGAGAGAATGCACCAAGCCAAGTATTATCTGTTATGCTTGCGGGAAGGAAGGGCATATTCGTCCAGATTGTCCAAATAAACCAGCTCGTGGATGGCCGCATAATCGTGGAGGCAAGTCAGGAGGAGGTGGTCGACCTGCATCTGGAGGTGGCAGTAGTAGCAAGAACGACAACGGAAAAAGAGGCCAGAACTTTGGGAGGTTGAATTGCACATCGCTGGAGGAAGCTAACAATTCGGAAACGGCGGTCATAGGTACGCTCAGCATCCTTACTCATCCCGGCAAAGTTCTTTTTGATACCGGTGCCACTACATCATTCATTTCCAAAGATTTTGTTGAAAAATATGGGTTAAGGTGTCAGGCGATAGCACATCCTATGACTGTTGTGATGGCCGGGGGTAAACTTTTAGTATCCCAACTCAAACCAGACCAGGTCATTACGATCTGTGACTGTCCTTACTTTGCCGATCTCTATGTTCTTCCACTTAAAAGCATCGAAGTTGTTCTGGGTATGGATTGGATGTCCGATCATGGAGCACACATTGATTGTGAAGAGAAGACAGTATCAATCCGGAAGCCTAGGGGTGGAAGGATTACTTATCAAGCAGATAAGCATACCCATGTAGAGATTGGAATTCAACTCAATTCTCTGAAAGAGGCCAAGTTAGAAGATATTTCAGTGGTTAATGAGTTCATGGATGTATTTCCCCAAGAATTGCCGGGAATGCCACCGGATCGGGAGATAGAATTCACTATTGATTTAAAGCCAGGCACAGCACCAATTTCACAAGCACCCTATAAAATGGGTCCTAAAGAGTTGAAAGAACTGAAAGAGCAGTTAGATGAGTTGGAAAGTAAGGGATTCATCCAAGAAAGTATATCACCTTGGGGTTCGCCAGTTATATTTGTTGATAAAAGAGATGGAGGCAGAAGAATGTGTGGGGATTTCAGGAATTTGAACAATGTCACCATCAAGAACAAGTATCCTTTGCCAAGAATTCAAGATCTGTTTGATCAAGTTCATGGAGCTGGGGTTTTCTCAAAAATTGATTTGAGATCTGGTTATCATCAAATCAAGATCAAGCCTGAAGATGTACCAAAGACTGCATTTGTCTCAAGGTATGGCCATCATGAATATTTAGTTGTTCCTTTTGGTCTGACCAATGCTCCAGCAATTTTCATGAATTTGATGAACAAGATTTTCATGCCATACTTGGACAAGTTTGTGATAGTGTTTATCGATGACATTCTAATTTACTCCAAGAATAAAGAGGATCATGCTAAACATCTCAGAATGGCATTGCAAGTGTTAAGGGAACATCAGCTGTATGCTAAATTCAGCAAGTGTGAATTTTGGTTAGATCAAGTAGAATTCCTTGGTCATGTCATTAGCAAGGAAGGGATTGTCGTGAATCCAAGCAAAGTTCAGTCAGTTTTGGATTGGCAAGCACCAACCAATGTGAAGGAGATTAGAGGTTTTCTGGGAATGGCCGGATACTATCGGAGATTCATTGAAGGATTCTCAAAGATAGCTGGGCCGATGACAAAATTGTTAAGGAAAAACACTCCATTTGAGTGGTCTGAGAAATGTGAAGAGAGTTTTCAAGAGCTGAAAAAGAAACTCACAACAGCACCAATCCTAGCAGTACCAGAAACTGGAAAGGATTACACAGTTTACTGTGATGCATCCAAGAATGGATTGGGCTGTGTTTTGATGCAAGACCGTAAGGTAATTGCTTATGGTTCAAGGCAACTCAAGCCACATGAAGTCAATTACCCAACACATGACCTAGAATTGGCAGCAGTTGTGTTTGCTCTCAAGTAATGGAGGCAATTTCTTTATGGAGCCAAATGTGAGCTTTACACCGATCACAAGAGCCTTAAATACTTCTTTACTCAGAAGGAGTTGAACATGAGGCAGAAAAGATGGCTAGAGCTGATCAAGGATTATGATCTTACTATTAATTATACTCCTGGAAAGGCTAATATGGTAGCCGATGCATTAAGCCAGAAGAGCACTGTAACACAGCAAATGGATAGAGAACTTCCGGAGGATTTGCTTAAGGACCTGGAAAGACTGGAAATACAATGTCTGGAGGTCCAATCTTTGGGGAGTATTCACACTATGAGAGTGATGGAGGAAAGACAAAGTGATTTGAAATACACTATAATCAACAGACAAGATGAAGATCCTTTCATCGCTGAAGAAATCCGCAGGATTGAAGAGGGTAGACCATCTGAATTCCGCTTGGGTGATTTTGATTCACTCTGGTTTCAAAACAGAATCTGCGTGCCAAATATACCAAAAATCAAAGGACTGATTCTCAAGGAGGCTCATGAGACACCATATTCAATACATCCGGGAGGTACGAAAATGTACATGGATCTCAAGGAGTTGTTCTGGTGGAATAACATGAAGCGGGATATAGCCAAGTATGTGGCAGAATGCCATACTTGCCAAAGAGTTAAGGCAGAACATCAAAGTCCAGCAGGGTTACTTCAACCTTTGGACATTCCGGAGTGGAAATGGGAGGAAATCAGGATGGATTTTATTACCAGTTTACCTTTAACCAAGAGGCACAAGGATATGATCTGGGTGATAGTTGATCGACTCACCAAAAGTGCACACTTCTTGCCTGTGAACCAAAAGGATAGTGCAGAAAAGCTAGTATAGATCTATGTAAAAGAGATCGTCAGCAAGCATGGAGTACCCAAGAAGATCGTCTCTGATAGAGGGTCTGTTTTTACATCCACATTCTGGAGAGATCTTCATACAGCACTGGGATCACTGTTGGACTTTAGCACTGCTTACCATCCTCAAACTGGAGGGCAAACTAAAAGAACAAATCAAATCTTGGAGGATATGCTACGGGCATGTGCTCTAGATTTTGGAGGTTCGTGGGATGAGCACTTACCGTTAGCAGAGTTTTCTTACAACAACAGCTATCAAAGCAGTTTGAAAGCAGCACCATTTGAAGTACTATATGGACGTAAGTGTAGATCTCCAATATGTTGGTTTGAGCCTGGAAGCAACCGTGAATTTGAAACTAATTTCATCCAAGAAAAGCAAGGCATCATTGATACCATCCGTGACCATTTGAAGATAGCTCAAAGTCGACAAAAGAGTTATGCAGATCAAAAGAGCCGGACATGGGAACCCAAAGTTGGAGATTTGGTCTATTTGAAGGTTAGTCCTATGAAAGGAATCAAGAGGTTTGGTATTAAAGGGAAGTTAAGCCCAAGATATATTGGACCATTCAAGATTCTCAGTCAAAACCGAAGTGTTGCTTTTGAATTGGAGCTTCCAGCGAAATTGAAGCAGGTTCACAATGTTTTCCATGTATCTTAACTTCGGAAGTGTCTGAAAGCAGCTGAAGACTCTATTACCCATGATGACCTAGATCTTCAAGCAGACTTGACTTATGAGGAGAAGCCAATAAAGATCTTAGAGGAGAACTGGAAGAGGCTTCGGAACCGTGCCATTAAGTTCTGCAAAGTGCAATGGAAACATCACTCTGAACGGGAAGCAACCTGGGAAAAAGAGGAGGATTTGAGACAAGCTTATCCAGAACTCTTCAGGTACACAAAGCTTTAACTTTGGGATGAAGTTCTGATAAGGGGGGAAGACTGTAACATCCCAGCATCTGGGACTAAACGAAGGGTAGATTTAGGACTATTGTGCATTCATGCATCTTAAAATCTGAGTAAATTTTTCACAAATTCAAAAACCTAGGAAAGCAATCTTCTTTCAAATCATCTTTAGAGTTTAGAGGTGATTTGTTATGTGTGAAAAAAAGCTTGTAGACACACCTTTGCATCTTCTAGTATCTAGTATATGCCGCACAGCGTCAATGCAAGAAAACATCAGAGCAAAGTTCTGAGAGATTATCATTGTCCTCGTCCTGTAAAATCCCAGTCAATAGGACAATAACACACCTCTGTCATGTGCAAATGGACAAATTGGAGAGCTTACCACTATACAACAGCCTAAAAGTGGAAAAATCTGCTTGAGAAAGGTAGAAAGGGCTGTAAAATGAGGGAGAGAGCTCTCGGTAGTGCAAGACTGGAGAATCAAACTTATAAGAGCCTCTTTTACCTGAAGGGGTATTGTAACATCCCAGCATCTAGGACTAAACGAAGGGTAGATTTAGGACTATTGTGCATTCATGCATCTTAAAATCTGAGTAAATTTTTCGCAAATTCAAAAACCTGGGAGAGCAATCTTCTTTCAAATCATCTTTAGAGTTTAGAGGTGATTTGATTGTTAAGGGATTTGCTATGATCTCTTGATATGGTTGTTTAAGTGATTTGGAAATTTAAATTGATTGTTAAATTATCTCAGATTTAAAATTTTAATTATTAATAAAGAAATAACTCAACTAAATATTGAGTTGGACAAAAGTAAAGGAATAAAATATAAAGCAAACAGAAATATTATTTTATTAATATTACACATTAATACAATGTCTTTACATCTTGATTTAAAATGAAAAGAAGATTACATCAGAGATAAACAAAAGAAACCTAAACCTAAACTATTTCTAATAGACTTCATGAAATCCATCTTCTGAATTCTTCTTAGTCTGCAACCTGCAAAAATAAAACTAACAAACAAAAGAAAGTAGATTAGGGTTAGTAAAGTTTTACTCTCAGACCTTGGCAATTATATTGCCAGTTGCATCATTGAGTTAAGTGATCAAGTGAGGTATCTGTTCTTAAAAATTTGGTACAAAACAGTGTGCACCCAGCACTTTGACATCTCCAGCGTCACAGCAAGAGTGGCAAGGATCAGATCAAACAGGATGGCAAGCAGAGCAGCTGCTTACAAGCAGCTCAGTCACCATGACTGGGCTGTGGTGTTGTCAACACCACAGCAAACCAGAGAAGCTGCTGGTGGAGTAGATTAGCTCGGCCAGGAGCTAGCTGCTCCCAGTCGACAAGCACAAGCACAGCACACACAAGAACACACAGTTCTTCCACAGTTCCACCAACTCATTCGAACCACACCTAGCAAAAGACATGGAGTAACCTAAAGCTCAAGATCATCTCAGGAGGAGAAGGTCAAGCCAACTGCAGCAGCTCCAGGAGGTGCAGGACAAGGAGTCACTCAGGAGGAGAAGGGCAAGCAGGAGCAAGCCGCAACTCAACAAATAAGAAGCAGTAGATCAACCACAAGATCACATCACCAAGGTTATCCAGCAAAGGTTGGTAATCTTAACTGAATACCAGCAGTTGTTTGTTAAACAACCAACTGTATGCATGGTAGGGGTCATTGTGGATTTTCCTCAGACTGGCAAAGAAATGCTTTGCTCAGTTCATCATTGGAAATATGATTTCCAAAGCCAAAGTGAAATATTCATTTGTATAGCCTCAGCTGTGGCTTCATAGGCAGATCACTGAAGCCATGAATACTCACAGGAGACTGGTGCTGGGCACATAACCTAAAGGCATGCACCTCAATCACACCAGTCAAACCAGCAACACATTTAAACATAGCAGAGGACACTTAGATATGCAAAGCATCTCACTGCTAAACAAGTCTCAGACCAGCATCATTGGCTTGTGTTAAATGGGTAAATTTCACCAGAAAATAGTCATAATAAGATTAGTTGCTGGGCACATGACCAGATGGTCATGCACCTCAACACAAACAATCATAGTAGCTAAAAATCAACCTAAGAAGTTCACCCATATCATTTTCTTTAGCTTTTGCTAGGAATCAGTAAGACCAACAACAAGTTAACTGAATTCAGAAACTCAGTTACACACATTTATCTTTGATATCATTGCTTCATAGACAGAGTCTAAAGCAAAGCTCACAAACCTCACTGTACACAAGTTGTGCCAGGGATTCTAGTTAAATCATTTTCCTAGTCTCATTAGCTAGGAATCATGAATATCTATCACAGCCACCTACTAAAACTTGCAACAAGGCAAGCTTCAGAACAACTTATCTGTTAGAGAAACACACAGACAGTGTATTGGATACAGCAAGATCACCATTGATCAAGCATATCATCATCGATTTGAAACCACCAAAACAAGCTAGCATCAACCAACAGCATCACATAGCTAGGCCTGTGAGCTTGGCTCACTGATCCAGACCAGATGGCCATAGACCATGGTCAGAGTAGTAGAAGAAGGTTAGAGGGGGAAGAAATCACACTCACCGTTGCCCAGGTACTCGTCTGGACGGCATGGCAGGGCAGTGCCTGCGCGGCCGGCCAGAGGCTGCACGGGAATGACTTCACCGAGTGCACACCGAGAGCACCACACCACGGCGTCTCCACCGGCGAGTACTCGCGCATCACAAGCACCGTAGGTGGCATAACAAGCAGAAGAGAAGGCTCGGCGAGGCAGCAAATCAGAGGCGACCAACGGCGGCGGGTACCAAGCGAGGAGACCATCCCGATCTCCTCGGGGAGGAAGCAGACGGCGAATCCATTCGGTGTAGCTGGTAGAGGGCGAGTAGGAGAGTGTTTCGCCCAAGGTGGCGACGGCGGAGGCCACCGGAGCTGGCCGGAGAGGCCCGGCGACGGCGGTGGCGATCCAGGTCGCTAGTGAGATCAAGAGGAGGATAGGGGAGAGCGAAGGGGGGCTGGGCTGGGCCGGGTGACCGACCCAGACCCGAGCCGGGTCGGCTTAGCCGTGCCCTAGTGGGCCGGTTTGGGCCAGTTGGCCAGCTGGGCCGAAATGGCTTTGGCTATTTATTTAAACAAAATTTTGAAATTCAAATTTGAATATGAATTCCTTTTTGAATTTAATTCAAACTCAAGAACTCAAATACCATTAATAAATTAATTTCCTATTCTTTAATGAAAGTAATAGCTAAATAATTCATATTTTTGAATTATCCTTTAAATCAAATTTTAAAAGCTTTTAAATTCTATTTCCAAAAACCTTAATTATTATTTGTATTTAAAAATTGAATTTCCTCTTTCAAAATTAAACCCTTTTTCCTTTTCAAATAATTTCAACAAAATTTTATGTGTTAAAATATGATTTCAAACCCTAATTAATTGCCTTAACACATTATTAGGGTAAAACACACAAATAGAATTTTGTGTTCTATAAAAATCCTTTAATCCTAACAAGTCGTGGGTAAAACACACAAATAGAATTTTGTATTCTATAAAAATCCTTTAACCCTAACAAGTCTTGGGTAAAACACACAAATAAGAAAACCAAGTTCATGAATCACTATGCATAGCATATCATCGTGCATAGCATCCATTTGTTTCTTGAAACATTGTCCTTACCGGACAATGCTTGGATTTCTGTAGAACAAGGAGATCAGGAGCATCGCCAAGTATCCGACTCCATTACCTTTCAGTCACAAGGCAAGTTTATCTTGCTCATATCTCTTGATTGCACTGGTTTTGAAACTTCTTGCAAAGTGATGACTTCAAACTCTAACATTTCAAAAGGGATGGAAAACCTATTTTCATAAATGAATATGACTAGAGGTTATCGACCAGTGGTGATAACCTAGGAAGGCTGGCAGGTGGAACCACGGTAAGATTGTGGTGGTGGAGGTTCCACTTGCACGGGAAAGTAAACCTAGGATTAACTACCAATGCCACAGTTATTCTAGCGCCATAAAAACCGTGTCATCCAAGAGACTTGGAATGGGACGGGAAAGTCAGCTGTATCTTCTCTCGTTCGCATGTCAACGGGCAGCCAGTTGCCGGTCGCAGTAGGTCTTGCGGGACTACTTGCATATGATGGTCCGCCAGAGGCGCCTAGGTACTTCATCGTTGGGGATGAATATCAGGGGCATAACCTGCTCGCGTGAATTGGGTGGGCATGCGTTGTGCGGAGAAGGCAGTGATTAGCTTGGATCAATGATTGGGCCCCACACCAAGGAAGTGTAGACGGGAATGTACGCCCGGTTGTACAGCAAGGCTTTGATCTCTTTTGGAAGGACACACCTCTGCAGAGTGTAAAAAGATGTGACATGTTACCCGTTGTTCCGGGAAGGAGCTGCGAACGCCGCAGGAAAGGTGCTCTCAAGGCACTACTACCTGTGTTGGCTGTTGGGCATAGTTTTCTAAAGTAAAAGCAATCTTTCAAGAAACATTGATAAAACCTTGCATATGCCTACGACTCTTTTGGGTCTGTGGCTGTAGATAGTGCATATCACACAACTTCTTTCTAAAGAAACTTGCTGGGTAACGCTCGTTACTCACCCCAATCTCTTAAACCCTTGCTAGACTGTGAAGAGCTCGACGAAGCCACTCTGAACGCAATCGAAGGCCAGCAGGACATCTTCTACGAGGAGCCAGATCTCTCTCGTGGCGTCGAAGGCGTGGACTACTTCATTCGCTACGGAGCATCTTCAGGCGAGGAGTCAGAGTAAAGGAGTACTAACCAATAGAGTAGTATTGCAATCGAGGAACCGAGCAACTGTAGTATATGAATAAGTTGTTGAGTTCTTCATCTATTTAATTATTTGAAGCTTTCCAGTTGCTGTATACACTAAACACTTGAAGTGTTCTCTTTATCGGGAGCATTTCGTTATCATCACGCTTTGGTCTGTAATAATATGTTGATCAGTTTGTATTTGGACCCGCAATGTTTCTGTTGTACCATTCTGAGGGATGTAATACTTGTGGAGGCGTGTTCCGCAAGTGTTATGTCAACGACTTGCATACTACAACATGCAGTGGTATGCTGGGTCACCGCAGGTATTCTGGTTGTAAATATCCAAATAATAATAATAGAAATCCGAGTTGCATTTACAACAGTACCTTCAAAGAAATACTTAAAAATGATTTAGGGTGTCTTAGAAACATGTCTACCATTTAATTAGTTCTCCAAATTAGTCACAGCTAGTTATGTAGTTCTTAAACCACAATCTATATAAGATGCAACAATCATTAATCACAGCAGTATTTTCAATCCAAATAAGCTAGAGCCTTTTTATCAGCTCAATCCATTAAAAATTATTAAAGGAGGTAATATATAAACTAAAGCTTCTCCAAAGAACGACTCAGTGGGTCGATCATCTTCTAAACCAACATGCTACGCATTCTCAGGATATTGTCAAGGTGAATATGGGTCATCTCCAGTCAATCAATCGCTGAATCTTGATTACCAAATGAAAGAAAAAAACAAAGACCCAGAACAACTTCCAATTTCTCAAAATAGAGACTAATATTTGTTTGAATCAACACAATTAATACCTTGATTACTTCATATTTTTAGGTTTCTAGTACTGATTGATAACTTCTATACACAGAATTATGGGGAAGCCTCTAGTCCTCTATTCATAGCTCTTCCAATATGAACCTGTCACATATATATATATCAGGCAACAGGTAAGGAACTTTGCACATTTCACTTTAACCATTACTGTAATACGGATTTTCTATAAAGTCCAACCATTACATACTCGAATAATAAATTTTGTGCCAAATTTTCTATAGAACTTCCATCTTGCTCCAGAACAAATCTGAAACAAAAAACAAAGAGGCAAATCAGATGCAAAACAAAAGAAGAATCTATCTACTCTAAAAAGCACCACGTGGGAATATAAATCTCTAGTCAGACCCTAATAAACCAACAAATGGCATGCCCAACTATTTGCCGCTTGCATGGACTCTAGTCAAACATAGAAACCCCTCTTTCGAAATTATAAACCACCCATTTGTTTTCAAATGTTTTCCGCTTCGATTTCATAATTTTCAAAGATGTAACATTATATTTGCTGCTAAAGATGGCTCTGCTAAAGATGGCTCGAGGAATGAACATCAGTGTTTCCCTTAGCAAATCAAAACTTTGTTGTATAGATCAGTAACAAAAAAATATGACCATTTAGGGAAAAATATATAATGGATTGTCACAACTCACAACCAGTAAAAAGAAGGAACAGAAATTTCTCACCTCTCCAATCCATCACAAAGCTCTGGCAGCCACCCTCCATAGTGCTTCCCTGCCTGCAGCATGAAGAAAAGAGATAGAATTTGAGAACAAAAGATGTGCGGAGACAACAGAGTTCAAGAGATGAGAAAGGGAAAGCAATGTGTGGAATATCTAGTTACGTGTACGAGGCATGGACAACACACGCGCTACCTCTAATCGACATTGGTAAGAATCTTCTATACATCACAACCCTAGATGCAAAAAGATAATAATTTAAGGCAACAGAATCAGGCTAGAGCTCAAGCGGGAGGAGGGAGACGGCCATGATGTGCCCTGGCACCTGCCTGTGCGCCGCCGTCATCCGCACTTCAATCCCCACTGCCGGCCAGCAGTGCTCTGGCCCGCTTCCTCCATCCTAGAGGTCAAAGTCCATGTTGCTTCCCTTCCTCCATCCGCGAGCGGCCCCCTGCTTCCCTTCGCCTCCCCTTGCTGCAGCTATGGAGAAAATTAGCAAATGGAGTGATGGTGATGGGAGAGGAAGCAGGAGGAGGTGATATGGGGCCTGGGAGGAGGAAGAGGATGGGTGGCGACCATGGAAGCGGAAAGGCGCCGCCGAACACGGGAAGAGAAGGGCGGAACCCACTGGCCGCGCCGCCGCTCGCGCGCCAGCCGGCCGGCCACGTCCCGCCCGCGCCGCCGCTCGCACGCCCGCCGGCCGGCCACGCCCCGCCCGCGCCGGCCGGCCTCCCTGCGCCCGCCCGCGCCGACCGGCCTCCCTACGCGCGCCCGCCGGCCGGCCACGCTCCTCCCTGCGCTCGCCGGCCGCGCCCCGCCCGCGCCGGCTCCTGCCGTGCCGGACGCCGGCGCCATCCGTGCCGCCCGCTGGTCGCGCCCCGCCGGCCTCCCTGCGCTCGCCGCCCATGCCCGCTCGCCGCCGCCGCCGCTGCCGATGCGTCGTCGTACGTGGAGTGGGTTGATTCGCGGGGGATTTTTGTTAGGGTTCTAGTCAGGCCTTCTTTTTGTCTCAGAGATGGATTGGCTCCGGAGGGCAAGTGGACAAGTGGGCAAGTGGGAACCGGCCAAGCTGGACGCAAGTGGGAGGGACCAATACGCAAGTGGGAAGGCAGTCCGCCCTATGATCACTGGGTCCTACGAGCATGCGGCCCACTCGTCATTGACTTCTAGGTAGAAACATGCGGTGCAAAAAAGATACGTTGTAGCGTGCAGAAAAAAACAGAGGCCGGATGGACGGCCGAGATGCTCCTGGGACGGCGATCCGACGGTCCAAATGGGCTAATCGCTGTGGAGACCCCTATGAGGTGCACCAATTATACCTTTAGATGTTTTCCCAAACTGTCAGTGATTTTGAAACCTGGTAGATTTCCATTTTGTTTGTGAAAAATTTGCTGATCTATTAATAATCATCAATATGTTTCTCTTATCAGCAAGTTTCTTTTGTATTGCATCTTCGGAAGCTTTATTTGCATATTCTGGTCATATTTTATCAGAAAAAATCTCAGTGAAATCCCTAGGCCGCCGAAGGTAGGTGGCAGGCGAGGTGTTTGGTCGTTGGACATGGCTGGGTCCGTTCACTCGGAGTCTTGTAGTCGTTTTATAAATCAGTTTCTTTTGCGTTTTTCCGCTCACATCACATCGCAGCCGTACATAGACTGATTCAGCACATCAATTAATCGTGGTCACGTGATCTGACGAAGCCAACATGGTCAGACGTACAGCACGGGATAATCTTATTCATAACTCAAGCTAATCCCTTCCTTTCTTGCCTAATTTCTATTGGACTAGCTTCAAATGCTCTGCAGGCTGCTGGTGTTGTTTACGCTGAAGATCCGGTTGAGGATGGCCCCCAGCCTCACACCTGCCTGAGCAATCCTCTTCTGAACAACCGGCAGCACCTTGAAGAAATACTCATCTGTAGGCAGTACAATCCCGAGAACATCTCATCATATACACTGTCTCCCAAAAGATATAACTATAAGTCGGTGAGCCACTGTAAGTGCTTACCTTCCAAGTTGGAGCCTTGCTCAGCACCAACGTACGCAGGGCACGACAGCTCCGCGCTCTCCTCGGCGAACCTGCATTCACTCTCAGCCGTCAGTGTTTCAAGATTCCCATTGTATCCAATGTCCATATAGATTGTCGTCATGAGCTTACATGTCAGCACAACTGGTTGCTCGAGTTGGGCATGCTTCCCACTGGTTCTTTTCAACCATCTGTAGGAGAAAAGAACGAAAGAGAACTCAATCGGAACTCAAGGTTAAACCTGAATTCTGCACTGATATGCAGTGCAACACAGTACAGAGCAGAAGCAGCTTACAGTAAAGTTGCGCTTGATGGCGTCGATCATGGTGCTTAGGTCGTCCTTGTGGAACCTGTTCATGGCTGTTCCGATGACCTTGTCATCCCACACCTGAAACCCATCCATCCCTGTTAGACTTAGACATCAAGGTGACAAGAAGAATGAATGGATCCAAGCCATCGATTCTGCTACTCAGGTTGGTACCTTGTGAAGGTTGGTCTTGTACTTGTTGGTGTACCAGTTGACGATGACGGTGTTGCCGCCGAAGTCTGCGGTGCGGCCGCAGTGCATGGGCTGGTGGACGTCGCCCACAAAGTGCGCCAGGAACATCAGGCTCTCCGTCCGGTTATCTGATACAGTGCAGTTCAGGTAAATTAGTTGTTTTTTGTGTGCTTGATCTGAAATTATGAACATATAACGCCTCTATGAGCACACAGAAACCTGCGTATGATCAGCGAAGCTTACATGGGCTTGAAGAATCTTGCAGCGCGGCGGTGTAGTTGTTGATCGCCCCGACCACGCACATGTTCTTCTCTCCGTTCGTGCCGTGGCAGTCCCCTGTTCAGAAAACGGTATCACCACAGTTTAACACACCCAACTTGAGTGAAACACTTTATACTCTAGGCTACACTAAAATGGCAAAAGTGTGAATCTGGAAGTATAGTGAATAGTCCACATTTCATATCAGATTTTTCATTACTGTGTAGCCTGCAATATATAAAAAAATCACACTGCTGGCCAGATCAAGTGGGGTGTAGTTAGTGTGGAGAGGAAGAGAATATAAATCACTTGATCTTCGGTTGCCGCGTTTCTCATTTCAATTTGTGGTGTGTGAGGGAAGCAATGGGCTGGGATAGGAGTATAGGACGCCGCAAAATCTGGGTGATTTTGTTCAAATTGCTCTCCCTGCGCCTGAGAGATGTAATTGCATCTCTCGGTGCACTTTGACAGCTCGTGGACTGGCTACTAGGGGGCGGGTAAAAACTGCACTGTGCATCAGCACTTCAGCAGGATCATAGACTGGGGATGCAAGGTTTCAGAATGCAGCACGTACTGGCGTAACTGAACTTGCAGTCTCCCGGGGTGTCGGCGAAGTGCAGAGGGGTCGACCACGGGTTCTTGCGGCGCTCGGTGTCAGGCCACGAGCACACCGCCGCGAGCTCGCCCCCGGCTGACTCCGGCAGGAGCCCTTTCACTGCCGCCGACGCCTCGCTCGTCAGGTAACTCTGCACGAGAAATCTCAGTTCAGTTTACCTCTACAAATACCAAACAACATCAACCCAAAATAAGGACAGATATTCAGATATGACCGCTAGTGCGGGAACGGTGGTTCACGTACCTCGGCGATCTTGCAGACCATGTAGTGGCCCTCCACTCCCCACGCCTCAGCCGCCGGAGATCTCGCCGCCGCCATGAGCAGGACGACGTGAAGAAGCAGGAGAAGGGCCATCTTAGCTTCGCCTGTCTTCGGTGCAGTGTACTGTGTTGCTTTCCCTTCTTCTCTAATGCACTGCACACCTGCTCACTTATACACCCGCCCACTGGCTAATTAACAAAATTCTGCTTTTTGGCAAGTTCCACCACTGAGATTCGCCATGACATTGGTTCGAGTTATTAACGGGAGGAGATTGAAATCGAGACCGATCGGTGCTCGGGACATGCGAGCATCTTCTCCCCTGCTTGGGAATCATGATGACTGCAAATAGGCCTAAGTGGCCGCGTAGCCGGACGTGCGCTACGTGTGTTCATGTCTTCTCCCAGCGAACACTCCAGCTTAAACAATCCGAGGATAAGTGGTCTTAGCTAGAAAGGCACGCCCTGTCTGTTTGCACGCTGGTAGCAATCGATTGCAGTTCTGTATCGGAGGAGCATGCATCACTACAGGAATGGACTAAGGCGACGGCCGAAAGCCCTCGGCGTATCTATGTTTGACTGTTGGCGTAGTCTATGCCGAGAGTTTTCATTGGCGTGGCTCCTCGGCGTAGATGCCCCTCGGCGTAGCTATATTTAACTGTCGGCATAGCTTCTATCCTTAGAAAAAAATTGATTTTTTTATTTTTTGAATTGTTTGACTTATTAATCTTTTAATTGGAATATTTTTAACACTAATTACACTTAATCTTTGGTCAAACTTCTCAGTTGGTCACCCATCATCACACTACCCCGCCCCCAGCACGTTTAACTTCTCCATTCCATCCGAATGAGTTTCTACGAAGCAAATTATACCTTGTTGATAATACTACCATATCAATCCTATTAACTCTTATATCACTATGTCATATGTCATTGGTTTTTGAATTTCCAAACTATGTATTAAGTAAAAAACAATGAATAAGTAATAAATATATTGAATTCCAAACTATATAATAAGTAAATAACGATGAATAATTACTAACGAGTCCACTTGATAAACAAGTTCTACATAGTTTTCTTATGATATAACCTCCGCTTTACCCTATTAACCCTTACTTTACCTTGTTGATAAACGGCGGGCATGAACCTTCTTAGCTAGGGGTCAAATTCTGTAAAAAAAATTGTGTATCTCTAATAAAATAATATGTTTTGTACCTAAAAATGATTTTTTTCAAAAAATCATGAGGAAGCCATGATAGAGCTGTAGTTCAAATTTACCCCGCTTCCTGCTGAATTGGCAAGAGTTTATCGTTTTTGTGAAAGGTTAATGCAAAGCTTCACACACATAAACAATTGGTGATATATACATAAAATTTGTGATTACCTTTCTCTCTTCCTCCGCCTCTTGACCACTTTTGGATCTGCATATACAACACAACATAGTATCTCACACCATAATTACGTGCTCAGTAATGCGTTTGTTGTTAACTACCTTGGATTTGCCCGCTGGTTATATCCTGAAACGGAGTGCCATTGGAAGATCACATATGGATTCCTGGTTTCACTATCCTGCAATTGTAGCTGCATTTGAATTTGAATATATTGGAGAACTATTTGTCAAGCCCAGTAGCATAGATTGCAACCATACACGTATTTGACCACATATACAAACAATCTGGAACTAAAACAAAATACTGTATCAACTACCAAGGTGTCTCAAACTACAGTCATTGATTTTATTAAAATGCAGATCACTGCGTACAGCCAAGCGATAAGTGCCCTGATTCCATCACTTGATTGCAAAAGGCTGTTCCTGTGTAATGCTGTAAGAGGTCCAGGAAGCTATCGTACCTGAAGAAAGTCACTGGCCGA
Source organism: Dactylis glomerata (assembly GCA_007115705.1). Taxonomy (NCBI): domain Eukaryota; kingdom Viridiplantae; phylum Streptophyta; class Magnoliopsida; order Poales; family Poaceae; genus Dactylis; species Dactylis glomerata. Next base: position 4,491,389 of record QXEO01000545.1, on the reverse strand, counting down.
ATTGCAGGGAAGAAGTTCAGAGCCTGTCCCCGCGTTCAGGGGACGTGCAGGGCAGCCTCCTGTGCAGGCTTTGGCGACGCTCTGGAAACAGAGCAGTAGAACACAAGAACAGAGCAGTAGAACAAGAACCGGAAGGCGACCTGGCGCCCTCGATTGGTGGGCGGCGCCCTCGACGCGGCGCCCTAGCGTGGTGGGCGGGGCCTTGGACGCGATGCGCTCCGTCCGGCGGAGCTGGAAGGCGACCTGGCGCCCTCGATTGGTGGGCGGCACCCTCGACGTGGCGCCCTCGCGTGGTGGGCAGGGCCTTCGACGCGGCGCCCTCGCGTGGTGGGCGGGGCCTTCGACGCGGAGGTGGGCGGCGCCCAGCACTCTGGCCTGCTCGCGTGAGGTCCTCCCACTCGGCTGCGGGGCGACGAGCTCGTGTGCTTGCGACGACCTCGTTTGCTGCTTCCCGGTTCATGTGGGTGGAGATGCTCGTCGGCGACCTCGTTTGCTGCTTCCCGGCTCACGTGGGTGGAGATGCTCGCCGACGACCTCGTGGTGGGGCGGATTCGAGGTGGAATGCAATGGGGGCGACCTCGCGGCGGGCCGCCGGCGACCTCAGCGGGGTGGAAGACAGTCGTGGGTGACGGTTTGTTTCTCGCTAATCGTGGACATAAGCCGGCGGGGATTACGCAAATCCTACATCATTAAGTCAATCTGGAACGTTAATTTTAGTATCGTGGACGGTCCAGATCCTCCGGATCTCACAGTCTGGGTTGTTTTATATTAGTGGAGATGTGAAGTGTTCAACTGTGATGGAGGTTTCCCCATTGCACATATTAGATGGGTAACCTTTAGAATTACTAAAAGTTGGTTAAAGTTGTTACATCTGCTACAAAGTTTAGTTAATAATTGTGGTAATGAAGGCAACATGAATAAAAAAGATGGCAAGGCGGTGTGCCATCAAAGAAGCCTTGCTCAAACGACTATATGGCTGCCGGTTTATCACCGTCTTCCCATTGGCCCTGTTGTAGAAGCTCACTGACTTGAGTGCATCGTGGATGGAGTGCCACTCCTATGTTCTTCATGAAGGAAATATTCCCTAGAGGCAATAATAATATTGTTATTATCATATTTCTTGTTCATGATAATGTTTATACTCCATGCTATAATTGTATTAAGCGGAAACATTAATACTTGTGTGGTTTATGAACAACACCGTGTCCCTAGTACGCCTCTACTAGACTAGCTCATTGATTAATGATGGTTAAGGTTTCCTAACCATAGACATGAGTTGTTGATTAATAATGAGGTCATGTCATTAGGAGAATGATGTGATGGACAGACCCAAATAAAGCACAGCAATTAGATCGTGTCATTGTGTTCATCTTTGCGAAGCTTTTCCTATGTCATGTATTGTGTTCCTTAGACCATGAGATAATGCAACTCCCTAGTATCGGAAGAAAGCTTTGAGGTCATCAAACGTCATCCTATGAAAGGGTGATCATAAAGGTGTCTCTCAGGTGATCGGAAAGTACTTGTTGGGTTGCATGTATCGAGATGGAATTTGTCCCTCCCAAGTCGGAGAGATATACTTCGGGCCCACTCGGTAATCAATATCAACATCGCTTGCAAGCACGTGGTTAAGGAGTTAATCACAAAGTGATATCAGATTACAGAACGAGTAAAGTACTTGCTGTGAACGAGATTGAACTAGGTATGGCGATACCGACGATCGAATCTCGGGCAAGTAAAATATCGCGAGACAAAGGGAATACATATACGGGATTAATTGAATCCTGGCATCGTGGTTCATCCGATATGATCATCGATGAATATGTGGGAGTCAATATGGGTTTCCAGATCCCGCTATTGATTATTGATAGAAGATCATGTCTGCATATTCTCGAACCCGTAGGGTCACACACTTAACGTGCATCGACGCTATGATAGAATGGATAATTGGTTATTGAGTTTTTTGTTCGGAGTCTCGGATGAGATCCCAGACATCACGAGAGGTTCCGGAATAGTCCGGAGAATAAGATTCATATAATAGAAAGCAGTTTTTGGGTTTCGGAAAAGTTCTGGACTTTTTCGGTAGAGTACCAGAATGTTCTAGAAAGTTTCGAAGGGCTCCATGGTGGGGCCCACATGCCCCAAAGGGTCCACATGGACCAAAGGGTGATGCCTACATGGGCCTGGTCGTCCATGCCCACTTGTCCTATGAGGCCAAGGGCAAAACCCTAGGGTTTTCTTATGGGCCAAGGCAAAGGAAACTTAGGGGGCAAGTTTTCTCCCTGGGGCCACCGGCTTGACTTGGAGGCTAAGGCAGCCCCCTTGGCCGCCCCCCTTGACCTATTTAAAGGGGAGGGGAGGGCTGGGGCGTGCTCACCTAAAACTCTAGCCGCCGGACCAACTGCTGCCCTCCAATCTCTCTCTCTCGCGACTGCACGTAGGCGAAGCCCTGCTGCAGAAACTCTCCACCATAAGCACCACGCCGTCGTGCTACAGATCCAATCTATCTCTCCATCATACTTGCTGGACCAAGGAAGGAGGAGACATCGCTGCACCGTACGTGTGCATCTCTCGGAGGCGCCGCCACTTGCAGCGTTGGATCGGATCGGATCGCGGGGAGGAGACGGCTAGTACGACTACATCATCCACGTTCTGTTGAACGTTTCCGCTGTGCGATTTCTTCAAGGGTATGAAGATCTCATCTACCTCTCTCGTTGATTACATCTTCTAGATTAGATCTTGGCTTTCTTGTTCGCATCCGTAGGAAATTTTTTGATTTACTATGCTGCGAAACCCTTCAGTGGTATCAGAGCTAGATCTATGCGTAGATGTGTTTCACGAGTAGAACGCAACATGCTTGTTGCGGGCGTTGATGTTTTCTGTTGCAAACCTCTATGTTGTGTATTTCTTATGGCGCGGCATAGTGAGATCGAAGCGGTCCAAGCCAACTTTACGCGACCTCGTTCGCAAGACCGGCTCCGCACTTGACGTGTGGCTTGTTCCACACATGCGGCTGGTGGATGCCAGTTTCTCTCACTATAGTAGTCATGGGATTTACAACGAATGTTAGCAACCATAATATCACTGTTGTGGCTTTTCGTAGGTAAGAATCGTTCTTAACTTGCTACTCCCATAAGCCACGTAAAACATGCAACAACAAAGTAGAGGCGTCTAACTTGTTTTTGCAGGGAGTGTTTTGTGATATGGTATGGCCACAAGATGTGATGTGATATATGTGATGTATGCGATGATCATGTTTTGTAATATTTCACGACTTGCATGTCGATGAGTTCACAACCGGCAGGAGCCATGTGGTTGTCTTTATAATTGTGTATGACCTGCGTGTCAACTTCTTATACGCCATGTAATAGCTTTACTTTATCGCTAAGTAGTTAGCAATAGTTGTAGTTGCTATTCGTGGTGGAGGCAATCTTGGTGGAGTGATGGAGATCATGCCGGCGCGCACAAGATGGAGATCATTGCGCGGAGATTGGCTATACCATGTCACATAAAATTGTATGCATGTGATGTTTATCCTTTTATGTATCTTATTATGCTTTGATCGCAATGGTAGCATTATAAGATGATTCCTCACTTAAAGATCAAGATAAAATTGTGTTCTCCCCTCGTATGCGCCGTTGCGAAAGTTCGTCGTGTTCAAGCATCTCATGATGATCGGGTGCTATAAACTCTACGTTCACATACAACAGGTGCAAGCCAGTATTTGCATATGCGGAGATACTTGGGTTTGACTTGACGAGCCTAGCATATACAGACATGGCCTCGGAACACACGGACCAAAAGGTCAAGCATGAGTCATATGGATGATATGATCAACATGTTGATGTTCACCATTAAAGCTACATCATTCACGTGATGATCGGTCTCGGTGTAGTGAATTTGAATCATGCTTCACTAAACAACTTTGAGGGATGTTGAATTTAGTGGGAGTTCATTAGTAATTTGATTAACTTGAACTAATTATCATGAACTAAATCTTGATGTATTTGCGTAAGTCGTTGTAGTCTTTGGCACGGTTTCCCACCGATACTTAGCTTAATTGAGTTAAAAGAACTATAGAATTCTGGATAATCACTTTACGGACTAGTACCGTTTAGTTAGAATGTCAAGAGTAAGGATTAAGTCTTATTGCAAACTTTAGCAAACCTCACTTGCTCCATGCGATTTAATAAGTTGTATTAATCTAAGAGCAATGATTCAAGTTTAGCATCTAAGATCATGTTTGCCTCCATGAGAAATCGATCTTCAAAATTGTTTGAGAATCAAAGTGATCATCGAGCTGAAAGAATTGTTTCAGAAACTAACAAGAAGTGAAAGATATTTGATATCTAAAACTTTGATTGTTTGCAAAATTATTAAGAATAATTTAGTAAAAGAACATATGCTCATATTGTATGAATATATGTGAAGATTGAAGATGCTAGGCGTCCCGATCACCCAAAAGTTTGGGAACTAATATTATACTTGCATTCATCCTTATAAGCTATAGTAGTTTCATCATGAAAGTTGTCATGATAAGATGAATGAAAGGGTATTGGCTAAACCCTTTTTGCTATACCAAAAGATTGCTAAAGAATAGAGTCCGGAAGAATACCAATCATATGATGATGGCGATCCACTTCAAAGTGCAAAGTCCAAGGCTATTAGTATTTGACTAACATCCTTTGGACCATGTGTCAAATGATTGACACCACAATTGATGTTGATAGATTCTTCTAAATGGAGAGAATATGCTAAATAGGATCTGCAGAATATTTGGTAGAAAAGGAAAAGACTGGAAATGTCCAGCTCAGGTATATAAATGATATACATGTTATAGATGTATTCTTTGCTCGTTAACAATGTAATTCTTGGGTATTCGATACTAGATTGTTGGTATGAAATGTCATACAAAGCAACAATACAAGAACTATTATGGCCTAAGTAACTAGCAAAAGAATGTGGTAACAATGCGCATCGAGAAACAAATAAATGTGTTATTGTGTTTTTCGTCGGCATAAAACCTAGCCTTCTAGATTTGTTAAGAATTAATAATTGTTATTTTGTTCTGGTATTATGAGAGCAATGGTTGTTCAAATTATTACCGTCTTCCATAATCGATGGATAGATTATTATTATCTTGTTGGTGAAATAGACATTTATAACACTGATGCTAAAGGTCGCAAGACAAAATGAATTTCACTTATATATGACACCGCCGTTTAAGTCATATTGGAAACAAAACATGAAAGAAATTCTATATTGATAGATTTTCGAGTCAATTGATTTTGAATTGATTGACGCTTGTGAGAATTTTCCTAAAGATGATTAAACTTCGTTCATGGGCCATGGACAGAACAAGCGACTAACTAAATGGAGATCATACATGTTGATGTAGGTAGTCCATGGTGTGAAGTCGATCATGGTGTATTTTCTATTTCATCAATGACTCAAATAGATGTATTGTATATCTACTTGATGAGATAGAAGTATGAAATAATTGAAATTGTTCAATTTATGAAGTGGAAATTATTGTAACAAGAAAAATTCAAGTTTTTATGATTGGATCATAAAGAAGAATATTTGAGTTACAAGTTTAGCAAGCATCTAAGAGTTAGAGGAATTGTTCCACAAACTTGCATCGTGATAAACACCATAGGAGTATGGAGTTTTCGATGGATGTAATCAAGCCTTGTTTGACATGGTTAGAGCAATGATTATATAAAACTACCAATATAATTTGTGGATTATGCTTTAGAGACTACCGCTTTTCACTGAATAGAGCACCATCATAATCCGCTGAAATGACACCGTACAAGTTATAGTTGTCTTTTCTTAAATTTTGGTATGCACGGCATATGTAAAATGTTTACAACCAAAATCGGATTAGTAAGTCTTTGTAGGTTGTCCCAAAGAATGTCGATGGGTATTCCTTCTACTATGAACCCAAACACATAGTGATTGTCGCTTAAAAGTAAATTTCTTATGAAGGAGTTTTCTCGCGAAAGGTTTAAGTGGGAGGAAGATAGAACTTGATGAGGTTATTGAATCTGAGCAAGATGATCAGAGTAGCGCAGCACCAGAAAATGTTCTGGAAGTGGCAACTGCATTCATAGCTCACGCGTCTACAATATGTTGTAGTCACGGCATCGAAGTTCCTATTTAACCAAGTTGGTCGTAATCAAATAGCAAGATTTGAGGACGAGATATTATTAGATAATAGTAACCAACAATATACAAAGAAGCGATGATGGGCCTTGACTTTGTCATATGGATTTTTCTAGCAACAATTACATATTGAGATATGATAGTTGAATAAACGAAATAACGTTCCTCTACCGGAATGCACACCAAGGACGTGTAACTGACACGACCCAATGGGTTTTGTTGATTCAAAGGTTGCTAGATATGTATGCAAACTTCTATGGTAGAAGTAAGCGTAGCGAAGTTGGAATCTTCAATGATGAAAATGTTAAAGTGTTAATTTCATCAAGATATTTGAAGATGCTTGTATTACAAGAAAGTAAGTGGGAGCGCTCAGATATATTTCTAATACTTTATGTGGATGACATATCGTTTATTGGAAAAAATGTGTTTTTCTTGATATTGTTAAGTTTTCATTAAAATTAGTTTTTTGATGAAAGACTTAGGTAAAACCAGAATATTAAGCATCAATGTCTATGCAGATAGATTGAGGCACTAATATAGTTTTGCCAGAGTACATAGATGAAATATTGAATTTGTTCAATATGGAAACAATAAGAACGGTTCTTGTTGCATGGAAGAGGTTGGAGCAGGAATCAATTGTTTTGACACTTGATGAGTGAAACCGCAATAATGATTTTATCAATCTTGTGTTCCATGATATGTAGATCCAGATATGTCCAATGCGCTGAAAGGTTACGAGCATTCATATGATGATCGTTGGACAATAGTAAGAATATTCTTATGTACTTTCGAAGAACTAAGAATATATTTTGTATGCAAAAGTGACAAATGGTTCATTGCAATGTGTTACATTGGCTTTGTCACATATACAGGTAAAATTTTATCTCAATTTTAAGCTATTTGTTTGAATTAGAAGGTGGCACAATAAGATGGAAGAAAGTTCCATGATGACTTGGATGAGTTCCAATGTTAATATTGTGGCAGACACTGCAACAAGGACTAAGTATATAATCGCTTTAGAAGCGGCATAAAAGATGCAAAGTAGATAGTGATAATCCAACTTCTTTGTGGCACTGTCGTCTAGGTCATATTGGCGTAAAACACATGAAGAAACTCCATTCTGATGGACTTTTGGAGTCTCTTGATTTTGAATCATTTGACACGTGCGAGCCATGCCTCATGGGCAAGATGATCAAAACCTCGTTCTCCGGAATAATGGAGCGAGCAACGGACTTATTGGAAATCATACATACCGATATGTGTGGACCAATGAGTATTTTGACGCGCGGTGGATATCGCTATTTCTCACTTTTACTGATGAGTTAAATAGATATGGGTATGTCTATTTAATGAAACATAAATCTGAAATGTTTGAAAAGTTCAAAGAATTTCAGAACAAAGTGGAAAACCATCGTAACAGGAAAATTAAATTTCTGCGATTCGATCGTGGAGGTGTAGTTCCAAGTGTGCTAGTACTATGTAGTTCTATTGCATAACAATAGTGACAACATAGTTTTGGCAAAGAAACAAAGGTTTCATCAGAAGACCAAGTTTATACGATGCCATCTCATACAAGATGAGTAATGCGTGCTGACGCAAAAGGAATATGCAAATACAAACGGACCTGAAAGTGTCAGACCCGTAGATAAGGTTTACCACATGCAACGCGTATGAATAACACCGGAATGTCATAGGTGTTAAAGGCGCAAGTATGACTAGATTATTGACTCTAGTGCAAGTGGGAGACTGAAGGAAATATGCCCTAGAGGCAATAATAATATTGTTATTATCATATTTCTTGTTCATGATAATGTTTATACTCCATGCTATAATTGTATTAAGCGGAAACATTAATACTTGTGTGGTTTATGAACAACACCGTGTCCCTAGTACGCCTCTACTAGACTAGCTCATTGATTAATGATGGTTAAGGTTTCCTAACCATAGACATGAGTTGTCGATTAATAATGAGGTCATGTCATTAGGAGAATGATGTGATGGACAGACCCAAATAAAGCACAGCAATTAGATCGTGTCATTGTGTTCATCTTTGCGAAGCTTTTCCTATGTCATGTATTGTGTTCCTTAGACCATGAGATAATGCAACTCCCTAGTATCGGAAGAAAGCTTTGAGGTCATCAAACGTCATCCTATGAAAGGGTGATCATAAAGGTGTCTCTCAGGTGATCGGAAAGTACTTGTTGGGTTGCATGTATCGAGATGGAATTTGTCCCTCCCAAGTCGGAGAGATATACTTCGGGCCCACTCGGTAATCAATATCAACATCGCTTGCAAGCACGTGGTTAAGGAGTTAATCACAAAGTGATATCGGATTACAGAACGAGTAAAGTACTTGCTGTGAACAAGATTGAACTAGGTATGGCGATACCGACGATCGAATCTCGGGCAAGTAAAATATCGCGAGACAAAGGGAATACATATACAGGATTAATTGAATCCTGGCATCGTGGTTCATCCGATATGATCATCGATGAATATGTGGGAGTCAATATGGGTTTCCAGATCCCGCTATTGATTATTGATAGAAGATCATATCTGCATATTCTCGAACCCGTAGGGTCACACACTTAACGTGCATCGACGCTAGGATAGAATGGATAATTGGTTATTGAGTTTTTTGTTCGGAGTCTCGGATGAGATCCCGGACATCACGAGAGGTTCCGGAATGGTCCGGAGAATAAGATTCATATAATGGAAAGCAGTTTTTGGGTTTCGGAAAAGTTCTGGACTTTTTCGGTAGAGTACCAGAATGTTCTAGAAAGTTCCGAAGGGCTCCATGGTGGGGCCCACATGCCCCAAAGGGTCCACATGGACCAAAGGGTGATGCCTACATGGGCCTGGTCGTCCATGCCCACTTGTCCTGTGAGGCCAAGGGCAAAACCCTAGGGTTTTCTTATGGGCCAAGGCAAAGGAAACTTAGGGGGCAAGTTTTATCCCTGGGGCTACCGGCTTGACTTGGAGGCTAAGGCAGCCCCCTTGGCCGCCCCCCTTGACCTATTTAAAGGGGAGGGGAGGGCTGGGGCGTGCTCACCTAAAACTCTAGCCGCCGGCCCAACTGCTGCCCTCCAATCTCTCTCTCTCTCTCGCGACTGCACGTAGGCGAAGCCCTGCTGCAGAGACTCTCCACCATAAGCACCACGCCGTCGTGCTGCAGATCCAATCTATCTCTCCATCATACTTGCTGGACCAAGGAAGGAGGAGACGTCGCTGCACCATACGTGTGCATCTCTCGGAGGCGCCGCCACTTGCAGCGTTGGATCGGATCGGATCGCGGGGAGGAGACGGCTAGTACGACTACATCATCCACGTTCTGTTGAACGTTTCCGCTGTGCGATTTCTTCAAGGGTATGAAGATCTCATCTACCTCTCTCGTTGATTACATCTTCTAGATTAGATCTTGGCTTTCTTGTTCGCATCCGTAGGAATTTTTTTGATTTACTATGCTGCGAAACCCTTCACTTCACGGACGTTAGATGGTCATCGTCTTCTACCTTAGCTCTAACTGCACAAAAGTATAAGCTCCCGGAGACTTTGGCTTGAGTGCACCGCGGATGGAGCCCCGCTCCTATGTCTATGTCCGCCGCATCTTCTTAGGATTCCCTCCTCGCCTAAAGGACAAAAGATCACAATGATAAAATATACAGGTACAACAAACAACACTCCTAAGCTAGTTATGTATATACAAGTACAACAAAAAAAATTCTAAACCAATTATGTATATATAAGTAGAACAAATAACATTCCTAAGATAGTATACATAGAGATACTATATACTAAGTAGACCAAAAATGAAAACTAACATAAATAACAATAGAGGGAATGTTACACTGTTAGAAAAATATCAATGAAATTGTAGATGCTTTCCATCTACCTCTCTCGATCGAAGGTATGGCTGACCTAAGGAATCTATAAGCAGAGCTAAATGGTTTCACTCTTATTCCTGGTGTAGTAGAAGATAATTGGAAGCTCAATTGCTCATATGTGGGAAGAGCATTCCAAGTAAAGTATACAAGAACAATTTCAACATATACCAATCATTTACCATCCCACTGGATCTGGAAGAGTAAGTGCATGTACAAACATAATTTTTGACTGGTTAATCTAGCATGGCTATTATCGTTGTAGGTGCATAGTCGATCTACCGAGGACAAGCAATCACATCACGATGATGATACCGAGATTTGGTAAAGCAGTTCGGCGAACTTCTCTACATCTGCGGGGCATGACTACGGGCACTCCTCCCCATTGATACCGCAACACTGGCTGCCTTGGTCACTGGCACAAGCCGCCGGCTCCCCTTGTGTTCCTGTCGCTATCAAGTCATCATAGGTTACAACGGTGTGGTGCCCCTCATTATATGGGAGACCCAGGCTACTAGTGTCCGACTCGAACACTACTTGTACCTATCCACACCTAATACAACTCAGAGTTCTACCGTAGCCAACTGGTACATAATATTTGATGCAAGCACAACAAACTTCACCTTGGCGAATATTCTCCGCCGCCTTGAGTTCATCTAAGCATCAAACTTCCATGTACTTCGGACTCTAGCTGTCTTCCATGAGCTTCACTGCTACTCACAGCCTCCCCGTGCCTCCACTTGCAGCTGTAGTCCCTTCTTCCTGTTCAACACTATCACACACCAACCACTGATCTATGTGAAAGTTATATAACTTGAAGGAATTTCACCGTTGCTCTTGAGTCACCTTGAGACAAATTCACAGCTGTCTCATCAATGCTTTCACATATTCTTTATGGCCGACTCTTGTCCATCACTTGATGTCAATCCCGATAGACACCGTCACCAACTTCATCCTGGTACTCACCAACACTGCTTCATCACCCCTGCATACATGGCAAACCAACTGTTCGACCTCTTATGTACTGGTTTGTCACTGTGTCCCGTGCTTACCGCATGCCTCGCCGCTATCATTGCATCGAGCATCTGCAATCTTGGCCAAGATCTTCTAGGTCGCGTACCCACACTATCCCAAGCCCTACTGCAGACAACCATCAATCATAACCAATTGATGCCAAGTTCCACACATCCCTCGGACCCTATGCAGCAGTCCGAGCCAACGTGCTTCTTGCCTTCCCGCTGACTCAAAGAAGTTCCCTACCACGAACTTTGTACCACGCACATTACATAGAACAACTAGGAAAGTAAGATAAGCAAGAAATCCAAATATTCAGAATAGTGGAATAATAAATGCAAAATGAAGAAAAGTGTATTCTTTGGATCCTTACACCGTAGCCCCTCCATCAACATGAGAAGAATCTTCAGACTCTAGCTCTACCTTCAACATGACCAGTCCACCCACGGTGTGGTGCCCCCTCATTATATAGGAGACCCAGGCTACTGGTGTCTGACTCAAACACTACTCGTACCTATCCACACCTAATACAACTTAGAGTTCTACCGTAACTGATGTGGCGGTGTGTGATAGTGTAAATCACCGTCCAGTTGGGAACCCCAAGAGGAAGGTATAATGAGCACAACAGCAAGTTTTCCCTCAGTAAGAAACCAAGGTTTTATCATCCAGGAAAAAGTCAATACTCCAGAAGGTGATGCTTGCTAGCTTCGCGACGGCTCCGGACAATTTATAAGGCGCCTCGTCCAGGCTTTGCTTTGCGAGCGGCAACGTGGAACCTGCACACAACACAACCAAGTACTTTGTTCCCAACTTACGATGAGGTTGTCAATCTCACCGGTTTGCTTGAAACAAAGGGTATGAGCGTATCGAGTGGAAAACAGTAGTAATATGCAAGTAAAGTAAACAGTGCGAGTAAAGTAAACAGGTGATAGCAATATGATGGAAATAGGACCGGGGTCCACAGTTCACTAGTGGTGTCTCTCCATAAGATAAATAACACATGCTGGGTAAACAAATTATAGTTGGGCAATTGATAGAATAAAGATAACGTGATATGTCAAGAAGATCACTATGCGATTTACTCTGGGCATTACAACAAAATACATAGACCGCCATCCAACTGCATCTATGTCTAATAATCCACTTGTGGCGAATCAATCCGAGAACTCTACAGGTATTAAGTTGCGAACAACAGATAATTGCATTAAGCAAAGTGTGTAATGTAAACAAAGCATATGCCCTCGAGCATATGAATGTTGTTTTCTCCCTAGTGGCAACAACACATCTACAACCTTAGAGGTTTCTGTCACTCCCCCAGATTCAATAGAGGCATGAACCCAACTATCAAGCATAAATACCCCCTCTTGGAGTTACTAGCAACTACTCGGCCAAGATAGCTACTAACAACGGAGAGCATGCAAGATCATAAACAATATAGAGATAACATAAGATAAATTTTAGAACAGCAACTTAATCATAACACCAATATTCATCGGATCCCAACAAACACAACATGTAGAATTACATAACGGTGATGTCAATCATGTAAGGCAGCTCATGAGATCTAAACATGAAGCACATGGTGGAGAGAACAACTGAAAGAGCATTTGCCCCCATGTGTGGTTTTGGTAATTAATGACAATCCCTATGGACTAATGTTTGCATCGAGTTTTATTTGTAGGACTTGTCTGTAGACAAAGCTTGAGCCATTTGTTGGTTTCAAGGTTGTAAAAAGTTGCAAATAAAGAAGTCTATGTGATGATCAAGGGAGTTGAGCCTATATAGAGTGTGTCTTGAGGAATAAGATGGAGTGAGATCTCATGTGCATTCTCAAGACATCATCATTATGAAGGAAGAAGATGAAGTGCAATGTTGATCAAGTCGAAGCACAAGTTCAAGATAGGCCGAGCAAGCGCAATCTAGAAAGGTAGTCCAACTTGAGGGTATCAAGACCGTCATCATCTAGCTCAAGTGGATTGCAAGGCAAAGGTTTGTTCTTGATAGGTTTTCTCTTCTACCGGTCTCGTGTGTTAGTTTGGAGACCGGATTATAGGATTGGTAGCCGTACTATCAAGAGGGGCTCTCGAGTGAGTAACTTAATTGTATCGTTCAGAGAGAGCTCAAACCTTTGCATACTTGGCATTATCTTTCTTGGTTCTTATTTGGCTTTTATCCATGTGAGGTTCTAGAGCTTGTGGTTATTTCCATGACAAGCTCTAGGTCATCAAAAACGGATTTCGTATGGAACTCTTATTGCGTTTTTGGTGTTTGGAGGTTTTACCGGTTCTTCTTTATAGCTAAGTCAAACCTTTTATCATTTGGCTTCATCATCCTTTGTTGGACTATGATGTTTCTATAAATATAGTTGTAGAGCTTGTTGTGGTGATTCCAACGAGCTCAAGATCATCGAAAACGGAGTCCGGATGCAAAAGTTACAGCCGTTTTCGTACTGATGTTTTCCCCAGGGCCGGAAATTCCGCCCCCGAGACCGGAATTTCCGGGGGGCGGAAATTCCATAATTTCCGGCCCTGCGAAATTCTGCTAAGTCTTTTGTGGTGCAACCTACAGTAGGGGGGCGGAAATTTGGGCCGGAAATTTTATAAGGGGGGCGGAAATTCCGCCCCCGGGCCGGAAATTCCGCCCCCGAGGCCGGAATTTCCGGGTTAAAAATCCTGTAACGGTCAGATTTCGTGCGGGGGCTATATAAAGCCCCTTCTTCCTCACTTGGAGGTTGGCTCTTCCATTTTCTCTCTCCTCCATTGTTGACCTTGAAGAGCTTGCCCTTCCTCCCCATCCCTCCCACGTTTCTTGCATCTTTTTGAGGGAAAAGAGAGAGGAGATCTAGATCTACATTTCCACCAATCATTATCTCCTCTATGTGAGGGGAACCTATTGGATCTAGATCTTGGAGTTCTTGGTGGATTTCTTTCTTGTTCTTCCTCTCATATCCCTCCATAGCATTTGTTGCTTTGGTAGGATTTGGGAGAGAAGGATTTGAGCACTTCGTGTGTTCTTGCCATTGCATTTGGTGCATCGGTTTGAGTTCTCCTCGGAGATTCGGTAGTGAAAGTTCGTTGAGCTTTTTACTCTTGGGTTCTTGGAACCTGCTGACTGGTGAAAGCAGGCGTCCTTGTGCGTGGTGAATGACCAGCCCGTTGGGAACCCCAAGAGGAAAGTATGATGAGTGCAGCGGCAAGTTTTCCCTCAGTTATGAAACCAAGGTTTAATATCGATCAGGAGAAGGGAGACGGTGACGACTGAAGGTGATGCGGACTGGCTTAGTAACTTTTCAACAAGGGCACCGTTAACGATACTTGTTGACTCGTCTTCGGCCAATGGCAACGCGGAACCTGCACACACACAAACAAGTACTTTGTTCCCAACTTGCGATGAGGTTGTCAATCTCACCGGTTTGCTTGAAACAAAGGTTATGAGTGTATCGAGTGGAAAACAGTAGTAATATGCTAGTAAAGTAAACAGTGCGGGAATAGTAAACAGGTGATTGCAATATGATTAAAATAGGACCGGGGTCCACAGTTCACTAGTGGTGTCTCTCCATAGATAAATAACATGCTGGGTAAACGAATTACAGTTGGGCAATTGATAGAATAAAGATAACGTGATATGTCAAGAAGATCACTATGAGATTCACTCTGGCATTACAACAAAATACATAGACCGCCATCCAACTGCATCTATGACTAATAATCCACCCCCGGGGATATCATCCGAACACCCTAGAAGTATTAAGTTGCGAACAACAGATAATTGCATTAAGCAAAGTGTGTAATGTAAACAAAGCATATGCCCTCGAGCGTATGAATGTTGTTTTCTCCCTAGTAGCAACAGCACATCCACCACCTTAGAGGTTTCTGTCACTCCCCCAGGTGAAATAGAGGCATGAACCCACTATCGAGCATAAATACCCCCTCTTGGAGTCACTAGCAACTACTCGGCCAAGATAGCCACTAACAACGGAGAGCATGCAAGATCATAAACATCATAGAGATAATATAAGATAAAATTCAGTGCAGCAACTCAATCATAAACACCAATATTCATCGGATCCCAACAAACCAACATCATAGTATTACATAACGGTGATCTCAATCATGTAGGGCAGCTCATGAGATCTAAACATGAAGCACATGGTGGAGAAGACAACCATCTAGCTACTGCTATGGACCCATAGTCCAAGGTAGACTACTCACTCATCGCTCCGGAGGCAATCATGGCGATGAAGGAGACCTCCGGTGGCGATTCCCCTCTCCGGCAGGGTGCCGGGAAGAGCTTCTGGACCCTCCCGATCTTCGGGTCGACGGCGGCGGCGGATCGCGATGTATTCTGGAAAACTGATCTGGCACTTAGGTTTTTCTCGTCAGGGGGTATATGTAGGCGAAAGGGGGCTGTCAGAGGGTGGACCACGTGCCCTCACAAGGGGGTGGCGCGGCCAGGGGCTAGGCCGCGCCGCCCCTGTGTGTGGGGGCCTCGTGGCCCCCCTCCGTCAGGTCTTCGGATGTTTGGGAGCTCCCCGATGAAATATGACTTCAGGAACTTGTTTCGTCCAATTCGGAGAATATTTCCTGTGTATCACTTCTGAAACCAAAAACAGCAGAAAACAGGGAACTGGCACTGTGGCACTTCGTTAATAGGTTAGTTCCGGAAAGCGTATAAAAATGCCACTAAGTGTAACGAAACAATAGGCAAATGGTGTAAAACAAAGCATGGAGCATCAAAAATTATAGATACGTCTGAGACGTATCAAGCATCCCCAAGCTTAACTCCTGCTCATCCTCGAGTAGGTAAGTGATAACAAAAGAATAATTTTTGAGGTGACATGCACCTACACAATCTTGATCATATATGTAAGCATTGATGAGCTGGGATCAATAGAACTTAAAACATGGGCATGAAAGATATAATCATGACAATAAGAACTTAGCAACCATGTTGTAAACATGCAAATGAACACAAACAAAAGATCATGATAATGAAACAATGAAAGTCAAACGTGTGTTCAAATCATAAGGAAAACATGCAAGTGGTTTTCAGCTTGTCCTTCAAAGAGAGCAAAACATAAATGCATAGGACACCTCAAAGTTTAAGAGGGCGACTAGATACAAGTAATTTAAGAACAACTGAAACCAACAATATGAGTCAATCAATGAACCTTGGGACAATGCATATCACACTAAGAATGACAACTATGCTCTCTTAATGGTGCATAAAGAAAGAAGGTGGTGACTCAACATAAAAGTAAAAGAAAGGCCCTTCGCAGAGGGAAGCAGTGATTTAAACATGTGCTAGAGCTTTTCATTTGTAAAACAGAGATAAAACTTGATTTTGAGAGGTGGTTGTCTTTGTCAACGACTGGCAATGGGGTTCTTACTATCTTCCATACAAAAATAAAGCAAGTTTTTGAGAGAGATTGGCACTTTGGTGCTCTTTTTATAAAACTTGGCACTCCTCCCCACCTTTTCCTTTCACATACCATGGCTAACCGATTCCATCGGATGCCCACCAACATTCACATTCTTGGAGGAGTGCCTTTTTTTCTTTTTTTTGCTCTTTTTTTTTTCTTTTTGGAATAAACAATATGGAAGATAGCAAATCCGACCACTACGTCCCCATGAGCTGAAAACAGTGTCACAAAACGAGAAGTATTTTGAAGGTTTTTGAAAGGTAGCACACGAAAATTTTACTTTGGAATGGCTTAAAAATACCATGCATAGGAATTTATAGTGGACACAACGGAAAACTTTGGCTTTTAGGAGTTGGATGCACGAGTAGAGCTCATACTCAGTACAAGGCGAGGGCTAGCAAAAGACTGGGAGCGACCAACTAAGAGAGCAGTAATGGCCATAATCATGCAAAGCGACAAAGCGACATTAAAAGAAGCATACGATGGCATCAAAAGTCAAAAACTAAATGATCATGAAGGCTAATGGCGACTTTGGAAGAGTCTAACATGTGTGAGCATGCGCCAAGTCAACCCAAATAAAGCATCAAGGAGAAAACCAAAATAATGCTTCCATATAATAAAAACAACGCATGATTTTTTCAAAGGCTCATTAAGCAATCTCAGTTATTTGAGACAAGTCATGCTACAGCAAAACCACTAAGCATACTATCAAAAAGACATCTAGCATGACATGAAAAAGCCTAAGCCGCAGTCTACACAAGCTCCTTCTTGTACCACTATTTTGCACAAAGCTTTTTCTCTTTTCCAACACCATTTGAAATTTTTAAAACAACCTCTTTTGATGAAAACCAATAAAGTTCAGAGGCAAAAATACACCTTGATGAAAAGATATGACAAGATCTGAACGCAAATCAAGGCGAAAATGAAAACCAAAAGCAGTAGCAGAAAAACTAGAATGCTCGATTAATAAGAGTGAAAACTAGAGCATTCTTTGCAAATGAAAACGAGTACATCTCCTCCAAAGGAAATTTGTTGGGGTCCAACCATTTATTGCAGCAAACAAACAAACTAAGCAAACTAAGAAAACTAAAACAACTGACGCTCCAAGAAAAACACATAGTGCATGAAGCAATAAAAATATAGTGTTTTGAAAGGTGACCTGATTTTTGCCGATGAAGAAGGGGTGCCTCGGGGGCATCCCCAAGCTTTGACGCTTGTACTTCTTGGATATTTCTTGGGGTGCTGGGCATCCCCAATCTTGAGCTTTTGTCCATTCTTCAACTCATCTCATCATTCTCCAATCCCTACACTTGAAAACTTCCTTCATACAAAACTAAACACAATTCTATTAGCAACATTAGTGTAAGCATAAAATATATTCATCCTCTTTTAGCTTCAGGTTTCAACCCAAAACCACCACATATAAACTATATACTACTGTAGCAACTTCCACAAGAGTTCCATGATCAAAAAGAACTCGAAAGAAAGCGATAAAGTGGCAAAAACAAATATTGGCAGAAATCTGTCAAAACTGGACAGCTGATAATGGACGAATTTTTGAGGGATTTTCCGTTGCTCAAATCAAAAAGTGTTCTACTAAGAAAAGTTTGGATATAACCTGGGGCATATGCACAAGAAATCGCAGGTCCAAAAGATAAACAGAGAATTTTCACGAATTTTTACGGTGCAGCACCGAAAACAGTTTCAGGACAGCAATAACCCCAAATCTTTACCTCACTCAAATTAGAGGCTTCTCTTGGCACAAAAACGAAATAAACAAGATAAAGAGCGGTCATTACAGTAGTAATGACTTCTAAGACTCAAATAAAAGAAAAAGTACTGAAAGTAAACAATGGGTTATCTCCCAAGAGTGCTTTTCTTTAACGCCTTTGAGCTAGGCGCAGAAAATTGCGAATCAAGTAATATTGAGTGATGAAGCATCAAGCTCATAATTTGCTCTAAGAATAGAGTCAAAAAGTAATTTCTTTCTTTTCCTAGGGAAGTGTTCCATACCTTTCTTTAGTGGGAATTGATACTTGATAGTGCCTTCCCTCATATCAATGATAGCACCTACAGTTCGAAGAAAGGGTCTTCCCAAAATAATAGGACATGAAGCATGGCATTCAATGTCCATAACAAGAAAATCAACGGGAACAAGGTTATTGTTAACCACAATAATAACATCATTAATCCTTCCCAAAGGTTTCTTCTTAGCAACATCAGCAATAGGAACATCAAAATAACACTTTTCAAGCGGTGGTAAATCAAGCATGTCATAAATCTTTCTAGGCATGATAGAAATACTAGCACCTAGATCACATAAAGCATGGCAATCATAACCATTAACATGCATATCAATGATGGGTTCCCAACCATCTTCTAACTTCTTGGGAACAGGGGCTTTTTGCTTCAACTTTTCATCCCTAATCTTTATAAGAGCATTGGTAATATGCTTGGTAAAAGCAATATTTAAAGAACTAGCATTAGGAGTCAAAGCAAGCTTTTGTAAGAACAAAATAACTTCAGATATATTGCAGCCATCAACATCAAAATCATTAAAAGAAATAGAGCTATCATCTCCCACACTCCGAAAAATTTCAGCACTCTTTTGAGAAAAAGTTTTGGCAGTTTTAGGCTTTTTAGCACAAGGAGTGGGAGTTTTCTCTACACCAATCAAAGTAAGAGGGTTGCTATCAGTAGGAGCAACATCATTAGAGGTAGTAATAGTACATACCTTCATCTCTCTAGCCATCTCATCTTCTCTTGCCCACCTGGCATGCAATTCCGCTAACAATCTAATATTTTCATCAATTCTAACTTGGGTAGCATTAACGGCAGCAAAAGGATCAGGCTTAGCGGACATTCTATTAACTAAAGAAGATTGCACATTAGACAATAATGAGATATCGGTCTCAGCTTTGGAAGCCTTAGCTTGTAATTCAGGAACAGCCTTGTTTAAATTTTCAAGTTGATGACTTATAGTCCTCAACAGAGCTGATTGCTCCTCCATAGTCTTGGTGAAAGCCTTGTTCTGCTCATATTGCATCTGCATAAAATTCTTGGTAGACTTTTCAAGTTCAAAAATTCTTTCTTCACTAGGCATTTTAGGTCTACCAGGATAGCTATTATCACCATTAGAAGGAAATGGTCTATAATTGTTACTAGCAAAGTTGTTCCTATAAGCATTGTTATTAAAATTGTTATTTCTAATGAAATTCACATCAACTTGCTCTTCTTGAGCAACTAGAGAGGCCAAAGGAACATTATTAGGATCAACATGAGTCCTATCATTAGCAAGCATAGCCATAATGGTATCAATTTTATCACTCAAGGAAGAGGTTTCCTCAACAGAATTTACCTTCTTACCTTGAGGAGCTCTCTCGGTGTGCCATTCGGAATAATTTACCATCATGTTGTCGAGTAGCTTTGATGCGGCGCCCAATGTAAGGGACATAAAAGTGCCTCCAGCAGCTGAATCAAGTAGGTTCCTTGAAGAAAAATTCAGTCCTGCATAAAAAGTTTGGATAATCATCCAAGTAGTCAGTCCATGAGTGGGGCAATTCTTTATCATAGATTTCATTCTTTCCCAAGCTTGAGCAACATGTTCATTATCAAACTGAGTAAACTTCATAATATTGCTACGCAACGATATAATCTTAGCAGGAGGATAATATCTACCAATAAAAGCATCCTTACACTTAGCCCATGAATCAATACTATTCTTAGTCAAAGACAGCAACCAATCTTTAGCCTTTCCTCTCAAAGAAAAAGGAAACAACTTGAGCTTAATAATATCACTATCAACATCCTTATATTTCTGCATCTCACATAGCTCAACAAAATTGTTGAGATGAGCTGCAGCATCTTCAGTACTAGCACCAGAAAATTGCTCTTTCATAACAAGGTTCAATAAAGCAGGCTTGATCTCATAAAAAGTGGTAGAAGGAATAGGTGGTGCAATAGGAGTGCAGATAAAATCACTATTGTTCGTGCTAGCAAAGTCACACAACTTGGTGTTTTCAGGAGTACCCATTTCAGCAAAACGAAAGTAAACAAGTAAAAACAACTACCAAGGATTCTAATTTTTTTGGGTTTTTGATATAAAGCAATGCAGGTAAAATAAAATAAAGTAAAGCAAAACAAATAACAAAGTAAAGAATGTGTGTGCGAAGAACTCCCCTCGCAGAAGTCTTCTCTTCCTTCCCCGGCAACGGCGCCAGAAAAAGTGCTGCTGACTGGTGAAAGCAGGCGTCCTTGTGCGTGGTGAATGACCAGCCCGTTGGGAACCCCAAGAGGAAAGTATGATGAGTGCAGCGGCAAGTTTTCCCTCAGTTATGAAACCAAGGTTTAATATCGATCAGGAGAAGGGAGACGGTGACGACTGAAGGTGATGCGGACTGGCTTAGTAACTTTTCAACAAGGGCGCCGTTAACGATACTTGTTGACTCATCTTCGGCCAATGGCAACGCGGAACCTACACACACACAAACAAGTACTTTGTTCCCAACTTGCGATGAGGTTGTCAATCTCACCGGTTTGCTTGAAACAAAGGTTATGAGTGTATCGAGTGGAAAACAGTAGTAATATGCTAGTAAAGTAAACAGTGCGGGAATAGTAAACAGGTGATTGCAATATGATTAAAATAGGACCGGGGTCCACAGTTCACTAGTGGTGTCTCTCCATAGATAAATAACATGCTGGGTAAACGAATTACAGTTGGGCAATTGATAGAATAAAGATAACGTGATATGTCAAGAAGATCACTATGAGATTCACTCTGGCATTACAACAAAATACATAGACCGCCATCCAACTGCATCTATGACTAATAATCCACCCCCGGGGATATCATCCGAACACCCTAGAAGTATTAAGTTGCGAACAACAGATAATTGCATTAAGCAAAGTGTGTAATGTAAACAAAGCATATGCCCTCGAGCATATGAATGTTGTTTTCTCCCTAGTAGCAACAGCACATCCACCACCTTAGAGGTTTCTGTCACTCCCCCAGGTGAAATAGAGGCATGAACCCACTATCGAGCATAAATAC
Organism: Dactylis glomerata; assembly: GCA_007115705.1. NCBI lineage: Eukaryota > Viridiplantae > Streptophyta > Magnoliopsida > Poales > Poaceae > Dactylis > Dactylis glomerata. Next base: position 4,469,857 of record QXEO01000545.1, on the reverse strand, counting down.
CCCCTCTTGGAGTCACTAGCAACTACTCGGCCAAGATAGCCACTAACAACGGAGAGCATGCAAGATCATAAACATCATAGAGATAATATAAGATAAAATTCAGTGCAGCAACTCAATCATAAACACCAATATTCATCGGATCCCAACAAACCAACATCATAGTATTACATAACGGTGATCTCAATCATGTAGGGCAGCTCATGAGATCTAAACATGAAGCACATGGTGGAGAAGACAACCATCTAGCTACTGCTATGGACCCATAGTCCAAGGTAGACTACTCACTCATCGCTCCGGAGGCAATCATGGCGATGAAGGAGACCTCCGGTGGCGATTCCCCTCTCCGGCAGGGTGCCGGGAAGAGCTTCTGGACCCTCCCGATCTTCGGGTCGACGGCGGCGGCGGATCGCGATGTATTCTGGAAAACTGATCTGGCACTTAGGTTTTTCTCGTCAGGGGGTATATGTAGGCGAAAGGGGGCTGTCAGAGGGTGGACCACGTGCCCTCACAAGGGGGTGGCGCGGCCAGGGGCTAGGGCGCGCCGCCCCTGTGTGTGGGGGCCTCGTGGCCCCCCTCCGTCAGGTCTTCAGATGTTTGGGAGCTCCCCGATGAAATATGACTTCAGGAACTTGTTTCGTCCAATTCGGAGAATATTTCCTGTGTATCACTTCTGAAACCAAAAACAGCAGAAAACAGGGAACTGGCACTGTGGCACTTCGTTAATAGGTTAGTTCCAGAAAGCGTATAAAAATGCCACTAAGTGTAACGAAACAATAGGCAAATGGTGTAAAACAAAGCATGGAGCATCAAAAATTATAGATACGTCTGAGACGTATCAGAACCCTAGACGGCTTAGTGGCTTAGTGGTTACTTGGGGACCTCCAATTAAGTTGTGGAGATCTTCCCAAGCTTTGTGGCGCCTCTGTGGCAATTACTTGGGGACCTCCAATTAAGTTGTGGAGATCTTCCCAAGCTTTGTGGTGCCTCCGTGGCAATTACTTGGGGACCTCCAATTAAGTTGTGGAGATCTTCCCAAGCTTTGTGGTGCCTCAGTGGCGATTCTTGGGAGCCTCCAATTGAGTTGTGGAGATTGCCCCAAGCTTGTACGGGTTCGGTGACCGCCCTCAAGTGTCCCATAGTGGTCGGGTCTTCCATCTTGGTGGGAGGGCTCGAGGAGATTACGGTGAGCCTCCGTGGCGTTTGGGGAGCCTTGTGCCTCCACACCGCTCCAACGGAGATTAGCACTTGCAAGGGTGTGAACTTCGGGATACATCGTTGTCTCCGCGTCCCTCGGTTATTTCTATACCCGAGCTCCTTTACTTATGCAATTTACTTTGTGATAGCCTTCGTGCTTGAAGTTATATATATCTTGCTATCACATAGTTGCTTATCTTGTCTAGCATAAGTTGTTGGTGCACATAGGTGAACCTAGTTTTTTAGGTTTTGTATGCTTGGCAAATTAAACGTTAGTTTTATTCCGCATTTGTCAAGCCACTCGTAAAAGTTTTAAATCGCCTATTCACCCCCCCCTCTAGGCGACATCCTTGTACTTTCATTTGGTATCAGAGCGGGTCTCTCATTTTTAGGCTTCACCGCCTTGAGAGCAAAGATGTCGGCTAGGGGATTAGTGCACAATCACACTTTTATATTTGATGGCACTAATTATGATATATGGAAAACTTGCATGCTTATCCACTTTCAAGATATGGACCCAAATATAGAGAGAATTTTAGATATGGGTTTCTCTCCTCCTAAGGATCCCCAAAGTCTATCTTTAGAGGAGAAGAGAAACTCTTATCTTAATTCTCGAGCTTCTAATGTGCTTGTTGATTTTGTGAGTGATGCAGTTATTCTTGCAATCATGCCTTTCCATAATGCTCATGAGTTTTGGACAAAGATTCAAGAAAAATATGATGTGTCCAACACTATTGAGGATGATTGTATTCCCTCCACTTCCGGCCGTGATGAACTCACATCCACCTCACCAATGTGTGGCAAGACACAAGGTAACGATATGGTGAGTGGTGATGAATATTGCAATGTTGTTAGTAAGCTTACTTGTGATGACCATTCATCTCTATCTCATTGCAATGCCTCGTATTTGGACTTAAACACATCTAGCCCCATAAATGCTTTACATGCTTGTGTTGATAGTCCTTGCATATCATGTGCAAGTTGCATGAATAAATCTCATGATGATATGCTTGATTTGTCTTGTTTCCATGATACAAATATATCTACTTCCTCTAGTTGTTGTGTGTCTAACAATGTAGAGGACAACAAATATTCCATGGGCCAAGACAAGATTCTAATTAGAGCTTCAAGTGATTCTTCTTCATCATCTCTTGGTTCCCACATGTGCCTTATGGCTAGGTCTTCAAAGGTAACTCCTACTTTGGAACCCAATATATCTAGTGATGATGATGAGGATAATGAAGAAGAGGATGATGACCTTGCCTCTCTAATTGAGAAGAGTGAAATTGTTTTTCATGCTATTAGTAAGAATAAAATTGCTTGCTCTTACTTCTATAAGATTTTGGCAATTGCCACCGAGAGCAATAAAATAATTGAGGAGCATGAGAATACCATCTTTAAAATGCAAGGTCATGCCCATGATTACGCGGATGAGATCGCGGATCTAAAAGAAGCTCTAGAAGAAGAACAAACCACCAAGGAATCTCTTGAGGAGACCTTTACTTTAGAGTTATCTAAAATAAAGAAATCCTATGATAGGACTCTTGTGGTGGCAAATGATTTTGAAACTAAATATGAAGAGCTTGTAGTTACTTATGCTAAACTCCTTGAGAATGTTGTGCTTCTTAAAAATGACTCTAGGGTCATTTCGTGTGAGCCCATCATTCTCACCGAGTCGCATGAGCAACTTAAAGCTTCAAATTCAAATGAGCTTACTAAATTGCCTTCTTCGCTTTCCATTAGTGATGATGCTTGTGCTACTAACTCTACTTCTTGTGAAGCATCCATCTTGAAGGAGAATGTTGAGCTAAGGGCTCAACTTGATTTGCTAACTAGCAATTATGGGAAATTGGAAGAAAAACATGGAAAGCTCTCTAGCTCCCATGAGGATCTTCTAGCTTCCCATGATAGGCTAAAATTAGCTCATGAGGCTATTATGTCAAAGGTAACATCTAGTGAGCCTCATATGGACTTTTGCACTACTTCTCAAAATGCCATATTGCCTTATGCTAGTCCTAGTAATTCATCCAATCATAATATTACTACATCTTGTGATGAATTACTTGCCTTGCCTTATTGCTCTAACAATGAAGCTTCTACTTCCTCTAGTACTTGTGTTGTTACTAACCATGTAGAGGAAATCAACGAGCTCAAGGCCCAAGTCACTTCATTGAAGAAAGACTTGGTAAAGAGTCATGAAGGGAAATCCAAACTCGACAATATTTTGAGTGTGCAAAAATCCCCCAATGACAAGAGTGGACTTGGGTTTATCTCCAACAACACGAAGAAGTCCAAGGTTAAGAAGAATAAGAAGGGCCAAGGACAAGTCAAAGATCTGGCCAAGATTGTTTGCTTCAAGTGCAAAATTGAAGGGCACCATGTTAGATCTTGCCCTTTGAAGAAGAAGGCACTAGTTGAGAAGCAACAAGGGAAGCGGCCTCAAGTTCAAGGCCATGCTCAACCTCGTGTTGAAGAAAAGTCACTTCCCAAGAAGAATCAAGCTAATGCTCCCATTGCGGAGAAATCAAGTGAGAAGAAGGTGAAGAAAAGAACTTGCTACATATGCCGTGAGAAGGGTCACCTTTCTTCTTCATGCACTATGGGTAACTCATCCAACCCTATCATAATTGATGATGCTTATTCTCTTTGCAAGGATAAGGTTGGCAATGTGTTTGCCAAATATATTGGTACTCAAAGTGGTGTCAAGAAAAGAACCATTTGGGTTGCCAAGCCTATTGTGACTAACCTCTTAGGACCCAACTTGGTTGGGGACCATCACACCAAAACTTGATCAATAGGTGTTTGATGGAGGGCATTAGAGACTTGGCTATATCATGAAGAATTAAGGGATCTTCATCAATATATTGTCTCAAGTCAAGTCAATTGGATTATCTTGTTTATATCATATATCTAATGTTCCTCTTTGCAGTAACATGTACTCAACTTATCTACATTGAAAGTTACTCGCCCCTTTTGCATGTGTTGGTTGTGTTCTACATGTGTTGGTATATGTTGTGCTACCTACTTGTTTTATTTTGATTAATCAAGTATGTACTTGTGGGTTTGCACACCATGTATGTGTGTTTGTGTTTGAGCCTATTGCATCTTCTTTTATATTATTTGGCTCTTTTGAGAGACTAGTGGACTATCCCATTTTGGGGGAGTGATATGCTTTGGCACTTCACAATCCTAAATATGTGTGCACATGAGGAATACCACTTAGTGTCGATATTTGAATTTATCTTGTCTCTATGTGGTATATCATGTTCATGAGAAATTCAAATTCTATAATGTCCATTAATCTTCTCATATTGGATTTCATTTGCCTCTTGTGAAAATAAATGCTTTATCACATTATGGGGGAGTAATATGCTTTGTGCATACTACAAACCAATAAAATGTGCATATTTGAGGTTGTGTCACATAGTGTTGATATTGCAAATTATCTTTCTTCTATGTGACATGTTTGCTCAAACAAGTTTCAATTTGCCAAATTGTTTTATTGCTCTTGTTTTGGATCTTGTTTGTGAGATACATTCTTGGTAGGGCTTTCCTAAAATGTGGAATTCTACATCAAAGTTGGAAAACCATTTGCTTCAAGTTATCCTAATCATTGCTTTGCATGATTGTTTAACTATTTGAGTCTATCAAGAATATCTTCTTTAGCATGGTGTTTAATTCTTATCCTTGTCATATGCTTCTTTGTTGTGAAGATAATCTTGGATTTATGTGTAAAATACCACCGGGAAATTGATAACTCCAAATACCTCTTGTCCTTGGACAATTGGTACATTATCATGTGGTATATAAATATTGATCATCTTTACATTGGCTATTGCTTTTAATTACCTTATCTCTTGCCAAGAAATGTATTTGTTTTATTTTCCATTGTCTTCCTTGACTCTTGTGAGTCCATTTGATTTTGTTGAACTTGTTTTGTGTTATTTTTAATGTAGGTAGAGATGATGATCCCATTTATGTGCATTTTGTATTCAAATGCAAAATCATAAATAATGCACTAATCTTGGGGGAGCTCTCCTATATTTTCTATAACATACTCTTCGGCTTATTTCAATTGGTATTGGTTATTGTTGGAAGACAAATCTTTTTGTTTTTGGTACTTAGTGTGCCATCATAAAAGAGTGGAGAGTTTGGTTTGTTTGTTGGAACCTTGCTCTCTTTGGGAGAATGGCTATCTCTTTTCTTGATTTTGCTCTATATTCTTAAAATGAGATAAGTCATTGGGCATGTGTGTTTTAGTGATCCTTTATGCTCATTGGTGTTTGCTTTGTTCACTTGGTGGACTTTGGAGTCAATCTTGTGTTGAGTTGATTCTTTGATATAATTTGGACAACCTTTAGTTCTTCACACCTTTGTGTGACTTCTTGGTCTTCTTGATATTTTGTCCAAATTGTATCTCTTTTGGCTCTTGAAAGTTTTGTGCATGCATATTTACTAGATGTATACTCTATGGCATGCTTTGCTTTCTTTGATCCAATATATAGGGTAAACTCCAATAAATCCTAAATCGGCTAAGATGTGCATGAATTTCAAGTTCATATCTATATGCACATATTTATGTGGAGCTTGTCCTATATATTGTAGTGTCTCTAACTACTTTGGACCCGATGAGTTTGGGAACCATATTGTACTTGAATTTGTTTTAGGTACATGGGAGATATATTGGTGCTTGTCTCAATAATAAGCATGAAGCGGTGACTAGTTGATAATTTGTGGCAAGCTAGGATTATTTAAGAACTCCTATCTACTACATCCTTCCAATGATATCTCGGTAACAAGTATCTTATTCATGCATACTTTTCTAGCATCTAACCTTGTGTGGGTCATTTCATGGCATGAAATTCTTTATTTGCAATGATCTTAATGAAACCTCTTTATTGTAAATGTGAGTAATTTGAGATGAGTGCATTTTTTTTTGGGAAACCCTTCCCAAATATGTCTATCTAGCAATTTTATTGCATATCATTTCCTCAAGTCCCTCACATGTGCAATATTGATGAAAGTGCAAATTTAGTTCTTTCTTTTGGTATACTTATTCGTGATACTTGTTGCTTTTCTCAAAACATCCCAACTATCTTCTTTCCCTTGTTGATATTTGTGATGTCTTTGACATTTTTGTGGTTGAAGTTCTTCAATATGCAATAAGATAAATTGAGCCTTTGGCCATGCTTTAAAAGCAAAAATCTCATTGGTATATTGCATGAACTTCTTTAGATATCATGTTCTATTCTTTGTATCTATTTAATGTGTATATGTTTCTTTGTGATAATTATCTTTGTGATGTTGTCTACTTAAAAACTTATACACATGAGAGATGATATCTCCTTAATTGATTTTTTTTCTTGTGTGTTGGGATGGAATGCTATGCAATATCATTCATTGAGGACTATGTGGATGCTCTTTGTGCATCCTTGTACTAGTCTTATAATATGCTTTCATTCCTATCACACATTTCTTTGGTTGAGCCATTTAATATGTCGGTTCCTTACTTGTTGCTCAACTATTTCTTTGATACAAGTGTTAAGAATATTGTCTTTTCTATGATCTCTTGCTAATGGTTGCTTTTAAATGATAGTGAGGGAGTGAGAATTCCATGTTGTGCAAATTGTTTTGAAATACAAAAAGTCTATCTTGTGCACGTACCTTGGGGAGCTTCTTCATTTTATTTAAAGCACCATTTTGCGGTTATCATAGTATTTTGATGTCACTTGGTATCATTTTGTTTTGAATAATATCGAGGTAGTGATGATTCCATGCTTGTGCACCTTATACTTCAATTCAAATGGAATATGTTGTGCACAAACCTTGGGGAGCTTCTTCATGTTATTTAGAGCATTGTTTTGGTCTTATCATAATATCTTTATTTGATTCGCTTTTGGATCTTTTGATTGCTACCTTCATTTGTTGGAAGTTTTACCATCATGTCATCCTTTTTGTTTGCAATCTTTGATCCTTAATATAGTTTGATTTCCTCCAACTTTTTGTCCTTGGATTTGTGCATGTGTTTTCACTCTTTTTGGGCCATGCACACCTTGAGGAGGAACTCTCACTATTGGCCTTCTAAGCCTTTCCGCCCATTTTGGCAATGGATGCCAATGGGGGAGACGTTTCGAGGGTTTGAAGAGAATTGGGCTTCATGCTTTGGTTTTGTTCTTAAGCATTTGCCTTGCATGCTTTGCATGGTTGAGTATATATAGTGGAAACTCTACCAACAACTTTGGTTGGCAATATATGCAATGAATTCAAGTTCATTCACACGTGCATAGATTGTGGGGGAGTTTGCACTATATATGATGGTTCTACTAGCATCACTTACTTTTGTAGTAATTGATGTTAGTGTGACCATCTTAGTTCTTTAAATTCATATATAAACCCTCTCAAAGAGATTGTCATCAATTACCAAAATGGGGGAGATTGAAAGAGCATTTGCCCCCATGTGTGGTTTTGGTAATTAATGACAATCCCTATGGACTAATGTTTGCATCGAGTTTTATTTGTAGGACTTGTCTGTAGACAAAGCTTGAGCCATTTGTTGGTTTCAAGGTTGTAAAAAGTTGCAAATAAAGAAGTCTATGTGATGATCAAGGGAGTTGAGCCTATATAGAGTGTGTCTTGAGGAATAAGATGGAGTGAGATCTCATGTGCATTCTCAAGACATCATCATTATGAAGGAAGAAGATGAAGTGCAATGTTGATCAAGTCGAAGCGCAAGTTCAAGATAGGCCGAGCAAGCACAATCTAGAAAGGTAGTCCAACTTTAGGGTGTCAAGACCGTCATCATCTAGCTCAAGTGGATTGCAAGGCAAAGGTTTGTTCTTGATAGGTTTTCTCTTCTACCGGTCTTGTGTGTTAGTTTGGAGACCGGATTATAGGATTGGTAGCCGTACTATCAAGAGGGGCTCTCGAGTGAGTAACTTAATTGTATCGTTCAGAGAGAGCTCAAACCTTTGCATACTTGGCATTATCTTTCTTGGTTCTTATTTGGCTTTTATCCATGTGAGGTTCTAGAGCTTGTGGTTATTTCCATGACAAGCTCTAGGTCATCAAAAACGGATTTCGTATGGAACTCTTATTGCGTTTTTGGTGTTTGGAGGTTTTACCGGTTCTTCTTTATAGCTAAGTCAAACCTTTTATCATTTGGCTTCATCCTCCTTTGTTGGACTATGATGTTTCTATAAATATAGTTGTAGAGCTTGTTGTGGTGATTCCAACGAGCTCAAGATCATCGAAAACGGAGTCCGGATGCAAAAGTTACAGCCGTTTTCGTACTGATGTTTTCCCCAGGGCCGGAAATTCCGCCCCCGAGACCGGAATTTCCGGGGGGCGAAAATTCCATAATTTCCGGCCCTGCGAAATTCTGCTAAGTCTTTTGTGGTGCAACCTACAGTAGGGGGGCGGAAATTTAGGCCGGAAATTTTATAAGGGGGGCGGAAATTCCGCCCCCGGGCCGGAAATTCCGCCCCCGAGGCCGGAATTTCCGGGTTAAAAATCTTGTAACGGTCAGATTTCGTGCGGGGGCTATATAAAGCCCCTTCTTCCTCATTTGGAGGTTGGCTCTTCCATTTTCTCTCTCCTCCATTGTTGACCTTGAAGAGCTTGCCCTTCCTCCCCATCCCTCCCACGTTTCTTGCATCTTTTTGAGGGAAAAGAGAGAGGAGATCTAGATCTACATTTCCACCAATCATTATCTCCTCTATGTGAGGGGAACCTATTGGATCTAGATCTTGGAGTTCTTGGTGGATTTCTTTCTTGTTCTTCCTCTCATATCCCTCCATAGCATTTGTTGCTTTGGTAGGATTTGGGAGAGAAGGATTTGAGCACTTCGTGTGTTCTTGCCATTGCATTTGGTGCATCGGTTTGAGTTCTCCTCGGAGATTCGGTAGTGAAAGTTCGTTGAGCTTTTTACTCTTGGGTTCCTGGAACCCTAGACGGCTTAGTGGCTTAGTGGTTACTTGGGGACCTCCAATTAAGTTGTGGAGATCTTCCCAAGCTTTGTGGTGCCTCTGTGGCAATTACTTGGGGACCTCCAATTAAGTTGTGGAGATCTTCCCAAGCTTTGTGGTGCCTCCGTGGCAATTACTTGGGGACCTCCAATTAAGTTGTGGAGATCTTCCCAATCTTTGTGGTGCCTCAGTGGCGATTCTTGGGAGCCTCCAATTGAGTTGTGGAGATTGCCCCAAGCTTGTACGGGTTCGGTGACCGCCCTCAAGTGTCCCATAGTGGTCGGGTCTTCCATCTTGGTGGGAGGGCTCGAGGAGATTACGGTGAGCCTCCGTGGCGTTTGGGGAGCCTTGTGCCTCCACACCGCTCCAACGGAGATTAGCACTTGCAAGGGTGTGAACTTCGGGATACATCGTTGTCTCCGCGTCCCTCGGTTATTTCTATACCCGAGCTCCTTTACTTATGCAATTTACTTTGTGATAGCCTTCGTGCTTGAAGTTATATATATCTTGCTATCACATAGTTGCTTATCTTGTCTAGCATAAGTTGTTGGTGCACATAGGTGAACCTAGTTTTTTAGGTTTTGTATGCTTGGCAAATTAAACGTTAGTTTTATTCCGCATTTGTCAAGCCACTCGTAAAAGTTTTAAATCGCCTATTCACCCCCCCTCTAGGCGACATCCTTGTACTTTCAACAACCATCTAGCTACTGCTATGGACCCATAATCCAAGGTAGACTACTCACTCATCACACCGGAGACAAGCATGGCGATAAAGAAGACCTCCGGTGGCGATTCCCCTCTCCGGCAGGGTGCCGAGAAGAGCTTCAGGACCCTCCCAATCTCGGGTCGATGACGGCGGCGGAACGCGATATCTTTCTGGAATTCTGATCGGGTACTTAGGTTTTTCCCGTCGAGGGGTCTTTATGGGCGAAGGGGCAATGTCAGGAGTGGGCCGAGGCGCCGTCACATATAGGGGGCGCGGCCAGGGGCCAGGCCGTACCGCCCTATTGTGTGGGGCCCTTGTGGACCCACTCCGTCTCCTCTTCGGTTCTCTGGAAGCTTCGGTGAATTTCTGGACGTTCAGCTTTTGTTTCGTCCAATTCCGAGAATATTTCCTGTGTAACTTTTCTGAAACACAAAAACAACAGAAAATAGGGAACTGGCACTGTGGCGACTTGTTAATAGGTTAGTTCCGGAAAATGCATAAAAATGCCACGAAGTGTAACGAAACACTAAGCAAATGGTGTAAAAACAAGCATGGAGCATCCAAAATTATAGATACGTTTTGGATGTATCAAGCATCCCCAAGCTTAACTCCTGCTCGTCCTCGAGTAGGTAAGTGATAACAAAAGAAATAATTTTTGAGGTGACATGCACCTACACAATCTTGATTATCTATGTAAGCATTGAGTGCTGGGATCAAAAGAACTTAAAACATGGGCATGAAAGATATAACCTTGATAGAAGAAACTTAGCAACCATGTTATAACATGAAATAGAACACAAACAAAAGATCATGAAAATGAAACAATGAAAGTCAAACATGTGTTCAAATCATAAGGAAAAAAACATACAAATGGTTTTCAGCTTGTCCTTCATGGAGAGCAAAACATAAATGCATAGGACACCTTCAAGTTTAAGAGGGCGACTAGATACAAATAATTTAAGAACAAGTGAAACCATGATCATGAATCAATCAATGAAAACTTTGGGACAATGCACATTATACTCAGAATGACAACTATGCTCTCTTAGACGGTGCATAAAGGTAGAAGGTGGTGACTCAACATAAAAGTAAAAAGAAAAGCCCTTCGCAGAGGGAAGTAGTGATTGCAAGTTTTATAAACCTTCAAAAATTAGGGTACTTACTAGCTTTGAGCTCTTATTGCCCCCATCATAAGCATCTTGAATGGTTGAAGTTAATGCGAATATAATTATGATGCATATGCTTGACAAATCATAAGTTGAAAACCTCGTGTCCCGTGAATACGAGTACCCAAACCTCGTGCTACTTTGCTTAGGTCCCAAGCAAGTTCTTGTCATTGTAAGTATACGCGTATAATCGAGAACCGCCAACGGGGTACCTCCGTGCCCGATGACATGGAACAAGCCCACATCAAAATGACAGGACAAGCAGACAATGAACACCTCGACATCTCTTTTATTTACCATTTGTATAGCTTTTTATTTTGAGATGCGTCGTCGAATATCCACTATGGGCATGCTGCAAATTTCCACCATGAATTATGCATGGCTTAGATTGGCGGCCCAGGCGTTTCTCTAACACATATACAAACTCCATGAACTCCACAAGATTCCAATTTATTTTACACCGCGAGCATCCATAAACAAAAGATCACGATATCAACTCAAATAAGATGAAGTGCAATGTCGAAAGCTTGCCCCATGACAGCATGGATGGGCTAATTTCCAACTTATAACTTGCAAGCATAACAACTCAACATAAGAGAGTCACAATATCAAATTTTTAAGAACGAGAAAAATAAAGTATGCCATCAGGTTCGTGAGAGCTTTACTGACCAATTTTCGCATAACACTGGTAAGAGTTTAATTTGAAGAGTAGACAAAAGCAAGTCAAATGTACTTTGGAATAGCAATTTGCTAATAGGTATGTATGGTGGACACATTGGAACAACTTGATTTTTAGGAGTTGGATGCACGAGTAGAGCTCATACTCAGTACATAATGAGGGCTAGCAAAAGACTGGGAGCGACCAACTACGAGAGCAATAACGGCCATAATCATGCAAAGCCACAAAGCAACATTAAAAAAAGCGTAAGATGGCATCAAAAGTCAAAAACTAAATGATAATAGAGGCTATTGGTGACTTTGTAAGAGTCTAACATGTGTGAGTATGCGCCAAGTCAACCCAAATAAAGCATCAAGGAGAAAACCAAAATAATGCTTCCAAACGATAAAAACAATGCATAATTTTTTCAAAGGCTCATTAAGCAATCTCAGTTATTTGAGCCAAGTCATGCTACAGCAAAACCACTAAGCATACTATCAAAAATACATCAAGCATGACATGAAAAAGTCTAAGCCGCAGTCTAAACAAGCTCCTTTTTGTACCACTTTTTTGCATAAATCTTTTTCTCTTTTCCAACACCATTCGAACTTTTTTAATCCAACTCTTTTGAGGAAAACCAACATGGTCCAGAGGCAAAAATACACCTTGATAAAAATATATAAGAAGATCTGAACGCAAATCAAGGCGAAAACGAAAACCAAAAGCAGTAGCAGAAAAAGAAGAACACTCGGTTTTTGATAAAAATGAAAACTAGAGCATTCTTGGCAAATGAAAAGCAAGGCAACTTCTCCAAAAGAAATTTGTTGGGGTCCAACCATTTATTGCAACAAACTAAACTAAACTAATACTGAAAACTAAAACAACTGACGCTCCAAGAAAAACGCATAGTGCATGAAACAATAAAAATATAGTGTCTTGAAAGGTGACCTGATTTTTGCCGATGAAGAAGGGGTGCCTCGGGGGCATCCCCAAGATTTGACACTTGTACTTCTTGGATATTTCTTGGGGTGATGCATGGGCATCCCAAGCTTGAGCTTTTATCCATTCTTCAACTCATCTCATCATTCTCCAATCCCTACACTTGAAAACTTCCTTCATACAAAACTCAACACAATTCTATTAGCAACATTAGTGTAAGCATAACAATGAATCAACCTCTTTTGCTTCAGGTTTCAATCCAAAACCACCACATATAAAGTATATACTACTGTAGCAACTTCCCCAAAAGTTCCGTGATCAAAAGAACTCAAAAAGAAAGCGATAAAGCGGCAAAAACGAATAGTGGCAGAAATCTGTCAAAACAGAACAGCTGATAAAGGCTGATTTTTTAAGGGGTTTTCTGTTGCTCAAATCAAAAAGTGTTCAACTAATGAAAGTTTGGATATAACCTGGGGCATATGAAAAAGAAATCGCAGGTCCAAAAGATATACAGATAATTTTCACGAATTTTTACGGTGCAGCACCGAAAACTGTTTCAGGACAGCAACATCCCCAAATCTTACCTCGCTCAAATTAGAGGCTTCTCTTGGCACAACAACGAAATAAAAATGATAAGGAGAGGTCATTACAGTAGTAATAACTTCCAAGACTCAAATAAAAGAAAAAGTACTGAAAATAAAACATTGGGTTATCTCCCAAGAGTGCTTTTCTTTAACGCCTTTGAGCTAGACGCAGAAAATGCGAATCAAGTAATATCAAGAGAGGCATTAAGATCCATTGTAGGAACAAAGAAATGAATTCTGTCCAAATGAGGTTTTGAGTACCCCTTGTAGTCACGCCTCGGTGCACTACTTTCATCAAAAATATTTTCAGGACAAATCCAACTAAAATTATTTTCCAAGGCATCATGAATTCCTACAAGTTTACAAGGTATTGGCATTCTAGAATCTTCATCGGGTGTACCAACAACTTCAACAGGCGAGCCAAGCTTATTAAATTTCTTAAAAACTTCCCTAGCCTCAATAGCAACATCTCTAAATTCTATGCGCAAAGTTTCCAAGATAAAATCTTTCTTTTCAGGGTCCTCAATATCATGAAGCTTAAGGAACATGTACTGCATAAAAGGATTGAGGCTAGCAAACCTAGCTTCTAACATGTGAACTAAATAAGCAGAAGCAACTTCATAACTAGGAGCAAGCTCAGCCAAAGACTTATCCTCAACTTCTTTATGCATACTAATATGATTAAAGAACTCCTCAATGTTATTTTTCCCAATAATTGAACCACTACCTACTGACAGGTCCTCCAAAATGTACTTAGGGAACAACATAATGAACTAAAAGTAAAGAAATAACAACTATAAAGGATACTAATTTTTTTGTGTTTTTGATATAAAACGATGCAAGTAAAAATAAAGTAAAGCAAAACTTAAAACAAAGTAAAGGATGTGCGTGCGAAACTCCCCTTGCAGAAGTCTTCTTTTTCCCCGGCAACGGCACTAGAAAAATTGCTTGATGTGGCGGTGTGTGATAGTGTAAATCATCGTCCAGTTGGGAACCCCAAGAGGAAGGTATAATGAGCACAGCAGCAAGTTTCCCCTCAGTAAGAAACCAAGGTTTTATCGTCCAGGAAAAAGTCAATACTCCAGAAGGTGATGCTTGCTAGCTTCATGATGACTCCGGACAATTTATAAGGCGCCTCGTCCAGGCTTTGCTTTGCGAGCGGCAACGTGGAACCTGCACACAACATAACCAAGTACTTTGTTCGCAACTTACGATGAGGTTGTCAATCTCACCGGTTTGCTTGAAACAAAGGGTATAAGCGTATCGAGTGGAAAACAGTAGTAATATGCAAGTAAAGTAAACAGTGCGAGTAAAGTAAACAGGTGATAGCAATATGATGGAAATAAGACCGGGGTCCACAGTTCACTAGTGGTGTCTCTCCATAAGATAAATAATATATGCTGGGTAAACAAATTACAGTTGGGCAATTGATAGAATAAAGATAACGTGATATGTCAAGAAGATCACTATGCGATTTACTCTGGGCATTACAACAAAATACATAGACCGCCATCCAACTGCATCTATGACTAATAATCCACTTGTGGAGAATCAATCCGAGAACTCCACAAGTATTAAGTTGCGAACAACAGATAATTGCATTAAGCAAAGTGTGTAATGTAAACAAAGCATATGCCCTCGAGCATATGAATGTTGTTTTCTCCCTAGTGGCAACAACACATCTACAACCTTAGAGGTTTCTGTCACTCCCCCAGATTCAATAGAGGCATGGACCCAACTATCGAGCATAAATACCCCCTCTTGGAGTTACTAGCAACTACTCGGCCAAGATAGCTACTAACAACGGAAAGCATGCAAGATCATAAACAACATAGAGATAACATAAGATAAATTTCAGAATAGCAACTTAATCATAACACCAATATTCATCGGATCCCAACAAATATAACATGTAGAATTACATAAATGGTGATCTCAATCATGTAAGGCAGCTCATGAGATCTAAACATGAAGCACATGGTGGAGAGAACAACCATCTAGCTACTGCTATGGACCCATAGTCCAAGGTAGACTACTCACTCATCACGCCGGAGGCAAGCATGGCGATGAAGAAGACCTCCGGTGGCGATTCCCCTCTTCGGCAGGGTGCCGGGAAGAGCTTCAGGACCCTCCCGATCTCGGGTTGACGACGGCGGCGAAACGCGATATCTTTCTGGAATTCTGATCGGGTACTTAGGTTTTTCCCGTCGAGGGGTCTTTATAGGCGAAGGGGCAATGTTAGGAGTGGGCAGAGGCGCCGCCACACATAGGGGGCGCGGCCAGGGGCCAGGCCGCACCGCCCTATTGTGTGGGGCCCTCGTGGCCCCACTCCGTCACCTCTTCAGTTCTCTGGAAGCTTCGGTGAATTTCTGGACGTTCGGCTTTTATTTCGTCCAATTCCGAGAATATTTCATGTGTAACTTTTCTGAAACACAAAAACAGCAGAAAACAGGGAACTGGCACTGTGGCGACTTGTTAATAGGTTAGTTCCAGAAAATGCATAAAAGTGCCACGAAGTGTAACGAAACACTAAGCAAATGGTGTAAAAACAAGCATGGAGCATTAAAAATTATAGATACGTTTTGGACGTATCAGTAACCCAACTAGTACATAATATTTGACACAAACACAACAATGACCGTATCAAAACAAGGGACATGTTGCTTAGAAGATACTGGAATGTTAATTCTGATCATAGCTGTGTGCCCTTATCATACGCTGGAAGATTGGTCCTACTTAGTTTTTGAATGCAATTTTAGTGGTCAGATTTGGTCTTACCTCCAAATATTTGGGCAATGGATCAGGGTCGGAAATGTTAAAAAGGGCTAATAAAAAAGGTTTCAAAGACCTTATTTTGAATATATTGTCATCTTGGCCCGGTGAAAAGTTTGGAAACAGAAAAATGATTCCATTTTCAAAGGGATAAAAAACAACTTTCAGAGCTTGGAAGGCATGATTTGTGTATGAAATTACCCTTCTTACGCATAGGGTAAAACAATGTATAGATCCTACTTTGTTATTGAACGGATCGTAAGGGCACCTAGAGGGGGGGGGGGTGAATAGGTGCTACTCAAATTTTAATTCTTTTTCAATTTAGGCTTGACACAAAAGGTAAATTCTTTAGATATGCAACTAGGGTGAATTTACCTATATGAAAACTAGCAAGCTAAGCACGATACGATATATAAAGGCAATAAAGGATAGAGGTAACCGAGAGTGGAGCACACAGAGACACAGATGAAATTCCCGTAGTTTCTTCCTTTTTAGGGGAAGTACGTCTACGTTGGAGAGATGTGGTTGCCACAAAGGCCTAACCGACGCCACAAAGGCTCACCCTAATCTCCAGTGCAAGCTTTCGCCACAAAGGCCTAGCTCACTTTCCACTAAGGGATTCCTCAAGGCGGAACCGACCTTTACATTCTTGGGGCACGCATCCACAACTGAATTGGAGGCTCCCAAGGACAACACAATGTTGTCAAACAATAAGTATCAAGATATCAATCACATAAATCAAGGTCTAGGGATTCAAGGAAACCCAAGACACAAGGACCCTCAAGCAAATGAGAGGGGAAAGTAAATCGCTTCGGTGAGGATGTAGATCAAGGCCTTCTCCTTCGATTCTCCAAAGATCAAGAGCTTTGGTGGGTTCAGGGAGGAGATCTTGTGAATTTTGTGTCTCCAAATAAGGTCTTCTTCTAGCTTGGGACGAGCAGCTTGAGGTGGAAGAAGGGGAGGGGTATTTATAGCCCCTCCCAAAATGTAGCCGTTGCTGCCTCGGGGGGGGGGGGGGGGGATTATCCGGCCAAAGTAGGGACGGATTATCCGCCCTGGAATGAAATATCCGAGCCAATAATCCGGCTCGACTTTTGGTTGACGCCGACTTAGGTCCTTAGCCGTTTTTCCTCGAAATCTTGGGGGGGGGGGGGGATTATCCGGTCAGGGATGAATAATCTGGCCAAATAATCCGACCCCATATCTGGTTGACGCCGGCTCAGGTCCTTAGCCGTTTTGCTGAAATCTTGAGGGGGGCAGATTATCCGGCCAGGGATGAATAATCCGGCCCCATATCTGGTTGACGCTGGCTCAGGTCCTTAGCCATTTTGCTGAAATCTTGAGGGGGGGGGGAGGGTGGGATTATCCGGGCAGGGATGAATAATCCGGCCCCATATCTGGTTGACGCCGGCTCAAGTCCTTAGCCATTTTCTTCGAACTGAAAACCTGCACCACTTAAACACACACTTAAATTCCTAATGTTGTTATCTAACACACAAAATATGAGGGATACCAAGTATGCTCTTTCAGTTATCATGGCTTGACAACCTTCTGTAATTTCGTAGGTTAGTCTTATTTTCTTCCTTTATGTTGTATATAATTCTACAACTTTTTAAGTGATCCATAAAAGCCTGTGGGGGGGCTCCCCTACACTAGAAAGCTCCAATACAAATAACTAGAGGTAGATCATAAGTAAAACTTGCACAAATAACCACATAGGAAATATTACCCAGTCAGAACAAAGGTAGTATATAGTAAGCAATCAAACTAAGTAATATGTATTGTTTAACTTCTGCATTTGTGTAAGTACTCTGCATTATTAACTAACAGTAATTACATAGATCAAAATTCTATAGGGTACACACATCATAAAGTCTAAGAACTAAACAGTGCAGACCCATACTAAACAGAG
This sequence comes from Dactylis glomerata, assembly GCA_007115705.1. Taxonomy (NCBI): domain Eukaryota; kingdom Viridiplantae; phylum Streptophyta; class Magnoliopsida; order Poales; family Poaceae; genus Dactylis; species Dactylis glomerata. The sequence continues at coordinate 4,451,962 of QXEO01000545.1, read as the reverse complement.
TAAAAATATCAACAGTAACTATATAGATAAGGTCCATAAAGTTTACCTTAGGTGAGGCAGGCTCACTTAGCGTTGCCTTTTCGAGGGCTCGCTGATGAAGCTGGCATCATCCACTAGTAGTGTGGCTGTCATTTCCTCCCGTTCCACGCCGGGGAGCAAAGAGAGGGCTAGGTTGGCCAGGAGGTTGAATTGGAACTGCACCTCCTCGGTGTTTTCCACCCGGTGCTCCGCAGTGGAGACGAGGAGAGATGCGTCCATCTCCATAGCATCCTGACACATCCGTGCATCCTTGCGTTAGTATTCCATGCGGGAGAACTAGCTCCTGAGCTCCAGATCTGGGTCGTTGTTGACTTTGTGGGACTAGGAGGACGCAGAGGTGAACGCTAAGTGGGAGAAAGGATCCTTTTTTTGACGATGTACGCCCGTTGGCATACATTACTTGTATTCATAAATATACAAGACAGAGTTGGTACACATACAAGCAACACAAAACAAGGAGGATACGAATGGTTGTACTGCTGCAAACTACCATCACCGCAACTACCAAGCACACAAGTCCTTCGCTGTCGCCGGGGAAGAAGAGCAGCACCATCAGTCGGTCCACTTTTAGGCGCTGAAGAAACCTCTAGCCAGGAGGCATTAACGAGCCGCAATAGCCACCAGCCCCGTAAGACTAGATCTAGCCCTATAAGGAATATCGGCTGGGGGAGCCCTCCAAGCCTCTTCAACGCCGGAACCGGGGCCAGCGCAACCCCGCCCTTTAGGCGTCCGGAACCTCCACCATCTTCTGCAAACACGCAATAGTCAATATCGCCGCACTCCAAGAGTAACACATCTCTGCCGCCACGCCATGACACATAGCCAGATTGAAGTCACTCCAACAGCCTGGACTCCACAAGCCTCTCATCGGTGTCATCAACACCACCGACAAGCAGGGGCATGGACTGGGAGACCATTATTCTTAGAAGCATCATCAAATCTGCTCCACCATGACGCCATCAGAGGAACCTAGAAAACCTTGGACAAAAACACACACAGATAAAAACCAGACCTCCCTCCCCCTCACGATGCCAGGACGGCGATTGGAGGGGAAGGGGAGCGAAGGAATCGTCGATGAACTTGGACTGGAACCGCCTCGTGCGGTTATCGCTCGCTGTCTAGGGAAGAAGACAACGAAAGAAAGGATCCTCATGGCCATCACAACTTTGGCGCATTCAGCGCACCCCTTCACACACAAAATGGCTTTTCTATAGTGGTCGTACCCCCATTCCATTTACAAACACCAAATTTTGTATGGCCACACTCCAAAAGGAAAGGTTGCACAAGTCTCCTTCTACAGGGTTTTCTTGCGGAAATCCAATTCAGCACATGGGAGCATATATGCTCCTCCCACCAGAAAAGACATTTCAAAACCTTCAAAAAACCAGAACAAAATTCAACGGTACGTATCAACATTTTATGTGCGCAAGACAAGTTTCATGGAAAGCCGATATTTTTGTGTCTTGTGTAAAAAAACAAAAATAATCTTATGCAATGCGTTTTTTAGCATTTTTTTTTCTTTTTTACACAACACAGAAATGGCATTTTTTTTGTGAAACAACTTTGTGAGAACATAGTATGTAGAGATCTACATGAAAAAAATCTTTTCTCGCTATTTTTTGGCATTTTGAATTTTGTATAAAACATATTTCAAAAACCAGGAGCATTCCTCGTCTCTTGTCTTAGTGCTACAATTGAAAAATATCTTGCTCAACCTACGGAAATATCCAACAACAGAGTTTCTTCAAATAATATTAACTAAAATAATAATAGAAAAGAAACAATTATGATCAATATTAAAACTTTAAGATGACAATATACACTTTAGAGTCATAAGATATTTAGAGAAAACTCTAGAAATACAACATTCTAGAGCTGGATAATTTAGGTGTAGCAGAAGTATCTAGGACTTTTAATTATTGTTAAGAGTGTATTTTAGTTGATGGTTTGCATGGTTGGCAATTGGAACCGACCCAATGCCCTAATAAGCTAAGACAAGAAAGTAAACAAAAAAGAATATCTACCAAGTATAAGAGTACAAAAGGTTATAGGAAGGCCGTAGTAGAGATAATTAGGATACCACAAAACTTTGATGTGTGTTGGGGCCTGGGGTGCACACACTGTCTTTTCACGCATCAAATTCGCATTCATATAAACAATTCAACACAAAAGCACACATTCAACTGACTCAAATTCATTTCCTATTTAATATTGATGAAAACCACAATTTATTTGAGAGCTATGCATAATAACAAACCCAATTATTATTCAAATCCAAAAAGGGTATTCCAGCTACCCTTTAGTTTTAGTTTTCACCCATAGGGTAATCAAAGGATGTTTCCACACAGGAATGTTGGCACATATCTACATACAAGATTTGTTTTGGACTTTTGAAGTGTTTAACTTAGTTTCTAAATTAATATAAAGTAAAAGGAGTATGTGCTCAGGTGAAGAGGGCAAAAACTGCTTGCAACCGCGCCTACATTTGATGGTCTTTGCATCCACACTGAGTGGGCGTTCTGAGAACATACGATGGAGGCGGCGACATCGGCCTGGGACTACCGCCTAAAGACGACGACCTGATCATAGTTTATATACTTGGGTTGTGCAAAAAATACCGAGACAAAGGAAGAGGCTTTTGGAGAGAGGTCGGGTGGGGCCTTTGTTTGGTCAAATTGGTGTGCACTTCTCTTGCCCGCACAACACTTGATCGGCGGGATGATTTTGGATCCATTGTCACTTTCTTCTAAACCGTTCTAGCCTTTTGCTTTTTGAGAAGTAATCAACTTACAAACAAGAAGCAAAAGAAAATGCTACAAGAACATGCCACAAAGCGTAATCCTTTGTAGATATATAAAACTCACGCATCAAAATACTTCTTTTAAGGGAGACATGCCACTTCACACGTGGCTTGCACAGCTGGAAAAAAAAATCAATCACCGATGGCCAACGGTCGGACTAGGACCACCATCAGCGATACGAAACACCAACCACCACAAATTGGTACACATGAGTTGTAGATGTCAATGGTGAAGAAAGGAGTCAGGCAGGAGGTCCAGTGAAAACCCTGACCCCCCAGGTTCATATCATAATAGATGACACTTAGAAAAGCATGTTCTGATTTGTAGACAAAAAGGTAAAGGCAAAAATCTAGAATTTTTCCTACGATAACCATTACGTGAACCCTAAAAATATTTTTGAACCCATCTTTGGTGAGGATCGGGGTTTTACTTTGTCCATTGTGTCATGGGAGGATTTCCACTTCAACAATTCATAGTCTGGATTTAGACGCACTAGTGAATCACAAAGACAAAGAGTTGCAGCAAGCGACAGCAAAGACGAATGCGAAGATGACATGGATGAAACAACCGGCTCGCTCACCTGGGCACGTGTTCACCCTTGGATTACCATTGTGCGGTCCACTAACCCTGGATGGTGCCAAAACAGCGTAAGTTTCCCTCCGTTTGTCATAGCTCCTCAAATTGTTGTTTGTCTTGCCACCGCTACAGATTTTGTATCGGTGCGTATATACCACCCTGTTGTTAAATTACTTGTGGCATTGGTTCAGCTTCTACGCATCTGCTATGAGGTGGCACCCTCATGGGTAACAAGAGGCTGTTTGGTTTATGCCCCAGCATGCCACACCAAAGCAGGGCGTGTCAAAAATTTGGCGACCAATTTGGCCTCCCATGTTTCGCCTGCGGGCGTGGAAACAAAACTAACTTACCAAAAAAAATTATGTGGCATGTAAAATAGGGCTTTAATCCAAACGCTATCCTACACTGCAGTCTGAGTCAACGCCAATATTTTGGTACGGTAACAGCCGGCTGCAATCCAAGTTCAATTCTTGGACAGCCACTATACTCCATTGTCAACCAGTCTTAGATCGATTTCACAGAGGACGTGTCGTTTGCACATACATATGTTTGCAGGCCGTTGCCGAGGAGAAGTTTAAGCTCTGCGTCAACGCGTACAACTCTCTCCGCGCAGTCTTCAAGGCCGCCTCATCCGTTTTGTCCATGGATGGTGTTCTGCAGCTTGCCACAACACTACCAGCTGGGCGATGACCTGGAACGCCCCAAGAACCGTTTCATATCTTGCCAGTACGATGATCTGGGAGGAGATCCAGAGCTTTCCCGTGCATCAGTTGTTTCTTTTTTCAACATTATAATTTGATGATCCGACAAGGTGGAAGTAGGCTGTGTTGTAACATGTACCAGTACAGTTGTACTAAGATGTAAACCGTGATTCATCCAATTTCAATTTCCAGAGAGAAATAGAATGAACACAATTGTGATGAGGGGATCCTTGTGACTCACATTTAGTGAAAGCTTCCTTAATTTCGATTTTACTGTATAGCGCTATCTGTTTCTGTCGAGACAAGATATATCTGATGTGATGTGATTGAAAGCAAAGTTGGTCACAATCATGAGGATGACACCAATAATAGATCCTTGAAACAAAGTTCTCAAGTTGTTAGAACATTCTTCTTCTAACACGCATACACATCAGTCGATCCAATTCTTGCTAAGGTGAACAGAGAAAGAGCAGCTTAATGGTGGGTGGAGACTGAAGCAGAGGCTCTTGCTAAGGTGAACAGAAAGAAGGAGTAAGCGCCTACAAGCAGAGGATGGCGACTGCGGCGGCGACGGAGAAGGCAAATGTGGCGATGAGGAAGGCGAAGTGGACCGCCCAGCTGCGCCTGAACTTGCCCAGGTACCCCTGATGCGGCTCCTGGTAGGGCACCTCCACGTCGGCCGCCGCCACCACCTCCCCTGCCGACTTGAGCATCCGCAGCCGGTCGGCCGCCAGCGCCAGCGTGAGCTTGTGGCAGCGGCGCTGGTAGCGGAACCCGTTGAGGCAGCGGAGGTGGTGGGCGACGGCGGCGTAGAAGGCGAGGTGCGCCAGGGAGAGCAGCCCCGCGGGCGCCCAGAGGTGGCGGCACTGGAGGCGGCCGGGCGGCGAGGTGGCCACGGCGGAGAGGAGCACGGAGAGGACGAGGAGGAAGGCCAGGTAGAGGCGCCACAGCTCCTGCTTCTGCGCGTCCGCGCCGCGCTTCTTCTCGACGGTCTTGTCGAAGTGGAGCTGGACCACGGCGCCCAGGGCCTGCGCCGCCGCGTCGCGGGACACCACGTCCACGCCGGCCGTCCCGATGTACGACGGTGGCGCGTCTCCCGCCGCCGCCGCGCGCATTCCGGTCACCAGCCGGTGGTGCTGCTGGCCCTGCCGATCCATGTGGGATGAGGAGTAGAAGCGAAAGAAGGGGATGAGCAGTGGCGAGGCGTGGGTGTGGATCTTGTCCTGGCCTGAAGCTGATACAGCCATCCAGATAATTTTACAGTGGATGCTTCTCCCATCGACTGTAGCGTGAACACATTCATCATGAGCGTAGCCTAGTGATTAAATTTACATTTCAATTTTTACCTTCTGTTATCTGCCAATCAGTGATGAGATTCAGGAACTGCCAATCACGTGGTGAAGCATCTCCGATCCGTGAGCAGTGGTGTAGCCTAGCCGTGTATGTACGATGCGTGCATACAGTTCACAAATCCCCCAGCGTGCAGCTCATGCTCCATTGCTCCCCGAGGACAATAATGTAGCATTCGTCGATAGCAATTCACTTCATCAGTTGAATGCAACACAAAGCGTCTTTCTGAATTCTGTTTGACCCGTCCTGACGACCCATGTGTGCTCTGAATCGTTAATCTGACAAGTCACCTTTGCCGTTAGTGCTGAGAAGTCACCAACATATTGGTTAAGTAAATCTGAACCAAACATATTGTGTTATTACGAAATATATTCTCTTTTAAACAAATTACAATGTGAATTGACTAGGTAGTCAATTCCTTAGTCACCAATCGTTGCTAATCGAAGAGCTTTCCTTCAACCGTCGTCACCACCATCCACCTAGGCGATCTAGGGTTTCCATGCTGCCACTCCTTCGTCAATAGATTGTTGACCTCCTCCCTCTCCTTTGCTGGAGTGTGCCGAAAGCCTCCATCTACCCGTGGGATCTATAGGTAAACCGTCTTGGGCTTTATGCGGTCCTCTGCTTGGCTCACTTGCCATGGCGTATCTAGCACAAAATGTCAGGGTATTTTAGCAGTGCAATTTTCCATTTAATTAAATTTATTTATAAATTTTTCTATGATATTCAAGCTACATAGAAATTGTAGGGTGGTCCATGCACCACGCCACCACCATGGGCACGCTGTGGACCCTTCTTATGGTGGTGGCAGCGGTGTTGAATAATGGTTCCTTAAGTTTGTACTCCGACCCATGGTGTAAGCGCCATCAAAATTAGCGGCTAGATCGGGTGTACATGAATGTCTTCGGCCATTTCGATAACGCTGGTCAACAAGGTCTCCCGTGACTTGTTCTTCAACTTTGTAGTGGATGCTTCATCAGAACTATTGGCAAAGATTGGGGTGGACATGTTAGCCTTTCCCTATATGCAAGCAAAGTGAGTTGGTTGTGTCTTCAACAGGCATGCGGTGTTGCGGCCGCATTGACACCGATGGTTAGACGATTGACTCGGGCATACATTAGGTTTGATCAACACACCGTCATCTCCTTCTCTCGTCGTTGATCCTTTGAGATCAATGTCACTGGTGCTGCCCAACAGATATCGTGACATCATGGTTACCTATCGTGGATATTAATTTCTTGTTCTAGGGATGACACATTACACAGTGTTGGCAACATTGGTGCGCCATTGATATGTGCAAGATGAAGAACATGGTGAAATCTCAGAGACTGAATTGTATTTATTTTTTCTTTGCATTTGTAATGTAGAGATTTGGCACATTCACAAAATAAACAAGAACAATCTCTTTAGCGTAAACACCATGGCTATTCATTAAGAAGAAGAAACATAATTCAGTTTATAGAAAAATCAAATCAAAAAACCATATACGGAGTAACTTAAATACTCAATATGCGGTCTACTCTCAAATCCCGAAACAACAACACAACGAGACTAAACACAATGGCACCCACAACTTGCTACATTTTGACGATTTCACACATAGGTGCTACAACTGTATCTATAGGAAAAAATTACAATTTACAAGATGATTGGGTTACCAGAATAGAAATTGGCAATAAGATCAAGTTGTAAGAATAGAAATTACTACTCGTATCAAATTAGTACACGATCAAATTCATTATGAACACTCTGTAGAAAAAAAATTCTCACTATGAACACCCTTCAGTAACCGAAGCACAACAGGACACCCTTCGCTCCGTTCGCAGTTAGCTGCCGCCCACGGCGGTTCCGCTGCCCACCGGATCCACCAACCCGCGCCGCCGCTGCAGTTCGCACGCGCCGGCGACATGGCGGGCTGGATCTCCTCGAAGCTCAAGGCCGCCGAAACCCTCCTCCACCAAGCAAGCGCCGCCCCCCCCCCCCCCCCCCCCCCCCCCCCCCCTCCTCCTCCTAACTCCCCCTCTCCCCAGCTTGTCTAACTCCTCACTCCTCTTCTCCGACAGATCGACCAGCAGGCGGCGGATACGCTCGGCAAGTCCTCCTCCGCCTCCGACCTCACCGCACTCCAGCAGCCTTCCTCCTCCGCCGCGCTCCTCGACGCCCCCGCACCGCGCAGGCCGCCACCGGCGACCCCGCCCCCCTCCCTCGGCCTCCGCCTCGCCGCCAAGCGCCACTCCCAGCCCCCCCCTCCGCCCCCCTCCGCGCCCCGCCGCTCCGCCTCCGCCGCGGCGGATCTCTCGGCGCAGGATCGTCCCGGTGGCGGGGCTGCGGGGGCGGTTGAGGCAAAGGTCGAGGAGGATCGGAGGGATCGGGACGAGGTCGAGAAGGGAGGCCCGTCTGACAGCGGGAGCGGGAGCGATGATGATTCGGATGGGTCCGGCAGCGATGATTCGGAGGAGGAGAGGCGGAGGGAGGAGGAGAGGACCCGGAGACGGGCTGAGCGGCTCGCGGCGATGGCTGCGCGAGCGATCGCGGAGAGGGAGGAGGCTGTGGCGAGGCTCGAGGGGGAGAAGACCAGCCTTGAGAAGCTGCTCGCCATGCGCGAAAAGGAGCAGGCACAGGAGGTTAGTCTGTTTGGTGATTTTTTGGTTTAGATTTCTTCTGTATAGATTGAGGGATCCTTGACATGATTATTCCATTACTCAATTAGCAGATTGAAAGAGAATGTTCTAAGCCTTAGCATAGATTTTAACTCAGGTGAGCCATTCGCGGGACTCTCAAATTAGTACATGAGTTCATACATGCTACTCCCTCCGTTCACTACTGTAAGACCTTATAGATTTTCTGATAAATGCATGTATCTCAACGCGTTTTAGTATATGGGTCCACTCGTTTAGATCTGTATCTAGTCTACTTTGAAATATCTAAAAGATCTTACATTAGTGAACATAGGAAGTATTTAATTTTAAGTATGTGGGATAAGTTCAGTGTAACTAGGATGGGCGGTGTTTTGTAAGAACTACGAAGTCAGAACTAGCAGGTGGACATTTAAACAAGAATGACACAATTTGACATTTTCCTGGTGTGCAACTTTATGTTGATCTCAATAATTGCAGCAAGCAAGCTGGCCATGGGATTAGTGTTGCTTCTACATTGTGGTTAGGGATGAAAATGGAGTGGAAACTTTCCGACTTTTCCGCGGAAAAACGAAATGAAATGAAAATATGGAAACGGAAATGGAATTTTGCAAAACGGAAATGGAAACGGAATTGTTTTGGTGGAAGCGGAAACGGAAACGGAACAACGTTTTCCGGTGGAACAGACGCGGAAATGGAATTTCCGTTTCCGACCGATGCGGAATTTCCGTTTTACAATGGTTTTGCATGGTCAATCTAGTAAACCCAATACATGACCTTGTCAAACCAAACCACCTAAACGACCCCTGCTCTATTCCTTGTTACACTAAGTAATCGTGATAGGGTTGGGGATCAAATTTGTCAGTTTACTTGAGTTGCTTGAATTTCTCTACATAATTCAAATGGTTTCTTGGTTCCGGTAATCATCTGCTTTTTGTCCGTGTCTGCGCCGTATTCGGTCCGTGTCTGTTTCCGTCAATATCTTATTTCGTATTTGTTTTCGGAGTTTCTGTATCTATTTCTGCTTGCACGAAAAAATATGAAAACAAATGTGGCACTACTCAGTTCCGTCTGTTTCCGCTCCGTTTTCATCCCTAATTGTGGTAAATAAATCAATGTGAATTATGTTGATGGACTTGCTCTTGCTGTCACTATTCTGTTACTGTGTTGAGTTTTAGCACTGTGATTTGATGCGTATTGCTATACTTTTATTAGCGGGCGTTTTAGTGTATATTTTTCATGGATAAGAAAGTACTTAATGGTCTTGATTGACTAATTGAGTACTTATTTTTGCGACTAATGTTGTCTATTTTGGTTCTTTGCTTGTCTTCTAATGCTCTGTTCCCGCATCTGTTTATTATTATTTATCAGGCTGAGCTGACAACTCAATGTCATATGCTTAAACGTCATGACTCTGCAATATAACTTTAAGTTGTCACATGAGGTTGATTCCCAGAAAACCATCTTTATCAGCAATTTTCTCAACTACTTTCATGTTTCATTTTTAGGCTTCAGAGTTGCAGACTAGTATGATTGAAACCATGGAAGCTACAGAGATAGAGAAACAACGGCATAACAGCACTAGAATGGAAGCCCTTGTACGCTTGGCTGAGCTTGAGGTATGTCCCACCATTCTTTAGAATGCTGCATCCATTTCCTGCTCTGCTTTGCAACAAACATGATGATATGTGTTCTAACTTTTGCCACTGAGAGCATAATTGGTCCTTTGAGATCTTATAATCAGTACAAGAGTCAACAAAGTCCTTACTAAATATCTTTGCAGGTTACAAACGCAGAACTTGCAAAGTCACTTGCCAGGGAACAATGGAATCTGGAAGTTCAAGTATGTTGTGTTTCCTCTTCCATTTTTGTTTCTCTTTGTCAGTTGTTGACCGTCTATCTTGTTATACCATTCCAGTTTCTTTTAGTACCACAAATTATTGTATGCAATTTTTGTGTGGACCACATTTTGTACGTTTGACCAAAACAGTCAGTTGTGGTTTCTAATTTATATACTGTTAAATCATTGCACTACCAAAAATATAGCCTTCTTTCCTTACACTACCTTTTTCTTTATAAATTGAACCAAGCAGTGCATTAATGCTATCTATTTGCTTGTAATCGGATCACTGTGCTATTTAGTTTTAAAAGAATAAGATAATATACTTGTGGTTCGACGATCATTTGTAATCAGCTATTAACTTATCTATCCATTATAGTCGATAACCTTACTATGACATGCTAGAAGTCTAGAACATGTACCTAGCATGGGGGAGTGCAAAGAAATGCCAAAATTTCAAGATTTGATTGTTACAAAATTTCAAGATTTGATTGTTACCTTTCCTATTTATAATGTAGGGGAACTGTCAAAATTTTAAGATTTGTGGATTACTATTTATACTGTAGGGTTCCCCCCTACAGTTTTCTTTCAATAAAAATATGTGTAAGAACTTGTGTTGTATGGTATGAGTGCTAGTTGAATATGAGCTCAATTTTGTGCCTCCCTTTTAAATTTTGGAGGATGCATACATTTGCCGGTGTCTATATCTTGCAGAATACATGTCCCAAATTTTGACATTTAGCAAGGTGAAGTCATCCCCACTTGTGCCATGAGGTCCTGGGTTCGAGCCAGCCTCTCTGCATGGACCCCACCTTATGTGGGAGCTTCTATGCACTGGGTTTGTCCTTTTTAGCAAAAAGGAAGAATATGTGTAGTACGGTATGTGGGGGCAAACCGTAGACATAGGTGGTAGTTGAAGATTAGCTTATTTTGTGCTTCTCTTATGAATTTGGAGAATACTGGCATTTCTACTACCAATATTGTGCAGATTATATGTCCGGGTTCTTGATCGATCAGTTTCCCGAATGCTGCTATTGCCTGAAGACGTAATTGGTTTACTTTGGAGTCTGATGGTCTAGAATGAGTATACTCTACATGTCTACTTACTTATACATAAATACAATTAAGTGGCTGGAGCAAAATAACTGCCATTCCATAGACCCTGGTACTTAAAGTTGGACAAGTAATAGAAATAGAATGTTACATCAATGCTGAGTAGAATTTTAAATTTTGTTTTAATTCACATTTATGTACATGGATTTAGGACTCCATGTTTTGTTGATCTAGGTACACCTTTCACATATGGCTTTAGGCCTCCATAAGCACCAGTTAATAGTGGAAGTTTAAAGGTTAGGGAGCAGGGGCGGATCCAGTGGGATTCTAAAGGGTAGAGAGAGTACTAGCAGGGGTAGAGGGCAACCAGAGTTGACATGAGATGAAGTGGTAACAACGGACTTGAGGGATTGGAATGTACCTAGATATTCTGCTCTTGATAGGACTGCATGAAAATAGCAATTCTATGTGCCGGAATCTTGGTTTACTCGTATTTCCTTTACTTTTTTCCTCTCTCTGTACATAGAGTATGCTCATTCTAGACTATCCCTTAAGTTTGTTTTTCTTTGTATTGTGAGTAGGTTGATCACGTGGCTCAATTTCGAGAAGAAGTTGATTTAAAGACTTTTGCTCAAGATAGTACGTAAACCATTCTTTGGCTTTCTGTTTCATTTGAGCTTTGAACACTTGTTTCTGATTATTAGGCCAAATTGCTATTATAGCTTGTCATTCTTTTCAGGAAGTTTCTCATTAGCTGATAGCACCTGTTTTTTCATGTTCACTATGTAACTCTTTATTGTTCCATGTGCAGAATACAAGAGAAAAATTGCGAAGATGCAGAAGACAAGCGCCCCTTTGGTTGATGAAGTATGTAATCAAATCACATTTGATATTATTGGCCTTTTCATCCCGTACTCTTTATCATTGCATGAGCAGAATATTATGATGTTTGTTAAGCTGTTTCAAAAGATCGACTAAAGAAAGTTCTCCTTATCCTTTCCATTTGTAACTTAGTTGAGATTTTGTCTAGATAGAATCCTTGAGAAGGTTAAAGCTGGAAGGCGAAATTATTGATGCAGAATACACTCAGACCTGTGATAGAATTGTTAGCTTGAAGGACAAGGTATGTTCTCCGGGCTATAGCTTGAAAATCAACAGTTCATTTATTTTTCTTCATATGTTGATCTAGGTAGTCTTTCCAATTATGGCTTTACGCAATAATTGTTCTGTGCTTTAGCATAGTACTGCTCAAGATTCGTTCCAGTGGAGTCCTAACTAGCTGAAATTTTTGAGATCCCATTCAATCTGGTCTGAGACACATAGGTCAAAATTGTCAAGCTTCATGCACTAGCCAACGCAACCAAAAGTCCGAACTGATGGAAAGGGCTAGTACAATCCACATATACACTTCAACACCCCCACTCACGTGTGACGGAAGAAGAGAAAGTCAACACGTGGACACAAAGGGGGGCGACAGCAATTTTACAATGAATTGCGAAAACCAGGACTCGAACTCGGGACCCTGGTCTCTGATACCATGTCAAGCTTCATGCACTAGCCAACGCAACCAAAAGTCCGAACTGATGGAAAGGGCTAGTACAATCCACTTATACACTTCAACAAAATTAACTGTGTTGTTTTGATACTATACACATGTTTCCTTAATGCTTTAGATCATGGAGGAAAAGGACATAATTTATACCTACACAATAATTGAATAATATTACTTATGTTATCTTACTTTTTGGAGAAAATTATTTATCCACATGTACCTTGTAGCATGTCATTCCCAGTATGCACTATCAAGTGCTTTCTTATAGCTAGTGCGATTTGTTGATTTTTTTACTTTTTGCTAGCAAAACATTAGTAAAATTAATCAATTGTCTGCGCTTGGATTGCCTTTTTTATTGATAGGCAAGGAAGATTGAGGAAAACATTGAGCTGACAAGAAGGGACATGGTGCAACCTACAGAGGTGGAAACTGAACTCAAGAAGAGGCTTAATCAACTCACTGATCGGTTGATTCAGAAACAAATGCAGGTTAGTTCCTGAATCGTTATTAGAAATTAATTATATTTTATAGCATGTCTTGGGACTTCAGTGCCTTTTTTTTAGAATGGCTATTAACAGAGAGAGCATGCTTGACTAATCTTGATTGGATATAATTTAGTAGGTTTTGTTAATGTCATTGTCTGCCTGGATAGTGGATCTGTCAATCTTCCTACAAACCATTGGTTGATCTGCTGCTTTAATACACTGCTGTTGGCCTATGTGATGTTGAGATTTAAACGTTTTCTTCCAGGTTGAGTCCCTATCTTCAGAGAAGTCAACTTTGGTACTGAGAATGGAGGTACCTACATGTAAACAAACCCATCGTATTCAAGTCAGCGTAGAAGAAAATACCTTGCAGTCTACGCAGTTAAAATAAATAAATACAAGTCAACTAAATTGTCCATCATCTCCAGGCTGTGTCTAGATCACTCGACAGTAATGCCACTTCTTCAAGCTCGTCGATAGACATAGAAACTGGTACATGGCAACATTCATACTCTTCGCCAAGGCTGCGTGACAGGATACGGACCGGGCAGCAGCATCTGGGGTCCGCGATACGACAGCTTGACTCCATCTTCTCGGCCGGCCACATCTTCTTGAGGCGGAACCCCAGGGCGCAGGTCGGGGCCATGGTGTACCTGGTGTGCCTCCACATATGGGTCCTGTACATAATGTCGTCGCATTCGGCAGTGCCGGACGACACCCGCTCTGGCGCTACCTTCTCTTTGGAGTTGATAAACAAGACTAGCATTTAACCCTGTGATTCTCTCTGTATTTTTTGTTTTCTCTCTGATATATCATAGCCATACGTATAGCTTTATTCCTGTGCAGCGAGGCGTTTGCTTACGCTTGACAGATCAGATGACATTACTGGCTTTGTACGCCATTGGTGAAATGACTTTGGGTGGATGGGTTGTACCTGCCTACTTCAGCATCAACTCAGACAAGAGTCTGACTCGTATATGACGCATGATTTTTCCCCTTGCACATCAGTTCTCTGCAGTCTCTGTCTTCTGCTTAGGTTCCCATTTCATTCTGGCACTGCTCGGTAACGTGTACTTCAGGCACAAGCCAAGTTCGCATCTGGAACGAGCGGAGCCAGATGACTGATTCGAAAAATGTTTTGGCGGCTAATCGTTTGGTCGTAGTGATCCGCAGCGGCGGCGACAGAATGTTGTGAGCCTACGTGTACAGTGAATTGAAGGGTCTGATTGGTTAGGCGCGGCCGGTGTCATGCCGCACGCAGTATCATTATTTGCACCAATAATGCTAACACAACGCCAACACTGTGTAAAGTAGGAGCGTGTTGTGGCCTCAAGCGACCGATCATGCATAAAGGTGATGCGATAGGCGGCGGTTCGGCCGGAAGAGGAAGAAATCAGCGGCCCTATCGTCAACCTTGCATCTATAGCTACCTGGCCGCGATGTCGACCTTCAGCATCTATGGCACCGTCTTTCTTCTCCTTTTGGGAGAGAAGCCAAACCGTGCAGCTCCAGCACCTGATGTGCCTACTGCCGTGGACCTTCCACTGCCTCGATCTGCCGCTCTCCTCACCACTTGCTTTGAGTCTACCTATACGACACACCACTCCACTCGTCCACTCCATATATCATGCACCTAGCTAGCCATTGAATCGTGTTACTCGTACGTCCACGCAAGTTACAACCATTGACTCTTACTCTCACCTATACGGGTGGACATTGGTAAAATGGAACCCCGGCCGCTATAGTTACATCTGGACCGGTGAAAGTGCGCAACTATATGTACATCCCTGGCACTTCCTGAGGGTTAAAACCCATGAGAAGGCGACGTCCACATTTTTTTACTTCTTTTCCTTCTTGAAAGTGTTGCCTCAACAAAGCTCTCTGCTTTGCAAGTGATAGTCCCATTTGTGACCTTTGATTGAACTCGCTAGGACCATTAGCGGAGCCAGATTGCAGATAATGAGTGTACATGACTACAAAAATAGTAAAACTTAACTTGCAATATCAGAGATGTAGTGCTAAATATACATATATTATATAGACATATAGCTTTTCCCCTATAATAATGGGTGTACATTTGTACACCCAAATATAAGCTGGCTCCGCCCATGGCTAGGACTGTGGTGCTCTTTGTTAAGTCTCATGCTTGTTTGTTGGATTATGTTCCACACTGAGCGGTCCATAAACCTGGTATTTTTTTTAAAGTTGTTCATCCAGCTTAATGCTTGAAAATTCGGTATTAATGCTTGATTTTGCTTAAGAACCAACAATATATTCTAGTGCGCATCAATCTATGCGGAACCAGAGATTATCCGACTTCCCCAAAAAAATCCTGAAATCCTGGCACTTGCAATGGCAGGTAGTTACTCTCTCGA
This sequence comes from Dactylis glomerata, assembly GCA_007115705.1. Taxonomy (NCBI): domain Eukaryota; kingdom Viridiplantae; phylum Streptophyta; class Magnoliopsida; order Poales; family Poaceae; genus Dactylis; species Dactylis glomerata. The sequence continues at coordinate 4,436,554 of QXEO01000545.1, read as the reverse complement.
ATTACATATTACCCACTCCTTTTACGCAAGGATAATTTTTTTGTATGAAATTTATTTATTTTACATCGTTTGATATAAATATATTGCCCTTTAACAATTTTTTTTTTGGAAAACAAGTGCAACATAGCTAGGTTCCCACCCGCAAAGAAAAATAGAAACATCATGGAGAACAATCGCAAAGGCCATGTTCTTCTTGAAGTTCTTCGGGAGAGCCTATCTTTCTTCACCTTCAGTGAAAAGTGCTAGCAGACATCCGAAGACAATTCCATCACCTTCCTTAATACACATCCGATTCCTCCACTCCTCTCCTCCAACATGACCATTTTGTGCGAAAATGCAAAGAGCATTGTGTTTTGATGTATTGATAGAAAAATAAGGTTTTTGTACAAGCCCAAGAGAAAACAAACACACCACCAAAAAACTCAACCCAAAGAAGCTAGCCTGGGGAAGCAGTTAGCGAACACCCGACCACCCAAGACGAGAACACGAAAAACAACCATGACACACGTTACAATCGACACCACCAAACTATCCTCAGCCTAGATGACAGCCACACAAATACAAAGGTCAAAGGGCACCACACCCTATACCAAGGCCCTTGAAGGGGAAAGAGAAACTGCCCCGTTCTTGTTCCTAGTTCCTACAAACCAGGTGTCAATTGTTGAAGTTGGTCTATACAGATGAATTTGTCGACTAGATCCCACAAAATCAATTTGCAAGTTCAAGGACCCTAGTGTTTTGTTCTATTGTGAAAACTACCGATTGGCGCGTACGTTCCCCCCATTAAATTTATCCGCGTGCAAAGGTAAGAACACTGAAATGTGCTGCGTTTTCCAAAAGTTCAAAACACGAAACGAATTGGCAGCAATTATTGGAGAGCCACTGAGAGAACCTGGACCCAGCCAGCTCTACGAAAGAGCCAATCCAGAATCTATAGCCACCACTGCACGCCGAGAAGGACACTCACTGTTCCTTCACGATCGACATCTCTTCTCAAAAGCGCGGTCGATCTTTGCACGAAAGGCAGTTCGATCGATCGACGTCGGCTATCGCTTCTGCATTTCCATCACTTCCCCGTTGTGTTTATCTCATGATGCCTTTGCCCTCTTCAGTTTCTGGGGCTTTTGTTTCCCTTCCCATTTCCGTCAAGTAAAGGATCCAGAGTGTATAACTATTTGGCACTGCTTGCCTGCTCGGCATCGTGGACTTCAGCTACAAGCTGTAGCTAGCAGGCGACTGATTCAAAACATGTTTCATGTTTGGGTTGGGCTGCTAGGTTTTCCTGTAGTGATCCACAACAGCGACAGGATGTCTTGTGCGTACGTGGATGTAGCGGAAGCGGAACAATAGGGGTTTGATTGGTTAGGCGCCGCCGAGGCCGATGCCATGCCAGTATGCCACACACAATATATATCCATCATGCATTATTTGCACGCTAACACAGTAAGCACTAAGCACTAAGCAGAGAGTATGCTGTGGCAGCCAGCGATCGATCAGGCATAAAAGGCGGTGTGATGTGGTAAGCGGCGATTCGGCGGGGGAGGAGAATCCGCGGCCCTATCGTCAACCTTGGCATCGCGCCGGCGTCTCCAACTAGCCTCGACGGCGACCTGGCATCTATCTATGGACTATGACACCGTCTTTCTTCTTCCGGTCCGGCCGGGGATCGATCCAGAAGGCCAAATCGTGCAGCTCCAGTGCTGTGCAGCTGTGCCTACCGCGGACCTTCCACTTGCGCTGAAAATCCTGAACCTACGTGATACTATTGGAGCTTGATTGCTCTGAACTGCCATGTCGATCTTTACCCTCAACCACAAAGGAAGCAGCGGCGTCAGGTTACTGGGCGCGAGTGTGCAGCTATCCTGAACCGTTGACACTTGCGGTCGCCGGGAATCATATATATTGTGAGCTCTCTGATGTGCCGAGAACACTGATATATGCAATGCATGTATCTGTGAAGTCCAGAAAACTACGGGCACTTATGTGTTCCCCTTCCACGCATATATGCGGTAAAAGCACAGAAACATGCATCCTGCATTTTACCGGCCCCGAAAACGAAATGCACACGCGATTATTGAAGCTTGTCAATGTCGCGGCGAGATTCTAGCCAGCCAGCTCGATCTAAAAAGAAGATCTACTAGAATCTAGCCACTCGTCGCGCCGAGATGGACGCACTGTTCATCCGCGTCCATGCGTGATCGATATACATCACTGAACCTTTTTAAAGCTCCATCTTTGCACGAAAAGGCAGCTCGATCGGATATATATGATCGTCTCTGCAGCATTCCTACCACTTCTCGTGTCTCGTATCTCTTGCCGTCTTCCATAGACCATGGATGCGAGTGTGCGACGGGGACGCGCGCGTACGTGCACCACAAGGAATAATCCATCCATCCATCCAGCACTGCTGATCTTGCGGTCATGTCAAGACGTGCGACCGCCCCACCCACGGGAAATATCAGCCGGTGAGCCCACGCACGCAGCAACATGATTCTCTGAATGTGTATTCGATCGATCGATCGAATCCTTTGAGTTAATTCCAAAAAACCACCACATTTGTGCGGAAAATACTTAGAACCACCGATATTCAACAAAATTGTAAAAAATCACCGGTTTTATATGAATTCGTTGCAATGTGCATTGATTTATGTTTAGCCGGCTTAACACGATTTCTGAAAAGTAGACCCCACTGTCAGTGCTGACGTGGCAAGTAGATACCTACAGATTCTAGGCAAATTTACAAAAAGGACCTCCCTATATCTTATCTTCTTGTTTTGTATCCTTTCTTTTTGCTTTTTTATTTCCTGTGCTCCATGCCGCTGTCCTCCTATGTTCAGCACACCGCGCCGGCCGCTGCGGTGCACGCCGCCGGACTTGCTCTGCGCGCTGCCACAGGTCTCCTCTGCTGGGCGCGCCGCCGCCGGTCTCCTCGGCTAGGCGTGCCGCTGCCGGCTGACGTTGCTGCGCGCGCCGCCGCCGGTCTCCACTGCTAGGTGCGCCACCGCCGACCAAAGTTGCTATGCGCGCCGTCGCCGGCATCCCTTGCTGCGCGTGCCCACCGCCAGCATCCCCGGAGCTCGCCTGCGTCTTCCCATGGCCGCAGCTCTCGCGCCCCGCTTGGCCGGAGCTCGCCCGCGCCCATGGAAGCGCTTGGCCGGAGCTCGCCAGAGTCCTCCCATGGCGCCCTAGAGCTCGCCAGCGCCCTCCACTGGCCGCAGCTCCCATGTGGAGGTTGGGGAGGATGGGTCCCGGCGGCGGCAAGGTGGCCGGCAGCAGCTCACATAGTCAACGTCGTCGCCCCTTCTTCTCCGTGGCCGGCGCGGTCTCTCTCGTCCCTGCATGGCCGGAGATTGTCGAAGCCCTCCCATGGTGGGCCGGAGCTCGCCGCGCCCGCCCGCGCCCTTGCCTGGCCGGAGCTCCTAGGCCGGGGACGGAGCCGAGGGCGGCACCTATGGCCGGGGGCGGCGCTGACGGCCGGGAATGGAGGAGGGGCGGCGCTGGTTGAGTGAGCCCCAACACATTGCAGTGAGAGAGGAAGAGGAAGAATCTGACAAGTGGGTCCCTTCTAAAATTTACAAAGACACCCCTAATAGTTAGGTCTGTTTAATTTTTGACCTTAGTACAAGCATGTGTGTCACATCAGCACTGACAGTGGGGTCTACTTGTCAGAAATCGTGTTAAGCCGGCTAAAAACGCGAATCAGTGCACATTGCAACGAATTCGTACAAAACCAATGGTTTTTTACAATTTTGCCGAATATCGGTAGTTCTAAGTATTTTCCGCATAAATGTGGTAGTTTTTTTTGGAATTAACTCAATCCTTTGCGTCCGTCGCTTTCCTCCCTTGTTCGAATCCATCCCATCCGTGTTGGATTAGGACGACAGCGCGATGTTCCCGCCACCAACGGCGGCGAAAAACACATTGAAAATTTGGAAATCTAAGCTTCGTGGAATGTATATCGGCCCCACAAGGCAAGCTGGGTGGATCGAGGATATCTAGTCTAGCTTTCTATGATCATATCGTTCTAGTTCTAGTAAAAAGAGGTGGGTTCTGCTGCGACTGCCAGAGCACAGAGCAAGGCTAGGATTCACTAGTTCAGTACAAGCAGTTCCTTGTATGTCTACCGCTGGGCGAACAGATATTTAGCTGCCTCAGTCTGTTGCCTTTCTGAAAAGAAATCTATCTAAGCTTTAAGCTTAGTCAAGAGCGAGCGATTTGAGACCACCTGCCGTTTGTTCCTTCATCGGATGGTCGCGGGGTGGGCCAGCTTGGTTCTCTTCACGATGCTGCTGGGCCAGGCCTTGCTAGCTGTTTGGCATACCGCTTTGTCACCGGCTAAATTTTATGCGTGTTCGTTTCTCTGCTGTAGCCGTCCAAACATAAATACAAGCGATAAAAATATTCTTCTTCTCTGATATTCCCCGATCCTTTTCTTCCTCCCTTGATCTGCATCTCGGAGCGGTTGTCCTGCTCGACGACCTCACGGAAGACCGAATCGACGACGATGTGACTGTCGATGCGGAGGAGAAGTGGAGGGACCATAGCAGGACAACAGCCTCCCCGCGATCTCTACAGGAGGGGTCCAGCTCCATGCGTCGGCGCGCGGCGTTGCCCCGCGTGGTGCGCGAGATTCATGGCGTCGAGACTGGCCGGGAGGTGGAGCAGGCGGCACGAGGTGGTCGGCTGCTTGCCAGCTTCGATGCACCGGGTGCGGAAGTGGAAGGTGGATAGGCTAATGGAGAATTGGAGATGATCTAGAAGGCCGGGTCCCTTGGTTGACACACCAGCACGCCCGCCGCCGCTCCCGCTGCTATGTCGTCATGTCCTCCACTAGCAAGAAGCCTGATCTGCTCAAGGAACCCCAGTCGAGATGCATGTTGCTCCTCCGTCAACCTACTAATTTAAGGTATATTCTGTACCCGACCTTATTTGCCATCACTGACGTAGATGCGGTCAACATCCACTAGTGGAAAAAGGGTCTTTGGCCTAGACCCTTTAGTCCCGGCCTCCATCTGGGCCGGGACTAAAGGCCCAGCCACGTCGCCCCAAATTCGCCAGCCGCCCGGGAGGATTTAGTCCCGGCCCGTAACAAGCCTTTAGTCCCGGTTTGAGATACAAACCGGGACTAAAGGGCTACGCGGTGTGCAGCCCGCATGTGCGCACCCTTTAGTCCCGGTTTGTGTCTCAAACCGGGACTAAAGTCCTCTGCCTATATATAACTGCAGCCCCTCTCTCCCCTCTTCCTTTCATTTTTTTGGATGAAAGAGTGTGGGTGTGTGCTAGCTCACCTTTTTGCTTGGATGCACTAGAGGTGTTTGTTGAAATGTGTGTTAGAGCGATGCCGCTTCAGTTCACCGAACACAACTACGATATGAGGTGCCCGAGCCACGCTTAAGCCTCTTCCTCTTTATTTCCACTTATTCTAAAAGGTTAGCAACTATATTTCCTCGTTTAGACCGTGCGGTGCTAATTTTTAGGATCGTGATTGTGTTTGATATACTGTTGCATGACGCAGATGAGCCATCCATGGATGTACGGTGATCGACGCACCACCGCTTACAGAGAAGGCGTGCATTCTTTTCGAGATGCGGCCGATGCGAACAAGCATGGTGGTGGCTATATGTTTTGTCCATGTGTTGAATGTCGAAATGAGAAGGATTACACTTCCTCAAGAGTCATTCAGAGCCACCTGCTTCGGTCCGGTTTTATGTCGGGCTATAATGTTTGGACCAAGCATGGAGAAAGAGGGGTTATGATGGAAGACGACGATGAAGAAGAAGAGAACGATGATGACAACTACCGATCTATGTTCCCTGAGTATGCTGATACCGCAATGGAAGACAATGAAGAAGAAGATCAGGGTGCAGAACGGGAACCAGATGAGCCCGCTGATGATCTTGGCCGGGTCATTTCTGAAGCACGGCGAGGCTGCGACACAGAAAAGGAGAGGTTGCAGTTCGAGCAGATGTTACAGGACCACAACAAATTGGTGTACCCAACTTGTGAAGATGGCCAGAAGAAGCTGGGTAGCACACTGGAATTGCTGAAGTGGAAGGCAGAGACCGGTGTGACTGACTCGTCATTTGAAAAGTTGCTGGTACTGATGAAGAAGATGCTTCCAAGAAAGAACGAATTGCCCGCCAGCACGTACGAAGCAAAGAAGCTTGTCTGCCCTCTAGGATTAGATGTGCAGAAGATACATGCATGCCCTAATGACTGCATCCTCTACCGCGGTGAGAAGTATGAGAATATGGATAAATGCCCGGTATGCACTGCATTGCGGTATAAGATCAGAAAAGATGACCCTGGTGAGATTGAGGGCGAGCCACCCAGGAAGAGGGTTCCTGCCAAGGTGATGTGGTATGCTCCTATAATACCACGGTTGAAACGTCTGTTCAGAAATAAAGATCATGCGAAGTTGTTGCGATGGCACATGGAAGATCGTATGAAAGACGATAAGTTGAGGCACCCCGCGGATGGTCGGCAGTGGAGAAAAATCGAGAGAGAGTTTCCGAGATTTGCAGGTGACGCAAGGAACTTATGGTTTGGTCTGAGTACAGATGGCATGAATCCTTTTGGGGAGCAGAGTTGCAGTCACAGCACCTGGCCCGTTACTCTATGTATCTACAACCTTCCTCCTTGGTTGTGCATGAAGCGGAAGTTTATTATGATGCCAGTGCTTATCCAAGGTCCAAAGCAACCCGGCAACGACATTGATGTGTACCTAAGGCCATTAGTTGATGAACTTTTACAGCTGTGGGCCGAACCAGGTGTACGTGTGTGGGACGAGCACAAACAAGAGGAATTTGACCTTCGAGCGTTGCTTTTCGTAACCATAAATGATTGGCCTGCTCTTAGTAACATTTCAGGACAGTCAAACAAGGGATACAATGCATGCACGCACTGTTTAGATCAGACAGAAAGTATATATCTGGAGAAATGTAGGAAGAATGTGTACCCGTACAATCGTCGTTTTCTTCCACCCAAGCATCCCTTAAAGAAAAAAGGCAAGCATTTCAATGGCAAGGCAGAACCCCGGGGGAAGCCTGTCATCCGTACTGGTGCTGAAGTATTTGATATGGTCAAAGATTTAAAAGTAATCTTTGGAAAGGGTCCTGGCAGCCAACCTGTTCCTAACGGCCCTGATAAGCGCGTACCCATGTGGAAGAAGAAATCTATATTTTGGGAGCTACCCTATTGGGAAGTCCATGAGGTCCGCTCCGCAATCGACGTGATGCACCTGACGAAGAATCTCTGCGTGAATATTCTAGGTTTCCTAGGCTTGTATGGGAAGTCAAAAGATACACCGGAAGCACGGGAGGACCAGGAACGTCATAAAGGAAGAGATGGCATGCATCCAGGGCAGTTTCAAGGGCGTGCCAGCTACGCTCTTACTAAGGAAGAGAAGGAAATCTTCTTTGAAGTCCTTTTCAGTATCAAGGTCCCGACTGGCTTCTCGTCGAATATAAAGGGAATCGTAAATATGAAAGACAAAAAATTCCAAAACCTAAAGTCTCATGACTGCCACGTGCTTATGACGCAATTGCTTCCGGTTGCATTCAGGGGAATTCTACCGGAAAATGTTCGACTGGCAATTGTGAAGGTATGTGCATTCCTGAATGCAATTTCTCAGAAGGTAATCGATCGAGAAAGTCTATCAGGGTTACAGATTGATGTGGTCCAATGTCTGGTCAGCTTTGAGTTGTTGTTCCCGCCATCCTTCTTCAATATAATGACACACCTCCTAGTTCACCTAGTCGAAGAGATTAGAATTCTCGGTCCTGTGTTTCTACACAATATGTTCCCCTTCGAGAGGTTCATGGGAGTCTTAAAGAAATATGTTCGTAACCGTGCTAGGCCAGAAGGAAGCATCTCCAAGGGCTATGGAACAGAGGAGGTCATTGAGTTTTGTGTGGACTTTCTTCCTGACCTTAAGCCGATTGGTGTTCCTGAATCTCGGTATGAGGGTAGGCTGACAGGAAAAGGCACACTAGGAAGGAAAGCAAAAGTATGTATGGACGGGCATTCTTTCTCTCAAGCACACTACACAGTTCTACACAATTCCACCGTGGTGGCTCCGTATATCGTGAGACACAAGAATATTCTACGCTCCGAAAACCCGGGAAAGGCTGACTCTTGGATTAAAGGGGAACACGAGAAGACTTTCGGTAGTTGGTTGCAGACACATCTCATGAATGACGACACCGTTGGAGATCAGCTGTACTGTTTGGCCAGGCCACCATCTTCGACTATATGTACTTTCCAAGGGTACGAGATAAATGGGAATACATTTTACACGGTTGCCCAAGATAAAAAGAGCACCAACCAAAACAGTGGTGTCCGCTTTGATGCAACAGACGAGAATGGGCACTGTTTGGAAACATATTACGGGTACATAGAGGAGATATGGGAACTTGACTATGGACCTACTTTTAAGATCCCTTTGTTTCGGTGCAAATGGGTGAAGCTGACAGGAGGCGGGGTAGTTGTAGACCAAAAGTACGGCATGACAACAGTGGATCTCAACAATCTTGCGTACATGGACAAACCATTCGTCCTAGCCAACGATGTCGCTCAGGTTTTCTATGTGAAGGACATGTCTACAAAAACGAGAAAAAGAAATCAGCAAAAGAAGACGTCGTCCGATGAGCCAAAGCGCCACATAGTTCTTTCAGGGAAAAGAAACATCGTGGGAGTAGATGACAAGACAGACATGTCAGTAGATTATAATAAGTTTCATGAAATTCCGCCCTTCAAAGTGAAGACTGACCCAAGCATCCTACTGAATGATGAAGATTCTCCATGGCTACGACCTAGAAGAAAACAGAAATAATAGATAGGATTGTTGGTGCAATAATGTAATAATGTATTAAATCTTTTATGTAATGCATGATGAAGATTCTTCATGGCCTCAACCCCGTTCAGTGCAAAATAGTTTTAAATTGAAAAATGGAAAAATAGTTAATACTTAGGATAGTTATAATAATGTAATTTGAAAATAGAAAATAGTTTTGAATTATTTATTCAATTTCAAACACTTTTCATTTTTATAGTTTTATCAAATTCTCAAATATGCAAAAAGAATATTAATAAACATAGTTTTTAATTGAAAATGGCAAAATAGTTAATACTTAGGATAGTTAAAATAATTAATTTTGAAAATAGAAAATAGTTTTGAATTATCTATTCAATTTCAAACACTTTTCATTTTTATAGTTTTGTCAAATTCTCAAATATGCAAAAAAGAATATTAATAAACATAGTTTTTAATTAAAAATGGCAAAATAGTTAATACTTAGGATAGTTAAAATAATTAAATTTGAAAATAGAAAATAGTTTTGAATTATTTATTCAATTTCAGACACTTTTCATTTTCAAAGTTTTATCAAATTCTCAAATATGCAAAAAAGAATATTAATAAACATAGTTTTTAATTAAAAATGGCAAAATAGTTAATACTTAGGATAGTTAAAATAATTAAATTTGAAAATAGAAAATAGTTTTGAATTATTTATTCAATTTCAGACACTTTTCATTTTCAAAGTTTTATCAAATTCTCAAATATGCAAACAGATAACTATTTATAAAACCAAATAAAACAAAAAACAGAAAATAGGCCTTTAGTCCCGGTCCGTGCCACAGACCGGGACTAAAGGCCCTGGCCGCTGAAATCCCCGCCCGAGGCCTTTAGTCCCGGGCGGTGGCTCAAACCGGGACTAAAGGCCCCCCTTTAGTCCCGGCCTGAGCCACCGCCCGGGACTAAAGGTCCCGGGGTATAAATTTCGCTTTCTTCCCCGCGCCGCCCCAGCACTTAGCCGTTTCGCGCGCGAGGAGAATTTGGACGCCGCCAGGCTGCCGCTCTCGCCGCCGTTCAGTGCGCCGTCGTTCACCGCGCCGCCATCCACCGCGCCCCCGCGCCGCCGCGCCCCCGCGCCGCCGCGCCGCCTGCAGCCGCCGCGCCGCGCCTGCAGCCACCGCGCCGCCTGCAGCCACCGCGCCACCTCGCCGCCGTTCGCAGCCACCGCGCCACCAGCCGTCAGAGGCCGCAGCCACCTGCAAGGTTTTTTTTCAAAAAACTTTAATTTGTTAATTAGTTAATTAGTTAATTAGTGTTAGGGTTAGGGTTAGATATAGTTAGAATTTAGTTTAGTTAGCTATATATTGTTAGGGTTAGGGTTAGATATGATATAGAATTAGTTAGAATATAATTAGTTAGAATAGAATTAGTTAGAATAGAATTAGTTAGAATTGTTATTATTTTAGTTAGATATAGAATTATTTAGAATAGAATTATTTAGAATAGAATTAGTTAGAATAGAATTAGTTAGAATAGAATTAGTTAGAATAGAATTAGTTAGAATAGAATTAGTTAGAATAGAATTAGTTAGAATTGTTATTATTTTAGTTAGATATAGAATTATTTAGAATAGAATTATTTAGATACATATAGTTAGAATAGAATTATTTAGATACATATAGTTAGAATAGAATTATTTAGATAGATATAGTTAGAATAGAATTATTTAGATACATCTAGTTAGAATAGAATTATTTAGATAGATATAGTTAGAATAGAATTATTTAGATAGTTATAGTTAGAATAGAATTATTTAGATAGTTATAGTTAGAATAGAATTATTTAGATAGTTATAGTTAGAATAGAATTATTTAGATACATATAGTTAGAATAGTATTATTTTAGAGATAGTATTATTTTAGATATAGTATTATTTAGTTAGAATTGTTTGCAAATAGAATAGAATTATTTAGTTAGAATTTATTTGCAAATAGAAAATGAATTATTTTGCAAATAGAAAAAGAATTATTTTGCATCATATATAGTTTGTTAGTTTATTAGTTAATCAAATGTTCGTTTTTTGCAGAACTATGGATCCACATAGCAGGAACCTCGAAGAGGAAGAACTTATCGAAGATATAATCAAAGACGCCCCCGACGTTGAACCTGCTGAATCTCCGTCGTCATATCTAAACCCCTCCGGAGATGGAATGGAGGTTGATCGACACGAAGATGAAGCCGATGGGGCCGGAGATAGCTCCAATGACGGAGAAGGTGATAGCTCCACTGATGGAGAAGCCGGTGGAGAAGCCGGTGGAGAAATAATAAAGTCCGGCGAGGTATACATATGAAGTTCGACAATCACTTGTAATATGTGAAAAATATTGGAGATAGCTCTATATTGTATACATATACATTCATTTGACGAATGTTTCTCCCTCTTAGGCCTCCACATCGAGCAAAGCTACGAAACGAGGCCCGACTAAAAAGTTGGACGCACGGACGCATTACACCTTTGAGGTGATATTGCCTACGGGCGAACCAAAGCTTCCTAAGAATGCTGCTGACACATTCAAGAAGCAATGCGGAGTTCTCGTTAGGGATCACGTCCCGATCAGCGTTCGGGAGTGGAACAAGCGCAAAGGGGCAGCCGATAGTGACTATGTCGCCGAAAGGTACAAAGATAATCTTTGGAATGATATCATGTCACATTTCAACCTGCCAGAATGTGAGAATGAAGACGCCGCAAAAAAACTGAGGGCCAAAGTCAAGCAGTGGACTCTAAAGAAGATGGCCGAACTGTTCCGTAGCTGGAAGAAGAAGCTATGGAAAGACTATCTGAAGACAAAGAAAGTGCCAGTATTCGAGGGGTATCTAGCCAAGCAGGCGAATCACTGGAAGGCATTTCAGGAGTACAAGCAGTCAGAAGATGCCAAGGCATTATCAGAAAAGAACAAGAAAAATGCCGACAAGAAGAAATATCACCACACGCTGGGGCCAGGGGGCTATGAGACTGCCATCCCAAAGTGGGATAAGAAAGAGCAAGATCTGCTAGCTAAAGGCATCGTACCTGAACCCATCCGTGATGAGTGGGAAATGAGAGCAAGGAATTGGTTCCTTGCGCATGGTGGTTCGTACGACGAAGAAACAGGGGACCTCATCTGCAGTGGCGGTCTTAGGATACCCAGGGAGAATTGGAAAAAGATAGTGAAAGAAATTAAAGAGGGAAAAAGACAGTTCACTGCAGATAGAGAGAAAGATTTGCTCACACTGGTCCTCGGCAATGACGAACATGGAGGACGAACGCGAGGCTTCGGTCCTTCTTACCCGTGGTGGCTTGGGTTTGCCAGAGACCAAGACACTTACAGAAGCCGGGCGAGAGCAAAGAAGCGACAGCAGGATGAGGAGAATGACAAGTTCAACCAGTTGCTTGCCAGGCTTAACGAGCAACAGAAGCAGATTGACGAGCTTAGAGGAGTAGCGCGCCAGGAAGATCCTGGACTCGATATTATCGGCGCCCCATCTAAGCGGAAAAGCAGCGTGGCTGAATCTGAGGCCCCGCCCGACGATGCACGAAGAATGATAGAGGGCGGTCCCGGCTACCCCGTGGATGGAATCAAGGAGTCAACATCATGTGAACTCCATCAGAAATTCAAGAACATATCCATGAAGGTGGCCGTCGGACAAGCTTTACCTTCTGGCCCTGATGCACGCTGGCATGGCCGTGAGATTCCAGCTGGCTTTGCTAAAGTCGGGGTGGATGAAATCATGGCGGGGTTTCATGATATGGAGCTCGACATGGCTGGACCCGAAGATGAGAGGACACTCAGAGAAGTACTGGGTGGAGTCATCCTATGGGACAAGAACTACATCAAGCTTCCAGGCTCGGCCCCAAGGACAACACCGCCTCCGAGTCGTCGCAAGTCACCTACACCTCCATCACCTCCAAGCCCTCCACATGACGACGGCCACCACAACACGAGTCCATCTCGATCACCGCCGCCGGACTTGGGTCGGCCGTCTCCGCCGCCGCCCGCTAAGGATACTAAGCGGAAGCGTGCCAGCAAGAACGCTCCGTCCATGAGTTCTAAGCGATGGAGCTCCCCAAAGCGCAAACTGTCGCCCCTCCCAAAGGTACCTCATGCTAATCTTCCTATCAGACCTTATGATCGTACCGACGAGGAAAACGCCAGGATAGCAAAGGAACATTATGAGGCGCAGATGAAAAAGAAGGAACCCGAGCCCCGCCCGGAATACACCGAGAAGCAAATAGCATATGCAAAATACTTCATGACCCTTCCATCACAGTATGACTTACACCATAAGCCTGACGACTATACACGCACATTGCAGAAGGAAGGGCAAAAGAGCAAGTCACGTGCAAGTGCAAGTGCAAGTGGGAGCAAATCAAGTTCAACTACAAGCAAAATAAGATCAGACGTTCCTCGGCTTGGACAACAGGCCAAACAGTCGATCCCACCCCTCAGGGTGTTACCCGAGAATGTTCCCTCTCTGGTGCAGGGGCAAGATTTGGGATTAGCAAAGAAGTGGGCGGATGAATGGGGTATCCCGGTTGAAGTCATTCTGGCTTCCCAAGACGACGTGGTACCCAAGGCTGTGGTAGCCCCTAAGCCACAGTTTGTCATGGGAGCGCCTTTGGTCAGCAAAGATAAGTTTGATGATCTCCCAACAAATATGCGTTACTTGCATACATGGTACTTAAGTGAATCAAAGAAAGGGAGAACGATGATCGTGGCGCTTGTCCCACGGGAGTACTACGGCCGTCCCGAAGACATCCATATCGACTTTGATGAACTCTTCCAGATGTACAATGCCGACGCCCTCGACAAATCGCTTATGAGTTGCTATTGTCTGTAAGTTTTTCAATTCGTTGTCTACATATAACTTGTTCAATTATTTCAATTCATTGTCTACATATAACTTGTTCAGTTATTTCAATTCATTTTCTACATATAACTTGTTCCGTTCTGACTTGTACTCTATTATGCAGAATGAAGATTCTGGAATGTAAAAGTAGGAACATCCTAAATATTGGGTTTATTGACCTAGATAAAATACATATAAAGACGCTAACTGATAACCCCAAGGAGACGGAGGAAAACCTTCTAAGGTTTCTAACAGATCAAAATTACTGTGACCACATACTGTTTCCATACAACTTCAAGTGAGGGTCTTACTCTGTTGTGTCCATTCACTTATGAGTGTAATTGATAAGTTACTGACACATATATATATACATGTGCAGCTACCACTGGATTCTGTTGGACATTCAAATTGATAAGGGAAGAGTTGATGCCTTCGACCCATTATCGAGACCCTTGGAACAGTTCCAAAGCCTGCAGGACATGCTCCAAGGGTAATTTCAATCATTCTTGCGCTCTATCGGTCTCTTTCGATGATTTTCTGATATATCAATTAATGAAAAACTTAGCAAATCATTTTCCTTGTCGGGCAGGGTTTGGAAGCGGTTCAAGTGCGTGACTCCCGGTATCCGGCATGAGAAGCTGACCTTTAGAGCGGCTCAGGTAAGTAGTAGTATGATATACTTCTATTTTCAATACTTTTGTAATGCTAGATTATTATTTTGATTATATATATTCTATTCTCGTAAAGTGCGACCAGCAGCCACGGGGGACGCATCTATGTGGATACTATGTTTGCGAGACCATTCGCACGTTTACCTCTGAGCACAAGGATTACAGATACGATGTAAGCAATAAACATTCACACCTCTATTTTTACTCGTCATTCTTTGTTATCATGATTGATATTCATATTCATCTCCTCTTCTTATATAGTACACGGCCATGCGGGAGAAGTACCTACCAGAGCAACGCGCGATTGCTGTTGCAGAGGAGCTGGCGACCTTTCTGAGAATAGAAGCTATAGACGACAAAGGACGATTTAGTGTAGCTAGGGGCCATTACTGATGTTGGTCCATGTAATCGAATAGACGGGCTCTAGTCCCGATAATTCTGATCTCCATATAATTGTATATATATGCTCGCTTGTAAGATAAGTTAATCTTATATATATGCATAAACTAATTCCCGAACACGCACCAAACGAGGCATCACGTTAATCACCCGAACACCTAAAACCCTAGAACCCCTAAACCCTAAAAACCCTAAAGTAAAAAAGCAAAATCTGTAGATGTCTTTAGTCCCGGTCTGTGTTACAAACCGGGACTAAAGGGTCCTGGCCCTGATTCGCTCCGAGATGCCCACGTGGACACCCTTCAGTCCCGGCTGGTAAGCGGGCCGGGACTAAAGGTTCAGCCTTTAGTCCCGCGGCTGGGGTCCCGGTTTGCAAACCGGGACTAAAGCCCCTTACGGGCCGGGACTGGAGGCCCCGTCCCCACTAGTGATCAAGCTGTGCCTCTTGGAATTGCTGGCATGAAACTTGAGCAGAGGTTTGACCTGCTGCTCCATCTGTAAGTTCTTTCCCATAAACGACGCCGTGCTATGCAGGCTTGGAGCGGGCGTGCTGGCAAATGGTGCTGCGCGGTTACATCGCGAAGCCAGCAGGCAGGGTGATTGCTGCAAGTCGATGACGCATGTTGACAACCACATCTGCAGGAACAGCGGCAAGATGTCTGTTCTTATTTATGGAGTATTTGTTATAACTGTTTTCTTAAAATACGTAGGAATTAATTGATCTGTTTTCTTGAGCTGAGCATGTCCTTTAACTATTGATGCACCTTTATCACTGTTTTCTTATGTATTAATCGGTATGTTTTATGGAGCTAAGCATTGTTCTTTAACTACCGTAACATGGTTGTATAATCTCGTGAGAGATGGGAGGCTTGGGATCAACATGTAACATAGGAGTATGAGTATCTGACAATCATGAATTCATGACATTTGATGTAAGTGATTGCCTGATTCCTTGATCTGCAGACTTGAAGAACTAATTTAGTCGTACCAATGGAATAATGCAGATTTAATTAATCAGCTGCAAGGATAAATTCCTTGATGTATTGTCCTATCAAGAATTAATACTATAAATATAATGGGACCAATGTAGCAAACATTTCAAATTTACATCTTTCAATTTAATTCGTACAGTATTCCATCCAAATATGTCTCCCTTATTCATGTGGAGAAACAGTCTTAAGTACGACGGTAATGGAATGGCCATTACAAATTGTAGTAATTTTTTTTCTAGACAGGTAAGCTCCTTTCAATCAGTGACTTTGATATAGCATAGGCCTGAACATGTTGGTTGGTTCGATGTCTAACATATGTAATTTTGAGGGTAAGTGTTTCTGTTATCTTCAACAAGATTTTATTTTTAACTTTTGTCCCTTCTTTGTTCTAATTTCTTGTTTTTTCAAGAATGCCTATTTGTTCTAAATCTGATTTGCACCTTTGCCATGACTACGTTGGGTGGTCGCCGGCTGGAGTAGATGTTTTGATGTTAAAGTGCAGTACTTCTTAGATCATATTAAGTGCATGGACCCCATACTAAATAGCTTATCCCTAGAATTTGTGTAGTTGAGGAGTTATCCAGCCTGCATATTGGTGTTTGGAGCTCATTAACATAGATTTATGGATGTTCTAGACGAGCTACAAATTATAGCTTTCTTTCTATTTTAAGTTTGTTTAGAGTTTCTTATGATAGGTGCTCTCTTCATACACTTTTAACTTTTTTAATCTTCATAATCATAATTAGAAACCGTAGACTATGTGGTCAGCACATACCATTTCTTCAAACTGTCGGCAGGAACAGGACAATTTGCCATCATTATGTATATTACATTGCACTTTCAATTGTTTTTTAGAACAATAGATTTTATAATCTTTCAATTCGCCGAAAATAAAAATGATATTTTTTGGTAATTTTTATTCTCTTGGAGTGGAGGTTTAATCTTTTTGACATAACCAGCAATATTAGTATATGCTTAAATGTTCCTATACTAGCTGTGAAGGTGCTTGCACCATTGTTTGTAACTACCTTCTAACTGTGGAGTGTGCACAGTATATATTTTGTCTGAAAAATTGTATCTTTACTCCATGATGCCTTAATCATCTATGTGCGTGAGTGTTGCTTCATTGAAAGCTTAAAATTATGTTCTTTCTTACTAATGGGAAATGGAATGGAAATTTTGAGTAAATCTGGTTACTCCCTTTTCCATTGATTGAATTATGTCGGATATTCTGTTTCATTATTTGCCAATATATTTTGCGCATTTTTATTTGGTACTGGTGCAGATCAAATATATGAGGGTTAAACTACTCCGAGATGTGATTTTTCAATTTTTGTATGTGACGGGGAAGAAGCATGCAAGTAGTTGCAGCTTGTGAGAATTTTCTGGTAGTATAAGCTGGAAAAGTAAATAGGACACATATACTTCATGTTTTATTCTGAATTTTCTGCACAAGCTTTATACTTCGATTCCTGGAATTCTAAATAGGAGGATTACCTATTCTATGTTCTAGATATTTAGTTCTATTCTAGAATTTAGAATTCTAGGAAGAGATGTCATGTCATGAATTTATAATTCTGCACAAGCACTGCTGAACTATCGCGGTGTTTTATTGCCACTCGCAAAGTTATCATCTTTGTAGCACGGGTACCTATTCAGTGTTCAAGAAGAGATGTCATGTCTTGGACATATTTTTTCCTTTCTATGTCGTTTTGCCCCAAAGCGAGCGAGCAGCCCGCCAGAGCAAAGGGGAAAGGGCCAATGGCTGAAGAGAGCTTCCACCTTGCATACCTGTAAGCCGGACACTGCGGGGTCTGGAAGACGTCCAGAAGTTGGTTCGTGCAGCAGTAAAGCTCTGCCGCCGCATCAAACATGAGGTCAACTTTGCTGCGCGGATAGCGTGGCTGAAGGTGACACCCTGATCTTCAGTTGACAATAAAGGTGTGGATTTTTGGCCATGACTGATGGGAGAAGCTGGTGGAACACATTCTGTAAGGGTGTCTCCAATGTTTAGTTTCAGTACATGCCATAAGCTAGGGCCCACAACATGTGAAATAGCAGACCAAATGCCATGCAATGTTTAAGACCGACTCAGACCTTAAGATGGAGCCCACCTAGCAAAATTTTACTTCTCCAACAGAACACAGCCATAGCAGAATCGGGAGGCAACAGTTGTTTTTGGCCCACATCTCACATGCAAACAGTGTAAAGCTGGTGAAATAAGGTTTTTAATTAGCTTGTAGCCGGGTCATACCGGTGTGGCCGGGTCTTAAGAAATCTGCGCTATGGTCGAGTCTCACAATGTTTATTTTCAGCTATGGTCGACCATAAGAGCTTAAGACCGGTTCTTATTTTCACATTGGAGACACCCTAAGGCAACTCCCTCAAAATGAGTGGCTCTTTGAATAAAAATATGGCTTAGCTCTTATGATCGACGGAGAGACCACTTGATATGAGCCATCGTCACTTAGTGTCTTAGTTGTGCTGTCAGGCCACTTCAAAGCATGATGCTACTTCAGATTAGTATTGTGATTGAGTTTGCTACATAGTCTATCAAAAACAATTAACTGCTCGAAAGACTATGATCCTATAATTTGCTGAATTAAAACGAGTTATTTGCTTAGCCAATCGATTCATTTGCACTAAACATTTTTCTTTATCTCTTTTTCATTACATTATATATATATATTTATTTATTTTTACAATTAGCACTGATATTCTGTTTTTTATTTTGGGTAATGCTAATATGTTAGTGCTTATTTACTTGCCTTTTGACACTTTTTTTCATTTTCTAGCCCTTAGGACGACAAGTTCAATGCTTCGATTGGCTTACCTCTTATCTTGCATGCAATCTTTTTAGTGTTTAAACTTTAGAGCAAAGTATTGTTGCCGAGATAACAATAGCTCTCCATAAATGGCATCTATAATAATATTTTTGATGAAATACTACCTACTCCAATATATAATACTGAGCAGAGCTCAAACTAAATAACAATGCATCAATAGGACACATACAACACACAATGCACAACGTCTGGTAGGCGGGCCGGGCGAAGCCGGCCGGTCCGTCTAGTATGCATGATCAGCGTGAAAAGGTTGTTGATTATATATGCTTCAGTGGGACTGTCGTGACGCCAGACAGAAACTTGCTGCGTGCCGCGACCTTAAACCCCAGCTGCATGGGGGCTCATGTCGGCGTCCGACCCAATCGCTTACAAGTTGATCAGAGTATATTCCGGGCTTCTGTTCGCATATGCAGGTTTGACCTTGGCAGCGGGCACACTCGCATATGCAACATACGCATACGCAGGCCAGGTGAGGAAACTTGACGCTGCCACATTGGTTACCTAAGCAGCATATCTAGATCATAGATGGGTCTAACAAGCATGGCAGCATGTACCTACGGACCTACCTACATAGAATTGGGGGACCAACATGTGCTAGAGGCCTTAAGGACCATAATTTTTTTTTTTTTTTTGAGAACAAGCAGGAAAGCTGCTCGTCATTGTATTAAGTTTACGAGAGAAAACACATGATCCAATTTATAAGGAAAACCGGACCCGAAAACCGTACAAATGAAGCCAGCTTACAACGCACACCCAAAGCACACAATACAAGCACAAGCCTTGCCCAATCACCGGCCACTAAGGCACACGATCAGGGCACATGGCCTCGAAACCGCGTCACAACTAAGGCGAAAGAACTCGAAGCAAACGCAAATCCCAGGATGGCACGCGTCGACGTACAACCCACCCAATATGCCTAGAGTCGGCGAGTGAACTGCAGAACCAGATCGGACCAGAGATAGTGTCGTCCAAGAGGTGTCGACACCAGTGTACATTGCGTCCAAGACGCCCACGCTCCAAGTAGCGGCCAACCTTGACTCCGAAAGCGGATATGGGACTCCTGAGCAACCCGAACAATGCCTCCATGGAGGAGACAACGCAAAAGTGCCGCCATTGTCTGACCCAATGGTCTAGGGTTTCCCCCGTTGCTCAGGGAGAGACAGATGAAAGGGCCTAGACAGCGCCTTCAAGAAGGTGACGGCGCCCATAGGCGTCGCCGTCATCGTGCAACAGCACCGGGATTTCTCCTAGCCCTTCCATCTGCCCCCCACAGTTCACCAGAGGCATCTCGGAACCATCAGACACGCCACCAAGCAGAGACATGTACTTACATATCGGCAAGGGGGGCGACGAGCAGCACGCGCTTCACCCCGGCCAGCCCCAGATCGCTGCCGGCACTTCCTCCACGATCCTGCGCCGGTAGGCAGCAGCACAGGCCCGAGAGCTGGACTGGCCTGCAGAGGATAGGACAGCAGCCAAGCGTCAAGGTCGAGGCCGACCGTCGTCGGTGAGCTACCCACTCTAGCGGCCAGCTGTACCACCGCACCGGCATCCTCCAACATGCCAGCACCAACTCCACCAGCGATCAGCCTGGATTGGGCCCAGAACTGGGCCTTGGAAGCCCGTGCCACCATGGCTAGACAGCCATCGCGGGCGCGCACCACCACCGCGAGGTCGCCCTTGCTGCCATCGGGTAGCCACCAGAACGATGGCCAAGGCAGATAGGCACGCCGCCCCTACCCAGGTCAGGCCCGAAAGGGCCCAGATCTGGGCCTGGAAGCCCACGCCACCATGGCCGCACCTTGACGCCGTCGTTCCGGCGCACCCAGCTGTAGCAGGAACCGCCGCCACGCAGATCCTGGCCGTCGCCCACCGGAAACTCCACCGAGCCACTAGATCGAGACCGCCCCATCGAAAACCTTCTAGTGCGCGGGGGAGAGAGAGCCGCCGCCGGCACCGCACGGGCTTTGCCCAGTGGCATATGCCAACGGCGGCGGAGGGGAGGGCAGTGTTAGTTCGACCCTGCCGGAGAGAGAGGCGAGGGCGCCCCGATCGCCTACGGGGGAGGGGGTGGGCGACGGGAGCGGAGAGGATAGTAATTCAGAAAAATAACTAAAGGCCCGATTCTTTTGGCTGCTTCTCCGAGAAGCTGACTAGCTTCTTGGACAAGCCGCTCCAAGATTTTAATAAGACTTCTAAATTAGGAACCTAACATTGAGTTTGAAAGCACTCTCAAATTTTGGGAGCGGCTTTTCAGAAAGCTAGGTAGTAGGAAAGTGCTCATAGGTATATTCAAAAAAAAAGTGCTCATAGGTAGCACTACAATAGTGACAGAACTTTCAACACCCACAACCAGTGGTGAAGCTCCGTTGAAGCCAAACTGGGTCTTGGCCCGCTTAACTCAGGCCAAAGTACAGAACATAGAGTGACAAATTGTCCCACGAAAGATAAATTCGGCTCTTCCTTGCGATGGCACCCCACCCAACAATCTAGCTGGAACTTTGCAGCACCCACAATTTTTCCTAATTGGAGCATAATAATATGTTGATTAAAACCGTTAAACAGAGAAACCAAAATTTATGTTATTTTGGGATTTCAGATGACTATTCTTAAACGACTAAACTAAGTTGCGTGAAACTTGGTAGGTATATTGTATTCTAGGTCCACATACTGATGTCAGATTTCCATCTTCGTTTACCAATAGCTGATCCCACCGATAATATCTCAAGACTACACACCTTTGATTTCTCAGCAAACATTTCTAACTAAGCCACCCTCATATCCGGTGCTTCATTCAATCCGTCATCAAATTAATGACCAAATAGAAGTGCTTTGGGTGTGGAATGGACTCATGTTTGTCGATTGATGGACAAGATTGGTGAAGATCAATAAGGACCCACCAAGCTCGATAGAGTTTCCCTCCTTGTCTTCTCTCTTGGCCGTGGGTATGTACATTTTGCTGCTATCTCACACTCTTGCACTTCCTCCACTAAGATCTCAACAGGAGACTCGGGTTTCCTTCATCTCACTTCTCTGTTAAGGAGGCATCTCAACCATTGATTCAATTGACATCAATGATCCCCAGTTGCTGGAGCCGTGGGATGAGTTGGGATTCCATATACCTCTAGAGGGATTATCCCAACACATCAAGGGTTTTAACTATGATGATCTACCTATATTTCGTTGATGCTTCTTGCAGAGATCATCTAACATGTGTAAATGGGGAACAAAGTGACTCTAGTAAAATATCTGAGATGTAAGTAAGCGAGTATGATCATAGAGCTCTGTTTTTTCTTCCAAATTGTAACTCGCAAACAAGGGTGATCTTATATGTCTAGTGTGAGAAACCCAAACAAAGTTGGTACACCAATTACCACTAAGCATATATCCATGATAGTTCTTTAGGTTTTCATGGTTATTATTGTCATGTTGCGGGCTTGATTAACGTTTAGTTGTGCTGTTCAAACCATGGTACATCTAACACACACTTTCTTAATTGGAAGTGAGAGATTACATAAAATTTCAAAAATAATTGTAAATTCCCCTAAAAGGACATAAATAGGACCATTGTAATTGTAATAAAGAAAAGAGAATATAAGTAATACACTTACATGAAGTCCTAAACAAGGGAGATAAAAGGCGAAAGTAACACCATGAGGGCATTTATATAGAGTTAGTTGTTGACTCATTAGTCCCTTCATGTCATCTAGAATTGATATTACACTCATTCACACAATAGGGTATCCAAATGCATACCAAGTTGGGTTGGCTTTTTTTTTTGATAAACTAGACTATATACTAGATAAACCTTAGGTACATCCAGAACGAGGACATCTGTCTAGTTTTATTGAAAGGCCCTGAATAAGAGAATAAAGACAAAACACCCCAAGAGCTTCTCTTGGCCAATCTGCCTCTGCAATCTTCTTCCCTGTTGCATAGCCTGAGATCTAGAGAGATACGAAAAAGTTCAGTCGTTGTGTTGCATGCTCGGTACTATAGAGGACCAGTCTCGTTGGAGCGCCGCAAGAGTCGTCTGCCGCTTGCAACAGAACCTTGGCGACAAAGAAACCACATCGATAGGGGCAACACCCCACACCTCACCGACAGGTGAGTTGGAAGCACCGGCCAAAACCAGCACCGTAGATTGCATCAGACCCAAAGAAGGGACAACGGGAGGGTCATGTCGACGCAGCCGACAACACCAACACATTTCTTCCTCTGACAACCATAGCCGCTTAGATCTCCCAAACTCAACCACGTCTCTTCCCCAACCACCATGGCAACATGAAGAGAAATGAGAAGGGTAGTGACACCTCCGTCTTGGTACAACCGTGATCTTATTGATAGAGAGATCCAACCATATCCTCCTCCAGCACCGATTTCCTCCACATAAACTAGTAGGGAGAGGAGAGAACCGGCCGCCAGATGCCGCCCGTGAACTCTGGCGGAAACCTCAAAACGGCAATAAGCCAAGCAACCCTAAGCCTACCGCTATACAAAAATAGACCCCCTCCCAGCCACCGCCGACCAACTTGGCCATAAGATGAGGAGGAGAGTGGCCAGAGACGACTATGGAGGAAGGGGCAAGGGGGAGAAAGAGGCGGTATCCACCAAATAACTCAAGGAAACAAGACATATGCACGTATCTACTTTGGTCCTGGGCTTTATGAAACCTATTGTAAAAATGCCAAGCTTATGCCTGGCTCATCACAAGGAAGGGAAAAACTAGAGGTTTTGTATTGAAATAAAAGATTGAATACTCATAGCAAATTTGGCAAAGATTTAAATGCCGAGCTTGTTCTCGATGTCAGCCTTCCAAGCTTGTCATGTTGGTGTAGTCTGTCATAGCCGCTAGGACCAAATCATGGTGTATCCTAACCAAGTGTACACAAAGAGCTAGCATTAATCATGACAACATGAAAGGACAATAAGATCAAGTTCGGCTAGCCCCACTCTTATTAAGAGTTGGATTCTTAACAAAGAGTTAGTTGTATTTTCTCTACTCGTTATATCTCCTCCACGTGACCAATTCTTCAATGTGGCTAAAATATAAGAATCAAGTGACACATGTATTAGCACATGCCCTTATGACAAGTGGTGATATCTCACACTAATCACCTTGAGGTCTTTGAAAGGTGTGTCGGCACGATGCTCACCAATACCCACAAAGGATCACCTTATTCTACCCGTGCCGTCACACAACGCAAGGTTCCACGATCCACTTAGCGGATCCCTTGGAGGCCACAACCAGGCTTCAACAAAAAAATTGGGGGCAAGCTCCACAAGTCAATTGCATGCTCTAACCAACACCACACAGATTTGCACAATAAAGATTGAGCATCGAGGCAACCTTTTTCATATAGGGTGCCCAAACATGCAAGATTAACAATATCCACTTGATATTGCAAGGGAATTTTTTCTTTGGTGGACTCGTGGATCTTGATCTTCTCACCCAAATTCAAGAATCAAGGAGTTTGGTAGGGTAGGGAGAGATATCTAGAAATACTAAGCTTGGGGGATTAATGAAGGAGAGGCTAATCAGGAACATGTATGGTATTATTAAGCTAGAGAAAACTGCTAGAAGAGATTAAGAAACAAGACAATATTCTCGACATTTGGGAACACTTTGTGGGTGACAGAGTAGTTTGTGTACGTGAACTTGATTTCACTCTTACCTTCCGAAGCAGGCCCTATCTTGATAGTACAGGTTTCATACGACTGAAAACCCGCCGGAAAATCCTCTTTGCTCTTTACACTATTTCTAATATTTCAGATAGAAGAAAGCATAAAACTGTTTTCTTCCATATTTGATTACCTATTTTTCTAAATAACGGGCCCCCGCCGTTGATTTCCATTAAAGAAACTACCAGTCTTACAAAAAATATTGGAAACCAAAGCTACAGAAAATTAAAGAAAAGTCGAAAGAAAATAGAGGGCCAACCCTCTACATCCACCACGCAGATATACATGTTTCTCCTTGGACAAAGTATGCAACAATCAGAGTACAACAACAGAGCAAACCCAACAACCTTTTAGTAGCCAACATCCAAAGCACCAAAATGATAGCAGAAACGAGAAACTTGAGCATTTTTAGCTTCCAGCGATCCTTGCTATATTGGGCGCCCATCCATGCGATCTGGCATAAGCTTCTCGGATCACCAACTTCAGCTGCATTGCTATGTCTTCAACCTTTCTTCTGTCTTGGTTTTTCAGAAAAATTTGCCAATCAGTAAGCAATCCGCGGAGCCTATATATCACGTTCGCTGGATCACTTTGCACAACTCTTGCAGCACACATTGTTCCTGGTCTTTCAGAGCATCCATCATACAGCTGATGATCCACACTTGATCAGCTGTCTTTGACAGTTTGTGAAGGATTTTATCCATTCCACAAACATATCCTCAATGCGAGATGAAGAGAAGATGATCAATTTTTTTTGCATTATGGCTGTAGAAGTGGCAATGTGTATCACCAATCCAGCCTCTCCTAAAAAGATTATCCTTGGTCAGGATGCTTCTTTTCAGCATCAACCAGAGGAAAATCCTTACTTTCATACAAATTTTACTTTTCCATAGATTTTGTGTGTGGAAAACTGATCCTTGACTCTGAATTGACTAGATGAGCCAATTTTTCATTTCACTTTGTCTTTTCATCAGTGAACAAAACTTAATCAACCAAAATTTTCATGTTCTCCCATTGTTTCAAAGTTTCCCCACAGAGTCCTCCTAACCTCATGACCTTCTTGTTTCAACTTTTGAACAGTAAAACCTTTCTGAAAGGATAAATGATAGTCTGGGAAATTGCACTCAAAGTGGTACATTATTCACCCCTTTATCCTCCTAGAAGAGAGTTTTTCTCCCCCATGCATCACTCTCTCACTGAATTGTTGACAGATGTCATTTACAGACATTAGCCTTTTCCAGAAATGGGAACTCCCAGGCCTCAATTTTGCTTCGGCAAGAACCTGATTAGCTAAGTATTTCCTACTTAGCATCTGTTGCCAGGTGCCTTGATTGTTCTCCAGCTTCCAAAGCCACTTACAAAAGAAACTTTTATTCATGGTGGTTAGGTTCGCTAATAATTAGTCCACTAATTGTGTTGTTATTTACACCAAAAGCACTTAAGGAGGGGAATAACTATTTCTAAGTCTCACTAAGGAATTATTACGTCCTTATGAAAATGCTAGACTAACATGTATGACTTCGAGAATAGAGGGGCCGTATGAACAAGTCCCTACAAGCATATACATTTTTTTGATAAAGAGCATATATTAATATCGATAAGATACCAATTACACCCAACCTCAGCAACAACACATTGCCCTAGCGGCATTAAGGATGCACACAACCAAAAAAATAAGAAGAATTATAAAAATAAAAGCCCCACTACAACGATCTATTCCTTGTAATGGCAACACTAAACACCACCAAGACAGCACCAGAAGTCCAGCTTCTCCATAAGCGATGCCTCTAATAAGGGAAAAAGGCAGAAGCGCCATCGTCGCCCGATCAAAGATCTTAGGTTTTCACCCTGGTGGAAGTTCTCGTTCTCAAAACAATGCCTTTAACAAGGTTATTGCCAGGCACAACTAATTAAGGTCAGACCTTGGATTTTCACCATGAAAGGTAAGACTGTGAACTTCTCCTGTGCAGACGGCCCCACTTGCTTGCCGCTGCTCCAAGTTACAAATCATGAAGCAAATTCCTCATCGTCGCCTAGACTCAAACCACCATTGGTAGTCCTCAGATCTTTGTATCCATGACATTCTCTGCCAGCACCATGGAACAAGGACATGCTCCATAAAATTAAAAGCAAGCCGAGCTTCGATGCGCTCCCTCTGAAACCAAACGGCTAGAGAAACCATGGGTGCGGATATGTCTCAAATGTATCTATAATTTTCGATGCTCCATGCTTGTTTTACACCATTTGCTTCATGTTTTGTTTACACTTTGTGATGTTTTTATGCGATTTATGGAGCTAACCTATTGACGAGATGCCACAGTGCCAGTTCCATATTTTCTGCTGTTTTTGTGTTTCAGAAAAGCTACACAGGAAATATTCTCGGAATTGAACGAAACGAAGACCGAAACTCCTATTTTCCCCGAAGGAAGGACGGGGACTGAACGGGAGCCGAAGGGGGGCCAGGGGCCAGCCTCACCATGAGAGGGCGTGGCCTAGCCCCTGACTGTGCCCACCTGTGGTGAGACCACTCTGGTCCACTCCTGACGACGCCCCTTCGCCTATAAAGAGCCTCCCGACAGAAAACCCTAAAACAATCGGCGTTTTTCCCAGAACAGTTCCGCAGTGCCGCCGCCGCCGCAGAACAGTTCGGCGTTCTACCAGGATGGGGAAGTGCCCCCGGAGCCATCTCCATCGGTCTCCATCGCCGTCTCCGCCGTCTCCATCAACCTCACCGCCATTTCCATCGCTGTTGCTGCCTCCTATAATGAGGAGGGAGTAGTTCTCCCCCGGGCCGAGGGCTCTACCGGTAGCTATGTGGTTCACCTCTCTCCCCCATGATGTGATCTTTATGTGATCGTGAGCTTTGTATCTAGTTGAATTGGTAGGTGCTATTATTCAGATATTATGCTACTCCCGTGCTTTATATTTGTAATCTCTGGAGACACCTTGTATCATGATGTGAAGGTGACTAGTGTGCGCATTATGTGTGTCTTCTTGGTTAATGTCTCTATGAATTGTTAGTGTTTGTTGGAACCATCTAGTGCGTTCATGGTGATAGTGTGGGACAATCTAGTTTGGGTACATGCGAACTTTGAGGAGTGCTTCGTAGTCCTACACATGATTAGTGTTTGTTTTCCATTGGAGAATTTTTTTGAGTTGCATATTGAAGTTAGTATCTATTGGTTCAATTATGTTATATTTGTTAGGAGTGTGTCCACTAGTGAAAGTATGATCCCTAGGCCTTGTTTCCAAGCATTGAACACCATTTACTTTCTGTTTTGTTACATGTTTGCTCGCAGCGATATTTATTTGAGATTATATTTACTACTTATAATCATCACTACTACTTGTATTTCACTATCTCTTCGCCGAACTAGTGCACCTATATATCTGACAAGTGTATTGGGTGTGTTGGGGACATAAGAGACTTTCTATATTGTAATTGCAGGGTTGGTTGAGAGGGATAGCTTTGACCCCCTCCTCCCTGAGTTCAATAAACCTTGGGTGATCCACTTAAGGGAAACTTTCTGCTGCTCTACAAACCTCTGCACTTGGAGGCCCAACACTGTCTACAAGAACAGACGCATGCGTAGACATCAAGCTCTTTTCTGGCGCCGTTGCCGGGGAGGTAAGGTAAGAGGTACTCACATTCTTTGGTTTCTAAGTCTTTTAGTTGCTGGTGAGTGCTCAAAGTTAACTCCTTTAGATTCTGCAATTATATCTTTTTGTTTCTTGTTTTTATTTTCACTAGTTAGGCTTAATGGAAAATACAGAGTTTTATAGTGTCTTTCCTGAGTTTAGATTTGAAGTGTTTGAAAAACCCTTGGAGCTTATTTCGCATAGCAATGTTGTTAGTATGAATGCTTTGAATACTGCCGTTGCTAATGCCATAAAAAGGTCTAAGCTTGGGGAAGCTGGTTTTGTTAAGCATGATATTTTTAGTTCCTCAGCTTTAGTGGAGAAAGTTTGCTCTGATGATATTTTATCTCCCATATGTGATGAGTCTAATGATGTTTGTGATCCTCTTTTTTTTAAAATACCCATAAAAATTGTTGAACGTGTTATGAATAACCGCTATTCAGGAGATGGAACTGTTCCTCTGGGTGACCATTTACTCTTTATACACGAATTATGCGAGTTGTTCAAGTGTGCAGGTTTTCATCAAGCCAGGTTAAGAGGAAGCTATTCTCTTATTCACTGAAGGGCAGAGCTGCGGAGTGGTATAGGCTGCTAAAGGATGGTCCATCTATTAGTTGGGAGGAAATTGTACCTCTCTTTTATTCTAAATTCTATCCTCCACATCATATTCATAAAGATCGTAATCAGATATATAATTTTTGGCCTCATAATGGAGAAAGCATTGCCCAAGCGTGGGGAAGATTGAAGACACTAATGCTCAAATGTCTTATTCATGATCTTCCCCGTAATATTGTTATTAATAATTTTTATGCAAGGCTTTCAGAATATTACAAGGACTATCTAGATGCATGCTTTGATGGGTCTTTCACAAGCAAGGAGGTTGACACCAAGTGATTCAAAGCAATGTTGAAGATTGGGATAGCGACAAAGGTAAAGGATCAGGTATAAATTATGAGTATGATTGCATTAAGTCTTTCGCTGAAACTGCTGATTTTCAAGAGCTTAGTGCTAAATATGGTCTTGATCCTCAAATTATGGTTAATTGTTTTAAAGCCTTTGCTTCTCATATTGATGTTCCCAAGGGAAATGGGGATGTGTTTCATGAACCTTTTAAAGACACTTGCATAGAAAGTGATATTGTTATTGATGATTGCAATAAACATGCTCAAACTTCTGAAAGTACTATTTCTTATAAGCATATTAAGTTTTGTGGAGTGCTTAGACCTTGTGAACAGAGTCAGGACAAGGAAGATTATTGTATCCACCACAGAAATGAAGAAACCTGAATGTGGCATAAGGCTCTAGATGAGCTTGGTAAAAAGGTTTGTGAGCTTTATCCTTTTATTTGTAAACTTTGCCATGAAATAGGTCATTTTAATTTTCAATGCTCGGGCCATAATAATGACCTTTCTCATCCAATGAGGACCGCAATTTTGTCTTGTGATGACAAGATCATTCCCAATCAGCATGATGAGTTTACTTTATTTTTGGGATGTGAAGAGCTATCTAGAAAGACTTCTTTGGTAGATATGAGTGCTCTTGATATTAATAGCATCCTTGGTGGTTGTCATCTCTATTGTGTTAAGGATTGCCTCGCAAATACTTACATACAAAATGTTACAAAATGAAATATCATATCGAGCCCCATGTGTGGTTTTGGTAATTAATGACAATCCCTATGGACTAATGGTTGTATTGAGTCATATGTGTAGGACTTGTCCATAGACAATGCTTGAACCATTTGTTGGAGTCAAGGTTGTAAGAAGAAGATTATGTGTTGACCAAGGTGTTATTCAAGGAGTGATCCAAAGATTGGTCTTAAGGGATTTGAGCTTATGTGAAGTGTGTCTTGAAGAATAAGATTGAGTGAGCTCTCATGTGTATCCTCAAGACACCATCATTATGGAGAAAGAAGAATTGATTCGAGGATTGATCAAGTCAAAGCGCAAGTTCAAGATGAGCAACTAGAAGAGAACATATGCTTGAAGCTTGCCATCTCTATTGTGATCATGGATATGTGAAGATATGCTTAAAGAGAGTCTCTTCCATAGTGGAGTATGGGGGAGTAATCCGCAAGACTTCACCAAGCAAGCTCAATCAAGAAAGGTGGTCCAACTTGAGAAGATCAAGATCGTCATTAACCACCTCAAGTGGAATGCTCAAGGCAAAGGTATGATAGTGTTAGGGTTTCTTTCTTACCGGTCTCATGGTGTTAGTTGTGAGACCGGGTTATAGGATCGGTAGCCGTACTATCAAGAGGGGCTCTCGAGTGAGTAACTTAATTGTATCGTTCAGAGAGAGCTCAAACCTTTGCATACTTGGCATCATCTTTATTGGTTCTTATTTGGATTTTATCCATGTGAGGTTCTAGAGCTTGTGGTTATTTCCATGACAAGCTCTAGCTCATCAAAAACGGATTCCGCATGAAACTCTTCTTGCGTTTTTGGTGTTTGGAGGTTTTACCGGTTTGTCTTCGTAGAGAGGTCAAACCTTTCATCATTTGGTTTTATACTCCCTTGTTGGACTATGATGTTTCTATGGATGAAGTTGTAGAGCTCGTTGTGGTGATTCCAACGAGCCCAAGATCATCGAAAACGGAGTCCGGATGCTCAAGTTATTGCTGTTTTCGTTTTGGTATTTCTGTTGTTTCAGTGGGGGCGGAAATAGCTGGCCCAGGGCCGGAAATAGCCGGTCAGACCGGCTTTAGCCGGTCTGAGGGCCGGCTTTAGCCGGTCTGCCCAGATTTCGTCTCTGTTGCAACCCGGCTTTTTGTCCGGCTATTGCTGGCCAGGGCCGGACTTTTCAGGCCGGCTATAGCCGGTGTTAAGGCTGGCTTTAGCCGGTGTAAGTGGCTGTAACGGTCAGATTTTCGTGGAGGGGTATAAATACCCCTTCTTCCTCCTTGGGCTGCACACGTTTTGGGGCTCTCTCTCCTCCATTGTTGACTTTGCAAGCTTGCCCTTCCTTCTCCATTCCTCCCATGATTCTTGCATCTTTTTGAGGGAAAAGAGAGAGGAGATCTAGATCTATCTTTCCACCAATCAAAATCTCCTCTTACTGAGGGGAACGTCTTGTGGATTTAGATCTTGGAGTTCTTTGTGGATTTCCTTTGTTCTTCCTCTCATATCTCTCCATAGCATTAGTTGCTTTGGTGAGATTTGGGTGAGAAGGATTTGAGCACTTTGTGTGCCCTTGTCATTGCATAGGTTGCATCGGTTTGAGTTCTCCCCGGAGATTCGAGTAAGTGAAAGTTTGTGAGCTTATTACTCTTGGGTTCTTGGAACCCTAGACGGCTTTCTGGCTTTGTGGAGCCTTGGTGGCTATCCTTGGGAGCCTCCAATTAAGTTGTGGATGCGTGGCCCAAGATTTGTGTAAAGGCCCGGTTCCGCCTTGAGGAACCCCTTAGTGGAAGAGTGAGCTAGGCCTTTGTGGCGCAAGCTCACACCGGAGAATAGGGTGAGGCCTTTGTGGCGTTGGTTAGGCCTTTGTGGCGATACCACACCCCTCCAACGAGACGTACTCCCTTTTAAGGGAGGAACTCGGGAATACATCATCGTCTCCGCGTGCCTCGGTTATTCCTATACCCGAGCTCTTTACTTATGCACTTTACATTGTGATATCCTTCGTGCTTGAAGTCGTATATCTTGCTATCACCTTGTTACTTGTATTGCTTAGCATAAGTTGTTGGTGCACATAGGTGAGCCTAGTTTATTTAGGTCTTGTGTGCTTGACAAAATAAACGCTAGTTTAATTCCGCTTTTGTTCAAGCCATTCGTAAAATTTGATATCGCCTATTCACCCCCCCCTCTAGGCGACATCTGTGTCCTTTCAATTGGTATCAGAGCCCGGTTTCTCATTTTAGGCTTCACCGCCTTGAGAGCAAAGATGTCGGCTAGGGGATTAGTGCACAATAACACTTCTATATTTGATGGCACAAATTGTGATACTTGGAAAATTCACATGCTTAATTATTTTCGGGTCATGGACCCATCTATGGAGAGAATTGTAGATGCGGGTTTTTCTCCTCCAAAGGATACTCAAAATCTATCTTTAGAGGATGAGAAAAACTTGTATCTCAATGCTCAAGCTACTCATGTGATTGTTAATGCTTTGAGCAATGTAGTTACCTTCTCCATCACGCCTTTTCGGAGCGCTCATGAGATATGGACAAAGCTTCAAGAAAAATATGGTGTGTCCAAGATTATTGGGGATGATTGTATTCCTTCCACTTCCGGCCGCAATGAACTTTCATCCACTTCACCAAAGTGTGGCAAGACACAAGGTAATGATATGGTGAGTGGTGATGAAACTTGCAATGGTGATAGTATGCTTACTTTTGATGATCATTCATCTCTATCTCATTGCAATGCTTCATCTTTGGACTTAAACACTTGTAGCCCCATAAATGTTTTACATGCTTGTGTTGATAGTCCTTGCATATCATGTGTAAATTTCTTGAATAAATCTCATGATGATATGCTTGCTTTTTCTTGTTGCCATGATTCAAATGCTTCTATTTCCTCTAGTATTTGTGATGCTAACCATATAGAGGAAACCGAAGAGTCTTTGGGCCAAGACAAGGTCTTGAATGGAGCTTCAAGTATTTCTTCATCTTCTTCTTCTCACGGTTCCAACATATGCCTTATGGCTAGGTCTTCAAATCATAATGATGTTGAGGACAATGGTGAGGATGAGGAAAATGAAGAAGACTATATTGAGTATTTAAACAAGAAGGGTAAGGTGGTCTTTGATGCTTTGCATAACCATAAAAATATTTTGCCCAACTTCTTTGAAATCATGAGTTGTGCTATTGAGAGCACGAAACTCATTGAGATGAAGGAAGGACAAATTGATAATATGTTTTCTCTTGAGCGTGAGTATGCCAATGATATCCATGATTTAAAATATGCTCTAGAGGAAGAGCAAGAGCTTCGGGTTTCTCTTGAGGAGAAGCTTGAATCCATTGAGGAGTCATGTAATGAAGTTATTTCTAAACTCACTAAAGAATGTGACCTCACTCTTGCCAAGTTGTCTTCTCCTATTCATAATGATAATGATGCATGTGCTACTAACTCTACTTCTTGTGAAGCATCTATTTTGAAGGAGAATGTTGAGCTAAGGGCTCAACTTAAATTGCTAACTAGCAAGTATGGGAAATTGGAAGAAATTCATGAAAAGCTATCTAGCTCTAATGAGGATCTTCTAGTATCCCATGCTCGCCTAAGGTTAGCTCATGAGGCTATATCTATAAAGGTAACATCTTGTGAGCCTCATGTGGACACTAGCACTATTTCTCAAAATGCTATATTGACATGTGCTAGTCCTAGTAATTCTTCATCTCATGCTATTTCTAAATGTTGTGATGAATTACTCTCCTTGCCTTGTTGCTCTAACAATGAAGCCTCTACTTCCACTAGTACTTGTGTTGTCACTAACCATGTAGAGGAAATCAAAGAGCTCAAGGCCCAAGTTACTTCATTGAAGAAAGACTTGGAAAATTGTCATGAAGGGAAGTCCACACTCAATAAGATCTTGAGTGTGCAAAAATCCCTCAATGACAAGAGTGGACTTGGATTCAAATCCAATAACAAGAACAAGTCCAAGATAAACAAGAAGAAGAAGGGCCAAGAACAAGTCAAGAATTTGGCCAAGATTGTTTGCTTCAAGTGCAAAATTGAAGGGCACCATGTTAGATCTTGCCCTTTGAAGAAAAAGGCACTTAGTAAGAAGCAACAAGGGAAGCGGCCTCAAGTTCAAGCCCATGCTCAACCTCGAGTTGAAGAAAGGTCACTTCCCAAGAAAAATCAAGCTAATGCTCCCCTTGTGGAGAAATCAAGTGAGAAGAAGGTGAAGAAAAGAACTTGCTACATATGCCATGAGAAGGGTCACCTATCTTCTTCATGCACTAGTGGTAACTCATCCAACCCTATCATAATTGAAGATGTTTATTCACTTTGCAAAGATAAGGTTGGCAATGTGTTTGCAAAATTTGTTGGCGCTCAAAGTGGTGTCAAGAAAAGAACCATTTGGGTTTCCAAACCTATTGTTTCTAACTTCTTAGGACCCAACTTGGTTGGGGACCAACAAGCCATTACTTGAACAATAGGTGTTGTTGGAGGGCATTGGAGACTTGGCTATATCATGAAGAATTAAGGGATCTTCATCAATTATATTTTCTCAAGTCAAGTCATTTGGATTATCTTATTTCTATCATATATCCAATGTTCCTCCTTGCGGTAACATGTATTCAACTTATCTACCTTGAAAGTTACTCGCCCCTTTGCATGTGTTGGGTTTTGTATCTTGCATGTGTTTGTATATGTTGTGCTTCCTACTTGCTTCATTTTGAGTAATCAAGTATGTGCATGTTGGTTTGCACACCATGTATGGGTGTTCTTGTTGAGCCTATTGCATCTTGTTTTATCTTACTTGGCTCTTGTGAGAGATTATTGGACCATCCCATTTTGGGGGAGTGATATGCTTTGCACTTCACAATCCTAAAAATGTGTGTACATGAGGAATACCACTTAGTGTGTATATTTAAAGATTATCTAGTTTCTATGTGGTATGTCATTCTCATGAGAAATTCAAATTCTATAATGTCCATTAATCATCTTGTTGGATTTTATTTGCCTCTTGTGAAAAATAAATGTTTTATCACATTATGGGGGAGTAATATGCTTTGTGCATACCACAAACCAATATAATGTGTATATTTGAGGTTGTGTCACATAGTGTTGATATTGTAAATTATCTTGCTTCTATGTGGCATGTTTTCTCAAACAATTTCCAATTTGCCAAATTGTTTTATTCCTCTTGTTTTGGATCTTGTTTGTAAGATACTTTCTTGGTAGGGTTTTCCTAAAATGTGAAATTCTACATCAAAGTTGGAAAACCATTCACTTCAAGTTATCCTAATTATTGCCTTGCATGATTGTTTAACTATTTGAGTCTATCAAGAATATCTTCTTTAGCATGGTTTTTAATTCTTATCCTTCTCCGTATGCTTCTTTGTTGTGAAGATGATCTTGGATTTATATGTAAACTACCACCGGGAAATAAATCCAAATACCTCTTATTCTTGGACAATTGGTACTATATCATGTGGCACATGTATATTGATCATTTTTACATTGGCTATTGCTTTTAATTGCCTTATCTCTAGCCAAAAATGTATTTGTTTTAGCTCCCATTGTCTTCCATGACGTTTGTTATTCCATTTGATTTCGTTGAACTTCTTTTGTGTTATTTCTATGTAGGTAGATGTGATGATCCCACTTGTGTGCATTTTGTATTCAAATGCAAAATCATAAATAATGCACTAATCTTGGGGGAGCTCTCCTATATTTGTTATAACACACTCTTTGTGCTTATTTCATTTGGTATTGGTTTTTGTTGGAAGACAAATCTTTTCTTTTTGGTACTTAGTGTGCCATCATAAAAAGTGTGGAGAGTTTGGCTTGTTGGTTTGAACCTTGCTCTCTTTGGGAGTTGGTGATCTCATTTCTTATTATTTATTTCTTACTCTTAAAATGAGATATGTCTTTGAGCATGTGTGTTTTAGTTATGCTTTATGCTCATTGGCTTTTGCTTGGTTCACTAGTTGAACTTTGGAGTCAATCTTGTGTTGATTTGATTCTTTGATATAATTTGGACAACCTTTTGTAGCTTCACAATTTTGTGTGCTCTCTTGTCCTTCTTGGTGTTTTGTCCAAATTGTATCTCCTTTGGCTCTTGAAAGTCTTGTGCATGCATATTTACTAAATGTATATTGTATGGCATGCTTTTGCTTTCTTTGATCAAATATATAGGAGAAGCTCCATCAAATCCTAAATCGGCTAAAATGTGCATGAAATTCAATTTCATATATATATGCACATATTTATGTGGAGTTTGTCCTATATGTTGTAGTTTCTAACTACTTTGGACCCAATGAGTTTGGGGACCATCTTGTACTTGAACTTTGTTTTAGGTACATGAAGATATATTGGTGCTTGTCTCAATAATAAGGATGAAGTGGTGACTAAATGATAATTTGAGGTAAGCTAGGATTATTGAAGAACTCCTATCTACTACATCCTACCATTATATCTCGGTAACAAGTATCTTTTTTTTGCATACTTTTCTAGCGTCCAACCTTGTGTAGGTTGTTTCTTGGCATGGATATCTTTATTTGAAAATCATGTGGTTCTTGCAAGGATTCTAATGAAACCTCTTTATTGCAAATGTGAGCAAGTTGAGATGAGGACATATTATTGGGAATATATAAAAATCATGCTCATGATTCTCCTATCCCATATATGTCAACTTAGCAATCTTTTTGCATATCAATTCCTCAATAAGCTCACATGTGCAATATTGATGAAATTGCAAATTTATTTCTTCCGTTTGGTATCCCTCATTATGATACTTGTTGTTTTTATCAAAGCATCCCAACTATCTTCTTTCCTTTGTTGATATGTGCGATGTCTTTGACATGTTGGTGGTTGAAGTTCGTCAATATACAATAAGATAAATTAAGCCTTTGGCCATGCTTTAAAAGCAAAAATCTCATTGGTATATTGCATGACTTCATTTTGGATATCATGTTCTATTCTTAGTATCTATTTTGTGTGTATATGTTTCTTTGTGATAATTATCTTTGTGATATTGTCTACTTAGAAACTTATACACATGAGAGATGATATCTCATTATTTGATATCTTATTTGAACCTTATGTGTTGGGATGGAATGCTAAGCAATATCATTCATTGAAGACTATGTGGATGCTCTATGCTAATCCTTGTGTTAGTCTTATAATATTCTTTGTCATTCCTATCACACATTCCTTTGGTTGAGCCTTTTAATATATTGTCCCTTGCTTGTTGCTCAACCATTTGTTTGATGCAAGTGTAAGCTTAATTTCTTCTCTATGATCTCTTGCAAATGGTTGCGTTTTAAATGTTATTGAGGGAGTGAGGATTCCATATTGTGCAAATTGTATTCAAATGCAAACATTCCAATTTTTGCACGTACCTTGGGGAGCTTCCTCATTTCATTTAAAGCACCATTTTTCGGTTATCATAATATTTGATTTCACTTGGTATCATTTTTTTAATAGTATTGAGGGAGTGATGATTCCATGTTTGTGCACCTTATACTTCAACTAAAATAGAATATTTTGTGCACACACCTTGGGGAGCTTCCTCATATTATTTAGAGCACATTTTCGATCTTATCATAATATATCTATTCAATTTGTTCTTTGTATTGTTTGATTGCCCTCTTCATTTGTTGAAGTTTATCCATCGTGTTATCTTATTTTTTTGCAATGTTTGATCCTCAATATAGTTTGGTTTCCTTCATATATTTGTCTTTGTATATGTGCATGTGTCTTCACTTATTTCTTTTGGATATGCACACCGTTTTGGAGGAACCCACACTATATTGGCCTTCTAAGTTTTTCGCCCATTTTGGCAATGGATGCCAATGGGGGAGAAGTTTCGAGGGTTTAAAGGGAATTGGCTTTTATGCTTTGGTTTGTTCTTAAGCATTTGCCTTGCATGGTTGAGTATATAGTGGAAACTCCACCAACAACCTTGGTTGGCAATATATGCAATGAAATCAAGATCATTCACACGTGCATAGATTGTGGGGGAGTTTGCTCTATATATGGTGGTTTTACTAACATCACATACTTTTGTAGTATTTGATGTTAGTACAACCATTTTGGTTCTTTGAATTCATTATATAAACCCTCTCAAAGAGATTGTCATCAATTACCAAAATGGGGGAGATTGAAATATCATATCGAGCCCCATGTGTGGTTTTGGTATTTAATGACAATCCCTATGGACTAATGGTTGTATTGAGTCATATGTGTAGGACTTGTCCATAGACAATGCTTGAACCATTTGTTGGAGTCAAGGTTGTAAGAAGAAGATTATGTGTTGACCAAGGTGTTATTCAAGGAGTGATCCAAAGATTGGTCTTAAGGGATTTGAGCTTATGTGAAGTGTGTCTTGAAGAATAAGATTGAGTGAGCTCTCATGTGTATCCTCAAGACACCATCATTATGGAGAAAGAAGAATTGATTCGAGGATTGATCAAGTCAAAGCGCAAGTTCAAGATGAGCAACTAGAAGAGAACATATGCTTGAAGCTTGCCATCTCTATTGTGATCATGGATATGTGAAGATATGCTTAAAGAGAGTCTCTTCCATAGTGGAGTATGGGGGAGTAATCCGCAAGACTTCACCAAGCAAGCTCAATCAAGAAAGGTGGTCCAACTTGAGAAGATCAAGATCGTCATTAACCACCTCAAGTGGAATGCTCAAGGCAAAGGTATGATAGTGTTAGGGTTTCTTTCTTACCGGTCTCATGGTGTTAGTTGTGAGACCGGGTTATAGGATCGGTAGCCGTACTATCAAGAGGGGCTCTCGAGTGAGTAACTTAATTGTATCGTTCAGAGAGAGCTCAAACCTTTGCATACTTGGCATCATCTTTATTGGTTCTTATTTGGATTTTATCCATGTGAGGTTCTAGAGCTTGTGGTTATTTCCATGACAAGCTCTAGCTCATCAAAAACGGATTCCGCATGAAACTCTTCTTGCGTTTTTGGTGTTTGGAGGTTTTACCGGTTTGTCTTCGTAGAGAGGTCAAACCTTTCATCATTTGGTTTTATACTCCCTTGTTGGACTATGATGTTTCTATGGATGAAGTTGTAGAGCTCGTTGTGGTGATTCCAACGAGCCCAAGATCATCGAAAACGGAGTCCGGATGCTCAAGTTATTGCCGTTTTCGTTTTGGTATTTCTGTTGTTTCAGTGGGGGCGGAAATAGCCGGCCCGGGGCCGGAAATAGCCGGTCAGACCGGCTTTAGCCGGTCTGAGGGCCGGCTTTAGCCGGTCTGCCCAGATTTCGTCTCTGTTGCAACCCGGCTTTTTGTCCGGCTATTGCTGGCCAGGGCCGGACTTTTCAGGCCGGCTATAGCCGGTGTTAAGGCCGGCTTTAGCCGGTGTAAGTGGCTGTAACGGTCAGATTTTCGTGGAGGGGTATAAATACCCCTTCTTCCTCCTTGGGCTGCACACGTTTTGGGGCTCTCTCTCCTCCATTGTTGACTTTGCAAGCTTGCCCTTCCTTCTCCATTCCTCCCATGATTCTTGCATCTTTTTGAGGGAAAAGAGAGAGGAGATCTAGATCTATCTTTCCACCAATCAAAATCTCCTCTTAGTGAGGGAAACCTCTTGTGGATTTAGATCTTGGAGTTCTTTGTGGATTTCCTTTGTTCTTCCTCTCATATCTCTCCATAGCATTAGTTGCTTTGGTGAGATTTGGGTGAGAAGGATTTGAGCACTTTGTGTGCCCTTGTCATTGCATAGGTTGCATCGGTTTGAGTTCTCCCCGGAGATTCGAGTAAGTGAAAGTTTGTGAGCTTATTACTCTTGGGTTCTTGGAACCCTAGACGGCTTTGTGGCTTTGTGGAGCCTTGGTGGCTATCCTTGGGAGCCTCCAATTAAGTTGTGGATGCGTGCCCCAAGATTTGTGTAAAGGCCCGGTTCCGCCTTGAGGAACCCCTTAGTGGAAGAGTGAGCTAGGCCTTTGTGGTGCAAGCTCACACCGGAGAATAGGGTGAGGCCTTTGTGGCGTTGGTTAGGCCTTTGTGGCGATACCACACCCCTCCAACGAGACGTACTCCCTTTTAAGGGAGGAACTCGGGAATACATCATCGTCTCCGCGTGCCTCGGTTATTCCTATACCCGAGCTCTTTACTTATGCACTTTACATTGTGATAGCCTTTGTGCTTGAAGTCATATATCTTGCTATCACCTTGTTACTTGTATTGCTTAGCATAAGTTGTTGGTGCACATAGGTGAGCCTAGTTTATTTAGGTCTTGTGTGCTTGACAAAATAAACGCTAGTTTAATTCCGCTTTTGTTCAAGCCATTCGTAAAATTTGATATCGCCTATTCACCCCCCCTCTAGGCGACATCTGTGTCCTTTCACAAAAGCGG
Source organism: Dactylis glomerata (assembly GCA_007115705.1). Lineage (NCBI taxonomy): Eukaryota > Viridiplantae > Streptophyta > Magnoliopsida > Poales > Poaceae > Dactylis > Dactylis glomerata. Next base: position 4,396,649 of record QXEO01000545.1, on the reverse strand, counting down.
ATGCTTTACCCAAATTTGACAGGGATGATTTTTGTTTCTATTTTATTTACAAAGAGGAGGAATCCTCCAAAGTTTCTTCTGTTGTTTCTATCTGTAAACCAAATTATGTGGAGAAGATTCCTTTCAAGCCTCTCCCTCCTAAAGAAGAGAGTAAGAAGAGGAAGAAGAAGAGGAGTAAGAGGCGAGAGAAAATGGTATCTTCCCCTAAGCATGTTACTCTTATTATAGATTATGATAATTCTGAACTTGATGATGTTCTTATGCCTGTTACCTATGTTAGTGATCATGATTGCAAAAAACACTCTACTTTCGATATTGAAAATCTTTTTGGTACCAATTCTAAAAATTATGAGGTTAATAATTGTTGCACCATTAGTACTATCTATGTTCCTTCCTATGATGATATGTTTGATGAATACGCTTTGGAAGATAGCTATTCTATTGCTTATGATGATTACAATGATGAGTATAATATTTTTAGTTCACCTACTATTGAGGAGGAAACAAGGTATGATTACAATATGCCTCCTATTTTTGATGATTATGGTGATGAGAATAATTTTGTTGAATTTTCTCCTACTACGATTCATGTGGGGAGTATTAATTCTTTAATGCATGTGGCTCATGAAAGGGATGTTTTATGTGATAGTTATATTGTTAATTCTATTCATGATGCTACTAAAAGTTACTATGAGAGAGGGAAATATGGTTTGATGGATCTCAACAATATTAAGTTTCCCCTCTTTATGTTGCAAATCTTGAAGTTGCACTTATTTTATCTATCCATGTTTGTTACTATGTGCTTACTTGATTTATTTTCTTACAAGATTTCTATGCATAGGAAGTGGTTTAGATTTAAATGTGTTTCACATTTGCTTTTTGATGCTCTCTCTTGCTTCAAGTTCTTATATGGCGCCTTTGCCTTAAGCTCTTTTATGGCGCCTACATGAGCATCTTTTCAAATCACAGCGCCTAGCTCAAAGGCGTTAAAGAAAAGCACTCTTGGGAGATAACCCATTGTTTTATTTTTAGTACTTTTTCTTTTATTTGAGTCTTGGAAGTTATTACTACTATAATGACCACTCCTTATCCTTTTTATTTTGTTGTTGTGCCAAGGAGAACCTCTAATTTCAGGGAGGTAAGATTTGGGGAAGTTGCTGTCCTAAAACAGATTTCTGCGCTGCACCGTAAAAATTCGTGAAAATTCTTAGAATATCTTTTTGAGTCCTTTTGATCCGGGAACTTTTTGAGGAAGTTGATACAGTAGTAGATGCTTTAATATGTGGTGTGCTTGAGTTAAAATTTGAACCAACATAGTTGATTTATTATTATGCTTACACTAATGTTGCTAATAGAATTGTGTGAAGTTTTGTATGAAGGAAGTTTTCAAGTGTAGGGATTGGAGAATGATGAGATGAGATGAAGAATAGACAAAAGCTCAAGCTTGGGGATGCCCATGTCACACCAAGAAATATCCAAGAAGTGCAAGCATCAAAGCTTGGGGATGCCCCCGAGGCACCCCTTCTTCATCGGCAAAAATCAGGTCACCTTTCAAGACACTATATTTTTATTGCTTCATGCATTATGCGTTTTTCTTGGAGCATCTTTACTTTTGCTTTCAGTTTTCTTTTGCTTTGTTTGCTACAATAAATGGTTGTATCACATTATGTTTGTTTTGGAGAGATACTTACTCCATTTTTCATTGCCAAGAACACTCTTGCTTTCACTCTTATTGTTCAACAAGTGTTCTCTTTTTCTGCTACTGTGTTTTACTTTTGTTTTTCATCTTGATTTTTGTTCTGATCTTGTTATATCTTTGCATCAAGGTGTATTTAGACCACTGGTCAATATTTGTTTTCATAAAAAGAGTTGTCTCAAAAAGGTTTGAATGGTGTTGGAAAAGAGAAAAAGTTTCATGCAAAAAAGTGGTACAAAAAGGAGCTTGTTTAGACTGCGGCTTAGACTTTTGCATGCCATGCTTGATGTCGTTTTGATAGTATGCTTAGTGATTTTTGCTGTAGCATGACTTGTCTCAAATTACTGAGATTGCTTAATGAGCCTTTGAAAAAATTATGCGTTGTTTTTATTATGTGGAAGCATTTATTTGGTTTTCTCCTTTGATGCTTTATTTGGGTTGACTTGGCGCATGCTTACAACATGTTTGACTCTTACAAGTCACCAATAGCCTCTATGATCATTTGGTTTTTGACTTGTGATGCCATTTTATGCTTCTCTTAATGATGTTTTGTCGCTATGCATGATTATGGCCGTTATTGCTCTCTTAGTTGGTCGCTCCCAGTCTTTTGCTAGCCCTCATTTTGTACTGAGTATGAGCTCTACTCGTGCATCCAACTCCCAAAAACCAAGTTATGCCAATATGTCCACCATATATACCTATTAGCAATTTGCTATTCCAAGTACATTTGACTTGCTTTTATCTATCCTTCGAATTAAACTCTTTTTGGTGTTATGCGAAAATTAGTCAGTAAAGCTCTCATGAACCTGATGGCACACTTTACTTTTCTCGCTTTTAAAATTTTGACATTGTGGCTCTTTTATGTTGATGTTATGCTTGCAAGTTGTAAGTTGGAAATTAGCCAAACCATGCCATCATGGGGTAAGCTTTCAACATTGCACTTCTCTTATTTGAGTTGATATCATGATCTTTTGTTTATGGATACTCGCGATGTGAAATAAGTTGGGAATCTTGCGGGATCATGGAGTTTATATATGTGTTAGAGAAACGCCTGGGCCACTAATCTAAGCCATGCATCATTCATGGTGGAAATTTACAGCATGCCCATAGTGAACATTCGACGACGCATCTCAAAATAAAAAGCTATACCAATGGTAAATAAAAGAGATGACGAGGTGTTCATTGTCTGTTTGTCCTTTCATTTTGATATGGGCTTGTTGCATGTCATCGGGCAAGGAGGTACCCCGTTGTCGGTTCTCGATGATACGTGTATACTTACAATGACAAGAGCTTGCTTGGGACCCTAAGTCGAGTAGCATGAGGTTTGGGTATTCGTAGTTCACGGGATACGAGGTTTTCAACTTATGATTTGTCAAGCATATGCTCATAATTGTTCTCGCATTAACTTTAACCATTCAAGATGCCTATGATGGGGGCAATGAGAGCTCAAAGCTAGTAAGTAGCATAATTTTTAAAGGTTTATAAAACTTGTAATCACTGCTTCTCTCTGCGAAGGGTCTATCTTTTACTTTTATGTTGAGTCTCCACCTTCTACCTTTATGCACTATCTAAGAGAGCATAGTTGCCATTCTGAGTTTAATGTGCATTCTCCCAAAGTTATCATTGATTGATTCATGATTTTGGTTTCACTTGTTCTTAAATTATTTGTATCTAGTCGCCCTCTTAAACTTGAAGGTGTCCTATGCATTTATGTTTTGCTATTCCATGAAGGACAAGCTGAAAACCATTTTCTATGTTTTTCTATATGATTTGAACACACGTTTGACTTTCATTGTTTTATTATTTATGATCTTTCATTTGTGTTTCTTTTCATGTTATAATATGGTTGCCAAGTTTTTATTGTCAAGATTATGGCTCCTATGCCCATGTTTTAAGTTCTTTGATCCCAGCACTCAATGCTTTACAAAGTTGATCAAGATTGTGATGGTGCATATCACCACAGAAATTATTCTTTTGTTATCACTTACCTACTCGAGGACGAGCAGGAGTTAAGCTTGGGGATGCTTGATACGTCTCAAACGTATCTATAATTTTTTATGCTCCATGCTTGTTTTACACCATTTGCTTCATGTTTTGTTTACACTTCGTGGCATTTTTATGCGATTTCCAGAACTAACCTATTGACGAGATGCCACAGTGCCAGTTCCCTATTTTCTGCTATTTTTATGTTTTAGAAAAGCTACACAGGAAATATTCTCAGAATTGGACGAAACAAAGACCAAAACTCCTATTTTGCCCGAAGGAAGGACGAGGACCGAACGGGAGCCAGAGGGGGGCCAGGGGCCAGCCTCACCATGAGGAGTCGCGACCCAGCCCCTGGCCGCACCCACCTGTGGTGAGACCACCCTGGTCCACTCCTGATGACGCCCCTTCGCCTATAAAGAGCCTCCCGACGGAAAACCCTAAAACAATCGGCGTTTTTCCCAGAACAGTTCCGCAGCGCCGCCGCCGTCGAAGACAAATTTTGGGGGACAGAAATCTCTGTTCTGGCACTCTGCCGGGATAGGGAAGTGCCCCCAGAGCCATCTCTATCGGTCTCCATCGCCGTCTCCGCCGTCTCCATCGACCTCACCGCCATCTCCATCGCCGTTGCTGCCTCCTATGATGAGGAGGGAGTAGTTCTCCCCCGGGGCTAAGGGCTCTACCAGTAGCTATGTGGTTCACCTCTCTCTCCCATGATGTGATCTTTATGTGATCATGAGCTTTGTATCTAGTTGAATTGGTAGATGCTATTATTCAGATATTATGCTACTCCCGTGCTTTATATTTGTAATCTCCGGAGACAATTTGTATCATGATGTGAAGGTGACTAGTGTGCGCATTATGTGTGTCTTTTTGGTTGACGTCTCTATGAATTGTTGGTGTTTGTTGGAACCATCTAGTGCGTTCATGGTGGTAGTGTGGGACAATCTAATTTGGGTACATGCGAACTTTGAGGAGTGCTTCGTAGCCCTATGCATGATTAGTGTTTATTTTCCATTGGAGAATTGTTTTGAGTTGCATATTGAAGTTAGTATCTATTGGTTCAATTATGTTATATTTGTTGGGAGTGTGTCCACTAGTGAAAGTATGATCCCTAGGCCTTGTTTCCAAGCATTGAACACCATTTACTTTCCGTTTTGTTACATGTTTGCTTGCAGCGATATTTATTTCAGGTTACATTTACTACTTATAATCATTACTACTACTTGTATTTCACTATCTCTTTGTCGAACTAGTGCACCTATACATCTGACAAGTGTATTGGGTGTGTTGGGGACACAAGAGACTTTCTGTATCGTAATTGCAGGGTTGCTTGAGAGGGATAACTTTAACCTCCTCCTCCATGAGTTCGATAAACCTTGGGTGATCTACTTAAGGGAAATTTGCTGCTGCTCTACAAACCTCTGCACTTGGAGGCCTACAGTGAACAGACATATGCGTAGACACCAGTGCGCATGACCGAATCACTTGCGAACCAGCAATCTCTAGGCATGATGTGCCTAGTGGAGCTCGCTGGAAGAGCCTTCTAGAACACACAAATTCAACTAGATCGATGAGGACAGGCATCCAGTTGACGTTCATCTTGGCATGAGAGGAACCATAGGACCCCACCTCTATTCAGCCGAGCCACAAGAGAAGATGACAGCCCAGCACACCATTGCAGCGTGACCGGCATGGTCATGCCACCACACGTGGTCACTGCCGGTCGAGCCGACCGTCTTCAACTCCACCGTGATGGGGACCAGCCATCATGATGATGCGTGAGCCACCGAAAAGCAGGGGGAACACATATAGCGGCCACGACCCACTTGGCCCAGATCGGCCAGCGCCGCCTGTTAGGGTTCGAAGCAGAAAATAAAAAATTTCCTACACCCATAGCCCATGATCTATCTACGTAGCTGAATAGTAACAGTAACAACAACATAATTCATACCCTTGAAGATCGAGTGCGCGGGAACGTTCCCGCACGAACATTGTCGATGAAGACAACCGAAGCCGATCTAAAGGTCGTGTAGTCATACTTGTCGATGAAGACCAGCACCGCACAAGCTGCGCCTCCGAGGGATTACACACGTACGGTGTATAGACGTCGTCCAGGCTCCGGTCCAGCAGAGCAGCAGAAGAAGGTGGATTTGGCTGGAAATTCGGAAGCGCGACGACGTCCAGAACTAGAGGTTTCCTTCAACCCGCTGACACAGTTCCAAACGTGGGAACCAAGTCAGGAGGAAGAGAGGAGGAGGAGTGAATGAATGAATCCATGGGGGGCTATGGGAGGTTTATATAGTGGGATCCAGGAGGTAGAACCTCCCCCACATGCCCCCACCCCAAGGGAGGGGAAACCCTAGCCGCCGCCCCCCTAGGGGAACCCTAGGGCGCTGGCCCCTAGGGCTACCCTAGGGCGCTTGGCGCCTTGGCCCTTGGCCGGCCTAGCCTATGGGCCTAGCCCATTTAGCCTTTTCCCATTTTTCTTTATTTATTTATTAATTAAATTTACTTTTAATATTTAATTGCTTTAATTAAATCCTAACACATTAATCAATTAAGTCCTTGGCATAATTCCTTCACCGATACAACTTCGATAAAGTCCAGAACGTTTCTGGAACCTTTTCGATATTGTCCGAAACTTTTTCGGATACCTCCCTATGACTTCCAATAATTCCAAATCTACCCCTAAGCGTCATATACCCTTAGGTGTGACACCCTACGGATCGAGGAACACGCCAGACATGATCGAGACCCCTCTCCGATCAATGACCAACAATCGGTTCTGGAAAACTGTGCTGATCCCTGTGCATTTCACGAAACTCTTTGTTGATCCGTAAACGCAATGTCCCATTCCCTTTATCCCGCGACACTAGATCTTGTCCGAGGTCAGATCACCGATATCAAAGCAGCCTCCAGATGTAGTGATTATGTTGTGACCTCATGGTCTAAGGAACGGGTTACTTTGTTTCTCAGTTATATGCAATGTTGAACTCTTGCGACTGATCTAAAGTGCATTAACATTGCTTTGGGTGTGTGTCCATCATGTCAGGACATGACCTCAATGTTCATTGATGTATTTGCCCATGATCAGGAAACCTTGATCATCAGATGACACATGAGCTGGTTAACTAGAGATAACCAGGGACCTATTTACTTATATGCCACACGTGTACTAATGTTTCCGCTTAATACAGTTATAGCATGACATATAATATTTATGAACAAATGAGATATGGCACAAAATACACTTTATTATTTGCCTCTAGGGCATATCTCCTTCACCGCCGCCACACGCCTCGCCACTGCCAGACTGCACCCCGTTTGCTCCGACCCTACCTCCATGGACCACCAACATGGTCGCGCCGCTGCACCACCGAAGCTCGGACCTCCACCGCAGATGAAGTGGATCTCGGGTGAAAGACGACTGGGGATCAGAAAAAACGAAAGAAACAACAAAAACAGGGGACACTCCACCGCCGCCGTCCGCCGGAGGTCTCCTCCGGTGGCGGCAGGGCAAAGGGGGCGTTGGAGAGGCGGACGCCTTGGTGGTGGCGGAGGGGACCTCCGGAGTCGCCCTAGAGGCGACCCGGGAGGCGAGTTGGGAGGCCCGGAACAACTCGAGAGGTATTCCGTCTCAAAGCGTCGTTTCTCACAAGCATATACATGAGATCATTCAATTATGATGTTAAAGCAAAAGCGGTGTATATTTCTCCATCATAAGGATGGTGGTGGTATCAAATCTACGGATTCCATCCACGAGGAAAACTACGAATTTATGTGTGCCTTTGCCAAATTATTGAAGGCCCTACCCCCCTCATGTCACCCTTGATTCTTCTCTCCATTTCTCTCAAGTTGCGTACCACTTTTCTTCTTTTGTAGGTAGCGACTAGCCTCTTCCTATATCTGCCTGCCTTGGAGAGATGCTAGGCCCATCTCACGATTCTCACCTACATATATCACACACCTGTGCAGCGCAGCGCAGCGCAGTGGCCTGATAAGCTCAGACACTAGGTAGATAGCTGTTTGCACACAATAGTGTCTCGCATGGTGGGGATGAGCGGTGCCTATGGCGGCCACAATGGCAGCGAGAGCCGGCAAGCCAACAGGGAAGCCGTGGTAGTCGGGGCGCCGGAGATGATGGGGTCGATGGGGGTGGTGCACAAGGTGGCGCCGCCGCCGGCGCAGAGCACGGCGAGCAAGATGAAGGGGAAGGTGAAGGAGACCTTCTTCCCCGACGACCCGTTCCGGAGCTTCAAGGGGCAGCCGCAGCGGGCCAAGATTCTGCTGGCAGTGAAGTACCTGTTCCCGGTCCTGGAGTGGGCGCCCGGCTACTCCTTCTCCCTCTTCAAGTCCGACCTCATCGCCGGCCTCACCATTGCCAGCCTCGCCATCCCTCAGGCATGCGCGCACCCAATCAATAATTCCAAGATATTCTCTCTAGTAGCGATTTTTATCTCAGTACATTCAGTGTTGATTTCCGTTTCGGTTCACGCGTATTTTATAAACACATCGATCCAAAAGAGATTTCTAGCTTAGTCACCTCAGCTGTGCTGATTTTGGAATCTTGTGTATATACGATCAATCTCCACCAACAACCCGTGACCAACCTGCTCGTACGTGCTCACTGCAGGGTATTAGCTACGCGAAGCTGGCGAACTTGCCTCCGATCATAGGCCTATGTACGTATATACACTCACTCACACGCCTTCCATTTCTGTCGGTAACGTGTATACATACGTGGAGCGTACGTGCGGATCACTGACGTCGCAGTTTTGTACGTATGTTTGTACATGTGTAGACTCAAGCTTCGTGCCGCCGCTGGTGTACGCGGTGCTCGGCAGCTCCCGTGACCTGGCGGTGGGCCCAGTGTCGATCGCGTCGCTGATCATGGGGTCCATGCTGCGGCAGGCGGTGAGCCCCTCGGCGGAGCCGGCGCTGTTCCTGCAGCTGGCCTTCACCTCCACCCTCTTCGCCGGCGTCGTGCAGGCCTCCCTCGGCATCCTCCGGCTGGGCTTCATCATCGACTTCCTGTCCAAGGCGACGCTGGTGGGGTTCATGGCGGGCGCGGCGGTGATCGTGTCGCTGCAGCAGCTCAAGGCGCTGCTGGGCATCGTCCACTTCACCACCCAGATGGGCATCGTCCCCGTCATGGCCTCCGTCTTCCAGCACACCAACGAGGTCAGCTGCCATCCATCTCTAGATACTGATACACCCTGCACCAGTATAGTGCTCAATCATCAGCTAACAGTAGCTTAATTTCCTGTATGTATGCAGTGGTCGTGGCAGACGATCCTGATGGGGGCCTGCTTCCTGGTGCTCCTGCTCACGGCCAGACATGTGGTACGTACGTACAGTCACGCTTCTTCATAAATTCCACCCTTGTCGTCTACCGCTGACCGTCGTCTACCTACGCGCAAAATACCAAAACTTTTTTCTGCCTTTGCTTTAATTTCTGTCTTCTTTTCTGTTGTCCGTATACAGTGTCAAAAAAAAAATACGACGTATATAGCTGTATGCACTCTCAGTCGGTTAGGCTACTTTCTCACGGCAGAGAGCTCTAGGTACAGCGAGTACGTTCCAGCCGATCGAATTGTCGTATCGATGATGATGTGTGCCTCTTCCCTCTTCAGGTTACTCCACGGTCAGCGTTTCAGTTTGTTAATCACGAGGGGAAAAAGTAGGAGTAGTGGTCAATGTCGTATTTAGAAAGGAGACCACTGGAGAAAGTAGGAGTAGTCTCATTCGCCCACACTGGTCAAGTGGTCAAATGTGATGAAGACCCCCTGCGACGTTATTAGACCATATCTTTTCCCCTGCTACTGCTAGGCAGCTAGTGTCACGTTTAGTCAACTGAACCTGCACTCCATCTCAAAAAAAAAAAAAAAAAAAACTGAACCTGCATTCTTGACAACAGCTAAACGTCGACTGAATCTATAGCAACAGGTGCTGACAGACATAGTGCAGCTACTAGTCTAGGGGATAGTGGTGCACCTCTCGAGGCCATATCGATTTTTTTATTTTGGGTAGGCCATATTGATTTCCATTCCTCCACAAAACGATCTTATATGTAAGAGAAAAGAAGAAGTTGACACAATTCAAGTAATCCTGCAACCTAGAAAGTCTGGTCTCTGCTCTGTACTTTTGCAAGTTCTCTTACTACAGTACTCATCACAATTTTTTCTTACCTGCTGATGGCAACCTTTTTAACTCAACTGTATCATATCTGCCATTCTGCCTGCTGTGGGTTTGGGTATTCTCAAACTGTCAGAGAAAATACCATTTTCAGAGCCCAAAATTAGATCTATGTCCCTTCTGACACTATTTATTCTAACACCTGCAGCAGTATTTGTTTGTCTGAATGTCTTCGCTTGTCTATACAGAGCATAAGATGGCCAAAGTTCTTCTGGATTTCAGCGTGTGCTCCACTGGCATCTGTCATCGTATCCACCCTGCTCGTTTTCCTGTTCAAAGCACAGAACCATGGCATCAGCATCGTAAGAATTCTACAAAATTGAACAACTGTATTTATATGTATTTGCCACCCATATTAATTATGCAACATGATCACAAATAGATGTCTGCATCTTTTCGCCGCAGATTGGGCAGCTCAAATGTGGCCTGAATCGCCCCTCGTGGGACAAACTACTCTTTGATCCAACATATCTAGGCCTCACCATGAAGACTGGCCTTGTCACTGGAATCATCTCGCTTACGGTAGGCCAATTATCCTATATATGGCCTCACAGTGCATTTCAAAATAGAGTTAAGTAGATACAATGCATTTTTCATAGTCAGTGCCACTGATAATCTGATGTGATTTCACTCTGACAGGAAGGAGTAGCAGTTGGTAGGACATTTGCTTCACTTAAGGACTACCAGGTGGATGGCAACAAAGAGATGATGGCCATTGGGTTGATGAACATCGTAGGCTCATGTACATCATGTTATGTGACAACAGGTAACCTACATTTCTGGACTATAATAACCTGCAGTGTTCTCTTGCATTCCATGTCACTCTCCTGTGCCAGAAGATGCACACAACCATAGGTAGATAGATTTATGGCCTTTCTGTTTCCATCAGGAGCATTCTCTCGCTCTGCTGTGAACCACAATGCCGGCTGCAAGACCGCCATGTCCAATGTGATCATGGCGCTGACTGTCATGGTCACGCTGCTGTTCCTCATGCCATTGTTCGTCTACACCCCGAATGTTGTTCTTGGAGCAATCATAATTGCTGCCGTCATTGGCCTGATCGATCTCCCTGCTGCATACCACATCTGGAAGATGGACAAGATGGATTTCCTCGTGTGCTTGTGCGCATTTGCTGGTGTCATCTTCATTTCGGTCCAAGAAGGCCTCGCGATTGCGGTAACCAACAGAATTGTTACCAAGATACAGTGCTGATTTTATAAAAATATGATATAATGCTGATTATGTAAAAAAAATATACTGCTTACAAGTTGCTGGTTTCATTGCTTGCTTACTGAAATTGTCAAATTTGCAGGTTGGTATATCCATATTTAGGGTATTGATGCAAATCACAAGGCCAAGGATGATGATTCAAGGGAACATTAAGGGAACTGATATTTACCGGAACCTCCATCAGTATAAGGAGGCTCAAAGAGTTCCTGGGTTCTTGATACTGACAGTTGAGGCTCCTATAAACTTTGCAAACACAAATTACCTGAATGAAAGGTACAAGGAAACTTCTCATACTAGAAAGAAATTCCGAGACAAACTGTGGAATACATTGCAATGAAACATTTTCATTTGTAGGACTAAGAGATGGATAGAGGATGAAAGTTCTTCAGAGAATAAACAAACAGAACTCCATTTCGTAATCTTGGACCTATCAGGTTTGTAAATTCAAAGAAAAAATCGTTTACTTCACAGCTTAGAATTCTTAATACATTTAACTCAAGCTCAATAATGGATTTACTTTAGTGTTAACTTTCTACCAGTAGCTCAAAGCATGTTTGCAATAGATAGCTTTGTAAGAGTACAGTATCCTACTTGGAAACTGGAAGGAAGTGTTAGGTCAGGCCATTCTGTGATGCCCGAAAAGACTATACTCATATTTGCTGATAATATGTGTCATAAATTTAGTATTTTCAGAAGCATATTCACTGACAAGTCTTTTTTTTTCTCTTTTTCAGCTGTGCCTACAATTGACACAAGTGGCATAGCGTTCCTCATTGATCTAAAGAAAGCGACGGAGAAACGTGGTCGAGAGGTATCCTCATCATATATTTCACAAGCTGTCAATTTAGTTATGTAGTAGTTAACTTTTTCATCCTTTCGCAGCTTGTACTTGTGAATCCAACTGGAGAGGTCATGGAGAAAATACAACGAGCGAACAATGCACACGATCATTTCAGGCCAGATTGTCTGTATTTGACCACCGGTGAAGCAATCGCTTCACTTTCTGGGTTCGCCAAGATGGCAACACCTTAGAGTGGTTTTGCCGAATGTTATTTGGATCATCTGATTGCAATGCTAAATTGCATCGACTTCTCATCAGTGAAAGTGCCTGCAACAAGGCAGTTCACAAGCTTGTCTGTAGCTATAGCTATCTTCAGTTCCTTCAAGTCGATGTGATGGAGATTAGGTGCTTGAATGTGTTCACAATATGTACATTCATGGATTCCCATCAACATGCATCTCCCACAAAAATTTTGAACCTCTGTGTTAACTACATATTTTAACTGTAGAAACTGTAACTGAACTCATTTTATTTACTTTCACATATTAGGTTCTACATGGACCAGTAGCACAGGAAATACACACATGCTTATGATTCGGAGTTCGTGATTGACATTTGATTTCTAGTATGGCACCCAAACTTATAAGAGTAACCGCAACACTTCCCCATGTAAGTAAAATCATCTTGGAATTTCAGATGACTGGATGAACTCTTTTTCGAAGCTGTACAGTCTAGTTCCTTCGCCACCTTTGTTTCCCTTGTATGACTCATCATTTATAGAATCCCGGTTCACTCTTGTAATTTGAGAACTGCGATGGACCTTTGAGCTCTGCACATCTTCAAGTGTGGCCTCCACTTGCCTCATTGTAGGTCTTTCTTCACCTTTTAAACTTAAGCATGATTCAGCGAGTCTTGCAACCACCTTGGCATCTTCAGTCCCTCCCTCCTGAATAATTTGTGTATCTAGAATATCTAAAAAGCGATTTTCTCTTATAAGTGACACAAAATGTGATGCTAGGCTTGTGCACTCCGACGAATGAGAAGAAAAAACTGGTGTCACCCTTGTCAGTAGCTCTGCCAGGATCACACCAAAGCTGTAAACATCGCTCTTCTCCGTGAGCCGACTAGTGTAGTAGTATTCTGGATCAAGGTAACCATAGGTTCCTTGGACAGCTGTAAGTATTCCTGTCTCATCAATTGCAATTGACCTTGAAGCTCCAAAATCTGATACTTTTGCTGTTAAGGTATCAGTAAGCAGTATGTTTGCACATTTGATATCTCTATGGTATACTGATACGGAAGCAGCAGAGTGTAGATATGCAATTGCCCTTGCAGTTTCCAAAGCAATCCTTAACCTATCTTTCCATGACAAAGGGATCTCACTTTGGCCATGCAGATGAAATGAGAGAGTACCATTTGATATAAACTCATAAACTAGTAGAGGAACTTCTGTCTCGAGGCAGCAGCCAAAGAGCTTCACCACGTTCCTGTGGTTTGTCTGCGAAAGTATGACAACCTCATTTATGAACTGGTCAATTTCCCTTTGAATGATAATTTTAGCCTTCTTGATGGCTACAACATGTTGATCAGATAGAATGCCTTTATACACCATGCCGTGGCCACCCCCGCCCAGTATGCGATTTTGGTCAAATTTGTTGGTTGCTTGATCTAGCTCTTCCAAGCTGAAAATTCTCGTTCGTTCTTGTAAGATTGCGGAATATGATTGTATTGATACTTGGATTGATGTTTACAATGAGCCTCTTGGGCTGTTTATATAGTAGTACCAAACTTGGAGACTAAGAAACCTAGTAGAGATAGATCTAGATTACAACTTTAAACTACCAAATATACCTAAGACGTGATATACTCTAACACCCCCCCGCAGTCGGATTGGCAGTGAAGCGGACGGTCTGACTGGAGCATAAGCCGGAGGTGACGTGGTAGCCCTTGTTGCCGATGTCGATGTAGCCGGGAGTGAGCGTGCTGTCGTCGTGGTCGATGATGCCGTTGGTGATGTAGTCGCCGTAGATGAAGTCGATGAGGTTGATGTTGTCGAGGTCGATGTCGTCGTTGAGCCGAAGAAAATTCGCCGTAGTGTTTGCAGTTGTAGTAGTAGTACTTGAGGTAGACGAGGCGGTAGTCGAAGGAGCTCGATCCGCAGTGCCGAGTTTGCCAGATTCGGGAGCGTGTCGGGGACGAAGGCACGCATCGGTGTTGCCAGCACCGGACGTGCGAAGACAGGGACCATCATGAGCCATGCCCGCCAGAGCCGGTAGAGGTAGCAGAGAAGATCTCCGTAAACGGTCGGTGCGAAGAAGTTGTCCGCCGTGTCGGAGTAGACGAAGTAGCTGCAAGGAGAAAACGTGTGCACGGACGTGCAAATAAAAATAGACTGCAACTCTGGCGGCAAGGTCGTGATGGACGAAGAAGAAGTGGTAGTTGTCGATGGCGATTGAATTGTAGTGGTCGTAGTTGGCGGGATTAAACCCGGATTTTCTGCTTGGAGTTGCGCGGCGTCGCTAGTAGGAGAAAAGAAAATTTTGTTTGGGGTGAAGAAAGAAAAAGAAAAAAAAAATCTGTTGGCATTGACGACGATCGGTGGTGACGGCGACGATGGGGAAAGGTGGGATAGTTGTTGGTGATGATGACCAAAAATCACGTAGGTGCGACCTTGTGCTCGATGGCGTGGAAGAGAACGGCTTGATCGTGGGAAGCTGCAGCTTGGCGTGGATTTGAGCTATGCATCTTGCCTAATGCACATGCACGTAACATGCAATATGGCCAGGCTATGGCGTGTGCAGGCGGGGGCTTGAGGCTTGGGGCAGTCCGTCGGTGCAGAAGCATTGGCGAGAAGGCTAACTGGTGTTGGTGGCAGAAGATAAAAACAGATCTAATGGAAGAACGAAAATTGCTAAAACTATAGATTGGAGAAAAAACTAGCTACGAGATCTGGTGCCCCCGGCAGAGATCATGGAGATCGATCTCGCCGGGGGCGGCGCGGCGGAAGCGGTGGTGGCTAAACCCCAGGCGGAGCGAACCGCTCTGATACCATGTAAGATTGCGGAATATGATTGTATTGATACTTGGATTGATGTTTACAATGAGCCTCTTGGGCTGTTTATATAGTAGTACCAAACTTGGAGACTAAGAAACCTAGTAAAGATAGATCTAGATTACAACTTTAAACTACCAAATATACCTAAGACGTGATATACTCTAACAGTTCTGCTTTATCTTTGTTTGAAGAGATTAACTGTTGCAGGAGCAGTCCATGGTTTTTTTTGAAGAACTTTTGTCTCAACTTCTTGGCTCTTCTCTGCTCGAGTTTATTGGTGATTTTGGCAGCACCAAGAAGTGAAAACAATAGACCAAGACCAGCACTAACTGCAATTACAGTGATTAAACCTGCATAGAATGAAAGTAAGGTTCTATAGTAGTATGTGCGACGTGCATTTCAGTTGAACTGAAAGTTTGAAAGTACTCAACTATACCACAATGAAGTTTTTCGTATAAGATTTACATCACAGTCCTACTGGAAGTATTTGTTTCAGAAAGTGATCACATGGTTCACTAGTTTAAGCACATAATCTAATTTATTTATTCATTTTTCCTCATATAATGTTTTCATTTCCAAATAGTGATGCTTCAAGAGCATTAGGACAAAGACCGAACAATGTAGTAGTAGCACTAGTATTTTTGTAGTTGTTATACTGACTGGTGTACTAACAGATAAATTCATAATTATATGGTCCTTAGTGATCATTGAGTCATGTGTTATACCAAGTGAGTGAGTTATATTTACCTGGGAGGCTGATGATACTTTTCTTTGTTGAGCACCGGTATGTCCCTGGCATATTGATGCAGGTTCCGTGCAGCCATGCATCTGGCTGTAGGCACTCGTTGACATCTGAAAAGTGGAAGAAAAACACAGTTAAAAGTCAGACTATGTCCAAAGTGCAGTTGAAGCCTCAAAACACTGAACAGAAACTAACATTCTTGGTACACGTGAAAACTAAAGAAATAAAAATTTAGTTACACATAACGTAGGCCCTTATTGGTTGGCTGGTATCTTTATCCAGCTGACTTCGAAGTCCATTCCAAGATACAAATATTAGTAAGCGATAGAACCACTACCAGTAAAAACTGAAGTTACTAAAGAAGGACGGATTAACGACTCGTCCAGGAAACTTTTCAATAACTAGTAAGTCTGCACGTGCAACGCACGTCAATTTCAATAATACTCCCTCCATTACATAAAATTTGTCGCTAAAATCGATATATGTAGACATGTAGATTTTCTACGAGAGGAAATCTCAAAGGGAAGTCTTGGTCCTGCTTCGACCACGGAATTTTGTTCAGGCGACTAAACTGCTTAATTGGAAAATCTTTGTACTCGTTCCGACAGTTGCGAGGGGCTGTCAGAAACTAACCTTTCCGATGATATTGCACATTTTTTGGCGGAAAAAGTGTACTCTACTGGAAAGTAGGATAAGTAATAGGTGTTGTATTTACCTTGACACCCATTAGCCAATATAAGGGTTGCCCTCGTAACCTGTCGAGCAGTTACACCGTGCATAATTTTCATCATTCTCATCGTCGACTATGATGCTGTTTAAGCTTATGCATGTCCTGTGTTGATATGAATTGGGATAATTTGATCCAAAGAACACGTCCCGGTGACGGTGCATATGCAGCGACCATTCTAAGACCATTGGAATCAACGTTCGATCCCCAATCTGACCTGGTTCAGAAAAGTATCCCTGCTGCAGCATGGTGCCGTGTTGCTGACCCAATCTTGGTCAGCTATGAACACCACCCCATATCCCGAGAAATTATGGGATATCTGGGTTAGATCGCTAAGCTGGATGTCGTAGGACGGGAGACCTGGCTGTGCCACGGGTGTCTGGCAGCATCCCACGCCGGAGCACGAGGTGTCGCTCAGCCCAAGGTCGTCTGCGCAATACGCGGCACAGATACTAACCTGGTGGTTCGAATGGGCAACGAGGCTGAAGAGGACGTTGCATCCCATGGCTACGAACCGGTTGTATCTGCTGGACACTGTCAGGGGGCCACCTGCCATCAGGCCGGCGGGCCACGAGCCATTTAACTCAAGAGAGGTCATGTTCAGTGGGATGTGCAACACCGTGCTGTTGATCCGCATCGTGCCATCCGTCAGAGATATGTGAAACACTTCCGCACCATTACCGACGAACAGCTTCGGTAGTGGCTTGCTCACCTCGTTGCATGTGAGGTTGAAGCCCCAGTGCTGCTCAGCTCCGGCTAGACGCTGTTGTGGAGAAGTCACCATGGGAGCTACAAGGGGAGCACCTAGAGGACAGAACTCGCTTGAGCATTTTATCGAACACCCCGCCTGCATGGCAAGAAACCAAATCCAACTAAAGAACTCCTTGGCTGTAATGCATTCACAAAAATTATCGAGTCTAAAACGATTTCTTATCGTTGCTTTTTGATCCCACTATCCAGCGAGCACCAACTACATCGGGAAGAAGCTAGCAGAGGTCGACTAACCAGCGAGTGCACGACCCCTCTGCGTAGCTCCGCTACAACCCCCAAGCTGCCTGTCGCTAGCGTACCCGCACCCCTTGCCGCCGGACGCTGACTAGGCGTCTAGGCCCCCAGCCATCGACCCGCCTCAGGCTCTCTAGTGGTACTCTCTATTTCAGTCAGTTTCATATGAAAAGCAGTTTCGTTCAGTTAGGAACTTAGGATGTTGAATCCTAGATGTCTTTTTCTTTGATTTAAGACTATATTAACTTGCATACATCAGCCAATACAGAAATATCTTGAATGGCTATACGAGAAAATAGGAAATATATATTAACAATGCAAGTGTAACAAAAATAAAAGTCAACTATCAATAGATAGAAAACATAGGGAGTGAGCAATTGTCAGTTGCAACCCATTTTGCAACTCATTGATAGCATGAATTACAAAGCAATCAAACTAATGATATGCAACTGAAAATATCTTAGTTGCTAGCACAAATTATGACGTAATCAAACGGTTTAGAAGTCAACTGGAAATTAAGTGAATTCTCAGTCCACTAAGAATTAGCAAAACCGAAAACATATGAAAGTCGGCAGAGCGTGATACCTTGGCATCCGTTAAGGAGGTAAGGGTTGCCTTCATATCCATCGGAGCATTGCACCTTATTTTCAAGTCATCTGTGCCAAGAGGAGCAGCGGTGCTATTTAAGCTTATGCATCTCAAAGCAGAGCCAAATTCAGGATTCAACACGCACTAGTGGGGACGGGGCCTCCAGTCCCGGCCCGTAAGGGGCTTTAGTCCCGGTTTGCAAACCGGGACCCCAGCCGCGGGACTAAAGGCTGAACCTTTAGTCCCGGCCCACTTACCAGCCGGGACTGGAGGGTGTCCACGTGGGCACCTCGGAGCGAATCAGGGCTAGGACCTTTAGTCCCGGTTTGTAACACAGACCGGGACTAAAGGCATCTGCAGATTTTTGTTTTTTGCTTTAGGGTTTTAGGGTTTACTGGTTTTAGGGTTTTATTTGTTCGGGGGATTAACGTGATGCCTCGTTTGGTGCCTTGGTGCCTTGGTGTTCGGGAATTAGTTTATGCATATATATAAGATTAACTTATCTTACAAGCGAGCATATATATACAATTATATGGAGACCAGAATTATCGGGACTAGAGCCCGTCTATTCGATTACATGGAACAACATCAGTAATGGCCCCTAGCTACACTAAATCGTCCTTTGTCGTCTATAGCTTCTATTCTCAGAAAGGTCGCCAGCTCCTCTGCAACAGCAATCGCGCGTTGCTCTGGTAGGTACTTCTCCCGCATGGCCGTGTACTATATAAGAAGAGGAGATGAATATGAATATCAATCATGATAACAAAGAATGACGAGTAAAAATAGATGTGTGAATGTTTATTGCTTACATCGTATCTGTAATCCTTGTGCTCAGAGGTAAACGTGCGAATGGTCTCGCAAACATAGTATCCACATAGATGCGTCCCCCGTGGCTGCTGGTCGCACTTTACGAGAATAGAATATATATAATCAAAATAATAATCTAGCATTACAAAAGTATTGAAAATAGAAGTATATCATACTACTACTTACCTGAGCCGCTCTAAAGGTCAGCTTCTCATGCCGGATACCGGGAGTCACGCACTTGAACCGCTTCCAAACCCTGCCCGACAAGGAAAATGATTTGCTAAGTTTTTCATTAATTGATATATCAGAAAATCATCGAAAGAGACCGATAGAGCGCAAGAATGATTGAAATTACCCTTGGAGCATGTCCTGCAGGCTTTGGAACTGTTCGAAGGGTCTCGATAATGGGTCGAAGGCATCAACTCTTCCCTTATCAATTTGAATGTCCAACAGAATCCAGTGGAAGCTGCACATGTATATATATATATGTGTCAGTAACTTATCAATTACACTCATAAGTGAATGGACACAACAGAGTAAGACCCTCACTTGAAGTTGTATGGAAACAGTATGTGGTCACAGTAATTTTGATCTGTTAGAAACCTTAGAAGGTTTTCCTCCGTCTCCTTGGGGTTATCAGTTAGCGTCTTTATATGTATTTTATCTGGGTCAATAAACCCAATATTTAGGATGTTCCTACTTTTACATTCCAGAATCTTCATTCTGCATAATAGAGTACAAGTCAGAACGGAACAAGTTATATGTAGAAAATGAATTGAAATAACTGAACAAGTTATATGTAGACAATGAATTGAAATAATTGAACAAGTTATATGTAGACAACGAATTGAAAAACTTACAGACAATAGCAACTCATAAGCGATTTGTCGAGGGCGTCGGCATTGTACATCTGGAAGAGTTCATCAAAGTCGATATGGATGTCTTCGGGACGGCCGTAGTACTCCCGTGGGACAAGCGCCACGATCATCGTTCTCCCTTTCTTTGATTCACTTAAGTACCATGTATGCAAGTAACGCATATTTGTTGGGAGATCATCAAACTTATCTTTGCTGACCAAAGGCGCTCCCATGACAAACTGTGGCTTAGGGGCTACCACAGCCTTGGGTACCACGTCGTCTTGGGAAGCCAGAATGACTTCAACCGGGATACCCCATTCATCCGCCCACTTCTTTGCTAATCCCAAATCTTGCCCCTGCACCAGAGAGGGAACATTCTCGGGTAACACCCTGAGGGGTGGGATCGACTGATTGGCCTGTTGTCCAAGCTGAGGAACGTCTGATCTTATTTTGCTTGTAGTTGAACTTGATTTGCTCCCACTTGCACTTGCACTTGCACGTGACTTGCTCTTTTGCCCTTCCTTCTGCAATGTGCGTGTATAATCGTCAGGCTTATGGTGTAACTCATACTGTGATGGAAGGGTCGTGAAGTATTTTGCATATGCTATTTGCTTCTCGGTGTATTCCGGGCGGGGCTCGGGTTCCTTCTTTTTCATCTGCGCATCATAATGTTCCTTTGCTATCCTGGCGTTTTCCTCATCGGTACGATCATAAGGTCTGATAGGAAGATTAGCATGAGGTACCTTTGGGAGGGGCGACAGTTTGCGCTTTGGGGAGCTCCGTCGCTTAGAACTCATGGACGGAGCGTTCTTGCTGGCACGCTTCCGCTTAGTATCCTTAGCGGGCGGCGGCGGAGATGGCCGACCCAAGTCCGGCGGCGGTGATCGAGATGGACTCGTGTTGTGGTGGCCGTCGTCATGTGGAGGGCTTGGAGGTGATGGAGGTGTAGGTGACCTGCGACGACTCGGAGGCGGTGTTGTCCTTGGGGCCGAGCCTGGAAGCTTGATGTAGTTCTTGTCCCATAGGATGACTCCACCTAGTACTTCTCCGAGTGTCCTCTCATCTTCGGGTCCAGCCATGTCGAGCTCCATATCATGAAACCCCGCCATGATTTCATCCACCCCGACTTTAGCAAAGCCAGCTGGAATCTCACGGCCATGCCAGCGTGCATCAGGGCCAGAAGGTAAAGCTTGTCCGACGGCCACCTTCATGGATATGTTCTTGAATTTCTGATGGAGTTCACATGATGTTGACTCCTTGATTCCATCCACGGGGTAGCCGGGACCGCCCTCTATCATTCTTCGTGCATCATCGGGCGGGGCCTCAGATTCAGCCACGCTGCTTTTCCGCTTAGATGGGGCGCCGATAATATCGAGTCCAGGATCTTCCTGGCGCGCTACTCCTCTAAGCTCGTCAATCTGCTTCTGTTGCTCGTTAAGCCTGGCAAGCAACTGGTTGAACTTGTCATTCTCCTCATCCTGCTGTCGCTTCTTTGCTCTCGCCCGGCTTCTGTAAGTGTCTTGGTCTCTGGTAAACCCAAGCCACCATGGGTAAGAAGGACCGAAGCCTCGTGTTCGTCCTCCATGTTCGTCATTGCCGAGGACCAGTGTGAGCAAATCTTTCTCTCTATCTGCAGTGAACTGTCTTTTTCCCTCTTTAATTTCTTTCACTATCTTTTTCCAATTCTCCCTGGGTATCCTAAGACCGCCACTGCAGATGAGGTCCCCTGTTTCTTCGTCGTACGAACCACCATGCGCAAGGAACCAATTCCTTGCTCTTAGTTCCCACTCATCACGGATGGGTTCAGGTATGATGCCTTTAGCTAGCAGATCTTGCTCTTTCTTATCCCACTTTGGGATGGCAGTCTCATAGCCCCCTGGCCCCAGGTTGTGGTGATATTTCTTCTTGTCGGCATTTTTCTTGTTCTTTTCTGATAATGCCTTGGCATCTTCTGACTGCTTGTACTCCTGAAATGCCTTCCAGTGATTCGCCTGCTTGGCTAGATACCCCTCGAATACTGGCACTTTCTTTGTCTTCAGATAGTCTTTCCATAGCTTCTTCTTCCAGCTACGGAACAGTTCGGCCATCTTCTTTAGAGTCCACTGCTTGACTTTGGCCCTCAGTTTTTTTGCGGCGTCTTCATTCTCACATTCTGGCAGGCTGAAATGTGACATGATATCATTCCAAAGATTATCTTTGTACCTTTCGGCGACATAGTCACTATCGGCTGCCCCTTTGCGCTTGTTCCACTCCCGAACGCTGATCGGGACGTGATCCCTAACGAGAACTCCGCATTGCTTCTTGAATGTGTCAGCAGCATTCTTAGGAAGCTTTGGTTCGCCCGTAGGCAATATCACCTCAAAGGTGTAATGCGTCCGTGCGTCCAACTTTTTAGTCGGGCCTCGTTTCGTAGCTTTGCTCGATGTGGAGGCCTAAGAGGGAGAAACATTCGTCAAATGAATGTATATGTATACAATATAGAGCTATCTCCAATATTTTTCTCATATTACAAGTGATTGTCGAACTTCATATGTATACCTCGCCGGACTTTATTATTTCACCACCGGCTTCTCCACCGGCTTTTCCATCAGTGGAGCTATCACCTTCTCCATCATTGGAGCTATCTCCGGCCCCATCGGCTTCGTGTCGATCAACCTCCATTCCATCTCCGGAGGGGTTTAGATATGACGACGGAGATTCAGCAGGTTCAACGTCGGGGGCGTCTTTGATTATATCTTCGATAAGTTCTTCCTCTTCGAGGTTCCTGCAATGTGGATCCATAGTTCTGCAAAAAATAAACATTTGATTAACTAATAAACTAACAAACTATATATGATGCAAATAAATTCTAACTAAGTAATTCTATTCTAACTATATATATCTAAATAATTCTATTCTAACTATATGTATCTAAATAATTCTATTCTAACTATATGTATCTAAATAATTCTATTCTAACTATATGTATCTAAATAATTCTATTCTAACTATATCTATCTAAATAATTCTATTCTAACTATATCTATCTAAAAATTCTATTCTAACTATATCTATCTAAAAATTCTATTCTAATTAACAATAGCTAACTATATGTATCTAATTAACAATAGCTAACTAAAAATTCTATTCTAATTAACAATAGCTAACTATATGTATCTAATTAACAATAGCTAACTAATTAACAAATTAATTTTTTTGCAAACTATATGTATCTAATTAACAATAGCTAACTAATTAACAAATTAATTTTTTTGCAAACTATATATATGTATCTAATTATCTAACTATCTAATTATCTAACTATCTAATTATCTAACTATTCTAATTAACAATAGCAAACTATATATATCTAATTAACAATAGCTAACTACTAATTCTATTCTAATTATCTAACTAATTCTATTCTAATTAGCTAACTAATATTCTATATCTAACCCTAACCCTAACACACTAACTAATAAACAAATTAATTTTTTTTGCAAAAAAACCTTGCAGACGTCGGAGGCGCGGCGGCCGGGTGCTGCAGGCGCGGCGGCGTTTGGAGGCGCGGCGGCGCGGCGGCGTTTGGAGGCGACCGGCGGCGCGGCGGGTGTGCAGGCGCGGCGGCGCGGTGCGGCAGGGGCGGCGGACTGTGGCGGCGCTGCGGGTGCGCAGGCGCGGCGGCGCGGCGGGTGTGCAGGGGCGGCGGACTGTGGCGGCGCTGCGGCGGCTGGTGCGCGCGGTCGTCGGCGGCAGCCTGGCGGCGTCTGTCTGTTCTCCTCGCGCGCGAAACTGCAAAGTGTTTCGCGGCGGGGAAGAAGATGAAATTTTATACCCCGGGACTAAAGGCCTCGGGTGGGGATTTCAGTAGCCAGGGCCTTTAGTCCCGGCCTGTGGCACGGACCGGGACTAAAGGCCTATTTTCTGTTTTTTCTTTTATTTGGTTTATAAATAGTTATCTGTTTGCATTTTCAATTAAAAACTATGTTTTCAATTATTTGGATAAGCACTGACTCTTTTATATTTTAAAGATTAATTATTTTAACTATCCTAAGTATTAATTATTTTGAAATTTTCAATTAAAAACTATGTTTATTAATATTCTTTTTGCATATTTGAGAATTTGACAAAACTATAAAAATGAAAAGTGTTTGAAATTAAATAGATAATTCAAAACTATTTTCTATTTTACAAATTAATTATTTTAACTATCCTAAGTATTAACTATTTTGCCATTTTCAATTAAAAACTATGTTTATTAATATTCTTTTTGCATATTTGAGAATTTGACAAAACTATAAAAATGAAAAGTGTTTGAAATTAAATAGATAATTCAAAACTATTTTCTATTTTACAAATTAATTATTTTAACTATCCTAAGTATTAATTATTTTGAAATTTTCAATTAAAAACTATGTTTATTAATATTATTTTTGCATATTTGAGAATTTGACAAAACTATAAAAATGAAAAGTGTTTGAAATTGAATAGATATTGAGCTTATATTACACTAGCATACTACTGTAGTACATATTGAGCGTACCTTTCGATTTTGTGACTAATTAAGGTGGATAACTGGAGTAGTTCAAGGCTGAACAGAAGCAAAAAACAAGTTTCAAGTATATCAGTTCGGTAGCAAAGGTCATTTAAAGGAAATGTGCGTTGGCAAAAGGATGGCATGGATGGATGACGAAAGTCTGTACAGTAATGTTCATGTATCAGTGCTGGTATTTCCAAGAAGTATAAAGAGTAGTATCTCTGGAAAACAAACCATGCAGACTCTAGGCGAAAAGTTTTGATTAGCCATTATCCATACTCTTAAATGCACGAAACCCAAGGCATTTTATGCCATTTACCAAAGCTAATTATTACCACGCAGCCAATCACACTATTACTCTCCTTTTTGTAACTCCCGATCCATTAGCCACTCTTTGGATTAATTCCTCTCATGATTTTCATTGAGCCGTTTCCATGCACACCAAATGATACCAGCATTTAAGAGCAGGCTTTGCCTTTCATCCGCTCCATATATATTTGGGTATCCACTTCTAGTCCGTCATCAGTTCTGATCGCAGTATTTCCCTACCCACAATCTAGTTCTAGAGAGAATGGATTGCAACAAAGAACATAGGTACGCTTTTTTGTTCTTGTATCATGCAGCGAGATAGTGCACAGTGTGCATCAAGAAGTGGTACAATTGTTCTTGCTTTAATACATTATTACATTATTGCACCAACAATCCTATCTATTATTTCTGTTTTCTTCTGGGTCGTAGCCATGGAGAATCTTCATCATTCAGTAGGATGCTTGGGTCAGTCTTCACTTTGAAGGGCGAAATTTCATGAAACTTATTATAATCTATTGACATGTCTGTCTTGTCATCTACTCCCACGATGTTTCTTTTCCCTGAAAGAACTATGTGGCGCTTTGGCTCATCGGACGATGTCTTCTTTTGCTGATTTCTTTTTCTCGTTTTTGTAGACATGTCCTTCACATAGAAAACCTGAGTGACATCGTTGGCTAGGACGAATGGTTCATCCATGTACGCAAGATTATTGAGATCCACTGTTGTCATGCCGTACTTTTGGTCTACAACTACCCCGCCACCTGTCAGCTTCACCCATTTGCACCGAAACAAAGGGATCTTAAAAGTAGGTCCATAGTCAAGTTCCCATATCTCCTCTATGTACCCATAATATGTTTCCAAACAGTGCCCATTCTCGTCTGTTGCATCAAAGCGGACACCACTATTTTGGTTGGTGCTCTTTTTATCTTGGGCAACCGTGTAAAATGTGTTCCCATTTATCTCGTACCCTTGGAAAGTACATATAGTCGAAGATGGTGGCCTGGCCAAACAGTACAGCTGATCTCCAACGGTGTCGTCATTCATGAGATGTGTCTGCAACCAACTACCGAAAGTCTTCTCGTGTTCCCCTTTAATCCAAGAGTCAGCCTTCCCCGGGTTTTCGGAGCGTAGAATATTCTTGTGTCTCACGATATACGGAGCCACCACAGTGGAATTGTGTAGAACTGTGTAGTGTGCTTGAGAGAAAGAATGCCCGTCCATACATACTTTTGCTTTCCTTCCTAGTGTGCCTTTTCCTGTCAGCCTACCCTCATACCGAGATTCAGGAACACCAATCGGCTTAAGGTCAGGAAGAAAGTCCACACAAAACTCAATGACCTCCTCTGTTCCATAGCCCTTGGAGATGCTTCCTTCTGGCCTAGCACGGTTACGAACATATTTCTTTAAGACTCCCATGAACCTCTCGAAGGGGAACATATTGTGTAGAAACACAGGACCGAGAATTCTAATCTCTTCGACTAGGTGAACTAGGAGGTGTGTCATTATATTGAAGAAGGATGGCGGGAACAACAACTCAAAGCTGACCAGACATTGGACCACATCAATTTGTAACCCTGATAGACTTTCTCGATCGATTACCTTCTGAGAAATTGCATTGAGGAATGCACATACCTTCACAATTGCCAGGCGAACATTTTCCGGTAGAATTCCCCTCAATGCAACCGGAAGCAATTGCGTCATAAGCACGTGGCAGTCATGAGACTTTAGGTTTTGGAATTTTTTGTCTTTCATATTTACGATTCCCTTTATATTCGACGAGAAGCCAGTCGGGACCTTGATACTGAAAAGGACTTCAAAGAAGATTTCCTTCTCTTCCTTAGTAAGAGCGTAGCTGGCACGCCCTTGAAACTGCCCTGGATGCATGCCATCTCTTCCTTTATGACGTTCCTGGTCCTCCCGTGCTTCCGGTGTATCTTTTGACTTCCCATACAAGCCCAGGAAGCCTAGAATATTCACGCAGAGATTCTTCGTCAGGTGCATCACGTCGATTGCGGAGCGGACCTCATGGACTTCCCAATAGGGTAGCTCCCAAAATATAGATTTCTTCTTCCACATGGGTACGCGCTTATCAGGGCCGTTAGGAACAGGTTGGCTGCCAGGACCCTTTCCAAAGATTACTTTTAAATCTTTGACCATATCAAATACTTCAGCACCAGTACGGATGACAGGCTTCCCCCGGGGTTCTGCCTTGCCATTGAAATGCTTGCCTTTTTTCTTTAAGGGATGCTTGGGCAGAAGAAAACGACGATTGTACGGGTACACATTCTTCCTACACTTGTCCAGATATATACTTTCTGTCTGATCTAAACAGTGCGTGCATGCATTGTATCCCTTGTTTGACTGTCCTGAAATGTTACTAAGAGCAGGCCAATCATTGATGGTTACGAAAAGCAACGCTCGAAGGTCAAATTCCTCTTGTTTGTGCTCGTCCCACACACGTACACCTGGTTCGGCCCACAGCTGTAAAAGTTCATCAACTAATGGCCTTAGGTACACATCAATGTCGTTGCCGGGTTGCTTTGGACCTTGGATAAGCACTGGCATCATAATAAACTTCCGCTTCATGCACAACCAAGGAGGAAGGTTATAGATACATAGAGTAACGGGCCAGGTGCTGTGACTGCAACTCTGCTCCCCAAAAGGATTCATGCCATCTGTACTCAGACCAAACCATAAGTTCCTTGCATCACCTGCAAATCTTGGGAACTCTCTCTCGATTTTTCTCCACTGCCGACCATCGGCGGGGTGCCTCAACTTATCGTCTTTCATACGATCTTCCATGTGCCATCGCAACAACTTCGCATGATCTTTATTTCTGAATAGACGTTTCAACCGTGGTATTATAGGAGCATACCACATCACCTTGGCAGGAACCCTCTTCCTGGGTGGCTCGCCCTCAATCTCACCAGGGTCATCTTTTCTGATCTTATACCGCAATGCAGTGCATACCGGGCATTTATCCATATTCTCATACTTCTCACCGCGGTAGAGGATGCAGTCATTAGGGCATGCATGTATCTTCTGCACGTCTAATCCTAGAGGGCAGACAAGCTTCTTTGCTTCGTACGTGCTGGCGGGCAATTCGTTCTTTCTTGGAAGCATCTTCTTCATCAGTACCAGCAACTTTTCGAATGACGAGTCAGTCACACCGGTCTCTGCCTTCCACTTCAGCAATTCCAGTGTGCTACCCAGCTTCTTCTGGCCATCTTCACAAGTTGGGTACAACAATTTGTTGTGGTCCTGTAACATCTGCTCGAACTGCAACCTCTCCTTTTCTGTGTCGCAGCCTCGCCGTGCTTCAGAAATGACCCGGCCAAGATCATCAGCGGGCTCATCTGGTTCCCGTTCTGCACCCTGATCTTCTTCTTCATTGTCTTCCATTGTGGTATCAGCATACTCAGGGAACATAGATCGGTAGTTGTCATCATCGTTATCTTCTTCTTCATCGTCGTCTTCCATCATAACCCCTCTTTCTCCGTGCTTGGTCCAAACATTATAGCCCGACATAAAACCGGACCGAAGCAGGTGGCTCTGAATGACTCTTGAGGAAGTGTAGTCCTTCTCATTCCGACATTCAACACATGGACAAAACATATAGCCACCACCATGCTTGTTCGCATCGGCCGCATCTCGAAAAGAATGCACGCCTTCTCTGTAAGCGGCGGTGCGTCGATCACCGTACATCCATGGATGGCTCATCTGCGTTATGCAACAGTATATCAAACACAATCACGATCCTAAAAATTAGTACCGCACGGTCTAAACAAGGAAATATAGTTGCTAACCTTTTAGAATAAGTGGAAATAAAGAGGAAGAGGCTTAAGCGTGGCTCGGGCACCTCATATCGTAGTTGTGTTCGGTGAACTGAAGCGGCATCGCTCTAACAAACATTTCAACAAACACCTCTAGTGCATCCAAGCAAAAAGGAGAGCTAGCACACACTCACACCTTTCATCCAAAAAAATGCAAGAGGGGAGAGAGGGGCTGCAGGGGCTGCCATATATATAGGCAGAGGACTTTAGTCCCGGTTTGAGACACAAACCGGGACTAAAGGGTGCGCACATGTGGGCCGCCCAGCGCATGGCCCTTTAGTCCCGGTTTGTGTCTCAAACCGGGACTAAAGCGTCGTTACGGGCCGGGACTAAAGCCTCCCGGGCGGCTGGCGAATTTCGGGCGACGTGGCCGGGCCTTTAGTCCCGGCCCAGATGGAGGCCGGGACTAAAGGGTCCTGGCCAAAGGCCCGTTTTCTACTAGTGACGGCCAAGTCACCATCGCGTTGTAAATCCAGCCACCATAGCAGCACGGTTGGCACGGTGGTGATGACTTTATTGGGACTTGTATGCTGATGCTGACGAGATCCATAGACATCACTACCAAGAACTTGGATTGTGTTATTCTCCATGACGCCTACGTTAATCCCGTTGAACCACTCGCGATCGACTATGAACGCGCTCCCCGGCGGACGGTGTGTGTATGGGCTGTCATCAGTCTGGTCCAAATCCTTGAACAGCACCCCATATGCTGGCAAGCCTTGCGCGATGGATGTCCGGCAGCAGCCGACACCTGAGCACGAGGTGTCCCAGGGTGCCGGAAAACTGTTGTCACACAGCGCGGCGCATGCGCTAATGTACTCGGAACCTCCCCCGCCGCCAGCGATGTCAAGATTGGTAGCGAGATATGCGATGAAGTTGCAGCCGATGGCCACGAAGACGTTGTGCTGGGTGGACACAGAGGGCTGCATGCCGGTGCCCGTTAGGCCACCGTGCCACAAGCCGCTTGGGTTGGACCACGGGAAGGTCGCGATCTTGCTCCGGACACGCAGCGTGCCGCCCGCCAGGGAGATGTCGTCCACTTCCACGCCATCGCCCAGGAACAGCTTTGGAGGACGGTGCGTCTCGTCGCAGGTGAGGATGAAGCCTGCGTGGAAGCACCCATGCCGGAAGCCGAAAGGGTAGGGGACGGTGACGCTGCCGCAGGCCTCCGGGCAGCCAGGCAAGGCCACTGGGGCAGCGGCGGTAACTGCTGCCAAGATGAGCTCAAGTGCCATCCAAAGTACTACTGGATTGAGAAGTTTAACCCGTGTGGAATGAAATGAGGAAAGGAGAATAGGAAACATCATCTTCCTGCAGTTTGGACTGCCAGTGCAAAGATCTAACGTATCAACGGAAGTATATGTGGCAAGCGAGCTGCGTGCATGGATGGTGTTTGGCTAACTTGGCTATGGAACTAGGTCGATCGATGCCTTCTTCAATTATAGCTTTGTGGAGAGAAAAGTGGTGGTCTTCGCAGTTGACATCAACATCAACGATGACCAGTTTCACCGGTAGACTACTGTACTCACTCTCCCTTCTCAAAAGAGTGTAATTTCTAACTATTTTGGATAATCAAACTTTTTAAAGTTTGACCATGTATAAATAGAAAGACAATAACCTTATGTCACCAAATTAGTTTAATTAGATTTATGATGAAATATATCTTCATCATATAGCTTTTTTGTTAGATAAGTATTATTGTTAAATTTTTATAAAAACTTAGTTAAAATAAAAAAAGTTTAACTCTCCAAAAAAGTTGAAAGTACAATCTTTTATAGACGGAGAGAGTACTTGATATGGACACGCACGTCCACTGGCCAATTACTGGCTGTGTTGAACCCCTTCTCCGGTTGGCTTCAAAGTCCAACAAGACAGCTCACTACCAGTAAACCGAACTGATCGACTAAAGCTGGACGGATTAATGAACACGACAAGGAAATTTTGGAATTAACAACATCCGTGTTCTACAGGGAAGAGGAAATTTTAAACCAAAACTAGTCATGGATCTGTGCGGTTCCAAATTGCTAAGGTGATTTAACTTGTCCAGTTTCAAAGCGACGAGGTTGCCCTCGATGTTGTGTCACCGGCATTGCAGTGGTGTAACTTTTCTGTATGGTTGGAGGCCGGGGCTATGCTCCCATTTTGACAAAAAAAGTTGCATAGCCTTCTTGTTGACCTAAAGAAATCAGCGGAGAAACAGGGTCTAGAGGTTTAGTCATCTTTATATATATGAAAAGTAAATAATTCTGATTCACAATCTATCAATTTAATTATGTGGAAAAAGATATTTTTTTCTACCTTCGCAGCTTGTACTTGAGAATCCAGCGTTATCTTCTTTTCTACCAGCAGGAGAGGCATGGAAAAAATACAACGACCAAACAACGCATACAATCAATTCAGACCGGATTCCCTGTATTTGACCACTGGAAAAGCAATAGCTTCAGTTTCAGGGTATGCCAAGATGGCAACACCTTAAAGTCGGTTTGCCGATAGTTATTTTGATCACCTGATTGCAATGCTAAACTTGCATTGCCTTCTCATTAATTGAAGTGCCCGCAACAAAGGAGTTCAGAGGTTCGAATGTAGTATCGTCAAATCTGTGTGATGGAAATCCAGTATGAAGTATTCACAATATGTACATACATGAATTCCCGTCAACATACGATTCCCGCAAAATTTGAACTTCAGTATAACTATATATTTTAACAGTAAAAATTGCAACTGAATTTATTTTATCTACTTTCATAATTTATCTACTTTCATAATTTATCTACTTTCACATACTTGGTTCCACATGACCCATTAGTATAGGAAATGCACAAATGGTTATATGAGTCAGACTTCGTAACTTATATTGGATTTGCAGTATGGCACCCAAACAAATAAGATTAACTGCAATATCTCACCATGTAAGTGAAATCATCTTGGAATTTGAAATGATTGGATGAACTCCTTTTCCAAGTTGTACAGTCTATTTCCTTCGCCGCCTTTGCTTCCCTTGTATGACTCATCATTCAGCAAATTCTAGTTCACTCTTGTAATATGAGAACTGAGACGGAGCTTGAGTTCTGCACATGATATCTCTATGGTACACTGATATGGAAGCAACAGAGTGCAGATATGCAATGGCCGTTGCATTTTCCAAAGCAATCCTCAACCTATCTTTCCATGACAAAGGGTTGTCACTTTGGCCATGGAGATGAAATGAGAGATTTCCATTTGATATGAACTCATAAACTAGTAGAGGAACTTCTGTGTCGACGCAGCAGCCAAAGCGCTTCACCACATTCCTATGGTTCGTCTGTGAAAGTATGACAACCTCATTTATGAACTGGTCAATTTCACTTTGAGCGCCAATTTTAGCCTTCATGATGGCCACAACATGTTGATCAGATAAGATGCCTTTATACACCATGCCATGGCCACCGCCACCAAGGATGCGATTATGGTCAAATTTGTTGGTTTCTTGATCTAGCTCTTCCAAGCTGAAAATTCTCGTTCTCTCAGCCTGGCGCAGTGGTGAAGTCAGCCCCACTCGTGCCAAGAGGTCCTGGGTTCAAACCAGCCTCTCTGCAGTGCACTTTGCAGAGGTAAGACTGGGTTTTTCTTGAAGAACTTTTGTCTCAACTTCTTAGATCTTCGTTGTTTGAGTTTATTGGTCATTTTGGCAACACCCAGAAGTGAAAACAGTAGGCCAAAAACCAGCACTAATTGCAATTCTGGTGATTAAACAGCAGAAAATGGAAGTAAGCATCAATAGTACATGATATGTCGGGAATTTCAAATATTCAAGCTTCTGTTTTCATCTGAAAATTTGAAACTACTCACATATACTTTGTTCAAGTTCAGATGGCACATGGTTTACTATTATTAAGCATACAACAAAATTCTGTAATACGTTTTGTTCTTCCGTGTTGTCTTCCATTTCTGCATGGTCAAGCAACTCATGCTTTTAGTATTAGTACATCTCATTTCAAATAAGAGGAATGCAGTAGTATTATTTCCATAGCCATTATACTCCTGTAATACTACACAATAGGTAATTACCATAATTCGATGGTCCATAATTATTACTAAGAAAAGGCAGATATCAAGTGACTGAACTGTATTTATACCTGGGAGACTGCTGGTACTTTTCTTTGCTGAGCATCAGTACGTCTCTGGCATATTGGTGCAGGTTCCGTGCTAGCATGGATAACATCTGGCGCTGGCACTCCTCGAAATCTGAAGTAGAGAAAACAGAGTTGAAAAGCAGAGGCGGTTCATATAGCAAAAGCACATAGTTTTATTTAGTAGAAAAAATCGCGAGATCACTCAAGTCTCTTTGCTCTTACTCACCGCTTGGGAGATTTGGAATGAGAGAAACACGAGAGTTTTTCGGAGTGTGGCATCTATGCCTACTAGAGTAGCCTTGACCATCAAGAGCAATGCTTTTCTTTGGGGCTTAGCCGGAGCAAAAATTTTGAGTGCCTTAATGCCGCGAGAGTAGGCTTTTATTTGAAGCTTTGCTCCTTATATTTTAAACTCTTGAACTCTCTCCTTAATCAATGGAATAGGCAAATCTTTTGCCTCGTTTCAAAAACTGACGGTAAGCCTGATGGACCTCAGGTGTAAACGAGCCGAACTGGAGGATATGGACCTGATGGCAATCCATACATTGACAATGCCATAAGAACTGAGGTCCCAGGATATGAGCACGTGGCAGTGGCCGATGCCTGAACACATGTGGCTGCTGGCATCCTCCACGCTGTCCACTCACATGGAGGCGCAGGTGCTGATGTTGCCGACAACGGTGCCAAATGGAATGAGCTGGACGACGATGTTACACTTACACCCATAGGCCACAAACCAGTTGTATCTGCGTGACACCGTGAAGGGCCGGTTGCTGGTGGCCCAGACCATGCGCCATTGAACTCAGCAGAGGCTGACTGGAAAACAGTGCTATCGATCTGCACCGTGCCGTCAGGCAAAGAGATACCAAGCACCTCCGTGTCGTCGCCCAAGAGCAGCTTCGTTATGTGCTGCTTCTGGCAGCTGAGATTAAACCCCTCCTGGAAGCAGCCCTGGCCGATGCCGAAAGGGTATGGAAACGCAATGTCACCGCAGGTTTCCGGCAGCCGAGCAAAGCTATTGGGCCTGTTGCCAGTACTGCCACCAGGAGCTGAAAGGTGAGTGCTCCGGTGGCACCAACCAGCCCTCGGCAAGAGATCAAAATCATCATCTCAGAGCAGACTAGTTGAGCACATAGCTACTCTTGTTGAGTTTATCAACGGACATACTCCCTCCCTTTCTAAATATAAGATGTTTTAGCTTTGTGAAGCAAATGTATTTAGACATCTTTTAGTGTATAGGTTCACTCGAATATACACACTAAAAGGTGTCTAGATACTTTTGCTTCACAAACCTGAAACATCTTATATTTAAAAACGGAGGGAGTAGAGTTCTTAATCACTGGCAATTCAAAGTCCACTCAGGATATAAAAAAGCAACAAAACACCTACCACTAAACCGAATTTACTTATAAAAGCAGGGCAGACACGTCAAGGAGATAGTTTCAAACAGGAAAGGTGTACTATATTGAGGAAATTTCAAACCAAAGTTATTCTTGGCCCTGTGTACACATGAATCTGTCCGGTTCCAAATTGTGACACCACTGTTGTTTTTTCAATTTTGATATAGTTGACCACATGATAACTAAAGTGCCTTATGTGAATTTTTTGAGTTAACAGGGATCTTAAATTCTTAATCTGCATTGAGCATTTCATCAAACAGCTTTCCTGCGGCCAAGCAATCGCATCTCTAATATATTCACGATAAATATCGATTATTGAACGAGCCGCTCACCATTGATTTTGATCCCCAGCGAGCATCAACCACCCCAGGAGGCCAGGATTGAGTTAGAAGAGGTGGTCTGCCTGCGGCCACGGGCGCACGACCCCACTGCGCAACTCCGCACCCCTCGCTGTTAGGAGCGGGCGACGTCATAACACCGGAGAGCGGCCAACGGGTGGTGGTCTAGAGGAGGCCGACGTCCGAAGAGTAGCGGCATGGGCGCACAAATCGCCGGCGCCCGGCTATTGAATTCGATCGGGTTACCTGGACGAGGAAGACGAAGAGCGGAAGAGGACGGTTCGCGTTGATTCCGTCGTTCGATCGGTGGCAAGTTAGCCCAAAGGGGTTGTTTTGGCCCAGGTTGGAGTCGGGGACCTTGGACAGGCCGTTTTTTCGTTTTTCACGACTTAAACACGTTAAAAAGAACACCACATGATTATACATGCTATCTCTGTACTATTGGATTCAATAAATATATATGGTATTAATTATCAAAAATATCGATATAAGATATCAATTACACCTGGCCTCTTCAACGCCGTAATGACTAGAGTACAATGCACATAGCCACAAAAAATAGAAGTAAAAAAAAACAATGACCCCGCTGGAGCTACCGGAGACTCGCAACAGCAATAACACAACAAGTGGCAATGACACATCGACTCCAAAATGACACCTCTATGAGATAACCTTGCACAAACACCACCGTCGTCCGGATTAACCAGTATGGTTATATCTTGGGTTTTCACCAGGTAAAGGTCCATCCTCGAAACAATGCCTCCAATAAGGAAATAACTAGGGAGACACCATTGGCATGTATAACCAACAAAGGTCATGCCTAGCGTTTTCACCCCGGATACTGAGACACGAAGCTCACGCATCGCCAAGAACAAAGGCAGACAGTGCCATCGCCCCACTACCGAGAACACTGCTGCAAAACAACGATCATCCGACAAACATACTTCTCCCAATCCGCTACGAATACTCTCTGGGATCTTTTTGACTTGACATGAACATGCGAGGTGGAAGCACTAGAGCCAATCTGATCTTGAAAGTCGTCCGCTATGATACAACCAACAAAAGTCAGACCTAGGGTTTTCACCCCGGATACTGAGACACGGAGCTCACACACCGCCAAGAACGAAGGCAGACAGTGCCACCACCCTACTACCGAGAACACTGCTGCCTGACCATCCGACAAACATACTTCTCCCAATCCGCTACGAGTACATGCAGTGGCCTATTCGATCTTGAATGGCGTCCGCTATGATGCCCCTTCCACACCTTGATAATCGCAGCAACAAAGATGCCAAGGCAAACCAAAACTGGGGTAGAGGTGCATTAATATAACCGTAGCAACAATGATAAACATCAGTTGATGTTTGAAAGACAAATTTCACAAATGTGGTTATTACTTGCATAGGTCCAACTAATTTGATGATTTCACAATCGCCAGATTTTACACACACACAAAGACTGGAAATTTCAAAGGATCAAGATAACTCTTGTAGAGGTCAGAAGAGGAGCAAGAAGCTCTAGCACTTGCGTCATACTCCAAAATGACATGTGAAGGTAGTTGTCACCATTTCCTAGACCCAGCAGGCTAGCACTGCATGTTGGCTTTGCCTCCTACTACTACAATGGTCTCCATTTTTTATTCGTCGCCATAGTAGTCAACCGGCTTGATAAATAGGCCGAGCTGCTCGAGCGGGCTGCGCGGACGGCGGTTCTTGGGGAGCGCTCCGTCCCGGCTTGTTTCGGGGCTGACGACGTGCTCGACGGCAGATATGCCAAGCTCCACGAGATGCCTTGGGTGTATGGTCTGGACGCAGAGCCCTGTGTGCCGGCCGTTCTTCTCCACCTCCTGCAGCGCCTCCCGAGCCATCTTCCTGAGTGCGTCGCGATCGTGGCGGCCATTATTCCTCTCCTCCACCTGCCGGAAAGCCTTTTCAGCCTCGGCTTCCGCTTCACGGATCGCTTGGTCCATGTCGGCTGTGGGCCGCCTCTGGAGGTCCTGCCGCTGGAGGATGCGAAGAGTCTCTTCAGACTTGGCGATGATGCCGGCGTACCGGGACTTGAGATCCCGTGCCCGCACCAACACGGCCGGTTCATCGTAGTACGGTTCTGGCACCTGCTGCTGCAACCTCTTGAGAATGAGATCAGCGTGCGTGATCATCGGAGGCTGCGTGCCTGGGACGACCGTCTTCCTCCTCTTGGATGCCGGCGGCGTGGCAGAGGCCTCCGTTCGGGGCTTGGCGCCGCCGTGGATTGCAGCGGACTCACGCGTGGCACAGAAAACTGGACTCGTGGCATGGGTTACAGCCTTGGATGTCAGCGACGACGACGGTGCGCCACTGGCACCGGCACCGCCGCCGACTGCAGCTTCTCGAGCCAAGTACTCGGCTGCGCTGATCCTATGGAGGTCGCCACGCACCTCGCCAATCTGCGACCGGAGCCGCGGCCTCACGTTGCGGTACATGTTGGCAGAGTCGGATCCGTCCACCTTCACGTTGAAGCCGCGGGTATTTGGTGCCGCCCGGGAGCGCCGCCGCGGTGTGCCTTCCATCCGCACGTTCGCCGGTGCTGCCGCTTTAGTGGCACCTGCCGGGCATCGTTTTCCGGCTTGGCAATGCGAGTCGTCTCGATCAGCGGCGGCTGCTGGCTAGGGGACGGTGAAACGTATATAGCAAGGCCGACGTCGGAGGCAACAAAGATTCAAGGAAACAAAAGGACGGATCGCTCTTGAGCTTCTCGCGTGTGCTTAATACCAGTATGACACCGAGTCCAAAAAGAGTCCTGCTCCAAACCGGACACGCTTCGCGCTTCATGGAAAGTCTCCAACTGATTTGGGCCAACATCCACCCCAATTTTTCCGTGTAAAACACATTCCTTGTATTTCCCGAAAAAACATTCCTTGTATTAAGAAGGATACTCTCCTAATGGCTTGCGCCAAAATCAAAGAAATTAATAAAAAGACTTGTAACAATTGAATGTCTGCTTATTTTGCTTGGCATTTGAGCAATGCGTGGACGAAAAGGAAAATTACACCGGTTACACCAAGGTTTTTAGTGAGATTTTTATTTTATTAATATAATTATCTATATAATTGAATACCTCAAATGCACTCAAAGTTCATATATTAAGTTAAAAATTTGAGCACATTCCATGTCCATCATAGAGCCGAACTGTAAAAGCGGCATTTATATATTGAATATAGGACGATCTCCAATGCCATGATACGCAGGGCCAATCCTGAGCTTTCGAGGGCAGGGCGAAACTAAAATTCAGGTTCTCTATATCATCGGCGTTGTAGTGATTCCACCTTTCAGCAACATGACCATTTCCGTCCCCGTTTCAGGCGTAGATCTGTCCAATCTTGTTAATTTGTTTGATTTTCTTGGTTCTAATTTCTTCATTCCATTGTACATGTGGTTCTTTTCTTGCTATGAAGCACTTTCCTTGTGCATGTATGCGAAAGGATTTTCACACCCTGTCGAATCTTTGAGTTTTTGTTTTGTACGGATTTTTGTTAGAAATCGTTGGTATATTTTTTTTTTCTTCTATATCAGGTGGGCAAATGCGTTCTGCTGAATATGATCAATAAGCATTTAACATTTATCTTTGCTGGATATAGATTTCTTTTCTAAATTTCAGGCACATCTCGGCATCTTGTGCTTAATCATGAAATCATTATGTAAAAGCAGTGCTTATTTTCTGCTAATATGTTTTTGATTCTTTTTTGTCAACCTAACATGATTTGCTGCTCAGACCTTGAAATGAAATATAGTCAAGATTAATTTGTAGTAATCTGGAAATCCTAAGTACAATTTATGTGTAACAATAATGTGCATTCAGATCAAAAGGTTGTAGATCTCGTGTGCTAAGTTTAATTGATGTACTACATTTTACTTAATCATGGTGTCAAAAAATATTGTATAGCCAGTTTTACTTTTCCTAAGCATGTAAAGTATAAAATATATATTTGAATTCCTATAAATTTTGCTTTAATTTAGATGTGTAAACTCAGCACTATGTTTATGTTGTAATGAAGATGTTTTTGCTAAGAGTGGAATCGTTTGAGGTAAGTCGTAGCACCGTTTTATTATAATGTGCATTACATATTTTAGGTGTCGTTGAAATTTTAGAATGTCGATAGTCCTGCCATGCATTAAGTGTTTAAAAAGGCTGCCCCAATGTGTGCCCACGTGAATGTTCAGTGATCTGACATGTGCCACTGCCGGACTTCCTAAAAGGCAAAAAGAGTCACATACATGTTGAATACGACACCTAAAGTACACTGATTCACCGATCACTACGCACATGAACAACGGAGATACCGAGCTACCTGTAGCTCGGCCTCCAAAGCGAGTTTTCCCTCTAATTGTGATTTAGTCATCAATGCCATGTAATCAGAACGTGCTCCTTTCATACAAAAAATAACTTGCATATAATTTTATTATTATTGAATACAAATTAAGATTCGGATTTGCTAAG
Source organism: Dactylis glomerata (assembly GCA_007115705.1). Lineage (NCBI taxonomy): Eukaryota > Viridiplantae > Streptophyta > Magnoliopsida > Poales > Poaceae > Dactylis > Dactylis glomerata. The sequence goes on along the minus strand of QXEO01000545.1, from coordinate 4,357,996 downwards.
TAATAGGCGACTGCAGTCACCCTAAAAAATATGCATCAGTTGCATTTTTCTCGTAAAAAAGTGCAATTGCACTTTTTGTTAGAAAAGTGCAACTCGTTGCAGAGTTGCACTTTTCTTTAAACTACGGTTACACTTTTCTGAGTGACTGAGAAATAACAATTTCTCAGGTGACTGACATATAGGGAAACCCATTAAGATTTGTATCAACAAAAATTTGTAGGGGAGGGATAGAAAAGAAACACCGCTAAAAGAGAGAGTATGGGACGTGCAACGCACGTGCACGCTTACTAGTATTATTAAATAGAAGTTGAGGTCGCTCAACGCATTTCACATTTATCATTCAGGGCATCTAGATCGTCCGATCTCCATCAACCGGTTAAGATTTACGATATAAAAATGCCTTTTCACCAGCCCCTAATTAAGCAACAAAATATAAATCAGATCAAGGCTAATTACTGTTGAACCGCCCACTAATTAGGCAATCACAAAAAAGTCTAATCTACGTCACCAACGCACATGCAGACTTAGGGTATGTAAAATTGTAGAGAAAGCTATAGATATAAGTTGTACATTATATGTATCTCTTATTTTCACCCCTAGCAATTAGTGAGAATCTATTATTTTTGGTAAGAAATCAACTCACTAAGAAAAGACATATTGTACAACACTAAAACAGTATTCTTTTATTTTCTAAGAGATCATCCCTTTGCTAAGAACTAAGCAAAAATCCTATGTGGGACGAGCAGGTTTGCCCGCGCGAACGGGAGGAAGCCCGACAGGCGCGGACATAGGCCCTGGTGGCAGCGATGCTGTGGACGCAGCGGCGGCAGGCCATAGGCGACATCAGCATTGCAACAACGGCGTTGTGAGCTGGGACTGGAGCGGACACCATCGCAGACGAGACAGCTATGCACGAGAAGACCATGCCGCCATTCTCCTTGCGGAACCTCCCCGCTGGGGGAAACCGCAATGAGCGAGCAGGGGACAAGGAAGAGCTCATGACGATGCTGATCGAGATGGGGCACTCAGGAGTCGGGGTTGCAGCTGAGCTTGCTAGGGAGATGGAGCACGACCGCCCCGACCACGCAGGCGGAGGTGCCGAACTGCAGGGCTGGAAGGAAGAGCACGTGAAGGGGGTCCTGGATCTGGCGGCAACGGGCACAGAGGTGGCCGGAGTAGGCAGATCAGAACAGCGGCGGCGGGGCACTTACCAGGTGGCGCAGGCTCGTCACCAGGATTTGGGGGCCCCGGTGCGACTTATAAAATGGGGTCTTAATTTTTGTTCAGAGTTAATAACTAGTAAAACAAAATCATACGTTTACTTTATTTTATAACTTTAGAATGTGCTATTCCGTACAATGTTCAAAAAATACCAAGTATATATTTTAAATAGTAAATATAGCATTAAAGTAATAAACGAACCTCATGATCTTCCAAAAAGAATCATTTCGGTTATTTCTTGAAATAAAATCTTCGATCATATCGTTATAGGTAATCTCCACCGGATTGACACTTTGTCCTACTCATGATTTGCCTTGTTTCACAAATTAACAAATTTATAAAATAATTTAACATGACTAGATAAGTCTAGTAGTCAATGAGTTGCAGGTGCCGGGATGCCTCTTGGACCAGTCGTGCCTTTACTAGTTGAATGCCCGTGCATTGCCACGGTCCTATAAATTTCCACATCGTGTATTTAAAAATTATTATTTTAGCTATCTTCTAATCATGTGGAGCATATGTGAACTAAGACCCCTATTTGATCAATTTTTCAACAAGAGCACAATCCAACATTTTCTCATAGTTATTACTTACTAAAATTACAATCTTCTTCGTCAACAAAAAATGCAAAATGACACAATTTCCTATGTGAAGTAAGAAATGGTTAAAGTAACTATAAGTAAACGTATATTTTTGGTCCTTGTACTTGAAAAAACAACAAACTCGATAAAAAACCATTTTAGGTTTTTGTTCATCTCTACATGTTTTTAATACAAAGAACTAGTTTCATATTTAGCACTTTTTCTGAATCGTGCTTCATAAGTATTATTGTATCATCCGCATATTGTAGTATGAAAACTCCCCCATCTACTAAATGTGGTATAAGTCCTGAAGGGAATATGCTCGAGAGGCAATAATAAAGTGGTTATTATCATATTCCATGTTTATGATAAATGTTTATTTCTCATGCTAGAATTGTATTAATCGGAAACATTAATACTTGTGTGATTAATAAACTAAAAAGGTTCCTAGTAAAGCCTCTCTTTTATACTAGCTCGTTGATTAACTGATGATCAAGGTTTCCTGATCATGAACATTGGATGTTGTTAATAACGGGATCATATAATTAGAAGAATGATGTGATGAACACTCACACCCATAGTATGAATTGCAATACGATCAAGTCATCAAGTTTCATTGCTATATCAAACTCATACGAAATAGTTCTAATCCTCATACCATGAGATCATGTTAATCACTGATACCGGAAGAGTGCTTTGATGATATCAAACGTCACACCATAACAGGGTGATTATAAAGGTTGATTTGGGTATTCTGAAAGAATTAGTTGAGGCTCATGGATCAAGAGTGGAATTTGTCTGACCCGATGACGGGAAGATATTCTCTGGGCCCTTCTCGGTGATATTGCATTGGAATCGCTTGCAAGCATGTGACTAGGTCACGAGAATGCATTATCAAGGAACGAGTAAAGAGACTTGTCGGGAACGAGATCGAACTAGGTATGGTTGATACCAAATGATCGGATCTCAGACAAGTAATAATATCGCGAGACAAAAGGAATTAACTATGTTCGTTAATGGTTCACACGATCACTAGATCATCGTCGAGTAAGTGGGAGTCATCATGGATTTCCAGATCCCGCTGATGATTATTGATCGGAGAGGAGTCTTGATCATGTCCATGTTATTCACGAACCGTAGGGTGACACACTTAAGGTTCGTCATCATTTTTGAGTGGATACGATACTCCGATCGAATTATAGGACAGCATGAGGGTTGTTTCAGAAAAGTGCCAAAACTGTTTTGACATATCGAAATAACTCAAGGGGATTTTTGTTAATGTTTGTTAATTGATTGAATTAATATATATTAAAGAAATAAAAATGTTTTATTAATTTAATTAGTGTGAGTTTTAATTAGCATGAATGTCATGCAAAATTAAAATGAGGGTTACCACCATGAAGAGGTGGAGGATTTTCTCCTAGGGGCTGGCGCCACCCTTCTTGGGGCTGCCACCTCCTCTCCTATAAAAGGAGCCCCTCTTCTCCCTCTTCACACACTTCTTGATCCCCTCCCTTCCTCCCAAAGTTGCTGCCCCAAATCCGTCTTGGCTTAGCGAAGCTCTGCCGGATTGTTAGTTCGAGATTCACACACTTGGAGAAGTGAGTCTTAGAGTGTCCGGCGGATCCCTTCTTCCGCTGCCCCGCTGGACCGAGGGCGTGGAGGAGACGACGACAAGCCGTACGTGTGACCGAGTACAGAGGCGCTGCCGGTTGTGGCGCCGTGTACACAATCTCGAGATTATCAAGTGAACCACTACGTCGACTACGTCAAGTGAACGACTACGTCGACTACGTGCATCTTCGTCGAGTCTCCATTGGCAACGTTTATGCGGGAACGTAATCCCCTCTACTGGTCTTCGAGGGTTAGTCTCCGTTGCTACCATCTCGTAGATGTTCTTGGCTAGTTTTGTGTTCATCCGTAGGAAAATTTTTGTTTTCTATACTACGAACCCATCAGTGGTATCAGAGCCATCTCTATGCGTAGTTGGTATGCACGATTAGAACACATGGAGATATGGGCGTTGATGATCATGTTATTGCTATTTTTTGTATTTTGGATCATAGTGGCATAGTGGGATTGAAGCTGCCCGAGACTAATATTACGTGACCGCGTTCACGAGACTTGTCCACACTTGACATGCTTCGGCATATGTGGCTTTGCGGGTACACGTTTCTCCCACTATAGTTATGATCTATTTTACAAAGAATTGTTAATAATATTTTACCACCATTGTGGTTACATGTTCGTAGGTAAGAATGATTCTTCCTAGAATGCCCCAAACCACGTAAAATATGCAAGACAAATTAGAAGCGTCTAACTTATTTTTGCAGGGCATGTGATGTGATATGGTTAAATTGTTTATGTTACAAATTGTGTGCAATGATCCTTTTTGTAAGTTATAAACAACCGGCAGGAGCCATATGGTTGTCTTTTCATTTTATAGCCTGCGTGCCAAATATATATATATATATATATATATATATATATCCAAGCGATATATTGTAATGGAGAAAGAGAACCAAGATGGCGCACCATGGACCTTGGTGCTACACCGGTGGAATGATGGAGATCATGCCATGACGCACAAGATGGCGATCGAATGTGTGAAGGATCATATCATATCACATTATATATGCATGTGATGTTTATCCTTTTATGCATCTTATTTTGCTTAGATTTGATCGCGCGGTAGCATTATAAGATGATCTCTCTCACATAAATATCAAGATAAAAATGTGTTCTTCCATAACATGCACCGTCAAGAAGTTCATCATTTCGTGACATCACGTGATGATCGGGTGTGACAGACTCTATGTTCACATACGACGGGTGTAAGACAGTTTTACACACGCGAATATTATGGTTCTACTTGGCGAGCCTAGCATGTACAGACATGGCCTCGGAACACGAACCGAAAGGTTAAGCATGAGTCATATGGTTGATATGATGAACATGGTGATGTTCGCCTTTAAAACTATGCCGTCGTGATGATCTGTTGCGGTATAGTGAATTTGGTTCGTGTAATCACTTAAGAAAACTAAGAGGGATGTTGTTTTTAAGTGGGCGTTCACTTAGTAATTTTGAATTATAGAACTCAATTTATCATGAACTAAATCAAAGTGAATTTGCATAGTTTGTTGTAGTCATTGGCATCCGTTTACTACCTTGCGATTAGCTATAATTGAGATAATAGAACTATAGAATTCTGGATGTTAACTTGATGAACTGGTATCGTATTGTTTGAATGTCAATCTAAAGTTGAAAGTCCTATTGCAAACTTTTAGCAAACCTTGGTTACTCGATAAAATTTAATAAGTAGTATTAAATCAAGAGTAACAATTCTAGTGTTAGTATCTAAGTATCACACTTGCCTCCATGATCCTTGATATTCAAAAGTTGTTTTTAGTATCAAGGTTATATAGGAGCTGAAAGAATTGTTTCATAAACTATCATATGTGGAAGATATTTTGATATTTGAAACAATGTTTGGTTGCAATGTGATAGAGTATAATTTAGTAAGACACATGTTCTCATATTGTATGAGAATTTGTAAAGATTGGAGATGCTAGGCATCCAGATCTCCTAAAAAGGTTTTGGGAACTAACATTATACTCACAATTCGTCCTCATGAGCTATAGTAGCTTGATCATGAAAGTTGTCATGATAGGATGAATAGAAGATGTAGGTAAAATGTTTACTACACTAAAAGATTACTAAAGAATGGAATTTGGAAGAACGCCAAATTTTTGATAATGGTGATCTACTTCAAAGTGCGAGTCCAAGGGTATTAGTGTTTGACTAATCATGCCTTGAACTATGTGCCATGTGTATGGCACCACTATTGATGTTGATAGATTCTTCTAGACGAAAAAGAATTGCTAAAAGAGAATCCGAAATTTATTCTGGCAGAAAATAGAAGACTGGAAATGTCCAGCTCAGGTATATAGAAGATATACATGTTATGGGTGTATTTGTTGCTTGTTAAAACAATGTGGTTCTTGGGTATTTGATACTAAATTGGTTGGTATGAACTGTCATACAGAACAACACAATACAAGAACTACAATGGCCTAATTAACTAGCAAATGAATATGGGATGATTCTCATCGAAAACAAATAAAGTGTTATTGTGTTTCGTTGGAATTAAACCTAGCCTTCAAGATTTGTTTGAATAATTGTTATTTTGTTCTGGTATTATGAGAACAATGGTTGTTCAAATTATTACCACATTCATAAAATATGAATGAACGCTTATCTTATTGGAGAAATCATATCCATAACACTGATGCTAAAAAATGTCTCAAGACAAATAATTAGAAGATCACGTATGAGTGACACCACCATTTAAATCATATTGGAAAGTAAACATGAAGAAACTCTATGTTGATGGAATTTTGGAGTCCTTTTGATTTTGAATCAATTGACACTTGTGAAAATTTCCTAGAGATGATTAAAACTCCGTTTGTAGGCCAAAGAAGAATGGATGACTAACTTATTGGATATTGTACATGTTGATGTATATAGTCCATTATGTGTAGCCGTGTGTGGTGAATCTTTGAACTTCATCTACTTTAACCAAGGATTTGAGTAAATATATGTGTATATTTACTTGATAAGGAAGAAGCATGAAATATTTGAATATTGTTCAAAGTATTTCTAGATGAAGTGGAAAATCATTGTAACAAGAGAATAAAGAATTTATGATTTGATCATAAAGGAATATATTTGAGTTACAAGTTTAGCAAACACCTCAAAGTTGAGGAATCGTTCCATAGACTTGTATTTCCTGAAACACCATAGGAGTATGGAGTGTTTGAGAGATAAAATCAAAATTTGTTTGACATCGTTGGATCAAAGGTGTCATCTATAAAACTGCCATTATATTTTAAGGATAAAGCTTTAGAGACTACCGCTTTTACACTGAAAAGAGCGCCATCATGATCCGTTGAAATGACACCATATGAGTTATGGCATGGGATAAAACCCAAGTTGTCTTTTCTGAAATTTTGGTATGCTAGGCATATGTAAAATGTTTACAACCAAAGTAGGATAAATGCGTCTTTGTAGGTTATCCCAAAGTAACTATTGGGTATTCCTCCAGAACACCTAAGACAAAAGTGTTTGTCGCTGAAAACGTCAAGTTTCTTAAGAAGGAATTTTTCGCGGAAAGTTAAGTGGGAGGATAATAGAACTTTGATTGGGTTATTGAACCCAAGCTATATGTGCTGAGTAGCGCAGCGCCGAGAAGTGTCCCGGAGGCGGCCAAAATGCGCATGGCCGTCGTACCTCAAAGGTTGTGGTCACATAGATCTAAGTTTCTATTGAACCACGTGAGTCGGATAACAATCAAATAGTTAGATTTGAGAACAGATCATTATTGTTTGACAATGATGAACCGACTACATGCAAAGAAGCGATGATGGGCCCTGACTCCGTCAAATGGCTAGAAGCCATAAAATCCATGATAGTTCCATACACGAGAAACCAAGTTTCTGAACCTGGAAGACCCTCAAAAGGCATGAAGCCAAATGAACATATTTGGATCTATAAAAACAGACATGGATGTTTAACATCTATAAAATAGTCGACACATCGTTAAAAAAGTTAACGATTGTGTTCAAGGAGTTGAATGTGACAAGATTTGATCTTTCATAGCGATATTTTGTCTGGACGGATTACTGTAGCAACCACTACATATGCCAAGTTTGGTATATGTTAGTTAAACAAACAAGACAACATTCTTCTAATAGAATGGTTACCTAGGACATATACATGACATGGTCCAATGGGTTTTATAAATTCAAAGGATGCTAAAAGGTATGTGATACGTCTCAAACGTATCTATAATTTTTGATGCTCCATGCTTGTTTTTACACCATTTGCCTATTGTTTCGTTACACTTAGTGGCACTTTTATACATTTTCCGGAACTAACCTATTAACGAAGTGCCACAGTGCCAGTTTCCTGTTTTCTGCTGTTTTTGTGTTTCAGAAGTGATACACAGGAAATATTCTCGGAATTGGACGAAACAAGTTCCTGAAGTCTTATTTTTCCCGGAAGCTTCTAGACATCCGAAGGAGAGACGGAGAGGGGCCACCAGGGCCCCACATACAGGGCCGGTGCGGCCTGGCCCCTGGCCGCGCCACCCCTATGTGAGGGAGCCTGGCTCCACCTCTGACGACGCCCCTTCGCCTATAAAGACCCCCCGACGAGAAAAACCTAAGTACCCGATCAGTTTTCCAGAACACATCGCGATCCGCCGCCGCCGTCGACCCGAAGATCGGGAGGGTCCAGAAGCTCTTCCCGGCACCCTGCCGGAGAGGGGAATCGTCACCGGAGGTCTTCTTCATCGACATGCTTGCCTCCGGAGCGATGAGTGAGTAGTCTACCTTGGACTATGGGTCCATAGCAGTAGCTAGATGGTTGTCTTCTCCACCATGTGCTTCATGTTTAGATCTCATGAGCTGCCCTACATGATTGAGATCACCGTTATGTAATTCTATGATGTTGGTTTGTTGGGATCCGATGAATATTGGTGTTTATGATTAAGTTGTTGTACTGAATTATATCTTTTGTTATCTCTATGTTGTTTATGATCTTGCATGCTCTCCGTTGTTAGTAGCTATCTTGGCCGAGTAGTTGCTAGTGACTCCAAGAGGGGGTATTTATGCTCGATAGTGGGTTCATGTCTCTATTTCACCTGGGGGACTGACAGAAACCTCTAAGGTGGTAGATGTGCTGTTGCTACTAGGGAGAAAACAACATTCATATGCTCAAGGGCATATGCTTTGTTTACATTACACACTTTGCTTAATGCAATTATCTGTTGTTCGCAACTTAATAATTCTAGGGTGTTCGGATGATATCCCCGGGGGTGGATTATTAGTCATAGATGCAGTTGGATGGCAGTCTATGTATTTTGTTGTAATGCCCAGAGTAAATCTCATAGTGATCTTCTTGACATATCACGTTATCTTTATTCTATCAATTGCCCAACTGTAATTTGTTTACCCAGCATGTTATTTTATCTATGGAGAGACACCACTAGTGAACTGTGGACCCCGGTCCTATTTTAATCATATTACAATCACCTGTTTACTTTTCCTGCACTGTTTACTTTACTCGCATATTACTACTGTTTTTCCACTCGATACACTCATAACCTTTGTTTCAAGCAAACCGGTGAGATTGACAACCTCATCGCAAGTTGGGAACAAAGTATTTGTTTGTGTGTGTGCAGGTTCCACAACACCTTCAGTCGTCACCGTCTCTCCTCTCCTGTTCGATATACCTTGGTTTCTTAACTGAAGGAAAACTTGCCGCTACACTCATCATACCTTCCTCTTGGGGTTCCCAACGGGCTGGTCATCACCACGCACAAGGACTTACTGCTCCCACGTCAACTACACGCCACAGCTCTTTTCTGGCGTCATCATCACACGAGTAGCAGCACTTTTTCTGGCGCCGTTGCCGGGGAGGAAGAGAAGACTTCTGCGAGGGGAGTTCTTCGCACACACATTCTTTACTTTGTTATTTGTTTTGCTTTACTTTATTTATTTTTACCTGCATTGCTTTTTATCAAAAACCCAAAAAAATTAGAATCCTTGGTAGTTGTTTTTACTTTACTTTAGTTAATCATGTTGTTCCCTAAGTTCGTTCTGGAGGACCTTTCAGTAGGTAGTGGTTCGATTATTGGCAAAAGTAACATTGAGGAGTTCTTTAATCACATTAGTATGCATGAGGAAGTTGAGGAAAAGTCTTGGGTTGAGCTTGCTCCTAGTATTGAAGTTGCTTCTGTTTATTTAATTGAAATGTTGGAAACTAGGTTTGCTAGTCTTAATCCTTTCACGCAATACATGTTTCTTAAGCTTCATGAAATTGAGGATCCCGAAAAGAAAGCTTTTATCTTGGAAACTTTGCGCTTAGAATTTAAGGATGTCGTTATTGAAGCCAGGAAGGTTCTTAAACGTTTTAATAAACTCGGTTCACCTATAGCGGTTATTGGTACAAATGAAGGGGCCGAGATACCTATACCTTGCAAGCTTTTGGGATTGTGTGAAGCTTTCGAAAATAATTTTGACTGGATTTGTCCTGAAAATCTTTTTGATGAGAATAGTGTACCAAAGCATGATCACAAAGGGTCTTCAAAAACTTATGTGGATGAAATACAATGCCTTATTGACAAGACCTCTTCTGTTGATCTTAATGCTTCATCTGATATTACTTGATTCGCAATTTTCTGCGCCTAGCTCAAAGGCGTTAAAGAAAAGCACTCTTGGGAGATAACCCAATGTTTTCTTTCAGTACTTTTTCTTTTATTTGAGTCTTGGAAGTCATTACTACTGTAATGACCTCTCCTTATCTTATTTATTTCGTTTTTGTGCCAAGAGAAGCCTCTAATTTGAGTGAGGTAAAGATTTGGGGATGTTGCTGTCCTGAAACTGTTTTCGGTGCTGCACCGTAAAAATTCGTGAAAATTCTCTGTTTATCTTTTGGACCTGCGATTTCTTGTGCATATGCCCCAGGTTATATCCAAACTTTTCTTAGTTGAACACTTTTTTATTTGAGCAACATAAAATCCCTCAAAAATTCGTCATTTGTCAGCTGTTCAGTTTTGACAGATTTCTGCCAATATTTGTTTTTGCCACTTTATCGCTTTCTTTTGAGTTCTTTTTGATCATGGAACTCTTGTGGAAGTTGCTACAGTAGTATATACTTTATATGTGGTGGTTTTGGGTTGAAACCTGAAGCTAAAAGAGGTTGAATATATTTTATGCTTACACTAATGTTGCTAATAGAATTGTGTTTAGTTTTGTATGAAGGAAGTTTTCAAGTGTAGGGATTGGAGAATGATGAGATGAGTTGAAGAATGGACAAAAGCTCAAGCTTGGGGATGCCCATGCGTCACCCCAAGAAATATCCAAGAAGTACAAGCGTCAAAGCTTGGGGATGCCCCCGAGGCACCCCTTCTTCATCGGCAAAAATCAGGTCACATTTCAAGACACTATATTTTTATTGCTTCATGCACTATGTGTTTTTCTTGGAGCGTCAGTTGTTTTAGTTTTATTAGTTGGTTTAGTTTGTTTGTTTGCTGCAATAAATGGTTGGACCCCAACAAAATTTCTTTTGGAGAAGTTGCTTGTTTTCATTTGCAAAGAACGCTCTAGTTTTCACTCTTATTAAAAATCGAGTGTTCTATTTTTTCTGCTACTGCTTTTGGTTTTCATTTTCGCCTTGATTTGCGTTCAGATCTTGTCATATCTTTTCATCAAGGTGTATTTTTGCCTCTGATCTTTATTGGTTTTCATCAAAAGAGGTGTTTATAAAAATTTCAAATGGTGTTGGAAAAGAGAAAAAGCTTTGTGCAAAATAGTGGTACAAGAAGGAGCTTGTGTAGACTGCGGCTTAGGCTTTTTCATGTCATGCTTGATGTCTTTTTGATAGTATGCTTAGTGGTTTTGCTGTAGCATGACTTGTCTCAAATAACTGAGATTGCTTAATGAGCCTTTGAAAAAATCATGCGTTGTTCTTTATTGTATGGAAGCATTATTTTGGTTTTCTCCTTGATGCTTTATTTGGGTTGACTTGGCGCATGCTCACACATGTTAGACTCTTACAAAGTCGCCATTAGCCTTCATGATCATTTAGTTTTTGACTTTTGATGCCATCTTATGCTTCTTTTAATGTCGCTTTGTCGCTTTGCATGATTATGGCCATTACTGCTCTCTTAGTTGGTCGCTCCCAGTCTTTTGCTAGCCCTCGCCTTGTACTAAGTATGAGCTCTACTCGTGCATCCAACTCCTAAAAGCCAAAGTTTGCCATTGTGTCCACCATACATACCTACTAGCAATTTGCTATTCCAAGTAAATTTGACTTGCTTTTATTTTCTCTTCAAATTAAACTCTTACCAGTGTTATGCGAAATTCGGTCAGTAAAGCTCTCACGAACCGTAAGGCACACTTTACTTTTTCCTGTTCATAAAAATTTGACATTGTGGTCTTTTATGTTGAGTTGTTATGCTTGCAAGTTGTAAGTTGGATTCTAGCCCAGCCATGCAGTCATGGGCAAGCTTTCAACATTGCACTCCTATTTTAGTTGATATCGTGATCTTTTGTTTATGGATGCCCGCGGTGTGAAATGAATTGGGAATCTTGTGAGGATCATGGAGTTTTTATATGTGTTAGGGAAACGCCGGGACGCCAATCTAAACCATGCATAATTCATGGTAGAAATTTGCAGCATACCCATGGTGAACATTCGACGACGCATCTCACAATAAAAAGCTAAACAATATAGCAAATAAAAGAGATGTCGAGGTGTTCATTGTCTGCTTGTCCTGTCATTTTGGTGTGGGCTTGTTCCATGTCATCGGGCACGGAGGTACCCCATTGGCGGTTCTCAATGATATGCATATACTTACAATGACAAGAGCCTTGCTTGGGACTCTAAGTAAAGTAGCATGAAGTTTGGGTACTCGTATTCACGGGGCACGAGGTTTTCAACTTATGATTTGTCAAGCATATGCATCATAATTGTTCTCGCATTAACTTTAACCATTCAAGATGCTTATGATGGGGGCAATGAGAGCTCAAAGCCGGTAAGTACCATAATTTTTGAAGGTTATAAAACTTGCAATCACTGCTTCCCTCTGCGAAGGGCCTTTCTTTTACTTTTATGTTGAGTCACCACCTTCTTTCTTTATGCACCATTAAGAGAGCATAGTTGTCATTCTTAGTGTGATATGCATTGTCCCAAAGTTCATTGATTGATTCATATTGTTGGTTTCACTTGTTCTTAAATTATTTGTATCTAGTCGCCCTCTTAAACTTGAAGGTGTCCTATGCATTTATGTTTTGCTCTCTTTGAAGGACAAGCTGAAAACCTTTTGTATGTTTTTCCTTATGATTTGAACACACGTTTGACTTTCATTGTTTCATTATCATGATCTTTTGTTTGTGTTCATTTGCATGTTTACAACATGGTTGCTAAGTTCTTATTGTCATGATTATATCTTTCATGCCCATGTTTTAAGTTCTATTGATCCCAGCTCACCAATGCTTACATATATGATCAAGATTGTGTAGGTGCATGTCACCTCAAAAATTATTCTTTGTTATCACTAACCTACTCGAGGACGAGCATGAGTTAAGCTTGGGGATGCTTGATACGTCTCAAACGTATCTATAATTTTTGATGCTCCATGCTTGTTTTTACACCATTTGCCTATTGTTTCGTTACACTTAGTGGCACTTTTATACATTTTCTGGAACTAACCTATTAACGAAGTGCCACAGTGCCAGTTTCCTGTTTTCTGCTGTTTTTGTGTTTCAGAAGTGATACACAGGAAATATTCTCGGAATTGGACGAAACAAGTTCCTGAAGTCTTATTTTTCCCGGAAGCTTCCAGACATCCGAAGGAGAGACGGAGAGGGGCCACTAGGGCCCCACACACAGGGCCGCGCGGCCTGGCCCCTGGCCGCGCCACCCCTGTGTGAGGGAGCCTGGCTCCACCTCTGACGATGCCCCTTCGCCTATAAAGACCCCCCGACGAGAAAAACCTAAGTACCCGATCAGTTTTCCAGAACACATCGCGATCCGCCGCCGCCGTTGACCCGAAGATCGGGAGGGTCCAGAAGCTCTTCCCGGCACCCTGCCGGAGAGGGGAATCGCCACCGGAGGTCTTCTTCATCGCCATGCTTGCCTCCGGAGCGATGAGTGAGTAGTCTACCTTGGACTATGGGTCCATAGCAGTAGCTAGATGGTTGTCTTCTCCACCATGTGCTTCATGTTTAGATCTCATGAGCTGCCCTACATGATTGAGATCACCGTTATGTAATTCTATGATGTTGGTTTGTTGGGATCCGATGAATATTGGTGTTTATGATTAAGTTGCTGTACTGAATTATATCTTTTGTTATCTCTATGTTGTTTATGATCTTGCATGCTCTCCGTTGTTAGTAGCTATCTTGGCCGAGTAGTTGCTAGTGACTCCAAGAGGGGGTATTTATGCTCGATAGTGGGTTCATGTCTCTATTTCACCTGGGGGAGTGACAGAAACCTCTAAGGTGGTAGATGTGCTGTTGCTACTAGGGAGAAAACAACATTCATATGCTCAAGGGCATATGCTTTGTTTACATTACACACTTTGCTTAATGCAATTATCTGTTGTTCGCAACTTAATACTTCTAGGGTGTTCGGACGATATCCCCGGGGGTGGATTATTAGTCATAGATGCAGTTGGATGGCGGTCTATGTATTTTGTTGTAATGCCCAGAGTAAATCTCATAGTGATCTTCTTGACATATCACGTTATCTTTATTCTATCAATTGCCCAACTGTAATTTGTTTACCCAGCATGTTATTTTATCTATGGAGAGACACCACTAGTGAACTGTGGACCCCGGTCCTATTTTAATCATATTGCAATCACCTGTTTACTTTTCCCGCACTATTTACTTTACTCGCATATTACTACTGTTTTTCCACTCGATACACTCATAACCTTTGTTTCAAGCAAACCGGTGAGATTGACAACCTCATCGCAAGTTGGGAACAAAGTATTTGTTTGTGTGTGTGCAGGTTCCACAACACCTTCAGTCGTCACCGTCTCTCCTCTCCTGTTCGATATACCTTGGTTTCTTAACTAAGGGAAAACTTGCCGCTACACTCATCATACCTTCCTCTTGGGGTTCCCAACAGGTTGGTCATCACCACGCACAAGAACTTACTGCTCCCACGTCAACTACACGCCACAGCTCTTTTCTGGCGTCATCATCACACGAGTAGCAGTATGCAAACTTCAATGGTTGAAGTAAGCATCGCGGAGTTGGAATATTCACCGTGATGAAATAATTAAAAGGTTTAGTTTCATCAGATACGATAAATATGCTTGCATTTGCAAGAAATTAAGTGGGAGCGTTGAGACATATTTTTAGTACATTATGTAGAAGACATATTGTTAATTGGAAATGATGTATCTTTTATTGACATAGTTTAAGAATTTCATTAAAATTAGATTTCAATGAAAGACTTAGGCAAAACAAAAATATTGAGTCTCAATGTCTATGTAGATAGATCGAGATGCCAATATAGTTGTGCCAAAGTACATAGATAAAATATTGAATGAAGTTCAATATGGAAACGATGAGAAAAGTTCTTGCCGCATGGAAGAGGTTGAAATAAGATTCAGGTGTTATTGACACTTGATGAGTGAAGCCACATGAATGATTTGATCGATCATGTATATCGTGATATGTACATATCCAGATATGTCCTATGCTCTAAATATTATGAGCATATACCAGAGTGATAAATGTCATAAGATGATCATTGTACAATAGTAAAGATATCCTTATGTGCTTTGGAAGGACTAAGGATATATATTACGTATGACAAAGTGACACATAGTTCATTGTAAAGTGTTACATTGATACTAAGTTTGTCACAAGATACAAATTAAGTTTATCTCAATTTTAGCTATATGTTTAGGTGGCACAATGTAATGGAAGGAAGTTCCATGATAGATTTGGATGAGTTCCAAAGTTAAGACATTATGATAGATTCTATAACAAAGGTTGAGTATATGGCTGCTTTAGAAGTAGCAAAGGAGGGCATTTGTGTTAAGAAGTTTATTATCAAACTAGGTGTAGTTCCAAGCTGGCTATTACTATGAAGATCTATTGTGCGACAATAGTGACAATATGATTTTAGCTAAAAGGAACTAAGGTCTCACCTAAGGACCAAATTTATACCCAACTATCTCATTTGAGAATGAGTGATACGTAGAGACGCAAAGACATGCAAATACACACAGAACTGAAAGTGTCAGATCTGGAGATTAGATTAACCACATGCAACGCGTACGGATAACACGTGAAAGCCATAAGTGTTATATACGCAAGTATCAACTAGATTATTGACTCTAGCGCAAGTGGGAGACTGAAGGGAATATGCCCAAGAGGCAATAATAAAGTGGTTATTATCATATTCCATGTTTATGATAAACGTTTATTTCTCATGCTAGAATTGTATTAATCGGAAACATTAATACTTGTGTGATTAATAAACTAAAAAGATTCCTAGTAAAGCCTCTCTTTTATACTAGCTCGTTGATTAACTGATGATCAAGGTTTCCTGATCATGAACATTAGATGTTGTTAATAACGGGGTCATATCATTAGAAGAATAATGTGATAAACACTCACACCCATAATACGAATAGCAATACGATCAAGTCATCAGGTTTCATTGCTATATCAAACTTATACGAAATAGTTCTAATCCTCAGACCATGAGATCATGTTAATCACTGATACCGGAAGAGTGCTTTGATGATATCAAACGTCACACCATAACAGGGTGATTATAAAGGTTGATTTGGGTATTCTAAAAGTATTAGTTGAGGCTCATGGATCAAGAGTGGAATTTGTCCGACCCGATGACGGGAAGATATTCTCTGGGCCCTTCTCGGTGATATTGCATTGGAATCGCTTGCAAGCATGTCACTAGGTCACGAGAATGCATTATCACGGAACGAGTAAAGAGACTTGTCGGGAATGAGATCGAACTAGGTATGGTTGATACCAAATGATCGGATCTCGGACAAGTAATAATATCGCGAGACAAAAGGAATTAACTATGTTCGTTAATGGTTCACACGATCACTAGATCATCGTCGAGTAAGTGGGAGTCATCATGGATTTCCGGATCCCACTGATGATTATTGATCGGTGAGGAGTCTCGATCATGTCCACGTTATTCACGAACCGTAGGGTGACACACTTAAGGTTCGTCGTCGTTTTTGAGTGGATATGATACTCCGATCGAATTATAGGACATCATGAGGGTTGTTTCAGAAAAGTGCCGAAACTATTTTGGCATATCAAAATAACTCAAGGTTTTTTTTGTTAATGTTTGTTAATTGATTGAATTAACAAATATTAAAGAAATAAAAATGTTTTATTAATTCAATTAGTGTGAGTTTTAATTAGTATGAATGTCATGCAAAATTAAAATAGGGGTTACCACCATGAAGAGGGGGTTACCACCATGAAGAGGGGGTTACCACCATGAAGAGGTGGAGGATTTTCTCCTAGGGGCTGGCGCCACCCTCCTTGGGGCTGCCACCTCCTCTCCTATAAAAGGAGCCCCTCTCCTCGCTCTTCACACACTTCTTGATCCCCTCCCTTCCTCCCAAAGTTGCTGCCCCATATCCGTCTTGGCTTAGCGAAGCTCTGCCGGATTGTTAGTTCGAGATTCACACACTTGGAGAAGTGAGTGTTGGAGTGTCCGGCGGATCCCTTCTTCCGCTGCCCCGCTGGACCGAGGGCGTGGAGGAGACGACGACAAGCTGTACGTGTGACCGAGTACGGAGGCGCCGCCGGTTGTGGTGCCATGTACACGATCTCGAGATTGTCAAGTGAACCACTACGTCGACTACGTCAAGTGAACGACTACGTCGACTACGTGCGTCTTCGTCGAGTCTCCATCGGCAACGTTTTTGCGGGAACGTAATCCCCGCTACCGATCTTCGAGGGTTAGTCTCCGTTGCTACCATCTCGTAGATGTTCTTGGCTAGTTTTGTGTTCATGCGTAGGAAATTTTTTGTTTTCTATGCTACGAACCCATCAAGTCCCTTGACCTGACCATCCTCCTTTGCTCTAGAAAATAGGATAGCCAGCATATCACCTTGACACAGACCTTTATGAGTTTGGAAATAGTGTCCAATATCATCATTAACTCTAATACCCACTGTACCGCGAGTTATAAAATTTTCTATCCATTGACACCACTTCGGATCAAAACCCTTCATATGCATCACTTTTTGAAGAAACAGCCACTTTACTTTATCATACGCTTTCTCAAAATCTATTTTTAACAGAACACCGTCCAATTTTTTACTATGAAGTTCATGGATGGTTTCGTGAAGTATCAGCACTCCCTCTAAAATATGTCTTCCTGGCATAAAGGCTATTTTTGTTGGGCGAATAACCGTATGGGCCACTTTGGTCACTCGGTTTGTACCCACTTTGGTAAAAAAAATGAAACTAACATTTAACAGACATATCGACTTATATTGTTGAATTTGAACAACATTTTCTTTTTTAGGAAGAAAAGTAATCATCCCATAGTTTAACTTATAGAGAGGTAGGTCCCCTTGCTGGAACTTAAAAAACATACCCATTAAATCGTCTTTGAGAACCTCCCAAAAAGTTTGATAAAACTCTGCCAGGAACCCATCAGGTCCCGGAGCTTTATTTTTCTCCATATTCAGAATAGCTTCATAAACCTCCTCGACTGTGAAATCTGCTGTAAGAATATCATTTTCTTCATTTGATAATTGTGGTATATCAGCGTTCATTGATTCTAGTAAAGAAAAATGACTATCTATTGGCGGCCCAAATAAATTTTTGTAGAACTCTGTGATATAGTTTTTTATATTTTCCTGTCCAATTATAGTGCCCTCGTCTTGTTCTAGTTGGAAGATCTTCTTCCTCCTGTGTTTACCATTGGCGATTAGATGAAAGTATTTTTGTATTGTTACCTCCTTCTTGTATATGTTTGACTTTTGCACGTTGTGCCCATTTAGTTTCTTTGTCCCTACGCAAAGTTGCTATTTCTTCTTGCGCCTCTCTCATTTTCTCCCTTTCGGAGGTTGTAAGAGGAATTGTTTCTGCCTTAATGTCAAGGTTATCAATGATTCCTAAAAGATGTTGTTTTTATTTTTTGTACACACTACTTTGATTCCTAGCCCAGCCCTTAAGGAAATTACGGAGGTGGCGGATCTTATTCTGCCATGTCTCCATAGGGTTATTACCGTGAGGTACCTCATTCCACACTGCAGCCACCATATCAAAAAATCCTTCCTTACGCAACCAAGATAGTTCGAACGAAAAAATGCCTTATTGCCTCTGTGCTTGTTCACCATAGTCAACAAGTAAAGGTGTATGATCTGAACCCGCTCTTGTTAACGCCCTAACTGTTACCAATGGAAATTTCTGTTCCCACGATACAATAGTAAGTACCCTATCAAGCTTTTCAAATGTTGGATTTTCTTTACGGTTTGCCCATGTAAATTGTCTCCCTGAAAGAGCTAATTCTCACAGGTCAAGACTTTCAATTATAGCATTAAAGATAAAGGGCCATCTTGCATTAAAGTTGTCATTATTTTTCTCTTCTTGACGGTGGATGATATTGAAATCTCCACCTACCATAATCGGGAAAGGATCATTTTCACACATGCGTACTAACTCTGCCAAGAACTCTCCTTTCTGAGCATCTTGAGCAGCCCCATACACAAAGACCATAGACCATTCAAAATTATCAGATTTTGTTGCTAGGTGGAACTTTACACATCTATCACCCGACAAAACATTTTTAACTTTCAGAGTTTGAGTATTAAACCCAACAAGGATGCCACCAGTTCTTCCTTGAGGGGGCAAACAATACCTTATATAATCTAGGCCGCCCGAAAGATTTTTTAAAAAGGGGCTGAAAAATTGTCTCTACCAGTTTTCTAAAACCGCGAAAAAATCCAATCTAAACTCTTTGATGGTATCATGAACAACCGAGTGTTTTGCTGGGTCTTTAAACCCTCCACTGTTCCAAAAGATCCTTTCATTGTGCCAATTTTTTATTCTTTAATTGCGCACTAAAACGTACCGCAGTTTCAGCTTATCTTCTTTTATAAACTCTTGTAATTTTTGGTTGTGGAGGTGTCGGATCCTTGTGATCCTCCGAGCCTTGTTGCTCTTCTTCCTGAAGGTCAGCACTTAACACTGCTGCTTTATCTAGAATAAAACTACTTGACGTGTCATCATCCGTTTTTGTATCCATATTTTTTTAGCATGATCATGGTTCTATGCAAGTCCAGATCCTTAATGAATTTAACCGAAGACGCGACCTCTGTAGGTGTAGACCCTAGCGATACACCTAATAACGTAGAAGCTCTCGATTGAATTAAAGAATCATCAAAACAGTCAATAGAAAATCGAGATATGCTCTTCGTACGTGCAGCTGCAGAGCTGCCAGGGTCGCGATCTTGAGCAATTTTCATTGCACGTTCCAGCTGCGTGTCCGTTGCATTAGGCTGATCTCGGATACGTTCGCTCGAACGCATTTCCGAGACGCCAGCCACACACCGGCACCCTCCAAAAGCCTGAATTTCGGCCAGCGAGTATCGGCCTCCGAGGAACACTCCTGTTCCTGTTGGAGAAGAGGGCTGGCTTCTGCAACGTGCACTCCCTCCTGGAACACACGACAGCTCAGGCGATGCAAAAATCGGCTCTTTATCCAGCCCCGCAACGGCCTCCTGCCGAGGGCTGTCTAAATACGACCGGGGAGTAGCTACCGGAGGTGTAGACAGAGCCGTAGCACTTCTGCTAGCCAAAGGTGTCACTGCAAAAGCATTAACTGTATTGAATTTTTTGCTTAAAACAACCCGGTCATGCATAAGTGAAAATTCGGTCAACTTGGCCGATTGTGGTAATTTAGAGCATGGTGTGCTTGGTGACGAAGTACCTTTCACTGTAGGAGAACGGACTGACATCGCCGCAACAGACTTTTCAGCAGCGACGGCGAGGCCATCTGAAACATCTCTGACCATACACTGAATATCTACAGTTTCTGTTACTGCATTTTCTGAAAGGTGTGTCGCTGCTGAGAGAGAACTTGATATGTGAAGCCGAGGTGTTGCAGAATTAGCTAGTGGCGACGGGAGACTATCCTCATCGTCATCAACACGATCACCCCACAACTTTCTAGGAGTCAGCTGTGATGTTTCCAACTTGGAACCCGACAGCAAGAATTGCCCAACTCGAACTGTAGTCACTGTTTGACCATGTTGTGCATCATTGGCCGATGTAATAGTTTGGTACTGGATTTGGCTTTCTCTTTGATGGCACCGTCCTTTCCCGAATTCCCTTGCTTCTCTTATCCATCCTCTTGAGCTTTCTCATCTCCATGAGGTTTATCATGATCTGTCGGCTCGTCACCCTTCGGAGGTCTACCTCCTTCAACCTCAAAAGTGATCCCATAATCCTTGCCATCATACATATGATCAGTACCCTCGGGAATATGCGCCACACTTGTGCACTGGACAAACATGCGCACGACATCATGAGCTCGCGTGAGTTCCATATCTATCTCCTTAGCCTTGCCAATTAGAGAGCCCACCGCAAACAAGGCTAGATATATAATCGCACCGCAGCTTGTACGGGCATCCAGAAACCCTCACCCATGCCTCCTCTATAGGTCAAAGTTATCAACTGAAGTCGCATTCCAGTCATCAAAGTGAAGAAAACATGCTTTATGAGCAATCGGAATGTCTCTGATTTTTGTGAGCCTAGTTAGATCTGTTAGGACGATCTCCAACGTTCAAGGACCGAGTCCAACGACTCGATCCGTTTTCCCCTCTCACGCGCCCTGATCGGGGACGTCCAACCTTATCTGGTTGGTGGGCCCCCGTCACCTGCGTATATAAAGTGGTGGAAGCCGGAGGCACACGATACGAGGTTCGTCGTGCGCCGTTCTCCTCACCGATACTCCATCCCGATCTAGGGTTCCACGCAGTAGTGACAGGAAGTTTCACCGAGCCGCCACCCTCTCTCAAACCACGCTCAGGCCGTCGCCCATCGACATGGCCACCGGCTCGAGTTCATCGAGCCAAGGTGCAGGTATCCCTCTCTCCCTCTCTCTGTTTCTCTCTATCAGATCCCAATCTCTTGATGCATAGACAGTACAAGTACCGAATCGATTCTAGCCTAGATGATCTAAAGTTAACATTGGTATCAGAGCCTATGCTAGTGCAAGATTCTTTCGGTAGAAAAGAAATCAGAAGGGAAACCCAAGCTCATCCCCAAAAAGAACCCCGAATCAAGCATCATAGAGAGAAAAAGGGGAAAAGAAAGAACTCACCGAACCTCCGGCAAAGCTGCGCCGCCGTCCCCGGCCGCGCCGTTCCTCTCGATCCTGTGCGCATCGGAATGCCGAGGCATAGGAGGAAGAACAGGGCAGTGGAGGAGCACGCCTCCGCCACGGCCGAAAGGGAAAGAAACCCTTCGGGGGCAAAGTGCGCGCCACCGTCCACTGCTGTGGTGTGTCGCCGGCGCGGGTCAACAGTGGCCACCGGCCAACAGCAACCTCCTGCTCATCGGCCCGCAACTGCGAGCCGCCGGTTTGCCGGCGACCTCCTTCGTGGCGTCGCGCTCGAGCGAGGGAGGCAAGAGAAAGTGGAGAGGAACGCTCGCCGGCCACTTACGCATCGCCGGTCGCCGGCGGGGAGCCGGCCGACGCCGGACTCCTGCGAGCTCTCAGCCGCCAGAGAGTGGAGACAGGGAGAGAGTGAAATGCGGCTAGGGTTACCGGGGACCTAGCTGTCGGTGCGGTTTTGTTCCAGCGACGCACCCGCTGGACCGTCGGATTGAATCCGACGGCCAGCAGCACTCGGTGCCGGCACCAGCAGGCCACGGACCGCACTCAGGCCGGGCCGTAGAGCAAGCGGCGGCTTTTAACTGCTGCACAGGTTGGCCGCGTGCAAAGCAGGCCGTGGGCCGCGTCAAGCTGCGGGCAAAATTAGTTTTTCTCTGTTTTTATTGTACAGAACACAATTTTTAATTGTTTTTGTTCAGATTTTGAGCAAATTTCAAATAGTTTTCTCTATTCAAATTATTCCAATGAAAGTTTTTTTAGAGAATTCAAAAGTGACAGAAATATTTCTGCAAAGTTTAAAGTTTATGAATTTCTTAATTCATGTTTCCGCTGTAAATAATTAAAGTAATTGCTTAAAAGCAATAAAGTGATGATTAAATTTTTCAAAAGATGTGATAAAGTGGATTTAAAAGCGATTGTGTTTCTGTTATTATATAACCAACGTTGTTAATAGCATGATCACAATTTATTTGTTATATGGATTAAATGGTGCATTTATCTCTATTTTTGCCCAACGGTGATATAGTTTTAATTGCACAAACAGTTGTATGTGTTGATTTATACCAACGTTGGATTAATGCATGCAATTATTTTGTTATCTTGCATCTTTGTAAATTTCAGGAGGCTACAATCTGATGAGTTGCCTCAAAGACATTCCGACGCCCAGGGGTGACAACTACACTGAGTGGAGGAAGAAAGTTGATTTGGCTTTTGTCTGCGCTGAGGTCGACTGGGTTGTGGACACTCCACAGCCAGTCAAACCGACAGAGCCAGTCAGAGATGCAAAGGATGATGATGATGCTGCATGGGAGAACAAGAAAAAGGACTATGCTCTAGTGGAGCTGGCATATGTACTGGAGAACCAAAAGTGGGTCAATGCAAACAAAAAGTGCATAGCCTTTATAAAGAACACGATTGAGAATGCCATTGCGGGCTCAATCGCAGAGTGCACTTCCGTTGGGGAGTTTCTGGAAATGATAAAGAGCCAGTTCACTGGCTCTTCAAAGGTGTATGCTACCCAGCTGCTCAAATAGCTGGTCATAGAAAAGTACACAGGAGGTGCACATGGCATCAGGGAGCACATCTTGAGGATGAGCAACATGGCTTCTAAACTGAAGCCCATGGATGCTGATCTGGAACTAAAGCCTGCTCTGCTTGTTCACCTTGTCATGGCTTCATTGCCTAAAGAGTTTGATAACTCTGTTATCAACTACAACATGTCCCCTGATAAATGGGACTTAGACAAAATGATTGCCATGTGTGTGCAAGAGGAAGATAGGCTTACAGCCTCAAATGGTGGTTCCATCAACTATGTCAAGGACGACAGAAAATTAACTACCAGAACTATCAGAACAGCAATCAAGGTTCTCCCTCCAAGCCATATGGCAAAGGTTCCCAACAGTATCATCAGCCCACTCTCCCAGTGGATAAAGACCAGTGTCTCCACTGCAAGAAGATTGGGCACTTTAAGAAAGACTATCCAGAATGGCTCAAGTCCATAATGGCAAATTAAGGTATAGATACAGTTTCTTTTGTAAATGAATCCCTGTATTCACAGTTTTCAAAATCTACTTGGTGGATTGACTCAGGTGCAACTATTTATGTTGCAAATTCTTTACAGGGATTCCATTCTACAAGGACTATGAAAAGAAACGAAAGATGCATTGAAGTTGCGAATGGAGTTCAAGCAGACGTTGAAGCTGTTGGCGACATCTCCTTGGAGTTAGCTGATGGTTTTTTGATTCTGCTTAGAGATGTGTTATTTGTTCCTTCACTTCACAGAAACTTAATAAGTGTATCAAGTTTGGATAAAGACAGTTATGAGTGTTATTTTGCACACGACAAGTGTGCCATATGGTTTAAAGATGCTTGTGTGGGTGTTGCTTTACTTCACAACAAGCTTTATTTGTTATCCTTACGTGAAAAGGTGCATTATGTGTGTAATGTGAATGAACAAACTTCCTTGTCAAACAAAGAACAAAAGAAAAGAAAAAGAACTCATGACTCATCGAAGTTATGGCACCGTCGATTAGGCCATATTTCGAGGGGAAGAATCAAAAACCTCGTTAAAAATGATATTCTTCCTCTGTTAGAGTTCTCCGATATAGAACAATGCATAGATTGCATAAAAGAAAAGTATGTAAAGCAAATTAAAAAGGGTGCAAACCGAAGCACAGCGACACTAGAAATCATCCACACTGATATTTGTGGACCGTTTTTTGTAAAAAGTGTGGATGGCTATGACTCGTTCATAATATTCACAGATGATTACTCCCGATATGGTTATATTTATCCAATTAAAGAAAGGTCTGAAGCATTGGATAAATTTAAAATATTCAAAGCAGAAGTTGAAAATCAACATGATAAAGAATTAAAATAGTCCGGTCCGACCGTGGAGGGGAGTACTACGGTCGGCACACTCCATATGGTCAAGTACCTGGACCTTTTGCAAGGTTCTTACAGGAAAATGGAACAGTCGCCCAGTATTCTATGCTGGGCAAACCTCAGCAAAATGGAGTAGCTGAAAGGCGCAACCGTACTCTTATGGATATGGTGCGCAGTATGATGAGCTATTCTACCCTGCCATTGGGATTATGGATGGAGGCGCTTAAAACCGCCATTCACATTCTCAACAGAGTACCAAGCAAGTCAGTGCCCAAAATACCGTACGAGTTGTGGACAGGGAGAGTTCCCTCCCTGTGCCACTTGAGGGTCTGGGGGAGCCCAGCTGAGGCAAAAATATTTAATCCAAATATTGCAAAGTTAGACCCCAAAATAGTAACTTGCCACTTTGATACGTCTCCAACGTATCTATAATTTTTGATGCTCCATGCTTGTTTTTACACCATTTGCCTACTATTTCGTTACACTTCGTGGCACTTTTATGCATTTTCTAGAACTAACCTATTAATAAGTCGCCACAGTGCCAGTTCTCAGTTTTCTGCTATTTTTGTATTTCAGAAGTGATACACATGAAATATTCTCGGAATTGGACGAAACAAGTTCCTGAAGTCTTATTTTTCCCGGAAGCTTCCAGAGATCCGAAGAGGAGTTAGAGGGGGCCACGAGGGCCCCACACACCAGGGTGGCGCGGCCAGGGGCCTGGCCGCGCCCCCTATGTGTGAGAGCCCCTCGGGCCACCTCTGACGATGCCCCTTCGCCTATAAAGACCCCTCGACGGAAAAAAACCTAAGTACCTGATGTCTACGCACGCTTCTGTTCTTGTAGACAGTGTTGGGCCTCCAAGTGCATAGGTTTGTAGAGGAGCAGCAAGTTTTCCTTAAGTGGATCACCCAAGGTTTATCGAACTCAGGGAGGAAGAGGTCAAAGCTATCCCTCTCAAGCAACCCTGCAATTACGAGACAGAAAGTCTCTTGTGTCCCCAACACACCCAATACACTTGTCAGATGTATAGGTGCACTAGTTCGGCGAAGAGATAGTGAAATACAAGCAGTAGTGATGATTATAAGTAGTAACTGTAATATGAAATAAGTATCGCTGCGAGCAAACAAGTAACAAAACAGCAAGTAAATGGTGTGCAATGCTTGGAAACAAGGCCTAGGGATCATACTTTCACTAGTGGACACACTCCCAACAAATATAACATAATTGAACAAATAAATAACTTCTCTTCACTAAGGTACTCTGAATTATTCTCCTATTGAATAACACTAATCATTGCGTAGGGCTACGAAGCACTCCTCAAAGTTCATCAAGTACTTGACAAACACCACTCATAAAGATATCCAAATCAAAGCACAATTCAAGATATATATTATTGCAACTTAGACCAAGTACTAACACGGTGCACACACTGTCAACATTACACCATGAAAGGAGGAATAGATCACTTCAATACTGTCATAGTGATAATTATTCTCATAATCCATAAAAGATCACAATCGTAGCCTAGACCAAGTACCACCATGATGCACACACTGTCACCGTTACACCATGGCAGGAGGAATAGATTACTTTAATAACATCACTAGAGTACACATAATATCTGAATAATAACATCTACTTGTTCAATATGATACAAAGCTCACGATCACATAAAGATCACATCATGGGAGAGAGAGGTGAACCACATAGCTACCAGTAGAGCCCTCAGCCCCGGGGATGAACTACTCCCTCCTCATCATAGGAGACAACAAGGTTGATGGAGATGGCGGTGAGGTCGATGGAGACGGCGGAGACGGTGATGGAGACCGATGGAGATGGCTCCGGGGGCACTTCCCCGTCCCGGCAGGGTGCCGGAACAGAGACTTCTGTCCTCCGAAATTCGTCAGTGGCGGCGGCGGAACTACGGAACTCTTTCTGGAAAATTGCCGACTCCTTTAGGGTTTTCCGTCCTGAGGCTTTGTATAGGCGAAGGGGCATTGTTAGGGGGCAGCCAGGGGCTCCTCACACCAGGGTGGCGCGGCCAGGGCCTGGGCCGCACCACCTATGCGTGAGGGCGGCCTCTGCCCCCCCTCCAGCTCTCTTTCGGTCTTCGGGAAGCTTCCGGGAAAAATAAATCTTCTGGCTTTTGTTTCGTCCAATTCCGAGAATATTTCCTGTGTAGCTTTTCTGAAACATAAAAACAGCAGAAAACAGGGAACTGGCACTATGGCGACTTGTCAATAGGTTAGTTCCGGAAAATGCATAAAAGTGCCACGAAGTGTAACGAAACATTGGGTAAATGGTGTAAAAACAAGCATGGAGCATCAAAAATTATAGATACGTTGGAGACGTATCAGCATCCCCAAGCTTAACTCTTGCTCGACCTCGAGTAGGTAAGTGATAACAAAAGAAATAATTTTTCAGGTGACATGCACCATCACAATCTTGATCATATATGTAAGCATTTGTGAGCTGGGATCATAAGAACTTAAAACATGGGCATGAAAGATATAACCTTGACAATAAGAACTTAGCAACCATGTTGTAAACATGCAAATGAACACAAACAAAAGATCATGAAAATGAAATAATAAAAGTCAAACATGTGTTCAAATCATAAGGAAAAACATACAAATGGTTTTCAGCTTGTCCTTCAAAGAGAGCAAAACATAAATGCATAGGACACCTTCAAGTTTAAGAGGGCGACTAGATACAAATAATTTAAGAACAAGTGAAACCATGATCATGAATCAATCAATGAAAACTTTGGGACAATGCACATTATACTCAGAATGACAACTATGCTCTCTTAATGGTGCATAAAGGTAGAAGGTGGTGACTCAACATAAAAGTAAAAGAAAGGCCCTTCGCAGAGGGAAGCAGTGATTAAACGTGTGCTAGAGCTTTTCATTTGTAAAACAGAGAGATAAAAATTGGTTTTGAGAGGTGGTTGTCTTTGTCAACGACTGGCAATGGGGTTCTTACTATCTTCCATACAAAAATTAAGTAAGTTTTTGAGAGAGAGATTGGCACTTTTGTGCTCTTTTATAAAGCTTGGCACTCCTCCCCAGCTTTTTCCTTTCACAAACCATGGCTAACCGATTCCATCGGGTGCCCACCAACATTCACATTCCATGGAGGATTGCCTTTTTTCTTTCATTTTTTTCTCTTTTTTGTTTCTTTTTGGAATAAGCAATATGGAAGATAGCAAATCCGACCACTACGTCCCCATGAGCTGAAAACAGTGTCACAAAACGAGAAGTATTTTAAAGGTTTTTTGAAAGGTAGCACATGAAAATTTACTTGGAATGGCTTACAAATACCATGCATAGGAATTTATAGTGGACACAATGGCAAACTTGGTTTTTAGGAGTTGGATGCACGAGTAGAGCTCATAATCAGTACAAGGCGAGGGCTAGCAAAAGACTGGGAGCGGCCAACTAAGAGAGCAATAACGGCCATAATCATGCAAAATGACAAAGAGACATTAAAAGAAGCATAAGATGGCATCAAAAGTCAAAAACTAAATAATCATAGAGGCTATAGGCGACTTTTTTTGTAGTCAACATGGTGTAAGCATGTGCCAAGTCAACCCAAATAAAGCATCAAGGAGAAAACCAAATAAATGCTTCCATATAATAAAAACAACGCATGATTTTTTCAAAGGCTCATTAAGCAATCTCAGTTATTTGAGACAAGTCATGCTACAGCAAAAATCACTAAGCATACTATCAAAAAGATATCAAGCATGACATGAAAAAGACTAGGCCGCAGTCTACACAAGCTCCTTCTTGTACCACTTTTTTGCATAAAGCTTTTTCTCTTTTCCAACACCATTTGAAATTTTTAAATCCAACTCTTTTGATGAAAACCAATAAAGATCAGAGGCAAAAATACACCTGGATAAATAAATATAAGAAGATCTAAATGCAAATCAAGGTGAAAAATGCAAGCTAAACCCAGTAGCAAAAAAAGAGAACACTCATTGAACGATAAGAGAGAAAACTAGAGTGTTCTTGGCAAATGAAAAGCGAGTTCAACTCCTCCCAAAAGAAACATGATGTGATCTAACCATTTATTGCAGCAAACAAAACAAAACTAACTAAGAAAACTAAAACAACTAACGCTCCAAGAAAAACACATAGTGCATGAAGCAATAAAAATATAGTGTCTTGAAAGGTGACCTGATTTTTGCCGATGAAGAAGGGGTGCCTCGGAGGCACCCCCAAGCTTTGACGCTTGTACTTCTTGGATATTTCTTGGGGTGATGCATGGGCATCCCCAAGCTTGAGCTTTTGTCCATTCTTCAACTCATCTCATCATTCTCCAATCCCTACACTTGAAAACTTCCTTCATACAAAACTAAACACAATTCTATTACCAACATTAGTGTAAGCATAGTAATGAATTAACCTCTTTTTGCTTCAGGTTTCAACTCAAAACCACCACATATATAGCAAATACTACTGTAGCAACTTTCCCAAAAGTTCCGTGATCAAAAGAACTCAAAAAGAAAGCGATAAAGCGGCAAACACAAATATTGGCAGAAATCTGTCAAAACTGAACAGCTGACAAAGGTCGAATTTTTGAGGGGTTTTCTGTTGCTCAAATCAAAAAGTGTTCAACTAACAAAAGTTTGGATATAACCTGGGGCATATGCAAAAGAAATCGCAGGTCCAAAAGATGTACAGAGAATTTATACGAATTTTTATGGTGCAGCACCGAAAACAGTTTCAGGACAGCAACATCCCCAAATCTTTACCTCACTCAAATTAGAGGCTTCTCTTGGCACAACAACGAAATAAAAAGGATAAGGAGCAGTTATTACAGTAGTAATAACTTCCAAGACTCAAATAAAAGAAAAAGTAGTGAAAGTAAAAATATTGGGTTATCTCCCAAGAGTGCTTTTCTTTAACGCCTTTGAGCTAGGCGCAGTAATTTGCAAAGATGCTCATGTGGGCGCCATATAAAAGCTTAAGGCAAAGGCGCCATATAGGAACTTAAAGCAATAGAGAGCATCAAAAAGCAAGTATGGAACACTTTTAAATCTAAACCACTTCCTATGAAAAATAGTCTTGTAAAGAGACAAGTCATAAAAGCGCAAAGCACTAAGCATAGGAATGCAAAATAAGTACAACTTTAAGAATTGCAACATAAAGAGGGGAAACTCAATATTGTTGAGATCCATCAAACCATGTTTCTCTCTCTCATAATAACTTTCAGTAGCATCATGAATAGAATTAACAATATAACTATCACATAAAGGATCTCTATCATGAGCCACATGCATAAAATAATTAATACTCCCCACATAAACAATAGTAGTAGGAGCAGATTCAACAGAATAATTATTCTCATCACCATAATCATCAAAGACAGGAGGCATATTGTAATCATAACTATTTTTCTCCTCAAAAGTAGGTGAATTGAAAACATTATACTCATCATCATAAACTATAGGCTTAGTATCATCACAATATAGAGAACTACTATGTCGCAAAGCATATTCATCAAACATATCATCATAAGAAGGAACATGGATAGCACTAATGGTACAACAATTATTAACCTTTGAATTGGTACCAAAAAGATTTTCAATATCAAAAGTAGAGTGCTTTTCCCAATCATGATCACTAACATAAGTAATAGGCATAGGAACATCATCCCAATCAGAATTATCATAATCTATAGCAGGATCATAACGCTTAGGGGAAGATACCATGTCCTCTCGCCTTTTACTCCTCTTCTTCTTCTTCATACTCTTCTTACTCTCTCCTTTAGGAGGGAGAGACTTGAAGGGCATCTTCTCCACATACTCTTTAGGAGGGAAAGGCATCTTCTCCACATAATCTGGTTTGCTGACAGAGACAACAGAAGAAACTTTAGAGGATTCCTCCTCTCTATTAATAAGATAAAAACATCTATCAGTCCTGTCATAGCTTGGCAGAATATCAAGTTTTATAAGATTTTGTATGTAAGTATTTGCAAGGCAATCTTTAGCACAATAGAGACGACAACCATGCAGGGTGCTATTAATATCAACATCATTCATATCTATCAAAGCAATCTTTCTAGATATCTCTTCACACGCCAAGAACAAGGTGATCTCATCATGCTGATTGGGAGTAATCTTGTCATCACAATACAAACTTAAGGTACTAGAAGAGTAACTATTAGGGCTTGAGCATTGGAAATTAAAATGACCTATGTCATCGCAATGTTTACAAAGAAAAGGATAAAGCTCACAAACCTTTTTACCGATCTCACCTATATCCTTGTACCACATACTGGTTTCTTCATTTGCGTGGGTGATGCAATAATCTTCCTTGTTGTAACTCTGTTCACAAGGTCTATGTACTCCACAAAAATTAACATGCTTATAAGAAATAGGACTTTTAGAAGTTTGAGCATGTTTATTGCAATCATCAGTAATAATATCACTTTCTATGCAAGTGTCCTTAAAAGGTTCATGATACACGTCCCCATTTCTTTTAGGAACATTCATATGGGAAGCAAAGGCTTTAAAGCAATCAACCATAATTTGAGGATCAAGACCATATTTAGCACTAAGCTCTTGAAAATTAGCAGTTTTAGCGAAAGACTTAATGCAATCAAACTCGTAATTCATACCTGATCCCTTACCTTTGTCGCTATCCCAACCTTCAATATTGTTTTGGATTGTCTCAAGCAGATCCCACTTGGTGTCAACATCCTTGCTTGTGAAAGACCCATCAAAACATGCATCTAGATAGTCCTTGTAATATCCTGAAAGCCTTGCATAAAAATTATTAATAACAATATTGCGAGGAAGATCATGAATAGGACATTTGTGCATTAGTAACTTCAATCTTCCCCAGCTTGGGCAATGCTTTCTCCCTCATGCGGATGAAAATTATAAATGTAGTTCCTATCTTTATAAACCTGACTAGAAGGATAGAATTTAGAATAAAAGAGAGGTTCAATTTCATCCCAGTCAATAGATCAACCATCTTGGAGCAGTCGATACCACTCCTCAGCTCTGCCTTTCAGTGATAAAGAGAATAGCTTCTTCTTAACTTGGTTCATTGAAATACCTGCACACTAGAACAACTCGCATAATTCATGTATAAAGAGCAAATGATCACCAGGATGGACAGTTCCATCTCCTAAATAGCAGTTATCCCTAACACATTCAACAATTTTCGTAGGTATTTTAAAATGATGAGGAGCACAAGCATCATTAGAAACATCATATATGGGAGATAAAATATTATCAGAACAAACCTTCTCCACTAAAGCTGGGGGACTAAAAATATCATACTTAACAAAACCAGCTTCCCCAAGCTTAGACTTTTCTATAGCATTAGCATTAACGGTATTCAAAGCATTCGTACTAATAACATTGCTATGCGAAATAAGCTCCAAAGGATTTTCAATTTTCTCTTCAAATCTAAAATCAGGAAAAAGACTAAAGAACTCTTTGTTTTCCATTAAGCCTAACTAGTGAAAATAAAAACAAGAAACAAAAAGGTGTAATTGCAGAATCTAAAGGAAATAACTTTGAGCACTCACACAGGAGGATGCGAGTACCTTTTACCTTACCTCCCCGGCAACAGCGCCAGAAAAGAGCTTGATGTCTACGCACGCTTCTGTTCTTGTAGACAGTGTTGGGCCTCCAAGTGCAGAGGTTTGTAGAGCAGCAGCAAGTTTCCCTTAAGTGGATCACCCAAGGTTTATCGAACTCAGGGAGGAAGAGGTCAAAGCTATCCCTCTCAAGCAACCCTGCAATTACGATACAGAAAGTCTCTTGTATCCCCAACACACCCAATACACTTGTCAGATGTATAGGTGCACTAGTTCAGCGAAGAGATAGTGAAATACAAGCAGTAGTGATGATTATAAGTAGTAACTGTAATATGAAATAAGTATCGATGCGAGCAAATAAGTAACAAAACAGCAAGTAAACGGTATGCAATACTTGGAAACAAGGCCTAGGGATCATACTTTCACTAGTGGACACACTCCCAACAAATATAACATAATTGAACAAATAAATAACTTCTCTTCACTAAGGTAATCTGAATTATTCTCCTATTGATTAACACTAATCATTGTGTAGGGCTACGAAACACTCCTCAAAGTTCATCAAGTACTTGACAAACACCACTCATAAAGATATCCAAATCAAAGCACAATTCAAGATAGATATTATTGCAACTTAGATCAAGTACTAACACGGTGCACACACTGTCAACATTACACCATGAAAGGAGGAATAGATCACTTCAATACTATCATAGTGATAATTATTCTCATAATCCATAAAAGATCACAATCATAGCCTAGACCAAGTACCACCATGATGCACGCACTGGCACCATTACACCATGGCAGGAGGAATAGATTACTTTAATAACATCACTAGAGTA
This sequence comes from Dactylis glomerata, assembly GCA_007115705.1. Lineage (NCBI taxonomy): Eukaryota > Viridiplantae > Streptophyta > Magnoliopsida > Poales > Poaceae > Dactylis > Dactylis glomerata. The sequence goes on along the minus strand of QXEO01000545.1, from coordinate 4,324,971 downwards.
CACATAATATCTGAATAATAACATCTACTTGTTCAACATGATACAAAGCTCACGATCACATAAAGATCACATCATGGGAGAGAGAGGTGAACCACATAGCTACCGGTAGAGCCCTCAGCCCCGGGGATGAACTACTCCCTCCTCATCATAGGAGACAGCAAGGTTGATGGAGATGGCGGTGAGGTTGATGGAGACCGATGGAGATGGCTCCGGGGGCACTTCCCCATCCCGGCAGGGTGCCGAAACAGAGAATTCTGTCCCCCGAAATTTGTCGGTGGCGGCGGCGGAACTACGGAACTCTTTCTGGAAAATTGCCGACTCCTTTAGGGTTTTCCGTCCCGAGGCTTTATATAGGTGAAGGGGCATCATCAGGGGGCAGCCAGGGGCTTCTCACACCAAGGTGGCATGGCCAGGGCCTGGGCCGCGCCACCTATTTGTGAGGGCGGCCTCTGGCCCCCCTCCGGCTCTCTTCCAGTCTTCGGGAAGCTTCCGGGAAAAATAAGACTTCTGGCTTTTGTTTTAGCCAATTCCTAGAATATTTCCTGTGTAGCTTTTTTGAAATACAAAAATAGCAGAAAACAGGGAACTGGCACTGTGGCGACTTGTCAATAGGTTATTTCCAGAAAATGCATAAAAGTGCCACGAAGTGTAATGAAACATCGGGTAAATGGTGTAAAAACAAGCATGGAGCATCAAAAATTATAGATACGTTGGAGACATATCAGTACCCGATCAATTTTCCAGAACACATCGCGATCCGCCGCCGCCGTCGACCCGAAGATCGGGAGGGTCCAGAAGCTCTTACTGGCACCCTGCCGGAGAGGGGAATCACCACCGGAGGTCTTCTTCATCGCCATGCTTGCCTCCGAAGCGATGAGTGAGTAGTCTACCTTGGACTATGGGTCCATAGCAGTAGCTAGATGGTTGTCTTCTCCACTATGTGCTTCATGTTTAGATCTCATGAGCTGCCTTACATGATTGAGATCACCGTTATATAATTCTACATGTTTGGTTTGTTGGGATCCAATGAATATTGGTGTTATGATTGAGTTACTATACTGAAATATATCTTATGTTATCTCTATGTTGTTTATGATCTTGCATGCTCTCCGTTGTTAGTAGCTATCTTGGCCGAGTAGTTGCTAGTGACTCCAAGAGGGGGTATTTATGCTCGATAGTGGGTTCATGCCTCTATTTAATCTGGGGGAGTGACAGAAACCTCTAAGATTGTAGATGTGCTGTTGCTTCTAGGGAGAAAACAACATTCATATGCTCAAGGGCATATGCTTTGTTTACATTACACACTTTGCTTAATGCAATTATCTGTTGTTCGCAACTTAATACTTGTGGAGTTCTCGGATTGATTCGCCACAAGTGGATTATTAGTCATAGATGCAGTTGGATGGCGGTCTATGTATTTTGTTGTAATGCCTATAGTAAATCTCATAGTGATCTTCTCGACATATCACGTTTATCTTTATTCTATCAATTGCCCAACTGTAATTTGTTTACCCAGCATGTGTTATTTATCTTATGGAGAGACACCACTAGTGAACTGTGGACCCCGGTCCTATTTCCATCATATTGCTATCACCTGTCTACTTTACTCACACTGTTTACTTTACTCGCATACTTCTACTGTTTTCCACTCGATACGCTCATAACCTTTGTTTCAAGCAAACCGGTGAGATTGACAACCTCATCGCAAGTTGGGACCAAAGTATTTGGTTCTGTTGTGTGCAGGTTCCACGTTGCAACTGGTCGAAGATGAGTCAACAAGTATTGTTAAACGATGCCCTTGTTGGAGTGTTATTAAGCCAGTCCGCATCACCTTCAGTCGTATTGTCCGTTCTTCTCCTGAACGATAAACCTTGGTTTCTTAACTAAGGGAAAATCTTGCTGCTATATTCATCACACCTTCCTCTTGGGGTTCCCAACGGGCTGGTCATCAACCATGCATCAAGCACAGTTTTTCTGGTGCCGTTGCCGGGGATTGAAGAAGAAGAAGCTCCCCCGTCAACTTGGCCCTATCAAGATTTTCTGGCGCCGTTGCCGGGGAAGAGTGGAAGACCTCTGCAAGGGAAGTTTTTCGCACGCACATCCTTTACTTTTTTATTGTTTTGGTTTACTTTATTTATTTTACTTGCATCATTTTATATCAAAAATCCAAAAAAATTAGAATCCTTGGTAGTTTTTTATTATGTCTAGTTCAGTTGCTATTACTATGTCGCCCGAGGACATGATTTTTACTTTTAAACAGAAGGATGAGGAAAGTTTTAAAGAAGCTTGGTCTAGAATTTATGATTGGCATGGAAAAAATGAACCTAAAATGACCTTGAGTTTGCTTCTTAGTAGCTTTTACTTTGGACTTACTCTTCGTTATAGATATGCTTTGGATGCTACTGCAGAAGGAGATTTCCTTCATTGTGATGGAGATCAAGCCTTCAATATTATAAAAAAGTTGATTACAATTCATAGCATGCCAACCTATTTTGATTCCTCTCTTGTGTGCATTTTTAATAGACTTGATACTCTTGAGACTCGCACTGCTAGTTTGAATTCTTGCTACAATACTTTGCGCCAGCATTTTGATTATGTGCCAACAAATTCTGAACCTTCAAGTTCGTATCCTATGGTAAAAATCACCATTAGTGGTGAAACTTTTCATGCTCGTTGTGATATTATGTCTGAATTTTGTCTCATGCCAAAGGATATTTATGAATCTTTGAGCCTTTGGAAGCTCTCTGAGGGGGGAAAAGGAATTTCTCTTACTAACAATGCCACTATATTTCCCATTGGAATAGCTGAAGGAGTTTTTACAAAAGTCCTAGAAAGAATAATATCTACTGATTATCTTTTTATTGAATGTGTAGGAAAAGGATAAATCACACTTGGACGATCCCTCCTGAAGCTCCTGGGTGCCGTCATTGATGTGGGAAAAGGCAATATAAGATTTATCTCTCCACCTTGCAATAGCCATGTCTTTCGTAGAGTCAAGAGCAAAGGTAAGAAAAGAATACGTAAGGCACCCGCTGATCCTAGCACTTCATCACTTGATGTTACTAGATTCGCAATTTTCTGCGCCTAGCTCAAAGGCGTTAAAGAAAAGCACTCTTGCGAGATAACCCAATGTTTTATTTCTAGTACTTTTTCTTTTATTTGAGTCTTGGAAGTCATTACTACTGTAATGACCGCTCCTTATCCATTTTATTTCATTGTTGTGCCAAGAGAAGCCTCTAATTTGAGTGAGGTAAAGATTTGGGGATGTTGCTGTCCTGAAACTGTTTTTGGTACTGCACCGTAAAAATTCGTATAAATTCTCTGTATATCTTTTGGACCTGCGATTTCTTGTGAATATGCCCCAGGTTATATCCAAACTTTAGTTAGTTGAACACTTTTTGATTTGAGCAACAGAAACCCCTCAAAAATTTGACCTTTGTCAGCTGTTCTGTTTTGACAGATTTCTGCCAATATTTGTGTTTGCCGCTTTATCGCTTTCTTTTGAGTTCTTTTGATCACAGAACTTTTGGGGAAGTTGCTACAGTAGTATATAATTTATATGTGGTAGTTTTGGGTTAAAACCTGAAGCAAAAAAGGTTGATTATATGTTATGCCTACACTAATGTTGCTAATAGAATTGTGTTTAGTTTTGTATGAAGGAAGTTTTCAAGTGTAGGGATTGGAGAATGATGAGATGAGTTAAAGAATGGACAAAAGCTCAAGCTTGGGGATGCCCATGCATCACCCCAAGAAATATCCAAGAAGTACAAGCGTCAAAGCTTGGGGATGCCCCCGAGGCACCCCTTCTTCATCGGCAAAAATCAGGTCACCTTTCAAAACACTATATTTTTATTGCTTCATGCACTATATGTTTTTCTTGGAGCGTCAGTTGTTTTAGTTTTCTTAGTTAGTTTAGTTTTGTTTGCTGTAATAAATGGTTGGACCCCAACAAATTTCCTTTGGAGAAGTTGCCTTGCATTTCATTTGCCAAGAACGCTCTAGTTTTCATTCTTATCAAAAACCGAGTGTTCTTCTTTTTCCGCTACTGCTTTTGGTTTTCGTTTTCGCCATGATTTGCATTCAAACCTTGTCATATCTTTTCATCAAGGTGTATTTTTGCCTCTGATCTTTATTGGTTTTCATCAAAAGAGGTGTCTTAAAAAAATTTCAAATGGTGTTGGAAAAGAGAAAAAGCTTTATGCAAAAAAGTGGTACAAGAAGGAGCTTGTGTAGACTGTGGCTTAGGCTTTTCCATGTCATGCTTGATGTCTTTTTGATAGTATGCTTAGTGGTTTTGCTGTAGCATGACTTGTCTCAAATAACTGAGATTGCTTAACGAGCCTTTGAAAAAATCATGCGTTGTTTTTAATTATTTGGAAGCATTATTTTGGTTTTCTCCTTGATGCTTTATTTGGGTTGACTTGGCGCATGCTCACACATGTTAGACTCATACAAAGTCGCCAATAGCCTCTATGATTAGAGAGGGGAGATTTGGCACCCGGGTCCAGATGAACCCGCCAGATGGACCAGTCGATACCTGCCTCGTAGTAGCGCAGTTGTCTGGTGAGAAAAGCGGGCGAGCGATGGAAATCCTAATATACGTATGGGCACACATACGGCTGGCCCGCACCGGGTGTAACGGAGGGCAGCGTTGACGCGCTGGACGACAGCGGATGCACTGAACATGTCTGCGGCGGCTACCTGGACCGGGCCGCACCGAGTTAGCGGTGGGCCCCCCGGCCGCCCCATACCGTCTACTAACTCGATCTGAGCTGAAAACAGAGGTCGAAGACGCCATTGTTGTGGAGAGAAACAGAGCTAGAATAGAGCCGTGGGAGGGAGAAAGCTCCAGGTTCCGGATATCAGGAGAGTGCATCCATGGGGAGCGACGATGGTGCTGCCTCTCACTACATCGATCTACTGAAAGCTCCATGCCATGGATTCAGCTGGGTTGAAGCTATGTACTTGAGTATTTCATTTGCCGATTAATGGCACCATCACGTCGAGAAGCACCGCCAGCATGAGCATCACAGCCATCATGTTAATCAAGGATACGAGCAGGTTGATATGCGCCAGATCTGGGTGGTTCGTGCCTCGCGCCGGCGGCGCAGGTCCAGCCGTCGGTGCGGCGAGTTGCCCGTGGTCGTCCCCCGCGTTCCTCTGCACCGTGCAAGCGTAGACCTCCCTCCACTCAAAGAACGAGCACTGCGCGGACTGCAAAAATCCAAAAAAAAAGGAAGCCTTCAGTGGGAGATTACCCAATCGGGAGAAACTAGATCAAGAATAAACTGAGTCCAGCCTGAACACTTACTGATTAGAACTCACACTTGTAGTAGCGAACACCGGGTCTCCTGCCCATGCGAGCAGCCTTAGTAACGGTCCTTGCGCCACACATGGGGCAGGGCAGGAGAGGAAGGATGGCGTTCTCCTGCGACCCAACATGCGAAGACGAAGAAGATGCCATGGTGTTTTACGGCGGAATGGGGAAATTCCTAGATGCATCGGCGGATCCCTTTTTATTATTCTCCCCCGCGCGACTGGTGAACTGGACATGTCAGCATTCTGAACTACCGCGTGTTATAGTCTTACAGACCAAGGAGCCATTGGGCCTTTGCCTTGTTCGGTCCATGATGGCATCGCAACGTCTGGACCGCCAAGTCGAGGCAGGTCTCCGTGCTAATAAATAGGGCAGAGAGACGTTCGACACTGTTTCTAAATGGATGTACACTGCAAATACCTAAACGTATACAGTCATGCGTGTCTTTGTTGTCACGTCGGGACTAGTCCAACTGGCAGGAGCATATGGACCCGGGTTCCAAATTGGATTTCCGCTATGATCATTTAGTTTATGACTTTTGATGCCATCTTATGCTTCTTTTAATGTCGCTTTGTCGCTTTGCATGATTATGGCCATTATTGCTCTCTTAGTTGGTTACTCCCAGTCTTTTGCTAGCCCTCGCCTTGTACTGAGTATGAGCTCTACTCGTGCATCCAACTCCTAAAAGCTAAAGTTTTCCAAAGTGTCCACCATACATACCTACTAGCAATTTGCTATTCCAAGTAAATTTGACTTGATTTTATCTTCTCTTCAAATTAAACTCTTACCAGTGTTATGCGAAAATTGGTCAGTAAAGCTCTCACGAACCGGAAGGCACACTTTATTTTTTCTTGTTCTTAAAAATTTGACATTGTGGTCTCTTATATTGAGTTGTTATGCTTGCAAGTTGTAAGTTGGAATCTAGCCCAATCATGCTGTCATGGGGCAAGCTTTCAATATTGCACTTCTCTTTTGAGTTGATATCGTGATCTTTTGTTTATGGATGCCCACGGTGTGAAATGAATTGGGAATCTTGTGGGGATCATGGAGTTTGTATATGTATTAGGGAAATACCTGGGCCGCCAATCTAAGCCATGCATAATTCATGGTGGAAATTTGCAGCATACCCATGGTGGACATTCGACGACGCATCTCACAATAAAAAGCTAAACAAATGGCAAATAAAAGAGATGTCGAGGTGTTCATTGTCTACTTGTCCTGTCATTTTGATGTGGGCTTGTTCCATGCCATCGGGCACGGAGGTACCCCGTTGGCGGTTCTCGATGATACACATATACTTACAATGACAAGAGCCTTGCTTGGGACTCTAAGTTGAGTAGCATGAGGTTTGGGTACTCGTATTCATGGGATACGAGGTTTTCGACTTATGATTTGTCAAGCATATGCATCATAATTGTTCTCTCATTAACTCTAACCATTCAAGATGCTTATGATGGGGGCAATGAGAGCTCAAAGCCGGTAAGTACCATAATTTTTGAAGGTTATAAAACTTGCAATCACTGCTTCCCTCTGTGAAGGGCCTTTCTTTTACTTTTATGTTGAGTCACCACCTTCTTTCTTTATGCACCATTGATACGTCTCAAACGTATCTATAATTTTTGATGCTCCATGCTTGTTTTTACACCATTTGCCTATTGTTTCGTTACACTTAGTGGCACTTTTATGTATTTTCCGGAACTAACCTATTAACAAGTGCCACAGTGCCAGTTTCCTGTTTTCTGTTGTTTTTGTGTTTCAGAAGTGATACACAGGAAATATTCTCGGAATTGGACGAAACAAGTTCCTGAAGTCTTATTTTACCCGGAAGCTTCCAGAGATCCGAAGAGGAGTAGGAGGTGGGCCACCAGGGGCCCACACACAGGGGTGGTGCGGCCAGCCCCTGGCCCACGCCATGTGACGCCCCAAAATCGGCACCTTGCGAATTACAGCAATCACACCACAATTCGCACGATGTCGCTTTGCAAACGCACCACCAAGCAAAATATGCACGTCGGAACATACACATTATGCGGGTGGAATCAAGGTAGCAACAGTTACAGAAGTTCACGATGGAACCCACAAAAGAATATATAGCCACAAAGACTCCACGAGTCAAGAATCCAAAAACATACAAAGATCCAAATCATACATAAAGCAAATAGTATCCGAGTGTGGACAAGAATACAAATGGGCCTAAGAGGCCTGAAGATAAACGATGGCGTCCATAACCCTGCCCAGGCCAAGCCGGAAGGGTAACCTTGCTAACGTCGTCGCTTCCATATACCTTTCTTCAAACCTGCTCCGGCGAGAAATCCGAGACGAGCAACAATAAGTATGAAGTACTTAGCAAGACTTCAAGACGTATAAAGCGTAGTCAACAAGCGGCCTTTGTACGTGAGGTACGCAGACAACTCGAGAGACTCAAAAGAACGTCAGCTGTATGGTGGGGTTAAGCGGCAGCGAGCAAGCACTAAAGAACCTATAGAGACACTCTACAACTTCCGTCTAATCAGAATAAGATAAGAGAGCGCATAAAGTAACAAACTAGAATACTACAGCAAACATAACCCAGCAGATGAATCACCTCATTGTACCCACACGAGGAAGCAATATCAAAGGCACTCACACGGTTGACAATTTTATAGCAATTTAATATTGTAGTAGAACTATTTACTACGTCACTTGTTATCATCAATTAGGTGTAAGTTGTTCTATGATCGAGTAGAACGGTTCCAAGTCGTCCATAACCGCGGACACGGCTTTTTGAAAAGATTTACCCTGCAGGGGTGCACCAATGTACCCATACACGCTCAATCAATCCAACCTAGACAAGGGATGGATATCACGACGAGACCGTTGCTAATTCTACAAGAGAGTTTAGGGGGGCCACCCTACTAAGCTACCCGCAACGAAGTCGGCCGAGCTCCGAAGACGGACCCAGAAGTTTGCGACGGCGTGAAAGTCTGAAAGAATGCTCATCGGAGAGACGTCGTCCAGCTTCCAATTCGACCCGCGGACAAATAAACCTGTCAACCATCGGAGGCGACACAACCACACCCATCGGAGGGGGGCTCAAAACCTAGAGCACCCTCAGAGGTAACTCAAACCAACTCCAGATCCAAATGTAAATACGGTGTTGTGGCCCCCGGTAAACTAACTCGAGAAAAAGTAGTAAGTCAAGGGAGACCCCATGGAATCTTCCGCGAGTGGTTAGCGCGCTCAGCTTAGAACAGTTCATGCGAACTCGGGGTCCTAGGGGACACAAGTGAGCCGTCGTAAAACAGGCAAAATGACTCACCGATGCCTCTGCTTTAATCAAGTGTAGTTGTAACATAAATAAATCAAGTTTATCTCCACCATCTAATATCCAACTTATCTCCAACTCATATCCAATAAGTAAAGCATGTTATAACTTCCCAACAACCCGATAAGATAAAACCACTTGAAACAACCTAAGCATGCCGACGACTCGCAAGGCCAACTCAAACAACAAGCAAAATGTAATAGGCAGGAGGTGGCGAGTATATAGTTTTGCTTTGGGGAAACATGTGGATAGGTTACGTGACTCGAACAAGCATCGGAACACAAGGCTAGCATAAAGCAGAAGGAATAACAACAAATAGGTAATAAGTACCCCTATAGGTAGGTAAGAGGCGGGAAAGCTTGCCTAGCAAGATTGTCGAGGAACACCCGTAGAACTTGTCGTTGCTCACAACACCACGAAGCGTCCTATCCGGGAAGAAGCAAATCGCTACAACAAATAACGGATGCAACACTTACTACTATGGCAAAAGAATCGGCATGATCATATGCAAGCATGCATGACATGGCATTTATGATGCAATGCAACTTATCCAAATTAAGTGGAATCGGAATCCCGACACACGCATATATGGTTCAAGTTGTTTTAATACATGACAAATTAAATGTTGATTAGCATGACAAAGACAAGACAAGGGTGATCTACACAAAATTAAATGAAGTGGGGAACCATATTTGGTAAAACCCAAATACTCCATATGCTATGTATTAGGTGATATGCAAACTACCACGTGGCTACATGATGCGAGATGCAAACAGTAATATGAATGGCATATTTAGATTCTACACATTTTTCTGATAAAAATTCATATAAAATACTTTTAATTACGAGTTATAGTTTAAAAGATATGAATTATACGAGATTCAAACATTTGCAGTAATTTTCAGAAAACAGAGACAGTGGTGGGTCTTTTCTCACCAAAACAGAATCTAGACCGGGCTTGTAACAACGGGTCCATGCACGGTGACATGGCGCTGACTAGGTCTGCTGCTGCTGCCGTGGCTGACGGGTGGATCCCGCCTGTCAGACCGAAAAAATGGATCAAAAAGTGCTGGCTTTGCATAGCCAGGATTTGAACCAGCGATCGATTAGATTCAGGCAAAGGAACAGACTGGCTGGGTTACTCTTCAGATTATGCACAAAATAGGTCGGCGTTGCTTAACAGGTGACCAAGTTCGCGTCTGTGAACGAATGCGGTTGGAGACGGAGCGCCGCGGCTTGGCCTCGAGGACGAGCGGCTGCTGGCAAGGAAGACCTGCGGAGGATAGCGGCGGTCAGCGCCGGCAGACAACAATAGACGATATGGAGGAGGGGAAGATTTCCAAGACGCGGGGGAGCCCACCGGAAGCAAGTCCCTGCCGGAAGTCGCTGCACCGGTGCACGAGCTCGGCGGAGGTAACGAAGCCGTCAGGAAGAACTTGGCGCGCTCATGGTTACGCTGCAGGGGTCGGAGGAGGACAAGGTCACGGATGCGCTTGATGACGAAGCTGAGCGGCTAGCGGGGCGATGGCACGCAGGCCGGCGCACGCGCAAGGTAGAGGCTCCGGGAAAAGGACCCGGGTTGAGGCGGCCGGAAACGACGCCGGAGCGCGGCAGTCGGAGGAGACCAAGTCGACGCCTTGGCAGCAGACGGAGACGTTCAGGTCAGGAGGCGGCGGAGCTTGGTGAAGTTGTCGACACCAGGTCACGAATGAGCATGGCGAGAGGCGTGCTGCAGTGGCCTACATGCACGCTTGGGAAGGAGAGGCGCGCGGCGCTTGCTTGAAGCAGGAGCACACAAGCTTGACCGGAGGTCGTTCATGGGGACAGAAAATTACAGTGAGATCAGAAAAACATCCAAAACCAACAACTGGGACAAGGAATAGAGGACATCAGAGGAGCAGCTCACCATGAAGACCCGACCGTGGTCAACCGAGCTGCACAAGCGACGGCAGCTGGGAGCGAGCTGATGGAGAGAAAGGAGTGGCGGCGGCGCTGCACGGGAAAACCAGAGGAGGGCGCTAGGGTTGCAGGGCTAGGGTTTGATGGGACAGATGTTGAGGTGGTTATAAAGAGGGGGGAGAAGCTCGGATGGCCGTCCCGTCGATAGCCATGGCGACGTGGAGAAGTCTCCACCGTGCCGTACAGGAAGAAAGCATCACGGCTGCTAGGTAAACTTTGGTGGGCTGCCTCGTGGCCAGATAGAATGGGCTGGGCTTCTTTCGCTTCTCCTCCTTTTTTTCTGATATTGCTTCTTCTTTTCTTGCAGCATTTTTTTTAGAGAAAAACAAGAGAGGCGTTTGGTAAGATTTATAAATATTTTAAATCACATTTTGAAACATGAGTTATTGTCTCAAAATAATCTGAAAGGTTTGCAAATATTTTGGTTTGTTATCTTTAAATAAAATAAGAAAAGATGAGAAGGGTTTATTGAGAAACCATACAAGATAATTAGAAAGTAGATTTTATTCCAAACAACTTTTATTTGACAAAACATGCAAGGTGTTAAATGCATGAATATGCACAAAAACAAAAGAACAAATAAATCTAATAAAAAGGGATTTTTCTGGGCCGTTACAATCGACACCACCAACAAGGGATCTCGCCCCGAGATCCACGCTCGTGTAGGGGGAAGAGTTGGTTAAACTACCAAATCTTCTTTCATCGTGTTGATCTTGTCGACACCACCGACAAGAGATTCCTACTCGACACCACCAACAATGGATTCTTGCTCATGTTGACGATGATGAACTTCCGAAGAGCGGACCTATTAGGTTAAAGGCAAGAGATCGTCCACCCACGTAGGATCCTAAAACTTGAAGAAGGTAAGAGAGAGGACTCAAAACTCGCAAAGGTAAGAGGGGAGAAGCACATAGGTAAGGAGTAAAATGCAGACCTACTTAGAGCTATCCAAGGCATTTTTAGCAAAAATAGTTTTGGACACTAGACAAAACAACGACCATTGGCAAGGTTATCCTACAGGCAGAGCGGACCCGCGGGTATCGACAAAACCTGGGCTCTGATACCACTTGTGACGCCCCAAAATCGGCACCTTGCGAATTACAGCAATCACGCCACAATTCGCACGATCTCGCTTTGGAAACGCACCACCAAGCAAAATATGCACGTCTCAACATACACATTATGCGGGTGGAATCAAGGTAGCAACAGTTACACAAGTTCACGATGGAACCCACAAAAGAATATATAGCCACAAAGACTCCACGAGTCAAGAATCCAAAAACATACAAAGATCCAAATCATACATACAGCAAATAGTATCCGAGTACGGACATGAATACAAATGGGCCTAAGAGGCCTGAAGATAAACGATGGCGTCCATAACCCTGCCCAGGCCAAGCCGGAAGGGTAACCTTGCTAACGTCGTCGCTTCCATGTACCTTTCTTCAAACCTGCTCCGACGAGAAATCCGAGACGAGCAGCAATAAGTACGAAGTACTTAGCAAGACTTCAAGACGTATAAAGCATAGTCAACAAGCGGCCTTTGTACGTGAGGTATGCAGACAACTCGAGAGACTCAAAAGAACGTCAGCTGTATGGTGGGGTTAAGCGGCAGCGAGCAAGCACTAAAGAACCTATAGAGACACTCTACAACTTCCGTCTAATCAGAATAAGATAAGAGAGCGCATAAAGTAACAAACTAGAATACTACAGCAAACATAACCCAGCCGATGAATCACCTCATTGTACCCACACGAGGAAGCAATATCAAAGGCACTCACACGGGTGACAATTTTATAGCAATTTAATATTGTAGTAGAACTATTTACTACGTCACTAGTTATCATCAATTAGGTGTAAGTTGTTCTATGATCGAGTAGAACGGTTCCAAGTCATCCATAACCGCGGACACGGCTTTTCGAAAAGATTTACCCTGCAGGGGTGCACCAATGTACCCATACACGCTCGATCAATCCAACCTAGACAAGGGATGGATATCATGACAAGACCGTTGCTAATTCTACAAGAGAGTTTAGGGGGGCCACCCTACTAAGCTACCCGCAACGAAGTCGGCTGAGCTCCGAAGACGGACCCAGAAGTTTGCGATGGCGTGAAAGTCTGAAAGAATGCTCATCGGAGAGACGTCGTCCAGCTTCCAATTCGACCCGTGGACAAATAAACCTGTCAACCATCGGAGGCGACACAACCACACCCATCGAAGGGGGGCTCAAAACCTAGAGCACCCTCAGAGGTAACTCAAACCAACTCCAGATCCAAATGTAAATATGGTGTTGTGGCCCCCGGTAAACTAACTCGAGAAAAAGTAGTAAGTCAAGGGAGACCCCATGGAATCTTCCGCGAGTGGTTAGCGCGCTCAGCTTAGAACAGTTCATGCGAACTCGGGGTCCTAGGGGACACAAGTGAGCCGTCTTAAAACAGGCAAAATGACTCACCGATGCCTCTGCTTTAATCAAGTGTAGTTGTAACATAAATAAATCAAGTTTATCTCCACCATCTAATATCCAACTTATCTCCAACTCATATCCAATAAGTAAAGCATGTTATAACTTCCCAACAACCCGATAAGATAAAACCACTTGAAACAACCTAAGCATGCCTACGACTCGCAAGGCCAACTCAAACAACAAGCAAAAGGTAATAGGCAGGAGGTGGCGAGTATATAGTTTTGCTTTGGGGAAACATGTGGATAGGTTACGTGACTCGAACAAGCATCGGAACACAAGGCTAGCATAAAGCAGAAGGAATAACAACAAATAGGTAATAAGTACCCCTATAGGTAGGTAAGAGGCGGGAAAGCTTGCCTGGCAAGATTGTCGAGGAACACCCGTAGAACTTGTCGTTGCTCACAACACCACGAAGCGTCCTATCCGGGAAGAAGCAAATCGCTACAACAAATAACAGATGCAACACTTACTACTATGGCAAAAGAATCGGCATGATCATATGCAAGCATGCATGACATGGCATTTATGATGCAATGCAACTTATCCAAATTAAGTGGAATCGGAATCCCGACACACGCATATATGGTTCAAGTTGTTTTACTACATGACAAATTAAATGTTGATTAGCATGACAAAGACAAGACAAGGGTGATCTACACAAAATTAAATGAAGTGGGGAACCATATTTGGTAAAACCCAAATACTCCATATGCTATGTATTAGGTGATATGCAAACTACCACGTGGCTACATGATGCGAGATGCAAACAGTAATATGAATGGCATATTTAGATTCTACACATTTTTCTGATAAAAATTCATATAAAATACTTTTAATTACGAGTTATAGTTTAAAAGATATGAATTATACGAGATTCAAACATTTGCAGTAATTTTCAGAAAACAGATACAGTGGTGGGTCTTTTCTCACCAAAACAGAATCTAGACCGGGCTTGTAACAGCGGGTCCATGCACGGTGACATGGCGCTGACTAGGTCTGCTGCTGCTGTCGTGGCTGACGGGTGGATCCCGCCTGTCAGACCGAAAAAAATGGATCAAAAAGTGCTGGCTTTGCATAGCCAGGATTTGAACCAGCGATCGATTAGATTCAGGCAAAGGAACTGGCCGGCTGGGTTACTCTTCAGATTATGCACAAAATAGGTCGGCGTTGCTTAACAGGTGACCAAGTTAGCGTCTGTGAACGAATGCGGTTGGAGACGGAGCGCTGCGGCTTGGCCTCGAGGACGAGCGGCTGCTGGCAAGGAAGACCTGCGGAGGATAGCGGCGGTCAGCGCCGGCAGACAACAATAGACGATATGGAGGAGGGGAAGATTTCCAAGATGCGGGGGAGCCCACCGGAAGCAAGTCCCTGCCGGAAGTCGCTGCGCCGGTGCACGAGCTCGGCGGAGGTAACGAAGCCGTCAGGAAGAACTTGGCGCGCTCATGGTTACGCTGCAGGGGTCGGAGGAGGACAAGGTCACGGATGCGCTTGATGATGAAGCTGAGCGGCTAGCGGGGCGACGGCGCGCAGGCCGGCGCACACGCAAGGTAGAGGCTCCGGGAAAAGGACCCGGGTTGAGGCGGCCAGAAACGACGCCGGAGCGCGGCAGTCGGAGGAGACCAAGTCGACGCCTTGGCAGCAGACGGAGACGTTCAGGTCAGGAGGCGGCGGAGCTTGGCGAAGTTGTCGACACCAGGTCGCGAACGAGCATGGCGAGAGCCGTGCTGCAGTGGCCTACATGCACGCTTGGGAAGGAGAGGCGCGCGGCGCTTGCTTGAAGCAAGAGCACACAAGCTTGACCGGAGGTCGTTCATGGGGACAGAAAATTACAGTGAGATAAGAAAAACATCCAAAACCAACAACTGGGACAAGGAATAGAGGACATCAGAGGAGCAGCTCACCATGAAGACCCGACCGTGGTCAACCGAGCTGCACAAGCGACGACAGCTGGGAGCGAGCTGATGGAGAGAAAGGAGTGGCGGCGGCGCTGCACGGGAAAACCAGAGGAGGGCGCTAGGGTTGCAGGGCTAGGGTTTGATGGGACAGATGCTGAGGTGGTTATAAAGAGGGGGGAGAAGCTCGGATGGCCGTCCCGTCGATAGCCATGGCGACGTGGAGAAGTCTCCACCGTGCCGTACAGGAAGAAAGCATCACGGCTGCTAGGTAAACTTTGGTGGGCTGCCTCGTGGCCAGATAGAATGGGCTGGGCTTCTTTCGCTTCTCCTCCTTTTTTTTCTGATATTGCTTCTTCTTTTCTTGCAGCATTTTTTTTAGAGAAAAACAAGAGAGGCGTTTAGTAAGATTTATAAATATTTTAAATCACATTTTGAAACATGAGTTATTGTCTCAAAATAATCTGAAAGGTTTGCAAATATTTTGGTTTGTTATCTTTAAATAAAATAAGAAAAGATGAGAAGGGTTTATTGAGAAACCATACAAGATAATTAGAAAGTAGATTTTATTCCAAACAACTTTTATTTGAAAAAACATGCAAGGTGTTAAATGCATGAATATGCACAAAAACAAAAGAACAAATAAATCTAATAAAAGGGGATTTTTCTGGGCCGTTACACGCCACCACCGTGTGAGGCCACCTGGTCCCTCCTCTGACATCGCCCCTTCACCTATAAAGACCCCCCAACGGAAAAACCTAAGGACCCGATCAGTTTTCCAGAATACATCGCGATCCGCCGCCACCGTCGACCCGAAGATCAGGAGGGTCCAGAAGCTCTTCCCGGCACCCTGCCGGAGAGGGGAATCGCCACCGGAGGTCTTCTTCATTGCCATGCTTGCCTCTGGAGGGGAATCGCCACCGGAGGGCATATGCTTTGTTTACATTACACACTTTGCTTAATGCAATTATCTGTTGTTCGCAACTTAATACTTCTTGGGTGTTCGGATTGATATCCCCGGGAGTGGATTATTAGTCATAGATGCAGTTGGATGGCGGTCTATGTATTTTGTTGTAATGCCCAGAGTAAATCTTATAGTGATCTTCTTGACATATCACGTTATCTTTATTCTATCAATTGCCCAACTGTAATTTGTTTACCCAGCATGTGTTATTTTATCTATGGAGAGACACCACTAGTGAACTGTGGACCCCGGTCCTATTTCCATCATATTGCCATCACCTGTTTACTTTTCTCATACTGTTTACTTTACTCACATACTATATTGTTTTCCACTCGATACGCTCATAACCTTTGTTTCAAGCAAACCGGTGAGATTGACAACCTCATCGCAAGTTGGGAACAAAGTACTTGGTTGTGTGTGTACTGGTTCTGCATCACCTTCAGTCGTCGCTGTCTCTCCTCTCCTGATCGATAAACCTTGATTTCTTAACTGAGGGAAAACCAGCTGCTATACTCATCACACCTTCCTCTTGGGGTTCCCAACGGGCTGGTCATTCACCACGCACAAGGATTGCTGCTGGGGGACGAAGAAGAATAATCTCCTTCATCAACTAGCCATCAGCTGTTTTTCTGGCGCCGTTGCCGTGGAGGAAGAGAAGACTTCTGCGAGGGGAGTTTTTCGCACACACATCCATTACTTTGTTATTGTTTTAATTTACTTTATTTTATTTTACCTGCATTGCTTTATATCAAAAACCCAAAAAAATTAGAATCCTTGGTAGTTGTTTTTACTTGTTTACTTTTGTTTTGCTGAAATGGCCAATCCTGAAAACACCAAGATGTGTGACTTTACTAGCACAAACAATGGTGATTTTATCTGCACTCCTATTGCACCACCTGCTACTGCTGCAAACTTTTATGAGATTAAGCCTGCTTTATTGAACCTTGTTATGAAAGAGCAATTCTCTGGTGCTAGTACTGAAGATGCTGCAGCTCATCTCAACAATTTTGTTGAGCTATGTGAGATGCAGAAATATAAGGATGTTGATAGTGATATTATTAAGCTCAAGTTGTTTCCTTTTTCTTTGAGAGGAAAAGCTAAAGATTGGTTGCAATCTTTGACTAAGAATAGTATTGATTCATGGGCTAAGTGTAAGGATGCTTTTATTGGTAGATACTATCCTCCTGCTAAGATTATAGCTTTGCGTAGCAATATTATGAAGTTTACTCAGTTTGATAATGAACATGTTGCTCAAGCTTGGGAAAGAATGAAATCTATGATAAAGAATTGCCCCACTCATGGACTGACTACTTGGATGATTATCCAAACTTTTTATGCAGGACTAAATTTTTCTTCAAGGAACCTACTTGATTCAGCTGCTGGAGGCACTTTTATGTCCCTTACTTTGGGCGCCGCATCAAAGCTACTCGACAACATGATGGTAAATTATTCTCAATGGCACACCGAGAGAGCTCCACAAGGTAAGAAGGTAAATTCTGTTGAGGAAACCTCTTCCTTAAGTGATAAGATTGATACCATTATGGCTATGCTTGCTAATGATAGGACTCATGTTGATCCTAATAATGTTCCTTTGGCCTCTCTGGTTGCTCAAGAAGAGCAAGTTGATGTGAATTTCATTAGAAACAATAATTTTAACAACAATGCTTATAGGAACAATTTTGCCAGTAACAATTATAGGCCGTATCCTTCTACCAATGGTAATGGTTATGGTAACTCTTATGGTAATTCCTACAACAACACTAGGGCCATGCCCTCCGAGCTTGAGGTAATGCTCAAGGACTTCATCGGTAAGCAAACTGCTTTTAACAAGTCTGTTGAGGAAAAGTTAGGCAAAATTGATATTCTTGCTTCTAAAGTTGATAGCCTTGCTCATGATGTTGAAATTCTGAAATTAAAAGTGTTGCCTATTGATGTGAAAGAGAACAATGTTTTTGCTACCCCTAATGCTATCCAAGTTGGAATTAATGAAAATATTAGATTGTTAGCGGAATTGCATGCCAGGTGGGAAAGAGAAGATGAGATGGCTAGAAAAATGAAGGTATGTACTATTACTACCTCTAATGATGTTGCTCCTACTGGTAGCAATCCTCTTACTTTGATTGGTGTAGAGAAAACTCCCACTCCTTGTGTTAAGAAGCCTAAAACTGCCAAAACTTTTTCTCAAAAGAGTGCTAAAATTTTTCGGAGTGTGGGAGATGATAGCTCTATTTCTTTTAATGATTTTGATGTTGATGGCTGCAATATATCTGAAGTTATTTTGTTCTTGCAAAAGCTTGCTTTGACTCCTAATGCTAGTTCTTTAAATATTGCTTTTACTAAGCATATTACCAATGCTCTCATAAAGATTAGGGATGAAAAGTTGAAGCAAAAAGCTTCTGTTCCCAAGAAGTTAGAAGATGGTTGGGAACCCATCATTGATATGCATGTTAATGGTTATGATTGCCATGCTTTATGTGATCTAGGTGCTAGTATTTCTATCATGCCTAGAAAGATTTATGACATGCTTGATTTACCACCGCTTGAAAAGTGTTATTTTGATGTTCCTATTGCTGATGTTGCTAAGAAGAAACCTTTGGGAAGGATTAATGATGTTCTTATTGTGGTTAACAATAACCTTGTTCCCATTGATTTTCTTGTTATAGACGTTGAATGCCATGCTTCATGTCCTATTATTTTGGGAAGACCCTTTCTTCGAACTGTAGGTGCTATCATTGATATGAGGGAAGGCACTATCAAGTATCAATTCCCACTAAAGAAAAGTTTGGAACACTTCCCTATCAAGAAAGAAATTACATTTTGACTCTATTCTTAGAGCAAATTATGAGCTTGATGCTTCATCACTTGATATTACTTGATTCGCAATTGCGCCTAGCTCAAAGGCGTTAAAGAAAAGCACTCTTGGGAGATAACCCAATGTTTTCTTTTCAGTACTTTTTCTTTTATTTGAGTCTTGGAAGTCATTACTACTGTAATGACCGCTCCTTATCTTGTTTATTTCGTTTTTGTGCCAAGAGAAGCCTCTAATTTGAGTGAGGTAAAGATTTGGGTATGTTGCTGTCCTGAAACTGTTTTCAGTGCTGCACCGTAAAAATTTGTGAAAATTCTCTGTTTATCTTTTGGACCTGCGATTTCTTGTTCATATGCCCCAGGTTATATCCAAACTTTTCTTAGTTGAACACTTTTTGATTTGAGCAACAGAAAATCCCTCATAAATTCGACCTTTGTCA
Organism: Dactylis glomerata; assembly: GCA_007115705.1. NCBI lineage: Eukaryota > Viridiplantae > Streptophyta > Magnoliopsida > Poales > Poaceae > Dactylis > Dactylis glomerata. The sequence continues at coordinate 4,305,822 of QXEO01000545.1, read as the reverse complement.
GCTGTTCAGTTTTGACAGATTTCTGCCAATATTTGTGTTTGCCACTTTATCGCTTTCTTTTGAGTTCTTTTGATCACGGAACTTTTGGGGGGGTTGCTACAGTAGTATTTGCTATATATGTGGTGGTTTTGAGTTGAAACCTGAAGCAAATAGAGGATTGATTATATGTTATGCTTACACTAATGTTGCTAATAGAATTGTGTTTAGTTTTGTATGAAGGAAGTTTTCAAGTGTAGGGATTGGAGAATGATGAGATGAGTTGAAGAATGGACAAAAGCTCAAGATTGGGGATGCCCATGCATCACCCCAAGAAATATCCAAGAAGTACAAGCGTCAAAGCTTGGGGATGCCCCCGAGGCACCCCTTCTTCATCGGCAAAAATCAGGTCACCTTTCAAAACACTATATTTTTATTGCTTCATGCACTATGTGTTTTTCTTGGAGCGTCAGTTGTTTTAGTTTTCTTAGTTGGTTTAGTTTGTTTGTTTGCTGCAATAAATGGTTGGACCCCAACAAATTTCCTTTGGAGAAGTTGCCTTGTTTTCATTTGCCAAGAACGCTCTAGTTTTCACTCTTATTAAATATCGAGCGTTCTTCTTTTTCTGCTACTGCTTTTGGTTTTCATTTTTTCCTTGATTTGCATTCAGACCTTGTCATATCTTTTCATCAAGGTGTATTTTTGCCTCTGATCTTCATTGGTTTTCATCAAAAGAGGTGTTTATAAAAAGTTTGAATGGTGTTAGAAAAGAGAAAAAGCTTTGTGCAAAATAGTGGTACAAGAAGGAGCTTGTGTAGACTGCGGCTTAGGCTTTTTCATGTCATGCTTGATGTCTTTTTGATAGTATGCTTAGTGGTTTTGCTGTAGCATGACTTGTCTCAAATAACTGAGATTGCTTAATGAGCCTTTGAAAAAAAAAATCATGCATTGTTTTTATTGTATGGAAGCATTATTTTGGTTTTCTCCTAGATGCTTTATTTGGGTTGACTTGGCGCATGCTCACACATGTTAGACTCTTACAAAGTCACCAATAGCCTTCATGATCATTTAGTTTTTGACTTTTGATGTCATCGTATGCTTCTTTTAATGTCGCTTTGTCGCTTTGCATGATTATGGCCATTATTGCTCTCTTAGTTGGTCGCTCCCAGTCTTTTGCTAGCCCTCACCTTGTACTGAGTATGAGCTCTACTCGTGCATCCAACTCCTAAAAGCCAAAGTTTTCCAAAGTGTCCACCATACATACCTACTAGCAATTTGCTATTCCAAGTAAATTTGACATGCTTTTATTTTTTCTTCAAATTAAACTCTTACCAGTGTTATGCGAAATTCGGTTAGTAAAGCTCTCACGAACCGGAAGGCACACTTTACTTTTTCTTGTTCTTAAAAATTTGACATTGTGGTGTCTTATGTTGAGTTGTTATGCTTGCAAGTTGTAAGTTGGATTCTAGCCCATCCATGCTGTCATGGGACAAGCTTTCAACATTGCACTTCTTATTTGAGTTGATATCGTGATCTTTTGTTTATGGATGTCCGCGGTGTGAAATGAATTGGGAATCTTGTGGGGATCATGGAGTTCGTATATGTGTTAGGGAAACGCCGGGCCGCCAATCTAAGCCATGCATAATTCATGGTGGAAATTTGCAGCATACCCATGGTGAACATTCGACGACGCATCTCACAATAAAAAGCTAAACAAAAGGCAAATAAAAGAGATGTCGAGGTGTTCATTGTCTGCTTGTCCTGTCATTTTGGTGTGGGCTTGTTCCATGTCATCGGGCACGGAGGTACCCCATTGGCGGTTCTCAATGATATGCATATACTTACAATGACAAGAGCCTTGCTTGGGACTCTAAGTAAAGTAGCATGAGGTTTGGGTACTCGTATTCACGGGCACGAGGTTTTCAACTTATGATTTGTCAAGCATATGCATCATAATTGTTCTCGCATTAACTTTAACCATTCAAGATGCTTATGATGGGGGCAATGAGAGCTCAAAGCCGGTAAGTACCATAATTTTTGAAGGTTATAAAACTTGCAATCACTGCTTCCCTCTGCGAAGGGCCTTTCTTTTACTTTTATGTTGAGTCACCACCTTCTTTCTTTATGCACCATTAAGAGAGCATAGTTGTCATTCTTAGTGTGATATGCATTGTCCCAAAGTTCATTGATTGATTCATATTGTTGGTTTCACTTGTTCTTAAATTGTTTGTATCTAGTCGCCCTCTTAAACTTGAAGGTGTCCTATGCATTTATGTTTTGCTCTCTTTGAAGGACAAGCTAAAAACTATTTGTATGTTTTTCCTTATAATTTAAACACACGTTTGACTTTCATTGTTTCATTTTCATGATCTTTTGTTTGTGTTCATTTGCATGTTTACAACATGGTTGCTAAGTTCTTATTGTCATGATTATATCTTCATGCCCATGTTTTAAGTTCTTATGATCCCAGCTCACCAATGCTTACATATATGATCAAGATTGTGTAGGTGCATGTCACCTCAAAAATTATTCTTTTGTTATCACTTACCTACTCGAGGACGAGCAGGAGTTAAGCTTGGAGATGCTTGATACGTCTCAAACGTATCTATAATTTTTGATGCTCCATGCTTGTTTTTACACCATTTGCCTATTGTTTCGTTACACTTAGTGGCACTTTTATGTATTTTCCGGAACTAACCTATTAACAAGTGCCACAGTGACAGTTTCTTGTTTTCTGCTGTTTTTGTGTTTCAGAAGTGATACACAGGAAATATTCTCAGAATTGGACGAAACAAGTTCCTGAAGTCTTATTTTACCCGGAAGCTTCCAGAGATCCGAAGAGGAGTAGGAGGTGGGCCACCAGGGGCCCACACACAGGGGTGGCGCGGCCAGCCCCTGGCCCGCGCCACCACCGTGTGAGGCCACCTGGTCCCTCCTCTGACATCGCCCCTTCACCTATAAAGACCCCCCAACGGAAAAACCTAAGGACCCGATCAGTTTTCTAGAATACATCGCGATCCGCCGCCACCGTCGACCCGAAGATCAGGAGGGTCCAGAAGCTCTTCCCGGCACCCTGCCGGAGAGGGGAATCGCCACCGGAGGTCTTCTTCATTGCCATGCTTGCCTCCGGAGCGATGAGTGAGTAGTCTACCTTGGACTATGGGTCCATAGCAGTAGCTAGATGGTTGTCTTCTCCACCATGTGCTTCATGTTTAGATCTCATGAGCTGCCCTACATGATTGAGATCACCGTTATGTAATTCTACATGTTTGGTTTGTTGGGATCCGATGAATATTGGTGTTTATGATTAAGTTGCTGTACTGAATATTATCTTTTGTTATCTCTATGTTGTTTATGATCTTGCATGCTCTCCGTTGTTAGTAGCTATCTTGGCCGAGTAGTTGTTAGTGACTCCAAGAGGGGGTATTTATGCTCGATAGTGGGTTCATGCCTCTATTTCACCTGGGGGAGTGACAGAAACCTCTAAAGTGGTAGATGTGCTGTTGCTACTAGGGAGAAAACAACATTCATATGCTCAAGGGCATATGCTTTGTTTACATTACACACTTTGCTTAATGCAATTATCTGTTGTTCGCAACTTAATACTTCTTGGGTGTTCGGATTGATATCCCCGGGAGTGGATTATTACTCATAGATGCAGTTGGATGGCGGTCTATGTATTTTGTTGTAATGCCCAGAGTAAATCTCATAGTGATCTTCTTGACATATCATGTTATCTTTATTCTATCAATTGCCCAACTGTAATTTGTTTACCCAGCATGTGTTATTTTATCTATGGAGAGACACCACTAGTGAACTGTGGACCCCGGTCCTATTTCCATCATATTACCATCACCTGTTTAATTTTCTCGTACTGTTTACTTTACTCGCATTCTATATTGTTTTCCACTCGATACGCTCATAACCTTTGTTTCAGGCAAACCGGTGAGATTGACAACCTCATCGCAAGTTGGGAACAAAGTACTTGGTTGTGTGTGTGCAGGTTCCGCATCACCTTCAGTCGTCGCTGTCTCTCCTCTCCTGATCGATAAACCTTGGTTTCTTAACTGAGGGAAAACCAGCTGCTATACTCATCACACCTTCCTCTTGGGGTTCCCAACGGGCTGGTCATTCATCACGCACAAGAATTACTGCTGGGGGACGAAGAAGAATAATCTTCTTCATCAACTAGCCATCAACCATTAAGAGAGCAAAGTTGTCATTCTTAGTATAATGTGTATTGTCCCAAAGTTTTCATTGATTGATTCATATTGTTGGTTTCACTTGTTCTCAAATTACTTGTATCTAGTCACCCTCTTAAATTTGAAGGTGTCCTTGATGACCCACAAGTATAGGGGATCGCAACAGTCTTCGAGGGAAGTATTACCCAAATTTATTGATTCGACACAAGGGGAGCCAAAGAATATATGAAAGCCTTAACAGATGAGTTGTCAATTCACCTGCACCTGGAAACAGTCTTACTCGCAGCAGTTTATCAGTAGCAACAGTTTTGTAGTGGTGACAGTAGGAAAACAGTAACAGCAGTAGTAAAATAGCAGCAGTAGAAGTAACGGTTGTAAACAGTAGGAACAAATACTGTAGGCATAGGGATGGATAACGGGCGTTGCATGGATAAGATAATTCATGAAATCAATGAGATACGGGCATTGCAGATAAATAATGATAAAGCATCCTAGTACAAACAATCATAGGCATGTGTTCCGTATATAGTCGTACGTGCTCACAAGGAGAAACTTGCACGACATCTTTTGTCCTACCAGCCTGTTGCAGCAGGGCCTCAAGGGAAACTACTGGTAATTAAGGTACTCCTTTTAATAAAGTACCGGAGCAAAGCATTAGCACTCGGTGAACACATGTGATCCTCACATCATAGCCATCCCCTCCGGTTATCCCAATTTCTGTCACTTTGGGGCCTCGGGTTCCGGACAACAATATGTGTATACAACTTGTAGGTAAGACCATAAACAACAAGTATCATCATAGAAATAATAACATGTTCAGATCTGAAATCATGGCACTCGGGCCCAAAGTGACAAGCATTAAGCACAACAAGTTGCAACAATGTCATAGGCACTAAATAAAGATACTAGGCACTATGCCCTATCAATCTCATATCAAATTACATGAACAATCTCATCCAATCCCTACCATCCCCTGACCTACAGCGGGGGAATTACTCACACATGGATGGGGGAGTCATGGATGGTCGATGGAGGAGCGTCGGTGGTGATGGTGATGAAGATCTCCTCCGAAACCCCGTCCCGGCAGGGTGCCAGAACGGAGTTTCTGGTTCCGAATCGCGGTTTCTGATGGCGGCGGCGCAGCGGAAGTCTATCTGGGAAAAACGCCGTCTCTCTGATAATATCTCGTCAGGGGGTATATGTATGCGAGAGAGGGGGTCGAGAGGCGGCCTGGGGCCACCTCACACAGGGGTGGCGCGGCCAGGGCTGGGCCGCGCCACCACCTTGTGACGGTGCCTCGAGCCACTTCTCCCTCCGGTCTTCTGGCTCCGTGGGTCTTCTGGTGAAATATGATTTTTGGTGATTTTTCCCGAATTTTTACTGGAAGTTGAAATTCTGCACAAAAACGAGACACCAGAGCAATTCTGCTGAAAACAGCGTCAGTCCATGTTAGTTGTATGCAAAACGCACAAATTAGAGGGGAAACAATAGCAAAAGTGTTCGGGAAAGTAGATACGTTTTGGACGTATCAACTCCCCCCAAGCTTAGCTATTTGCTTGTCCTCAAGCAATTCAATTAACAACTGAGAGCGATAAAAGAAACTTTTACGAACACGTTTGCTCATGTGATGTATATATACTAACTATGTGATCAAGTACTCAGGCAATTCATAATAAGAAATATGCAACTAATGCCACCTTATAGTCAAGCAAGCTATGAAAGAGTGCCAATGAACTAATAACAAATAACATGTGCATGAGAAGCTACACGATTGTAATATGCATAAATGATATGAGAAAATGGTATCCCACTTGCCTTTATTTGTAGAGCAAAACATAAATGCTGAGGCACCTCTGAAGTCCAAGGGAAGACTAGAAGTAGAAATATCAAAGATACAAGCATCATAGTTATACCGCAATTAACCGTGTTCTGGGACAAGCACATTACACTAAGAATAACAGCTATGCTCTCAAGAAGTGCTTAAAGTTAGAAGATGGTGACACAACATAAAAGTAAACGAATGGCCCTTCGCAGAGGGAAGCAGTGATTTAACATGTGCTAGAGCTTTTCATTTGTAAAACAGAGATAAAAGGTTCTTTTGAGAGGTGGTTGTTCTATGTCAACGACTAGCAATGGGGACTTACTATCTTCTATAATAAACAAGTGAGAGCGGTTCCGAGTTCTTTGAAAATTGGCACATTGGTGCTCTTTTATAAAGCTTTGGCACTCCTCCCAACCTTTTTCCTTTCTCAAACCATGGCTAACCGATTCCATCGGGTGCCTACCAACTTTCACAATCCATTGGAGGAGTGCCTTTTTTCTTTCTTTTAGCATTAAGATTATAATGGTCTGACCAGCTCCCTTGCAAAATTAATGATGAGCAGATGAAGCTGCCTAGTCGAGGGGTACTCAATTTAATATGGAAGATAGCAATTCCGACCACTACGTCCCCATGAGCTAAAAACAGTGGCACAAAATAAGAAGTAGTTGAAAGTTTTGAAAGGTAGCACATGAAAATTTACTTGGAATGGCTTACAAATACCATGCATAGGAATTTTTAGTGGACTCTTTGGAAGACTTGGTTTTGGTAATTGGATGCACGAGTAGAGCTCATACTCAGTACAAGTGAAGGCTAGCAGAAGACCGGGAAGCGACAATCGAGAGAGCAATAACTATCATAATCATGCTTGCGACAAAACAAAATTAATATAGGCATAAAAATGATACAAGAACTCTGAGGCAAATTAGATCATCGAGGCTTAATTGACTTTTGTTCAGTCATATGCATGCATGAGCATGTGCCAAGTCGATTCAAATGGAGCTTTCAGAGGTGGATACCACAATATCATACCATACTATGAATAAAACAATGCATGCAAGCGTCTACATGACATGCTACAGGCTAATAGTAGATTGAAACTAATCATATGAAAGCAAGAACTACAAGGCATCCATTAGGTGACATATACCTTACATGAACTGACTAAGCATGTCCACATAGATGAGTATATGTACAAAAATGAAAACAAATAGAGTTCATACCAGCCTCTTACCACATCTCGGATTGTCATATGTCGTCATTATTGCTCTTCACTTGTGTGGCTTGAATAATATAAAGTGAATACCAAGCTCCAATGGAGTAACGGGAGACTGAACTCTGCAACAAACTTTACAAAACCAAAGAGGAACAACAAATATTTTTGGAGTTTTCGATTTTTGAAAGCAAAAGCGGAAGGAAATAGCAACAAAGCAAAATATTTTTGGATTTTTCAAACGGCAAACCGAAATAGCAAGTACAGCAAACCAAAGGTAGAAAACTAAAGAAACAAATAGAGAGAAACAACGGAAATATTTTTGGTCTCCCCCCAAGCTTAGGCTTTTGGCCTAAGTGGAGATCAATGCCGGCTTGGGTAGCTGCTCCAAGCCGGTGGGTCATCATAGGTGTAATCGTACTCCGGTTCTCGCGAAGATGAAGCTGATGGCGCATAATCATAATAAGGCTGTGCATATGGAAAATTCATAGTGTTGGAGGGCTGCCCCGACTCCTCGGCGCCCTCCTCATCGTGCACAGGCGGCGGGTGCTCCTCTACGTACGCATCGAGCTCGCCTTCTGTAAGCGACCATCCATTCCTGCGATCAAGGTTAAACAAAAGAGGTGCAGGCAAACGGATTGATCGTTCAGTCTTTACTACCTTCCAGGTAGTCTTCTTGAAAAGGGTTAGCTCAAATGTTAAATTAATCAAACTGGCGGGAGGAGAAATAAACTTATGTTGAACCATAGAATCAAGGTCAAGTTTCTCCTCGGGGAACTGAAAATCTCTAAAATGAGGCAAAACGCCATGAAAAGCTAGCAGGCGAGAAGCTATAAGCCCCCCACAAATTCCCCCTTTCTCACGGTTAATATCAAGACGGAAAGCTATTAAGGCACCCAAATTGTAAGTTCTATCGCGCCTTAAAGCAGCAGCAACAAAAGCTAAATCATGGAGAGACAACTTACTTGCAGACTTCCTAGCAAGAACACATTTGGTAATGAAGAAGGCAAAATATCGGATGGATGGAAAATGAATGTTTCGAATTTTACCACCGTCTCCAGTGAAGTTTCTTCCTTGACAAATCTCCTCGTATAATTCTAACAATTGCCTTGGTTGTCCCTTTATCTTCTCAAGCGATCCCCACTGTGGTACTCTGATAACTGTGCAGAAAACATCGAGAGGCAAGTTCACAGATTTGTTATAAATTTTATAATGAACCATGGGGTTAGAAGTGGACCAACTAAATCTGAAATCCTGCACCACAGACATTGTTAGTTTAACATATTGGGGAAGTTCACCCTCAACAAAATATTCTAGTCCCGCATTAGAAAGTAAGGTTTGAAAATCATGAAGAATTCCAGCAGCACTCAAGAATGCCGAGCATGGATAGAGTGAAGGAAAAACCTTCTCTTCACGGTGAACTTTCATAACATCATGCACTTCTAGATCATGCTGAGAGAGTTGATACACATTCTCCTCCATTTCTGAAATTTTTCAACAACTCATAAAAGTGATTTAAAGACAAGCAAATGTAGGAAACTACTATAGAGGGTTACTAGAGAACTATCATGCATCAAAATAATCTTTCTAAACAATAGAACAAGCATGCATACTCATTTATACTGTCACCTACAATGCTAAAATACTCAAGAAGTACTCTACCAAAAGGAAATCTACTTGGACAAGTGGAGGAGTCACATACCGGAGAGCAAATGATCCAAGTTTCAGCAAAAATGCTGGGCTGAACAAGGAGATCGAGAAATCCAGGTGAAGAACAGCAAGAACTCGAGTTTGGGCAAATGGGTCGGTGTTTTTCGAGAGAGAGAAAGAGCAGGGGAAGAAGAGATGAGTGAGGGGCCTGGTGGGGCCCCCTCACACATGGGTGGCGCGGCCAGGGCTGGGCCGCGCCACCTGTGTGTGAGGTGGCGTGGCTGCCCCACCTGGTGCCACCCAGGTGTCTCTCTGCCCCATTTTTGACATAAAAATTTATAAGGAATTTTCTGGAATTTTTCGAGAAACTTTATTTTTGAGGATTTTTCAGAAATTGGCATATAGCTAAAACTCAGGAAAACGAGGATGGAAAGATTTCAAGCAAATCAAAACTAAGCATGAGCAGCTCTGAGATACTCTTAATCATGCAACTAAACTGAAAGAATAAAAATTGATGGAAGTAAATACAGGTGAGGTGGAGTGGATGCGGTGAAAACGAAGTTTCTTTCATATAAAATCACTTTGTTAACAAGGTTGATCAAGTCTTGTTACCAAACTAACTTTTTATGAGGAGAAACTTTGCATATCACTTAATGCGTATGTTACCTCAACTTTGATAGGTATAGACCCAACCATAACAATTTGGCATTCTTCCTTGGGCTTTCGCTCTGAACAAATAATTTGACCAACTTTGATGGTCTCAACATGCTTGATTGAATTTAGAGCATTCCTCCTATCAATCTTCTTAGGAAAATAAACGGTGTATTCTTTATCATTAACATTAAAAGTGACTTTTCCTTGATTGCAATTAATAACAGCACCTGCAGTGTTTAGAAAAGGTCTCCCAAGAATAATAGACATATTGTCATCCTCAGGCATTTCCAACACAACAAAATCAGTTAATATTAAACAGCTATTAGCAACTTGAACAGGAACATTCTCACATATACTAATAGGAATAGTAGTAGACTTATCAGCCATCTGCAAGGAAATATCAGTTGAGACCAATTTTTCTAAATCAAGTCTCTTATAAAGAGAAAAAGGCAAGACACTAACTCCAGCTCCCAAATCACATAAGGCAGTTCTAACATAGTTATTTTTAATGGAGCACGGAATAGTTGGTATACCTGGATCTCCAAGCTTCTCTGGAACTTTACCATCAAAAGAATAGTTAGCAAGTAGTGTGGAAATTTCCTCACTAGGAATTTTCCTTTTGTTAGTGACAATATCTTTCATATACTTTGCATAAGGAGGCATTCTAATAGCATCAGTCAAAGGAATTTGCAAAAATAAAGGTCTCATCCATTCACAAAACCTGTTGTAGTGTTCTTCTTCCTTGGACTTGTGTTTCTTACTAGGAAAAGGCATTGGCTTCTGTACCCAAGGTTCCCTCTCCTTACCATGCTTGTTGGCAATGAAGTCTTCTTTGGTGTACTTTATATTTTTATTACTCTTTTCCGGCTCTTCTTTAGCTTCTTCTTTATCTTCTTCTTTATCGGGAGCATCTCCTGGTTCTGTTTCAGCATCAGAAATAGAAACACTGTTAGGATCTTTACCTGCATCAGAGGATTCTGCAGTTGTTTATGCTTCTTCTTCTTCTTGGGAGGAATATCATCACTTGAAGTGCGTTGAGAATCTTGCTCAACCCTTTTAGGATGTCCTTCAGGATATAATGGGTCTTGAGTAGCAGCACCACTTCTTGTGCGTATTTCACATGCTTGCTTCTCTCTTGCAGCATTAACTAGCAGGTCTTGCTGTACTTTGGTAAGCTGATCAATTTGTGTTTGAATCATTTGAAAATGTTTAGCAAATATCTTCACATCATTGGCGGTTCTCTCCACAATATCCTGCATCTTGTTAATAACTCTAGAATTCTCCAACAGATGATTATGTACCATTCTATTAAAATTTTCTTGCTTAACAATAAAATTATCAAACTCATCTAAGCATTGATCTGGAGGTTTAGTGTAAGGAATATCCCTTTCATCAAAGCGTTGGAGAGAGTGTACCTCAATAGTAGATGAGCGAGGGATTGGCTTACATAATTCTTCAATAGGAGGTAAATTCTTCACATCTTCGGCCTTAATACCTTTCTCCTTAAGAGCTTTCTTAGCCTCCTTCATAACTTCATCATTTAATTCAATCATCCCTCTCTTCTTCGGTGTGGGCTCTGTAGATGGCGCAGGAGTTGGTGCTGGTGTTGGCTCAACTAAAGTCCAATCATCATGATTCCGGCTTATTTTAGCCATTAACTCCTCTGCTTCAGCCGGAGTTCTTTCCCTGAAAACACAACCAGCACAACTATCCAAATATGACTTAGATTCATCCGTTAGTCCGTTATAAAATATATCAAGGAGTTCATTTTTAGGCAATGGTTCTTTAGGCAAAGCTCTAATTAAAGAACAAAACCTTGTCCAAGATTCAAGCAATTTCTCTCCTTTTCCCTGTTCAAAATCAAAGATTTTCTGCACAGCAGCATGTTGAGCACTAGCGGGAAAATATTTCTGAAAGAAAGCATTAACCAAAGCAATAGGACTAGTAAGAGATCCAGGAGACAAGCTATTAAACCAAATTTTAGCAGCATCTTTCAATGAGAAAGGAAAAATCTTAGCAACAAAATAAGTGCGGAGCTTAATATCATCAGAAAACAAATTACTCAAAGTAAGCTCATTCATGTGCTCCATAGCACTCTCATCTTTAGTACCACAAAAGGGAGTTTTCTCAACAATAGATATGTAAGATAAATCCAGAGAAAAATCATAATCTTTGTCTCTAATATTGATAGGTGAAGCAGCAAACCTAGGATCAGGAGACAAATTATATCTAACAGAACGTTTAGCCAGAAGCTCTTTAATATTACCTGCATCACGAGCAGCACGTGCTTCTGCAATAAAATCATCATTAAGCTCAATATAAGCATCATCATCATAATCATCACTAGGACATTCCCTAGACTCAGGTGAACTAACAGGTGTAACAGTGGTGTTTCCCAACTTAGCACTAGCAATAGTAGCCTCTAAAAAGGAACCTAGTGAACCTCTCTCATCAAGCACAGTAGAAGCATCGTCTAAATTATCAGTGGCACTTTCAATCTCAGCAGAAGTAGTAGCAGTAACGTGTGGATGTGGTGGTGTAAGCAACTTACTCATAACAGAAGGTGAATCAAGAGCAACAGAGGTGTTGAGAGTCGTACCTCTTCTTGTAGTGGATGGCAATATAGGAACTTTTCCATCACGAGGTTTACCCATGATGAAAGGATTGCAGCGAACAATATGAATACCAAGTGAACTTACAGATAAAGCTATGCTCCCCGGCAACGGCGCCAGAAAATAGTCTTGATGACCCACAAGTATAGGGGATTGCAACAGTCTTCGAGGGAAGTATTACCCAAATTTATTGATTCGACACAAGGGGAGCCAAAAAATATATGAAAGCCTTAACAGATGAGTTGTCAATTCACCTGCACCTGGAAACAGTCTTACTCGCAGCAGTTTATCAGTAGCAACAGTTTTGTAGTGGTGACAGTAGGAAAACAGTAACAGCAGTAGTAAAATAGCAGCAGTAGAAGTAACGGTTGTAAACAGTAGGAACAAATACTGTAGGCATAGGGATGGATAACGGGCGTTGCATGGATAAGATAATTCATGAAATCAATGAGATACGGGCATTGCAGATAAATAATGATAAAGCATCCTAGTACAAACAATCATAGGCATGTGTTCCGTATATAGTCGTACGTGCTCGCAAGGAGAAACTTGCACGACATGTTTTGTCCTACCAGCCTGTTGCAGCAGGGCTTCAAGAGAAACTACTGGTAATTAAGGTACTCCTTTTAATAAAGTACCGGAGCAAAGCATTAGCACTCGGTGAACACATGTGATCCTCACATCATAGCCATCCCCTCCGGTTATCCCAATTTCTGTCACTTTGGGGCCTCGGGTTCCGGACAACAATATGTGTATACAACTTGTAGGTAAGACCATAAACAACAAGTATCATCATAGAAATAATAACATGTTCAGATCTGAAATCATGGCACTCGGGCCCAAAGTGACAAGCATTAAGCACAACAAGTTGCAACAATGTCATAGGCACTAAATAAAGATACTAGGCACTATGCCCTATCAATCTCATATCAAATTACATGAACAATCTCATCCAATCCCTACCATCCCCTCACCTACAGCGGGGGAATTACTCACACATGGATGGGGGAGTCATGGATGGTCGATGGAGGAGCGTCGGTGATGATGGTGATGAAGATCTCCTCTGAAACCCCGTCCCGGCAGGGTGCCAGAACGGAGTTTCTGGTTCCGAATCGCGGTTTCTGATGGCGGCGGCGCAGCGGAAGTCTATCTGGGAAAAACGCCATCTCTCTGATAATATCTCGTCAGGGGGTATATGTATGCGAGAGAGGGGGTCGAGAGGCGGCCTGGGGCCACCTCACACAGGGGTGGCGCGGCCAGGGCTGGGCCGCGCCACCACCTTGTGACGGTGCCTCGAGCCACTTCTCCCTCCGGTCTTCTGGCTCCGTGGGTCTTCTGGTGAAATATGATTTTTGGTGATTTTTCCCGAATTTTTACTGGAAGTTGAAATTCTGCACAAAAACGAGACACCAGAGCAATTCTGCTGAAAACAGCGTCAGTCCGTGTTAGTTGTATTCAAAACGCACAAATTAGAGGGGAAACAATAGCAAAAGTGTTCGGGAAAGTAGATACGTTTTGGACGTATCAGTCCTATGCATTGTTTTGCTCTCCATGAAGGACAAGCTGAAAACCATTTGTATGTTTTTCCTTATGATTTGAACACACATTTGACTTTCATTGTTTCATTTTCATGATCTTTTGTTTGTGTTCATTTTCATGTTTACAACATGGTTGCTAAGTTCTATTGTCAAGATTATATCTTTCATGCCCATGTTTTAAGTTCTTATGATCCCAGCTCACAAATGCTTAAATATATGATCAAGATTGTGTAGGTGCATGTCACCTCAAAAATTATTCTTTTGTTATCACTTACCTACTCGAGGACGAGCAGGAGTTAAGCTTGGGGATGCTTGATACGTCCCCAACGTATCTATAAGTTTTGATGCTCCATGCTTGTTTTTACACCATTTGCCTACTGTATCGTTACACTTCGTGGCACTTTTATGCATTTTCCGGAACTAACCTATTAACAAGTCGCCACAGTGCCAGTTCCCTATTTTCTGCAGTTTTTGTGTTTCAGAAGTGATACACAGGAAATATTCTTGAAATTGGACGAAACAAGTTCCTGAAGTCTTATTTTTCCCGAAAGCTTCCAGAGATCCGAAGAGGAGTTGGAAGGGGGCCATGAGGGGCCCACACACCAGGGCAGCGCGGCCAGGGGCCTGGCCGCGCCCCCTATGTGTGAGAGCCCCTCGGGCCACCTCTGACGATGCCCATTCGCCTATAAAGACCCCCCGACGGAAAAAACCTAATTACCCGATCAATTTTCCAGAACACATCGCGATCCGCCGCCGCCATCGACCCGAAGATCGGGAGGGTCCAGAAGCTCTTTCCAGCACCCTGCCGAAGAGGGGAATCGCCACCGGAGGTCTTTTTCATCGCCATGCTTGCCTCCGGAGCGATGAGTGAGTAGTCTACCTTGGACTATGGGTCCATAGCAGTAGCTAGATGGTTGTCTCCTCCACTATGTGCTTCATGTTTAGATCTCATAAGCTGCCCTACATGATTGAGATCACCGTTATGTAATTCTACATGTTTGGTTTGTTGGGATCCGATGAATATTGGTGTTATGATTGAGTTTCTATACTGAAATATATCTTATGTTATCTCTATATTGTTTATGATCTTGCATGCTCTCCGTTGTTAGTAGCTATCTTAGCCGAGTAGTTGCTAGTGACTCCAAGAGGGGGTATTCATGCTCAATAATGGGTTAATGCCTCTATTTAATCTGGCGGAGTGACAGAAACCTCTAAGGTTGTAGATGTACTGTTGCTACTAGGGAGAAAACAACATTCATATGCTCAAGGGCATATGCTTTATTTACATTACACACTTTGCTTAATGCAATTATTTGTTATTCGCAACTTAATACTTGTGGAGTTCTCGGATTGATTCGCCACAAGTGGATTATTAGTCATAGATGCAGTTGGATGGCGGTCTATGTATTTTGTTGTAATGCCCAGAGTAAATCGCATAGTGATCTTCTCGACATATCACGTTTATCTTTATTCTATCAATTGTCCAACTGTAATTTGTTTACCCAGCATGTGTTATTTATCTTATGGAGAGACACCACTAGTGAACTGTGGATCCCGGTCATATTTTCATCATATTGCTATCATCTGTCTACTTTACTCGCACTGTTTACATTACTCGCATACTTTTACTGTTTTCCACTCGATACGCTCATAACCTTTGTTTCAAGCAAACCGGTGAGATTGACAACCTCATCGCAAGTTGGGAGCAAAGTATTTGGTTGTGTTCTGTGCAGGTTTCACGTTGCTACTAGTCGAAGACGAGTCAACAAGTATCGTTAAACGGCGCCCTTGTTGGTGTGTTATTAAGCCAGTCCGCATCACCTTCAGTCGTATTGTCCATTTTTCACCTAAACGATAAACCTTGGTTTCTTAACTGAGGGAAAATTTTGCTGCTATATTCATCACACCTTTCTCTTGGGGTTTCCAACGGCTGGTCATCAATCACGCATCAAGCACAGTTTTTCTGGCGCCGTTGCCGGGATTGAAGAAGAAGCTCCCCCGTCAACTCGGCCCCATCACACTTCATTGGCTATCCTGACAGATCAAAAGGTTATCATTTCTACTGTCCAGACAAATATACAAAGTTTGTAGAAATGAGACATGCAGTCTTCTTGGAGGATGAACTGATGAGGGGGAGCATGGTAGCTCGGAAAATTGATCTTGAGGAGAAGAGGGTTGACGAGGGCATGACCCCTCGGTCCTCGATATTTGCCTGCCCGGTTCCTGCCAAGGAAGAAGCCCGCTCGAAGGATACAAGAAGCCCGCAAGGCCCAGCACTTCGACTTGGAGTAGAAGGCAAGAAACACTTTGTAAACCCTGACTGACTGCATATATAAAGCCACCAAGGGGCACCACTAGACTAGCTTACAACAGATCTCATACAAATTACACGCAACACAAATCCACCCGCCTCCGGCGGCTCCCTATAAACACCATATGATCATATACTAGATTGCTAGCAGGGTGTAGCGATCCTCCATCGAGGGGACGTGAACCTGGGTAAACTTCGTGTGCCCCTCGTCGTTTATCGACCGCCGTCGAGTTCGCCGGATCTCACATATGCTCCATAGATCGAAAGCCCTCAAGCATGAGCATTGCCGGGGTCGAACCTCGTCAATTAGAGCCCACCGTAGGAACGACGGGATCTAGATCTACGGGCTCGCCGGCTCCTTCATCACCTTCAAAAACGTAAGATCGCATCTGGCCGACTCACCGGATCTTCTCGTCATTGACAACAGCCGGATCTGAATCATCATCTGCTTGTGCTCGTCAGCGGCAAGGCTCTCGGCGGCCGACTTTGATTTTGTCGGATCGGCAAGGTCATGTTAGCGAATCGCGCGTCCTCACAACATGTTGTTTGATGCGAACTCCACTTACGCGCGCACAACGACCGCGTCCGGTTTTTCAGCGGCGCCACAGGCATAGCCCTTCAAAGATCAATTTACCAAGAGCGATGCAACCGATTAGCCGGGTTAGTTCTGAACTCGATTGCGCTTCACGGAAGAGGAAAAAGATAGAGATCGAGTTAGACTACAAACTCAAAAGCAGAAGGAGGCGCTGACATCGCGGTTCAAGTTCCGAGAGGAAAAGTGTCATAGGCGAGTGCATCAGCGGCCCATATTCGCATCAAAACTTCTCGGCGGTGCTACACGCGTTATCTCCTGTGATTAATTTATGCAGAGCGAGGCAGCCGTTAATTGTCTGAATTAGGAAAAGGCTGAAATCGAGTTGACTACAAAGTTCAATGCAACAAGCATCGCAGTGCTGGCCAGATCAGAGCAAGCATCCGTCACCGGCCCAAGGGCGATGCCCTATGCAAGTAGACGCCGGCGAGAAGGCCAGGCCTCAGGCCCTGCGCTAAGCTGCGCTTCGCCTGATCAAGTCTTCAAGCAGCTGCAGTCAGAAGGAAAAGAAGGAACACATCGACCAAGCCACGGCTGCCGATTCCGAGTCCCAAGGCATAGGCTGTTTTTCTCTTCACATGATGTTAGCTAGTCCTGTGTGCAGCGGTTTACAGAAAGAATTAAGTTGGGCTAGCAGCCGGAAGCGAAGGAATCATGATCGTGCTCTAGCTAAGCAAATTCATTCAAAGTAACCATGTGGATCGACTAAAATCTTCAGGACTGTGCAACACTCAATACGAGTTCAGATTTATTTAGACACCATGTCTACCGCAAAGCACGGCCAGACTGCGTGGACAGTTCAGATAAAAATATTTCGACTATTCGCCGCGTTATTCAGACAACCCGAAGAAAAATACACAGACTACTTTGTCTTCAACGTTGTCGACTCCTTCCGGCTTAAGTTCGATGGAATCTCCGGTGCCTTCGTCCGCATAGACTACGTTTGTGTCGACTAGATCCGCTGCGTTTTGATCCGTGTTAACTACGGCTTGTCACTCTTGGGGTTCGCCGTCGCATATTCAGCACCGTTTGGGGGCTCGACATCACCTTGCCTCTGTGTGCGGAAGCTCACGCTCAAGATCTGCGGTTTCGTCGACATCACCTTGCCTCTGTGTGCGGAAGCTCATGCTCAAGATCTGCGGTTTCGTCGACATCAGCAATACACCTCGGCGATCCCAACAATGCTCGGGGGCTCGCCATCGCGCACCTGCCGTCGTCGACCCTGTCCGCATCGGCTACGTCTACTACGACCACGTCAACACCACACCTGATAAAGCTAAGTTTTTTCTTTACCAAGAGTCGATTATTATTTATTTTTACCGCACCCGATACTCGGGGGCTGCGCCATGGAAGCTAATTTTACAGGTCATCGACTTCGCGCATCGGCCGCGTTGAGTGCAATCATCTGTCGCGTCGATGCCGGTCCTCCACGTCAAGTGTGATCACCCATACTCGGGGGCTTCGCCTAAAAAATATGCATTACTCACGCTCGGGGGCTTTGCAAAAAGTTTATAGCAGTCGACAACAAACACCTAAAATCTTGAGGGCAAGCCCAAGTGCAAGCACTTCGACTCACCCTCGGGGGCTACTGGGGAGATCAGTCAACCGACAACATCGTTCACATATTATATTCGAGTGTGGGCGTTGTTGCCCTCGAATCGCTTCTTCGGGCCAGCAACGCCTTGGTATTATTTGAGTGCGGACGTTATTGTCCCTCGAATCGCTTCTTCGGGCCAGCAGCGCCTTGGTATTATTCGAGTGCGGGCGCTCTTGTCCCTCGAATCGTCTTCTTCGGGCCAGCAGCGCCTCTGCGTTATTCGAGTGCGGGCGTTCTAGTCCCTCGAATCGCTCTTTCGGGCCAGCAGCGCCTCCATATTCTTCGAGTGCGGGCTTCGGTCCCTCGAATTATTTTCTTCGGGCCAGCAGCGCCCTGGTATTATTCGAGTGCGGGCGTTATTGTCCCTCGAATCGCTTCTTCGGGCCAGTAGCGCATTGGTATTATTCGAGTGCGGGCGCTCTTGTCCCTCGAATCGTCTTCTTTGGGCCAGCAGCGCCTCTGCGTTATTCGAGTGCGGGCGTTCTTGACCCTCGAATCGCTCTTTCGGGCCAGCAGCGCCTCCATATTCTTCGAGTGCGGGCTTCGGTCCCTCGAATTATTTTCTTCGGGCCAGCAGCGCCTTAGTATTATTCGAGTGCGGGCGCTCTTGTCCCTCGAATCATCTTCTTCGGGCCAGCAGCGCCTCTGCGTTATTCAAGTGCGGGCGTTCTTGTCCCTCGAATCGCTCTTTCGGGCCAGCAACGCCTCCATATTCTTCGAGTGTGGGCTTCGGTCCCTCGAATCGCTTTCTTCGGGCCAGCAGCGCCTCCATATTCTTCGAGTGCAGGCTTCGGTCCCTCGAATCGCTTTCTTTGAGCCAGCAGCGCCTTGGTATTATTCGAGTGCGGGCGCTCTTGTCCCTCGAATCGTCTTCTTCGGGCTAGCAGCGCCTCTGCGTTATTCGAGTGCGGACGTTCTTGTCCCTTGAATCGCTCTTTCGGGCCAGCAGTGCCTCCATATTCTTCGAGTGCGGGCTTTGGTCTCTCGAATCGCTTTCTTCGGGCCAGCAGCGCCTCCATATTCTTCGAGTGTGGGCTTCGGTCCCTCGAATTGCTTTCTTCGAGCCAGCAACGCCTCAGTTACAATTCGGGAGTGGCTTTAGCCCCCTGAATCCAATTCTATATTCATGCATACACTCAAAATGCCCGAGTCTTGGTGGCAATATACCAGTTCGGATGCCGTATGTCAAATACAAAGGTAAGTCCACGGTTTGCAACACCAGATGGCCCGGTATTCATATCAAGCGCGCTCTGCCGAGAAATTTTCCATACCTACGATATGAAGTTTGCACCGATAGACGCATCGGGTGCCTCACAATGAACTGGGCTTTGACCTGGTAAGTCCGATGTGGCTCGGGTCGAAGTAGCGCCAGCCCACGCGGGTTCGAGTCGGGGGACTCGAATCTGAGTAAGCTAATCGAATGTGTTTGCGGCTATGCAATTAACTAAGACCCGGCGTGAGTCTCAGGCCGGTTATGCCTATCCCCCTACAAACCAAGCTAAGCATTTTCGAGGCTCAGAATGAGTACTACTCAAATTGGCATTCTTTCGCCCCCTCATTGGCAACACGCTCGAGGGCTGCACCTTGAATTGGCATTCCTTCGCCCCTGCGTTGGTAACATCCTCGGGGGCTGCGCCTTACAACCCGATGCTAGCAACGCTCGGGGGCTACGCTTACATGCTAACCTTAGCATTCACTCCTTTAGCACTCGGCGTTGACAATACGCTCGGGGGCTGTGCCTCGCATACTGCTAATCTCAGCAGTCCTCTACATTGCTTACTGCACTTGAAGCAGCATACCGTCGACTACGTCAACTCCGGTCTGTACTATTGATTCCTTCTAGCTCGACGCCGATGACTTTATATCGCGTCGACTCTGGTCCACGGTATTCGACTCCTGTCAGCCATCTTCCAGCAACACCAACCTCTTCGCCTACAACGACCAAGCATTCGGAAGCTTGACATCGCCTACAGCAAGTATTCGACAACATCATCACAACGATTCAGCTACTGTGCGACCCCATCGACCGCGACATGCAAGAACTTCATTTGGTGCCCTCACACGCAACATACAAGACTACGACTTCAAGGCAAGATTTGAGTCTCTACCCGATTCTACGAATCGACTAGACACTCGGGGGCTACTGACGAGGGTATGACCCCTCGGTCCTCGATATTTGCCTACCCGGTTCCTGCCAAGGAAGAAGCCCGCTCAAAGGATACAAGAAGCCCGCAAGGCCCAGCACTTCGACTTAGAGTAGAAGGCAAGAAACACTTTGTAAACCCTGACTGGCTGCATATATAAAGCCACCAAGGGGCACCCCTAGACTAGCTTACAACAGATCTCATACAAATTACACGCAACACAAATCCACCTGCCTCCGGCGGCTCCCTGTAAACACCATATGATCATATACTAGATTGCTAGCAGGATGTAGCGATCCTCCATCGAGGGGACGTGAACCTGGGTAAACTTCATGTGCCCCTCATCGTTTATCGACCACCGTCGAGTTCGCTGGATCCCACATATGCTCCATAGATCGAAAGCCCTCAAGCATGGGCATTGCCGGGGTCGAACCTCGTCAAGGGTGCATGCACCTAATCTGATGATTCAAGAGCCATTTTTCTCGCTACCTGTTGTGCCTGCACCAACAATCCCTGAGGTTGCGGTGCAAACACCTGTTGTAACTCCACCCATGACAACAAGGAGTGAAGATTCGGAACCTGTCCATCAGGAGCCGACTGAACCCTTTGTTGAGCATGAAAGAGAGCTGCAGCAGCCACCTCTAATAGATGTACCAGAAGTTGAGGTACATAATGAGCCAGATAATGAGGCCCTTAGAAGGTCCAAAAGAGTCAAGAAATCAGCTATTTCTACTGACTATAAAGTTTATAACACAGAAACAGTTCATATGGAAGGCGATCCCACTTCATATGAAGAAGCTATGGGAGGCCCCAACTCATCGAAGTGGCTAGAGGCCATGGAAGATGAAATGAGGTCGATGAGTTCCAACAATGTTTGGGACTTATAGGAAATTCCCAAAGGAGCCAAAACAGTAGGCTGTAAATGGGTCTACAAAACAAAATATGACTCTAACGGGAACATAGAAAAGTATAAAGCGCGTCTAGTGGCAAAAGGTTTTACACAAAGAGAAGGGATAGATTACAATGAGACATTTTCTCCAGTCTCATGTAAGGATTCCTTCAGAATCATAATGGCACTAGTTGCATATTTTGATTTAGAGTTGCATCAAATGGATGTAAAGACGGCATTTCTAAATGGAGATTTAGAAGAAAAAGTGTACATGAAACAACCCAAGGGTTTTTTCATAGAGGGGAAGGAACACATGGGATGCCGTATAAAGAAATCCATTTATGGATTAAAGCAAGCCTCTAGATAGTGGTATCTAAAGTTTAATGATACCATCAAAATATTTGGATTTAAAGAAAACATCAAGGACAACTGCGTTTATGCAAAGTTTAAAAGTGGGAAATATATTTTTCTAATCTTGTATGTGGATGATATCCTGCTTGCTAGCAGTGATGTTAGTCTTTTGTGAGAAACAAAGAAGTTTTTGTCCTCAAACTTTGACATGAAAGATCTTGGTGAAGCTTCATATGTTTTGGGCATAGAAATTCACCGAGATAGAAAGAATGGAGTGTTAGAACTATCACAGAAGGCATATTTAGAAAAGGTTCTAATAAAATATAATATGCATAAGAGTAATGCCACACCTGCTCCTATAGTCAAGGGCGACAGTTTTGGGGAATATCAATGCCCCAAGAATCAATATGTGATTGATCAAATGAAAGCAGTACCATATGCTTTGGCTGTTGGAAGCTTACAGTATGCACAAGTGTGCACTCGCCCTGACTTAGCTTTTATCACCGGGGTACTCGGTAGATATCAGTCAAATCCAGGCATAGAGCACTGGAAGATGGTAAAGAAAGTATTGCGTTATATGCAAGACACAAAAGACCTCATGCTAACTTATAGAAGATCTGATTCTCTAGAGATAAAAGGGTATTCAGATGCAGATTATGCGGGAGACAAAGATGAAAGAAAGTCCACAACAGGATATGTGTTCACTCTCGCAGGAGGGGCTATTTTGTGGAGAAGCTGCAAACAGACAATAGTTGCATCATCCACGATGTATGCCGAATTTATAGCATGTTTTGAGGCCATGAATCAGACGTTATGGCTAAAGAAATTTATACCCGACTTGAAAGTGGTGGATTGTATTGACAAACCAATAAAGATGTACTGTGACAACCAGCCTGCAGTATTTTATGCTCACAACAACAAGTCGAGTAAAGCTACCAGACCAATAGAAGTAAAGTATTATGTTGTGAAAGATAAAATCCAGGATCAAACTATAAGACTCGAGCATATAAGGACAAAGGATATGCTTGCGGATCCGCTAACGAAAGGCTTACCACCCAATATGTTCAAGGAACACTTAGCCGGCATGGGTTTAATGGCAAGCCTATGATTCCTGGATCATAAGAGGCCCGAAAGTAACAAAATTTGTTTCAAAACAGAAAAGTATATAGTGGATGTCTGATTCTATCGGCAAATGAGCTGTGACGATGGAACATGCTCTATATACTGATCAGTGATGAAACGAGTAAAGTATAAAGTATAAAGTTAAAAGTAAAGTTGAGATCAAGGGGGAGAATGTTTGGATGATCTCCAATGTTCAAGGACCGAGTCCAACGACTCGATCCGTTTTCCCCTCTCACGCGCCCTGATCGGGGGCGTCCAAACTTATCTGGTTGGTGGGCTCCTATCACCTGCGTATATAAAGTGGTGGGAGCCAGCGGCACACGATACGAGGTTCGTTGTGCGCCGTTCTCCTCACCGATACTCCCTCCCGATCTAGGTTTCCATGCAGTAGTGACAGGAAGTTTCACCGAGACGCCACCCTCTCTCAAACCACGCTTAGGCCGTCGCCCATCGACATGGCCACCGGCTCGAGTTCATCGAGCCAAGGTGCAGGTATCCCTCTCTCTATTTCTCTCTATCAGATCCCAATCTCTTGATGCATAGACAGTACAAGTACCGAATTGATTCTAGCCTAGATGATCTAAAGTTAACAAGATTAGTCTTGGATGGGAAAACTGTACGATACTATTTGTCCCCAACAAGAACTAAGTCCCACTGATGTTCTCCTGGGACAATCCATTCAAGCTCACTACTCCCTTCTTCTCAGTTTATAAGGCTTGTACGTGCATTTAGGTAGTCAATTTGACTTATATAATATTAATTATTTAGTATAAAAATTATACTATTAGAAAATAGAACATCTAAATTTTTTTGTGATATATTTTTTATAATTTAGCGTATGCTAATTTGGTCAAATTAATGACCTAGATGCACGTACAAGCCTTATAAACTGAGAAGGAGGGAGTAATGATCTCCTTGGCTGTCATCGTACCTCCATCAACAGAAATTCTACCGACCTTACCACTATTATGTTTGAATTTAAGATCGTCGGATGCGGGCACCTCGTAGAACAACAGCTCTGTACGGCACAAACCATAAGGGCGTGTTTGGTAGCCCAGTTGTACTATTTCAACTCATACAAGCTGTGTTGGGCAGTGCTGACCACATACAAATATGTTTTTCTGTGTTGTGTTTGGTGGCCCGTATGAGTTGAGCTTGGCTAAGTTAAGATCCCGTTTGGTAAACCGGATGACTTGGCTCAGGCCCTATAAAACTAAAAAGCAATCAGGTCCCTAAGATGCCATCGTCGGACTCTGGCATCGCCGCCGGCGAGATGGACCGCCGCCACCGGTGAGATGGGCTGCCGCTGCATCTCCGCCTGGACTGCGAGCTCCGTGGCTGAGGAGAGCGCGGCGGACGGCGTCCTCTGCCCCCGACGCGGAGGTTCCTGCGAAGTGAACAACCGCTCCGTGGGGCATGTCGCCGGCCTCTGTGGCGGCGGTGTGCGCCGGCCTCCCCGGCGGAGGTGTGCGGCGGCCTCTGGGGCAGCTGATACGTCTCCAACGTATCTATAATTTTTGATGCTCCATGCTTGTTTTTACACCATTTGCCTATTGTTTCGTTACACTTAGTGGCACTTTTATGCATTTTCCGGAACTAACCTATTAACAAGTGCCACAGTGCCAGTTTCCTGTTTTCTAATGTTTTTGTGTTTCAGAAGTGATACACAGGAAATATTCTCGGAATTGGACGAAACAACATCCTGAAGTTTTATTTCACCGGGAAGCTTCCAGACATCCGAAGAAGAGTCGGAGGGGGGCCACCAGGGCCCCACATGCATGGGTGGCGCGGCCAGGCCCCTGGCCGCGCCAGCCATGTGTGAGGGCGCCTGGTCCCACCTCTGACGATGCCCCTTCGCCTATATAAAGCCTCGGGACGGAAAACCCTAGGGGATTCGGCAATTTTCCAGAAAGAGTTCCGCAGCTCTGCCGCCATCGGCGACGAATTTCGGGGGACAGAATCTCTATTCCGGCACCCTGCCGGGACGGGGAAGTGCCCCCGGAGCCATCTCCATCGGTCTCCATCGCTGTCTCCGCCGTCTCCATCGACCTCACCGCCATCTCCATCAACCTTGCTGTCTCCTATGATGAGGAGGGAGTAGTTCATCCCCGGGGCTAAGGGCTCTACCGGTAGCTATGTGGTTCACCTCTCTCTCCCATGATGTGATCTTTATGTGATCGTGAGCTTTGTATCATGTTGAACAAGTAGATGTTATTATTCAGATATTATGTGTACTCTAGTGATGTTATTAAAGTAATCTATTCCTCCTGCCATGGTGTAACGGTGACAGTGCGTGCATCATGGTGGTACTTGGTTTAGGCTATGATTGTGATCTCTTGTGGATTATGAGAGTAATTATTACTATGATAGTATTGAAGTGATCTATTCCTCCTTTTATGATGTAATGTTGATAGTGTGTGCACTGTGTTAGTACTTGGTCTAAGTTGCAATGATATCTATCTTGAGTTGTGCTTTGATTTGGATATCTCTATGAGTGGTGTTTGTCAAGTATTTGATGAACTTTAAGGGGTGCTTTTGTAGCCACTATACAATGATTAGTGTTATTCAATAGGAGAGTAATTAAGAGTACCATAGTGGAGAGAAGTTGTTTATTTGTTCAATCATGCTATATTGTTGGGAGTGTGTCCACTAGTGAAAGTATGATCCCTAGGCCTTGTTTCCAAGCATTGCACGCCGTTTACTTGCTATTTTGTTACTTGTTTGCTCGCAGCGATATTTATTTCATATCACGTTTGCTATTTATAATCATCTATACCACTTGTATTTCACTATCTCTTCGCCGAACTAGTGCACCTATACATCTGACAAGTGTATTGAGTGTGTTGGGGACACAAGAGACTTTCTGTATCATAATTGCAGGGTTGTTTGAGAGGGATAGTTTTGACCTCTTCCTCCCTGAGTTCGATAAACCTTGGGTGATCCACTTAAGGGAAACTTGCTGCTGTTCTACAAACCTCTGCACTTGGAGGCCCAACAAGTGTCTACAAGAATAGAAGTGTGTAGACATCAAGCTCTTTTCTGGCGCCGTTGCCAGGGAGGTAAGGTAAAAGGTACTCGCATCCTCCTGTGTGAGTGCTCAGAGTTATTTCCTTTAGATTCTGCAATTATATCTTTTTGTTTCTTGTTTTTATTTTCACTAGTTAGGCTTAATGGAAAACAAAGAGTTCTTTAGTCTTTTTCCTGATTTTAGTTTTGAAGAGAAAATTGAAAATCCTTTGGAGCTTATTTCGCATAGCAATGTTATTAGTACGAATGCTTTGAATACTGTTAATGCTAATGCTATAGAAAAGTCTAAGCTTGGGGAAGCTGGTTTTGTTAAGTATGATATTTTTAGTTCTCCGGCTTTAGTGGAGAAAGTTTGTTCTGATAATATTTTATCTCCCATATGTGATGTTCCTTCTTATGATGATATGTTTGAAGAATATGCTTTGCGAAATAGCTGTTTTCTATCTTGTGATGATACTAAACCTCTACTTTATGATGGCTATGATGATTAGTATAATATTTTTAGTTCACCTACTAGTAAGGATAAAATTTATTATGATTACAATATGCCTCCTATTTATGATGATTATGGTGATGAGAATAATTATTCTATTGAATTTGCTCCTACTACTATTGTTCCTGTGGTGAGTATTAATTCTTTTATGCATGTGGCTCATGATAGGGATGTTTTATGTGATAGTTATATTATTAGTTCTATTCATGATGCTACTGAAAGTTATTATGAGAGAGGAAAACATGGTTTGATAGATCTCAACAATATTAAGTTTCCCCTCTTTATGTTGCAAATCTTGAAGTGGCACTTGTTTTATCTATCCATGCTTGCTACTATGTGCCTCGTTGATTTATTTTCTTACAAGATTCCTATGCATAGGAAGTGGTTCAAATATAAATGTCTTTCACATTTGCTTTTTGATGCTCTCTATTGCTTTAAGTTCCTATATGGCGCCTTTGCCTCAAGCTCTTATATGGCGCCCACATGAGCATCTTTGCAAATTACTGCGCCTAGCTCAAAGGCGTTAAAGAAAAGCACTCTTGGGAGATAACCCACTATTTTATTTTCAGTACTTTTTCTTTTATTTGAGTCTTGGAAGTTATTACTACTGTAATAACCATTCCTTATCCTTTTTATTATGTTATTGTGCCAAGAGAAGCCTCTAATTTGAGTGAGGTAAAGATTTGGGGATGTTGCTGTCCTAAAACTGTTTTCAGTGCTGCACCATAAAAATTCGTGAAAATTCTCTGTTTATCTTTTGGACCTGCGATTTCTTGTGCATATGCCCCAGGTTATATCCAAACTTTCATTAGTTGAACACTTTTTGAGTTGAGCAACAGAAAACTCCTCAAAAATTCGACCTTTGTCAGCTGTTCTGTTTTGACAGATTTCTGCCAATATTTGTGTTTGCCACTTTATCGCTTTCTTTTGAGTTCTTTTGATCATGGAACTTTTGGGGAGGTTGCTACAGTAGTATATGCTATATATGTGGAGGTTTTAGGTTGAAACCTGAAGCAAAAAGGGTTGATTATATGCTATGCTTACACTAATGTTGCTAATAGAATTGTGTTTAGTTTTGTATGAAGGAAGTTTTCAAGTGTAGGGATTGGAGAATGATGAGATGAGTTGAAGAATGGACAAAAGCTCAAGCTTGGGGATGCCCATGCATCACCCCAAGAAATATCCAAGAAGTACAAGCGTCAAAGCTTGGGGATGCCCCCGAGGCACCCCTTCTTCATTGGCAAAAATCAGGTCACCTTTCAAGACACTATATTTTTATTGCTTCATGCACTATGCATTTTTCTTGGAGCGTCAGTTGTTTTTGCTTTCAGTATTAGTTTAGTTTAGTTTGCTGCAATAAATGATTAGATCACATCATATTTCTTTTGGAGGAGATGAACTCGTTTTCATTTGCCAAGAACACTCTAGTTTTCACTCTTATCGTTCACCGAGTGTTCTTCTTTTTCTGCTACTCCTTTTGGTTTTTGTTTTTGCCTTGATTTGCATTCAGACCTTGTCATATCTCTTCATCAAGGTGTATATTTGCCTCTGATCTTTATTGGTTTTCATCAAAAGAGGTGTCTTTAAAAATTTCAAATGGTGTTGGAAAAGAGAAAAAGTTTCATGCAAAAAAGTGGTTCAAGAAGGAGCTTGTGTAGACTGCGGCTTAGGCTTTTGCATGTCATACTTGATGTATTTTTGATAGTATGATTAGTGGTTTTGCTGTAGCATGACTTGTCTCAAATAACTGAGATTGCTTAATGAGCCATTGAAAAAATCATGCGTTGTTTTTATTGTATGGAAGCATTATTTTGGTTTTCTCCTTGATGTTTTATTTGGGTTGACTTGGCGCATGCTCACACATGTTAGACTCATCCAAATTCGCCAATAGCCTCTATGATCATTTAGTTTTTGACTTTTGATGCCATCTTATGCTTCTTTTAATGTCGCTTTATCGCTTTGCATGATTATGGCCATTATTGCTCTCTTAGTTGGTCGCTCCCAGTCTTTTGCTAGCCCTCATTTTGTACTGAGTATGAGCTCTACTCGTGCATCCAACTCCTAAAGACCAAGTTTGCCATTGTGTCCACTATAAATTCCTATGCATGGTATTTGTAAGCCATTCCAAGTAAATTTTCATGTGCTACCTTTCAAAACTTTTAAAATACTTCTCATTTTGTGACACTATTTTCAGCTCATGGGGACATAGTGGTCGGATTTGCTATCTTCCATATTGCTTATTCCAAAAAGAAAAAAAAAGGAAAAAAGAAAAGAAAAAAAGGCACTCCTCCATGGAAAGTGAATGTTGGTGGGCACCCGATGGAATCGGTTAGCCATGGTTTGTGAAAGGAAAAAGGTGGGGAGGAGTGCCAAGCTTTATAAAAGAGCACAAAAAGTGCCAATCTCTCTCTCAAAAACTTGCTTCATTTTTGTATGGAAGATAGTAAGAACCCCATTGTCAGTCGTTGACAAAAGCAACCACCTCTCAAAACCAATTTTTATCTCTCTGTTTTACAAATGAAAAGCTCTAGCACATGTTTAATCACTGCTTCCCTCTGCGAAGGGCCTTTCTTTTTACTTTTATGTTGAGTCTCCACCTTCTACCTTTATGCACCGTCTAAGAGAGCATAGTTGTCATTCTTAGTATAATTTGCATTGTCCCAAAGTTTTCATTGATTGAATCATATTGTTGGTTTCACTTGTTCTCAAATTATTTGTATCTAGTCGCCCTCTTAAACTTGAAGGTGTCCTATGCATTTGTATGTTTTTCTTATGATTTGAACACATGTTTGACTTTCATTGTTTCATTTTCATGATCTTTTGTTTGTGTTCATTTGCATGTTTACAACATGGTTGCTAAGTTATTATTGTCAAGATTATATCTTTCATGCCCATGTTTTAAGTTCTTATGATCCCAGCTCACAATGCTTACATATATGATCAAGATTGTGTAGGTGCATGTCACCTCAAAAATTATTCTTTTGTTATCACTTACCTACTCGAGGACGAGCAGGAGTTAAGCTTGGGGATGCTGATACGTCTCCAACGTATCTATAATTTTTGATGCTCCATGCTTGTTTTTACACCATTTGCCTATTGTTTCGTTACACTTAGTGGCACTTTTATGCATTTTCCGGAGCTAACCTATTAACAAGTGCCACAGTGCCAGTTTCCTGTTTTCTGCTGTTTTTGTGTTTCAGAAGTGATACACAGGAAATATTCTCGGAATTGGACGAAACAACATCCTGAAGTTTTATTTCACCGGGAAGCTTCTAGACATCCGAAGAAGAGGTGGAGGGGGGCCACCAGGGCCCCACATGCATGGGTGGCGCGGCCAGGCCCCTGGCCGCACCAGCCATGTGTGAGGGCGCCTGGTCCCACCTCTGACGACGCCCCTTCGCTTATATAAAGCCTCGGGACAGAAAACCCTAGGGGATTCGGCAATTTTCCAGAAAGAGTTCCGCAGCTCCGCCGCCATCGCCGACGAATTTCGGGGGACAGAAGTCTCTATTCCGGCACCCTGCCGGGACGGGGAAGTGCCCCCAGAGCCATCTCCATCGGTCTCCATCGCCGTCTCTGCCGTCTCCATCGACCTCACCGCCATCTCCATCAACCTTGCTGTCTCCTATGATGAGGAGGGAGTAGTTCATCCCCGGGGCTAAGGGCTCTACCGGTAGCTATGTGGTTCACCTCTCTCTCCCATGATGTGATCTTTATGTGATCGTGAGCTTTGTATCATGTTGAACAAGTAGATGTTATTATTCAGATATCATGTGTACTCTAGTGATGTTATTAAAGTAATCTATTCCTCCTGCCATGGTGTAACGGTGATAGTGCGTGCATCATGGTGGTACTTGGTTTAGGCTATGATTGTGATCTCTTGTGGATTATGAGAGTAATTATTACTATGATAGTATTGAAGTGATCTATTCCTCCTTTCATGGTGTAATGTTGACAGTGTGTGCACCGTGTTAGTACTTGGTCTAAGTTGCAATGATATCTATCTTGAGTTGTGCTTTGATTTGGATATCTCTATGAGTGGTGTTTGTCAAATATTTGATGAACTTTAAGGGGTGCTTTTGTAGCCACTACACAATGATTAGTGTTATTCAATAGGAGAGTAATTCAGAGTACCATAGTGGAGAGAAGTTGTTTATTTGTTCAATCATGCTATATTGTTGGGAGTGTGTCCACTAGTGGTATGATCCCTAGGCCTTGTTTCCAAGCATTGCACACCGTTTACTTGCTATTTTGTTACTTGTTTGTTCGCAGCGATATTTATTTCGCATCACGTTTGCTATTTATAATCATCTATACCACTTATATTTCACCATCTCTTCGCCGAACTAGTGCACCTATACATCTGACAAGTGTATTGAGTGTGTTGGGGACACAAGAGACTTTCTGTATCGTAATTGCAGGGTTGTTTGAGAGGGATAGTTTTGACCTCTTCCTCCCTGGGTTCGATAAACCTTGGGTGATCCACTTAAGGGAAACTTGCTGTTGTTCTCCAAACCTCTGCACTTGGAGGCCCAACAAGTGTCTACAAGAATAGAAGTGCGTAGACATCAGTGGCGGGCTATGGCCTCTGGGGCGGTGGGCTGTGATGCCTGGTAAATAACCAGCCCATTGGGAACCCCAAGAGGAAGGTGTGATGAATATAACAGCAAGATTTTCCCTCAGTACGAAACCAAGGTTTGTCAATCAGGAGAGGAAAGAGCCAAACGACTGAAGGTGATGCTTGCTAGCTTGCGACAGCTCAGGACAATTTATAAGGTGCCTTGTCTAAGCTTTGCTTTGCTAGCTGCAACGCGGAACCTGCACACAACACAACCAAATATTTTGCTCCCAACTTACGATGAGGTTGTTAATCTCACCGATTTGCTGTAAACAAAGGAATGAGAGTATCGAGTGGAAAATGATAATAGTATACGAGTAAACTAAACAGTGCGAGTAAAGTAAACAGATGATAGCAATATAAAGGAAATAGGACCGGGGTCCACAGTTCACTAGCGGTGTCTCTCCTTAGATAAAATAATACATGCTGGGTAAACAAATTACAGTTGGGAAATTGATAGAATAAAGATAATGTGCATATGATGAGAGGATCACTATGAGATATACTCTGGGCATTACAACAAGATACATAGACCGCCATCCAACTGCATCTATGACTAATAATCCACTCATGGGGATATCGTCCGAACATCCCATGAGTATTAAGTTGCGAACAACAGATAATTGCATTAAGCAAAGTGTGTAATGTAAACAAAGCATATGCCCTCGAGCATATGAATGTTGTTTTCCCCCTAGTAGCAACAACACATCTACAACCTTAGAGGTTTCTGTCACTCCCCCAGATTAAATAGAGGCATGAACCCACTATCGAGCATAAATACCCCCTCTTGGAGTCACTAGCAACTACTCGGCCAAGATAGCTACTAACAACAGAGAGCATGCAAGATCATAAACAACATAGAGATAACAAAAGATAAATTTTAGTACTTCTACTCAAGCATAACACCAATATTCATCGGATCCCAACAAACCAAACATGTAGAATTACATAACGGTGATCTCAATCATGTAGGGCAGCTCATGAGATCTAAACATGAAGCACATGGTAGAGAAGACAACCATCTAGCTACTGCTATGGACCCATAGTCTAAGGTAGACTACTCACTCATGGCTCCGGAGGCAAGCATGGCGATGAAGAAGACCTCCGATGGTGATTCCCCTCTCCGGCAGGGTGCCAGGAAGAGCTTCTGGACCCTCCCGATCTTCAGGTCGACGGCGGCGGTGGATCGTGATGTGTTCTGGAAAACTGATCGGGACCTTAGGTTTTTCTCGTCGGGGGGTCATTATAGGCGAAGGGGCATCATCAGAAGTAGACCGAGGTGGTCTCACACATAGGGGGCGCGGCCCAGCCCCTAGCCGCGCCACCCTGGTGTGAGGCCACCTCGTGGCCCCACTCCGTCTCCTCTTCGGTTCTCTGGAATCTTCGGTAAAATTTTGGGTGACTGGCTTTGGTTTTGTCCAATTCTGAGAATATTTCCTGTGTAACTTTTCTGAAACACAAAAATGGCAGAAAATAGGGAACTGGCACTATAGCGACTTGTTAGTAGGTTAGTTCCAGGAAATGCATAAAAGTGCCACGAAGTGTAACAAAACATTAGGCAAATGGTGTAGAAACAAGCATGGAGCATCAAAAATTATGGATACGTTTGAGACGTATCAGCATCCCCAAGCTTAACTCCTGCTCATCCTCGAGTAGGTAAGTGATAACAAAAGAAATAATTTTTGAGGTGACATGCACCTACACAATCTTGATCATCTATGTAAGCGTTGTGCGCTGATATGTCTCAAACGTATCTATAATTTTTGATGCTCCATGCTTGTTTTTACACCATTTGCCTATTGTTTCGTTACACTTAGTGGCATTTTTATGCATTTTCTGGAACTAACCTATTAACGAAGTGCCACAGTGCCAGTTTCCAATTTTCTGCTGTTTTTGTATTTCAGAAGTGATACACAGGAAATATTCTCGGAATTGGACGAAACAAGTTCCTGAAGTCTTATTTTACCCGGAAGCTTCCAGAGATCCGAAGGAGAGTAGGAGGCGAGGGACCAGCGGCCCACACATAGGGGTGGCGCGGCCAGCCCCTGGCCCGCGCCACCACCGTGTGAGGCCACCTGGCCCCTCCTCTGACATCGCCCCTTCGCCTATAAAGACCCCCCGACGGAAAAAACCTAAGGACCCGATCAGTTTTCGAGAACACATCGCGATCCGCCGCCGCCGTCGACCCGAAGATCGGGAGGGTCCAGAAGCTCTTCCCGGCACCCTGCCGGAGAGGGGAATCTCCACCGGAGGTCTTCTTCATCGCCATGCTTGCCTCCGGAGCGATGAGTGAGTAGTCTACTTTGGACTATGGGTCCATAACAATAGCTAGAGGGTTGTCTCCTCCACCATGTGCTTCATGTTTAGATCTCATGAGCTGCCATACATAATTGAGATCACCGTTATGTAATTCTACATGTTTGGTTTGTTGGGATCCGATGAATATTGGTGTTATGCTTGAGTAGAAGTACTAAAATTTATCTTTTGTTATCTCTATGTTGTTTATGATCTTGCATGCTCTTTGTTGTTAGTAGCTATCTTGGCCGAGTAGTTGCTAGTGACTCCAAGAGGGGGTATTTATGCTCGATAGTGGGTTCATGCCTCTATTTCACCTGGGGGAGTGACAGAAACCTCTAAGGTGGTAGATGTGTTGTTGCTACCAGGGAGAAAACAACATTCATATGCTCAAGGGCATATGCTTTGTTTACATTACACACTTTGCTTAATGCAATTATCTGTTGTTCGCAACTTAATACTTCTAGGGTGTTCGGATTGATATCCCAGGGAGTGGATTATTAGTCATAGATGCAGTTGGATGGCGGTCTATGTATTTTGTTGTAATGCCCAGAGTAAATCTCATAGTGATCTTCTTGACATATCACGTTATCTTTATTCTATCAATTGCCCAACTTTAATTTATTTACCCAGCATGTGTTATTTTATCTATGGAGAGACACCACTAGTGAACTGTGGACCCCGGTCCTATTTCCATCATATTGCTATCACCTGTTTACTTTACTCGTACTGTTTACTTTACTCGCATACTATATTGTTTTCCACTCGATACGCTCATAACCTTTGTTTCAAGCAAACCGGTGAGATTGACAACCTCATCGCAAGTTGGGAACAAAGTATTTGTTTGTGTGTGTGCAGGTTCCGCGACACCTTCTGTCGTCATTGTCTCTCCTCTCCTGATCGATATTAAACCTTGGTTTCTTAACTGAGGGAAGACTAGCTGCTATACTCATCATACCTTCCTCTTGGGGTTCCCAACGGGCTAACTATCCACCACGCACAAAGACAATCTGCTCCCACGTCAACTACACACCATCAAATGCAGCAGCTACTTCTCTGGCGCCGTTGCCGGGGAACGAAGAAGAATAACGTCCCTCATCAACTGGTCACCATCAAGGGATCAACTACTTTTCTGGCGCCGTTGCTGGGGAGGAAGAGAAGACTTCTGCGAGGGGAGTTTTTCGCACACACATCCATTACTTTGTTATTGTTTTGCTTTACTTTATTTTATTTTACCTGCATTGCTTTATATCAAAAACCCAAAAAAATTAGAATCCTTGGTAGTTGTTTTTGCTTGTTTACTTTCGTTTTGCTAAAATGGCCAATCCTGAAAACACCAAGTTGTGTGACTTCACTAGCACGAACAATAGTGATTTTATCTGCACTCCTATTGCACCTCCTGCTACTGCTGCAAACTTTTATGAGATTAAGCCTGCTTTATTGAACCTTGTTATGAAAGAGCAATTTTCTGGTGCTAGTACTGAAGATGCAGCAGCTCATCTCTACAATTTTGTTGAGCTATGTGAGATGCAGAAATATAAGGATGTTGATAGTGATATTATTAAGCTCAAGTTGTTTCCTTTTTCTTTGAGAGGAAAAGCTAAAGATTGGTTGCTGTCTTTGACTAAGAATAGTATTGATTCATGGGCTAAGTGTAAGGATGCTTTTATTGGTAGATACTATCCTCCTGCTAAGATTATAGCTTTGCGTAGCAATATTATGAAGTTTACTTAGTTTGATAATGAACATGTTGCTCAAGCTTGGGGAAGAATGAAATCTATGATAAAGAATTGCCCCACTCATGGACTGACTACTTGGATGATTATCCAAACTTTTTATGTAGGACTAAATTTTTCTTCAAGGAACCTACTTGATTCAGCTGCTGGAGGCACTTTTATGTCCCTTACTTTGGGCGCTGCATCAAAGCTACTCGACAACATGATGGTAAATTATTCTGAATGGCACACCGAGAGAGCTCCACAAGGTAAGAAGGTAAATTCTGTTGAGGAAACCTCTTCCTTAAGTGATAAGATTGATACCATTATGGCTATGCTTGCTAATGATAGGACTCATGTTGATCCTAATAATGTTCCTTTGGCCTCTCTGGTTGCTCAAGAAGAGCAAGTTGATGTGAATTTCATTAGAAACAATAATTTTAACAACAATGCTTATAGGAACAATTTTGCTAGTAACAATTATAGACCGTTTCCTTCTAATGGTGATAATAGCTATCTTGGTAGATCTAAAATGCCTAGTGAAGAAAGAATTTTTGAACTTGAAAAGGCTACCAAGAATTTTATGCAGATGCAATATAAGCAGAACAGGGCTTTCACCAAGACTATGGAGGAGCAATCAGCTCTGTTGAGGACTATTAGTCATCAACTAGAAAATTTAAACAAGGTTGTTCCTGAATTACAAGCTAAGGTTTCCAAAGCTAAAACCGATATTTCATTATTGTCTAATGTGCAATCTTCTTTGGTTAATAGAATGTCCGCTAAGCCTGATCCTTTTGCTACCGCTAATGCTATCCAAGTTGGAATTGATGAAAATATTAGATTGTTAGCGGAATTGCATGCCAGGTGGGAAAGAGAAGATGAGATGGCTAGAGAGATGAAGGTATGTACCATTACTACCTCTAATGATGTTGCTCCTAATGTTAGCAATCCTCTTACTTTGATAGGTGTAGAGAAAACTCCCACTCCTTGTGTTAAAAAGCCTAAAACTGCCAAAACTTTTTCTCAAAAGTGTGCTGAAATTTTTCGGAGTGTGGGAGATGATAGCTCTATTTCTTTTAATGATTTTGATGTTGATGGCTGCAATATATCTGAAGTAATTTTGTTCTTGCAAAAGCTTGCTTTGACTCCCAATGCTAGTTCTTTAAATATTGCTTTTACTAAGCATATTACCAATGCTCTCATAAAGATTAGGGATGAAAAGTTGAAGCAGAAAGCCTCTGTTCCCAAGAAGTTGGAAGATGGTTGGGAACCCATCATTGATATGCATGTTAATGGCTATGATTGCCATGCTTTATGTGATCTAGGTGCTAGTATTTCTATCATGCCTAGAAAGATTTATGACATGCTTGATTTACCACCGCTTGAAAAGTGTTATTTTGATGTTCCTATTGCTGATGTTGCTAAGAAGAAACCTTTGGGAAGGATTAATGATGTTCTTATTGTGGTTAACAATAGCCTTGTTCCCGTTGATTTTCTTGTTATGGACGTTGGGTGCCATGCTTCATGTCCTATTATTTTGGGAAGGCCCTTTCTTCGAACTGTAGGTGCTATCATTGATATGAGGGAAGGCACTATCAAGTATCAATTCCCACTTAAGAAAGGTATGGAACACTTCCCTAGGAAAATAAAGAAATTGCTTTTTGACTCTATTCTTAGAGCAAACTATGAGCTTGATGCTTCATCACTTGATATTACTTGATTCGCAATTTTCTGCTCCTAGCTCAAAGGCGTTAAAAAAAAGCACTCTTGGGAGATAACCCAATGTTTTCTTTTCAGTACTTTTTCTTTTATTTGAGTCTTGGAAGTCATTACTACTGTAATGACCGCTCCTTATCTTGTTTATTTCGTTTTTGTGCCAAGAGGAGCCTCTAATTTGAGTGAGGTAAAGATTTGGGGATGTTGCTGTCCTGAAACTGTTTTCGGTGCTGCACCATAAAAATTCGTGAACATTCTCTGTTTATCTTTTGGACCTGCGATTTCTTGTGAATATGCCCCAGGTTATATCGAAACTTTTCTTAGTTGAACACTTTTTGATTTGAGCAACAGAAAATCCCTCAAAAATTCGACCTTTGTCAGCTGTTCAGTTTTGACAGATTTCTGCCAATATTTGTGTTTGCCACTTTATCGCTTTCTTTTGAGTTCTTTTGATCATGGAACTTTTGGGGAGGTTGCTACAGTAGTATTTGCTATATATGTGGTGGTTTTGAGTTGAAATCTGAAGCAATTAGAGGATTGATTATATGTTATGCTTGCACTAATGTTGCTAATAGAATTGTGTTTAGTTTTGTATGAAGGAAGTTTTCAAGTGTAGGGATTGGAGAATGATGAGATGAGTTGAAGAATGGACAAAAGCTCAAGCTTAGGGATGCCCATGCATCACCCCAAGAAATATCCAAGAAGTACAAGCGTCAAAGCTTGAGTCTTCATCGGCAAAAATCAGGTCACCTTTCAAAACACTATATTTTTATTGCTTTATGCACTATGTGTTTTTCTTGGAGCGTCAGTTGTTTTAGTTTTCTTAGTTGATTTAGTTTGTTTGTTTGCTGCAATAAATGGTTGGACCCCAACAAATTTCCTTTGGAGAAGTTACCTTGTTTTCATTTGCCAAGAACGCTCAGTTTTTCACTCTTATCGTTCATCGAGTGTTCTTCTTTTTCTGCTACTGCTTTTGGTTTTCGTTTTCGACTTGATTTGTGTTCAGATCTTGTCATATCTTTTCATCAAGGTGTATTTTTGCCTCTGATCTTTATTGGTTTTCATCAAAAGAGGTATCTTTAAAAATTTCAAATGGTGTTGGAAAAGAGAAAAAGCTTTGTGCAAAATAATGGTACAAGAAGGAGCTTGTGTAGACTGCGGCTTAGGCTTTTTCATGTCATGCTTGATGTCTTTTTGATAGTATGCTTAGTGGTTTTGCTGTAGCATGACTTGTCTCAAATAACTGAGATTGCTTAATGAGCCTTTGAAAAAAATCATGCATTGTTTTTATTGTATGGGAGCATTATTTTGGTTTTCTCCTTGATGCTTTATTTGGGTTGACTTGGCGCATGCTCACACATGTTAGACTCTTACAGAGTTGCCAATAGCCTTCATGATCATTTAGTTTTTGACTTTTGATGCCATCTTATGCTTCTTTTAATGTCGCTTTGTCGCTTTGCATGATTATGGCCATTATAGCTCTCTTAGTTGGTCGCTTCCAGTCTTTTGCTAGCCCTCACCTTGTACTGACTATGAGCTCTACTCGTGCATCCAACTCCTAAAAGCCAAAGTTTTCCAAAGTGTCCACCATACATACCCACTAGCAATTTGCTATTCCAAGTAAATTTGACTTGCTTTTATTTTCTCTTCAAATTAAACTCTTACCAGTGTTATGCGAAATTCGGTTAGTAAAGCTCTCACGAACCGGAAGGCACACTTTACTTTTTCCTGTTCTTAAAAATTTGACATTGTGGTCTCTTATGTTGAGTTGTTATGCTTGCAAGTTGTAAGTTGGATTCTAGCCCATCCATGCTGTCTTGGGGCAAGCTTTCAACATTGCACTTCTTATTTGAGTTGATATCGTGATCTTTTGTTTATGGATGCCCGCGGTGTGAAATGAATTGGGAATCTTGTGGGGATCATGGAGTTTGTATATGTGTTAGGGAAAGGCGGGCCGCCAATCTAAGCCATGCATAATTCATGGTGGAAATTTGCAGCATACCCATGGTGAACATTCGACGACGCATCTCATAATAAAAAGCTAAACAAAAGGCAAATAAAAGAGATGTCGAGGTGTTCATTGTCTGCTTGTCCTGTCATTTTGGTGTGGGCTTGTTCCATATCATCGGGCACGGAGGTACCCCATTGGCGGTTCTCAATGATATGCATATACTTACAATGATAAGAGCCTTGCTTGGGACTCTAAGTAAAGTAGCATGAGGTTTGGGTACTCGTATTCACGGGGCACGAGGTTTTCAACTTATGATTTGTCAAGCATATGCATCATAATTGTTCTCGCATTAACTTTAACCATTCAACATGCTTATGATGGGGGCAATGAGAGCTCAAAGCCAGTAAGTACCATAATTTTTGAAGGTTATAAAACTTGCAATCACTGCTTCCCTCTGCGAAGGGCCTTTCTTTTACTTTTATGTTGAGTCACCACCTTCTTTCTTTATGCACCATTAAGAGAGCATAGTTGTCATTCTTAGTGTGATATGCATTTTCCCAAAGTTCATTGATTGATTCATATTGTTGGTTTCACTTGTTCTTAAATTATTTGTATCTAGTCGCCCTCTTAAACTTGAAGGTGTCCTATGCATTTATGTTTTGCTCTCTTTGAAGGACAAGCTGAGAACCATTTGTATGTTTTTCCTTATGATTTGAACACACGTTTGACTTTCATTGTTTCATTTTCATGATCTTTTGTTTGTGTTCATTTGCATGTTTACAACATGGTTGCTAAGTTCTTATTGTCATGATTATATCTTCATGCCCATGTTTTAAGCTCTATTGATCCCAGCTCACCAATGCTTACATATATGATCAAGATTGTGTAGGTGCATGTCACCTCAAAAATTATTCTTTTGTTATCACTTACCTACTCGAGGACGAGCAGGAGTTAAGCTTGGGGATGCTTGATACGTCTCAAATGTATCTATAATTTTTTATGCTCCATGCTTGTTTTTACACCATTTGCCTATTGTTTCATTACACTTAGTGGCATTTTTATGCATTTTCTAGAACTAACCTATTAACGAAGTGCCACAGTGCCAGTTTCCTGTTTTCTGCTGTTTTTGTGTTTCAGAAGTGATACACAGGAAATATTCTCGGCATTGGACGAAACAAGTTCCAGAAGTCTTATTTTACCCGGAAGCTTCCAGAGATCTGAAGGAGAGTAGGAGGCGAGGGACCAGGGGGCCACACACAGGGGTGGCGCGGCCAGCCCCTGGCCCGCGCCACCACCGTGTGAGGCCACCTGGCCCCTCCTCTGACATCGCCCCTTCGCCTATAAAGACCCCCCGATGAAAAAAACCTAAGGACCCGATCAGTTTTCCAGAACACATCGCGATCCGCCGCCACTGTCGACCCGAAGATCGGGAGCGTCCAGAAGCTCTTCCCGGCACCCTGCCGGAGAGGGGAATCGCCACCGGAGGTCTTCTTCATCGCCATGCTTGCCTCCGGAGCGATGAGTGAGTAGTCTACCTTGGACTATGGGTCCATAGCAGTAGCTAGATGGTTGTCTCCTCCACCATGTGCTTCATGTTTAGATCTCATGAGCTGCCATAGATGATTGAGATCACCGTTATGTAATTCTACATATTTGGTTTGTTGGGATCCGATGAATATTGGTGTTTATGATTAAGTTGCTGTACTGAATTATATCTTTTGTTATTTCTATGTTGTTTATGATCTTGCATGCTCTCCGTTGTTAGTAGCTATCTTGGCCGAGTAGTTGCTAGTGACTCCAAGAGGGGGTATTTATGCTCGATAGTGGGTTCATGCCTCTATTTCACCTGGGGGAGTGACAGAAACCTCTAAGGTGGTAGATGTGCTGTTGCTACTAGGGAGAAAACAACATTCATATGCTCAAGGGCATATGCTTTGTTTACATTACACACTTTGCTTAATGTAATTATCTGTTATTCGCAACTTAATACTTCTAGGGTGTTCGGATTGATATCCCAGGGAGTGGATTATTAGTCATAGATGTAGTTGGATGGCGGTCTATGTATTTTGTTGTAATGCCCAGAGTAAATCTCATAGTGATCTTCTTGACATATCACGTTATCTTTATTCTATCAATTGCCCAACTGTAATTTGTTTACCCAGCATATGTTATTTTATCTATGGAGAGACACCACTAGTGAACTGTGGACCCCGGTCCTATTTCCATCATATTGTTATCACCTGTTTACTTTACTCGTACTATTTACTTTACTCGCATACTATATTGTTTTCCACTTGATACACTCATAACCTTTGTTTCAAGCAAACCGGTGAGATTGATAACCTTATCGCAAGTTGGGAACAAAGTATTTGTTTGTGTGTGTGCAGGTTCCGCGACACCTTCAGTCGTCATTGTCTATCCTCTCCTGATCGATATTAAACCTTGGTTTCTTAACTGAGGGAAGACTAGCTGCTATACTCATCATACCTTCCTCTTGGGGTTCCCAACGGGCTGGTTATCCACCACGCACAAGGACAGTCTGCTCCCACGTCAACTACACACCATCAAACGCAGCATGCGCTGGGATCAAAAGAACTTAAAACATGGGCATGAAAGACATAATCTTGATAGAAGAAACTTAGCAACCATGTTATAGCATGAAAATGAACACAAACAAAAGATCATAAAAATAAAACAATGAAAGTCAAACGTGTGTTCAAATCATAAGGAAAAACATAAAAATGGTTTTCAGCTTGTCCTTCATGGAGAGCAAAACATAAATGCATAGGACACCTTCAAGTTTAAGAGGCGAGTAGATACAAATAATTTAAGAACAAGTAAAACCAAAAATATGAATCAATCAATGAAAACTTTGGGATAATGCACATTATACTAAGAATAACAACTATGCTCTCTTAATGGTGCATAAAGATAGAAGGTGGTGACTCAAGAAAAAAAGTAAAAGAAAGGCCCTTCGCGGAGGGAAGCAGTGTTTGCAAGTTTTATAAACCTTCAAAAATTATGGTACTTACTGGCTTTGAGCTCTCATTGCCCACATCATAAGCATCTTGAATGATTAAAGTTAATGCGAGAACACTCATGCTGCATATGCTTGACAAATCATAAGTTGAAAACCTCGGATCCCATGAATACGAGTACCCAAACCTCATGCTACTTTACTTAGAGCCCCAAACAAGACTCTTGTCATTGTAAGTATATACGTATCATCGAGAACTGCCAACGGGGTACCTCCGTGCCCGATGACATGGAACAAGCCCACATCAAAATGACAGGACAAGCAGACAATGAACACCTCGACATCTCTTTTATTTACCATTTGTTTAGCTTTTTATTTTAAGATGCGTCGTCGAATATCCACTATGGATATGCTGTAAATTTCTACCATGAATTATTCATGGCTTAGATTGGCGGCCCGGGCGTTTCCCTAACACATATACAAACTCTATGATCCCGCAAG
This sequence comes from Dactylis glomerata, assembly GCA_007115705.1. Taxonomy (NCBI): domain Eukaryota; kingdom Viridiplantae; phylum Streptophyta; class Magnoliopsida; order Poales; family Poaceae; genus Dactylis; species Dactylis glomerata. The sequence goes on along the minus strand of QXEO01000545.1, from coordinate 4,263,859 downwards.
ATTTCCAATTTATTTCACACCGCGAGTATCCATAAATAAAAGATCACGATATCAACTCAAATAGGACGAAGTGCAATGTTGAAAGCTTGCCCCATGACGGCATGGTTGGGCTAGTCTCCAACTTACAACTTGCAAGCATAACAACTCAACATAAGAGACCACAATGTCAAATTTTTAAAAGCGAGAAAAATAAAGTGTGCCATCCGGTTCGTGAGAGCTTTACTGACCAATTTTCGCATAACACTGGTAAGAGTTTAATTTGAAGAGTAGATAAAAGCAAGTCAAATGTACTTTGGAATAGCAAATTGCTAATAGGTATGTATGGTGGACACAATGGCAAACTTGATTTTTAGGAGTTGGATGCACGAGTAGAGCTCATACTCAGTACAAAATGAGGGCTAGCAAAAGACTGGGAGCGACCAACTAAGAGAGCAATAATGGCCATAATCATGCAAAGCGACAAAGCGACATCAAAAGAAGCATAAGATGGCATCAAAAGTCAAAAACTAAATGATCATAGAGGCTATTGGCGACTTTGGATGAGTCTAACATGTGTGAGCATGCACCAAGTCAACCTAAATAAAATATCAAGGAGAAAACCAAAATAATGGCCAGGGGCTGGCCGCGCCACCCTTGTGTGTGGGCCCCTGGTGGCCCACCTCCTACTCCTCTTCGGATCTCTGGAAGCTTCCGGGTAAAATAAGACTTCAGGAACTTGTTTCGTCCAATTCCGAGAATATTTCCTGTGTATCACTTTGAAATACAAAAACAGCAGAAAACAGGAAACTGGCACTGTGGCAACTTGTTAATAGGTTAGTTCCGGAAAATGCATAAAAGTGCCACTAAGTGTAACGAAACAATAGGCAAATGGTGTAAAAACAAGCATGGAGCATCAAAAATTATAGATACGTTTGAGACGTATCACTGCCCCAACAGCATAATCACTGGCATTTTCTGGTGGAGGTAGCTTGGCAATTACATCAACCTTTGCCTTATCCACTTCTATTCCCCTGGCTGACACAAGATGACCAAGCACAATTCCTTCAGAGACTAAAAAATGACATTTCTCCCAGTTCAAAATCAAATTCTGCTCTGAACACCTGTGTAAAACTAATGTCAGATTTTTTAAGCATGTAATAAAATCCTTCCCATAGACTGTGAAGTCATCCATGAATACTTCCATGATTTTCTCAATGTGGTCAGAGAATATGGACATCATACACCTCTGAAAAGTGCCTGGTGCATTGCATAGCCCAAAAGGTAATCTCTTGTAAGCAAATGTTCCATAAGGGCATGTAAATGTGGTCTTGTCTTGATCAGCTGGGTGAATAGGTATTTGAAGGAATCCAGAATATCCATCAAGGTAACAATAGAATTTTTGTCCAGCAAGCCTTTCCAACATTTGGTCCATGAATGGCAGTGGGAAATGGTCCTTTCTAGTTGCTTTATTCAGTTTCCTAAAGTCATTAACCATTCTCCATCCAGTAACAGGTCTTGTGGTCATCAATCTTCCTTCCTCATTTTCTACCACTGTGTAGCCTCCCTTTTTAGGAACAATATGGATAGGGCTCACCCACTCACTGTCAGAGATTGGGTAAATCATTCCTGCCTTGAGCAGTTTCAGGACTTCCTTTTTAACCACATCTTGCATTACAGGATTCAGTCTTCTCTGCCCCTCTCTAGTTGGTCTGCTGCCTTCTTCCAAATGAATCCTATGAGAGCAAACTTTCTCACTGATTCCTATGATATCATCAATTGAATAGCCAATAACATTCTTGTACAATCTCAATATTGACAGCAGGCTCTCTTCTTGCTCACTATCCAGGGCAGAGCTAATTATCACTAGATGTATTTTTTCTTTCTCTAAGAAGGAGTACTTCAGGTGAGCTGGTAATTCCTTTAACTCAACAATGGAATGATGAGCTGGTTTAGCAGATTAACTTGAACTAAACTTTGGTGCATTTTCACAGGTATTTATTTCACATAGTTGCTATATTTTAGTATTATCAGCTGTCACAAACACTTGTGCTTCAGGCTCTTGTGGCTGCATTTCTGATAAAGTTTCTAGCACACTCTTTTCAACCATATCAAGGGAATGGCACTGTTCAAAAACATTGGGTACATGAGAGGCATGCTTCATACTAAACTCAGCCTGTTCTGACCCAAATTGCAGTTTTAGTGTTCCACCTTTCACATCAATTATTGCTCTAGCTATTGCCAAGAATGGTCTACCTAGTATCATGGATTCTGCATTGTCCTCCATCTCTAGAACCACAAAATCAACTGGATAAGCAAAGTTTCCAACTTGGATAGGCACATCTTCTAGAATTCCAACTGGCTTCCTCAAAGTTCTGTCAGCTAGCTGAAGTGTCATGGGGGTAGGTTTCAGAGTTCCCAACTGCAAAATCTGGCTTACAGCTGAGGGCAACACACTTACTGATAAACCAAGGTCACAAAGTGCTGTAAATGTTTTCTTTCCAACTACACAGGGGATGCTAAAACTCCCAGGGTCACCAAGCTTCTTAGGCATATTGTTCAGAATGATAGCACTACAATCCTCTGTTAGAGCAACTACCTTAGGGTCTTCCAAACTTCTCTTCTTTGTTATCAAGTCCTTAAAAAATTTAGCATACAAGGGGATGTGCAGCTCTGCATCCAAGACGGGAATAGTGATCTGAACTTCTTTCATTGTCTCAAGGAACTTGGAGTATTGTTTTTCTTCCTTAGTTTTATCCAATCTCTCAGGAAATGGGACTTTCATAAGCAGAGACTTCTCTGCTGGTTTTGCTGCATGGTTTTGTGTCTCAGTAAGAGGTTCCACTGGTTTTTCATGCATTGGGACAACAGCTTCAGAAGGTGTTTGCTGCTGAATTGTGGTTCTTCTTGGTGGAGCTACATAAGTAATAGTTGGAGGGGTTTTGAGTAATGGTTTAGTATTCACCCCACTCCTAGTGGTGACAGCATCTACAACTTTAGTAGTTGATATGGCACCACATTGCTTAGGGTTCTTCTCAGCTTGGGCAGGTAACTTGTTTTTAGATTGGTTACCAGGGTTATTGGAGATGCCAGCAGTGAGTTGCTGCATGGTTTTGTAGAAGAGTTCAGACTGCATCTTCATTGTTTCCTGCATTCCACTGAACATTTCCTTTTGCAGCCTCATCATTTCACTTATTTCAGACTGACTGTTGCTGGAAGAAGCATTTTGCTGGTTTGCTTGATGATGTTGTTGTGGATGTTGCATATTACCTTGGGGTCTGAAATTTTGCTGGGCTGGTTGGGCATAATTCCGCTGAACTGTCTGAGAGTAGCTTTGCTGGTTGGCATTTTTATATGATAAGTTGGGATGATTTCTCCAAGAAGGATTATAACTCTGAGAAAAAACACCTTGATTCTGAGCATAATTCACTTCTGATACCATAGTTTCAGCTGGTGCAGATAAGGTACATTCCAGGGGTGAATGACCTTCTTTTCCACAAATTAAACAGGCAGAAGAAACTTGGTTAACAGGCACCAATGCCGTGCTCTTTCTCTCAGTCATGAGCTGAGACAGCTGACTTGCTAGATTGTCCAGCTTAGCTTCCAAGGCATTTTGACCAATTGCCTGAATCTGCAGCTGATTGTTAGGATGAACAACTCTCTCATTTGTCTAGGAAAAATTATGGGCTGCCATACTTTCTATCAGCTCAGTAGCTTCATCAAGGGTCTTGTTCATAATACCACCACCAGCAGCAGAGTCAACAAAAGACCTAGTTTGCTCTGTCAAACCCTTATAAAATGTTTGCAGGATAAGCCACTGCTCCTGACCATGGTTAGGACACATTCTGATGAGGCCTTGGTATCTTTGCCAAGTGTCATACAAGCTTTCACCTTCATACTGCACAAACCTAGTGATCTTATCTCTGCACTCAGCTGCCTTGGTAGGAGGAAAGTATCTCTCAAAGAAAGCTTGCAGTACATGTTCCCAAGTGTCTCTACAGTGAGATGGCAGAGCATGAAACCACACCTTTGCAAGGCCTGACAGGGAGAAAGGAAACAGCTGCATTCTAATTGCTTCAGGGGGTACACCATTGTGCTTGAGTGTATTGCAGTACTCCAAGAAATTCCTGATGTGCTCATGAGGACTTTCCAGAGCTGACCCTTTAAAGGGGTTGTGTTGTACCATGTTAATCAAGGCTGGCTTGATTTCCCAGTTATTAGCTTGGATGGCAGGCATGATCACATCAGCATTTGATATCTGATCCTTAGTAATCCATAAATCTCTTAACTTCTTGTCACCCATACTGAAATTTGACTCTAAAGATTCCAAATCTTCCACTGAAACTTTAGAAGCTGCTCTTCTTCTGGCAAGAAATGTTCTTTCAGGCTCAGGGTCAAAAGGAGCTAAAGGTGAGTCTTCAGACGACTACATCAACTGAGTTCCCACACTGCATGAATGTAATCATGATTCCTCTGCACACAATCACAAACAAGAACTTTTATCAAGGGTTAGTGAACCAAAACCCCTAATAACAATTCTAGGCCTGGATCACAGACATGTAATTAAGACAGCTATTACAAAAGATGAAGACAGCCTAGTCTACTATACTCTAAAGAAACAATCAAAAGTTGATCCCCGGCAACGGCACCAATTTGATCACTCTAGATTAGTGGGGCTTTTATATCGTTCTCTCCACAGGGTTCAATAAGGGAAGAAAGGTTCTTTATTTCCAGAAGCTAAGCAAATTCAGAAAGGTGGGGGTTTTACTGTCAGAACAAGAGGTTTTGAGAGGGTTTTAGGAAGAGTGAAAGTTCAGAAATTAACTTGAAAGGTTTGGGTTGTCAAGCCAAAGTCTCTCGAGGATCTAAGAAAGTTTTAGACAGGGAAAGATGGTGCAATTCACGGGCAAGCAGAGACTAGTCATGCAAGCCAAGATCTTTTTAGGGTTTTAGTAAGAAGAAAAGTTTTAACACAAAGATCACAGCTTTCTTGTTTGTCAGGAAAGAACTCTGTGAGTTAACAAGCAGAGAGAGGCGAGGGATATGATTTCACACAAAGGAGTGCAGGGACTTGCCTTACACTCGACAGATAAAACAGTTAAAAAGCAAATCTAGCAAGACTTAGAGATTTTAGAGAACTGTGTCACTCAATTCACTGCAATAACCAAGAAAATCACCAACTTTGTTTCTTAACACATGATCCACTACAATCAGCACAGATTACAAAAAAAGAAAGAGGAAGAGGCTTGGCTGTTCTTCACTGAAAACTTGAGGGAGCAGGAGAAGCAGAGGAGTGGATTGAGATTGAGGAAGATCTTGTGCTTTAGTTCATCACAGCCTTGTCTTTCTCCAGCGGCTTGCTCATCGTGTGCATCCTTTTCTTGTCCTTCTTCCTGGGTGTTCTTGGGTGTTCTTGGTGGTTGGTGGAGAAGAGGTGGAGAGTTGGTGGCAGAGGAGATGTTCTGTCGATGGGAGTGGTGGATGGGCTTCTTGCTCTTGTGACATGGTCCCTTCCTTTATACACCTTTTTCCATTTTTGGGATAGAGAGGCTGATGGAGGTAGGGGGTTTTCCTTTCCTCACTCAGCTCTCACAGCACATGGGTTGTTCCCCTCTTTTTTACTTTCTCTGCCTTTTTCACCTTTTTTGCTAACTTGCTTCTCAAGTTGGTCGTTTCCCTCTCTGGTGATTCAAATTAGTTTGAATAAATTCTTCTCTTTCCATGGACCAATTTCTATGACTTGGACTTGTAAGGTTTTGAGTACTTTGAACAACTTCCTGAAGAATTGTGTGCCTTGACACACTGAACTGCAGTACAAGACCAAATGCTATAAAATGCAGGCACAAAACATACTGAATCAAGGTAAAGTAAGCAAGGATCAAGGTTTTAGGGCTCATAACAATGCATATAAATTATAGAGATCAGGACCCTCAAGTCGTACGAAATAATATTAACAAGTTCTTGCAATTATCTATGATATATTCTATGGTTGATCACAACCCGATATTTTTGACAGCACAATGAACGGTCCAAAAGGAACCCGATAAAATATTAAAAACATACCTCGGAACCATGATTTGTTCCCATGGTAAAACGCATAATTCAGATACAATTGTTCGTTACAAATAAGCACGACAGCTGGATTACATAGCAAAGTAATCTAGTAGAAACTACACTTCGACTTCAAAATCCTTCTGGCACTGAGTGCAGTCGTGGATTCTCACGTCGAACTTCAATGTGCCAACATGATAATCAAAGGTCATGAAGAACCCCTGATGAAGGTCATGGTCCTCCGCAAATTGCGACCAGCCGCCCTTGAAGAACTGTTCGCCGGTGCCGTCGTACCACACATCCACTTCATATGGAGTTCCTCCACCAGAGTGTTCGTGGAGAACTGCTTCGCGCAGTTCCCACCCATCCATGAAATTCGTGAATTTAGATGGTAGGCGTTGAATCTCACAACATTGCGGGCCGGCGATGTAGAAGAATGAAAAAAGTCTGGGCGGAGGAGGAGACGCGCTAGCAGAAGGAGTACTTGGATCAGGTGTAGCTAAGCGCACCTTGGGTTTGTTTTTGCTCCCAGCTGGACGGCCGGGGCGCCGCTTCACCAGAGCGGACGACGCCGCCAAAGCATCAATCTAAGCCTTGTTCTTGCTGCCGCGAGGGCGGCCACGGCCCCGCTTCTCCACTGGGGCGCCAAGGTTCAAGCGGGACCCACTTGCATCAGCCATGGAAGCAGGAGTTGGGGGGAAGAAACCCTAGATGAGTTTAAGAGGAGAAAGATGGAGCGGCGGAAAAGCTAAATACTGGATTAGGGTTTTTTACCCATCGCCAGGCGTGCTATATTTATAAGCACGTATAATGGGCCTTTACAAAAGCCAAAATATAATCACAGGCTCTTATATGCTGCCCAGAGCAGACGATATCAGACAGATCAACATATCTAGGGAAAGAAGGAGTAAAAAAAGAGAGAGAAGAGGAAGAGAAACAGGAGTAGAAAGGAAGGGAGGAAAACAAAAAAAGCATAAGTTTACCCCGTTTACGACTCGGGGGCTTATGACATTCAAAGAAAAGGAATACATTGCGTAAGTGAAAGAAGTCGACAATTGACGCACGAAGAAGTACAACGAATATACTTAGCTATTTTCTTGAGCCTATACCCGAAAATTTTGGCTATAGCCTCGGGGGCTACTCCCATCGGGAGCGCTGGGCGCGCACCCAATGATATTTTCATGAGTACTGAAGCAAAATAGGTGAAAGAACGATCAGGAAGTTCTATTACTCCCATCGGGAGCGACCTTTTTTATCAATTTAAGTAAACTCGAATATTTTGTACTCTAAAATAGTCAAACAAGGCTGCGACATATGATCCTTGAGTTACGTCATCGCGACTACAACTCGAATGCCGTGATTTATCATAAAGGTAAGACCCCAGGATCCGTCTTGTGTGGCCCGGTATACGCACATGAATGCGCTCTGCTGGTATGTATCCGTGTCTACGATGCGAAAAAAATCCTGGTGGACGCACTGGGTACCCTGAGAACCACTGGGATTCATTCTTTGTAAGTCCTAAATACGGCAAAGGAATGGGTTGGACCAGTTTCCCGAATTCAAATCCAAGGGGATTGAATTTGAAGTAGGTGACAAGTATCTGTCCCAGCAGTTAACTGGCCTCTTGATCCGTCAGAGTTGTCAGGCTTGTTCATCAAAACCCCTTGCAAAAGTACTATAATGAAAATAAATCGACAAACCAAGTCGAATATCTGAAGAGACAAAGAAGTTGAAGAATTGGTCAAGTCAAAGATTTAAAAATTAGAGATTCAACCCGAATCTGCAATTCTGGTAGAATCTCAGGGGCTACTGATAAGGGTATAGATAATAGAGCCCGTCAGTTGAGTACCCCTGAGGTCCGTTAAGCTAGGCCCAATTGTAATAATAGTCGAAATACGAGTTCTTACCGTATATCGATATTATAATCTGTATCAGATCCTACCCGATCCTCGAGACCTGGCCACCTATATATAGGGGCCAGGAGGGGACGGTGTAGGCCAGATTGAAAGCAAGCCAGGTTCTACACCCACGTTTACTTTCATAGCCATCTTGTTTGACTGATTTTACCTTCGAGTTCATCCGACACCCTATCTCCCCGATCCTAAGTCCTTCATCTAGGACATTTGTTGAGTTAACCCCTCGCTAGTATCCCTTGTTCGTTTGTCCTGAAAGTTTACTAAGAGCAGGCCAATCATTGATGGTTACGAAAAGCAATGCTCGTAGGTCAAATGGCTCCTGTTTGTGCTCATCCCATGCACGTACACCTGGTTTGGCCCATAATTGTAAGAGTTCATCAACTAATGGTCTTAGATACACATCAATGTCGTTGCCGGGTTGCTTCGGACCTTGGATGAGCACTGGCATCATAATGAACTTCCGCTTCATGCACAACCAAGGAGGAAGGTTATAGATACATAGAGTTACAGGCCAGGTGATATGACTGCAGCTCTGCTCCCCAAAAGGATTCATGTCATCTGTACTTAGACCAAACCATAAGTTCCTTACGTCGCCTGCAAAGTCCGGGTAGTCTCTCTCAATTTTTCTCCACTGCGACCCATCAGCGGGGTGTCTCAATATCGCGTCTTTCTTACGGTCTTCTTTGTGCCATTGTAACAACCTGGCATGCTCTTTGTTTCTAAACAGACGTTTCAACCGTGGTATTATAGGAGCATACCACATGACCTTGGCAGAAACCCTCTTCTTGGAGGGCTCGCCATCAACATCACCAGGGTCATCTCGTCTGATCTTATACCGCAGTGCAGTGTATACCGGGCATGCTTCCAAATTCTCATACTACTCACCGCGGTAGAGGATGCAGTCATTAATGCATGCATGAATCTTCTGCACCTCTAATCCTAGAGGGCAGAGAACCTTCTTTGCTTCGTACGTAATGTCAGGCAATTCATTATCCTTTGGAAGCTTCTTCTTCATTATTTTCAGTAATTTCTCAAATCCCTTGTCAGATAAACCAGTATATGCCTTCCATTGCAGCAACTCCAGTGTGGTACCGAGCTTTATGTTCCCATCTTCACAATTTGGGTACAACTTCTTTTTGGGATCCTCTAACATACCTTTTAACTTCCGCTTCTCATTTACACTTTCTGCTTCTCTGTGTGCATCAACGATGGCCCGACGAAGATCATCATCAGGCTCATCTGATGCCTCTTTATCTTCAGCTTCTCCTGTCCCTTCAGCTTTAGCTTCCCCCGTTGCACTATCACCGTATTCAGGGTACATATCATCATCCTCTTCTTCTTCATTGTCTTCCATTATAACCCCTCTTTCTCCGTGCTTGGTCCAACAATTATAGCTAGGCATGAAACCTTTCCGAAGCAGGTGGGAGTGAAGGATTTTCCAGGAAGAGTATTCCTTCTTGTTTCCACAGTCAACACATGGACAACACATAAAACCATTCTGAATATTTGCCCGAGCCACATCGCCAAAATTACGAAGACCTTCAATGAACTCGGAAGTGCGTCGGTCACCATACATCCATTGTCGTTGGTTCATCTACGTCATATAATTAGGTTTACCAATACTATTACCGAACATCATAAATAGTGAAATGACCACTGTATATCGAAACATGCATTTGTATCAATGACAAATGAAAGGATAGAGTTGCTAACCTCGATCGAGGAGGAAAGAACGAGGACAAGACCTAAGTATCGCTCGGGCACCTCATATCATTTTTATTTTGTGTGAGCTTAAGTTGGTTCATGCTCTTAAACATTTCATCAAACACCTCTTGTGCATAGGGGAAAAAATCAAACTAGCACACCCCCTCTCACACCTTCCAAAGGAAAAAAAATAAAGGAGAAGGCTGGTGGGTGGCTGTATTTATAGGCAGGATCTCTAGCACCGGTCCGTGTCCGAAACCGGTGCAAAAGGGTAGCCTTTAGCACCGGTTCGTGCCACGAACCGATGCTAAAGGTCTGGCGTCTGCCACGCGGCAGACGCGACACTTTTAGCACCGGTTCGTGGCACGAACCGGTGCTAATGGTTCCTAACGAACCGGTGCTAGAGCTCCACGGGCTCCATTTAGCTCTCTGGCAGCTCGAACCGGTGCTAAAGAACCCCTTTAGTCTGGGTTCGTAAGCCAACCGGTGCAAATGCCATTTGAAGCTCAAAACGAAAGCCCTATTTTCTATTAGTGCGATCAAGTAAACGCGATAAGGTTCTCTCTAATATCTATGCTGGTGGCATGGGTTATCGAACCAAGCCCCCATTCTTGCATCTGCGCATCTGCCAAGAGCTAGCACGAGCTCTCGCCCACGCTCGGCGGATCGTGTTCCCCATCGCTGTGCATAAATACCTCATCGTCTCGCCTGTCCATGACCATCTCATCCCTTTGTTCTTTGTGTAGCTAGCTAGCTAAGAGCATACCAGCGGTAGGAAGCCATGGGTTCTGGTAGCTTTGTGTGGTGTCTCCTGCTCACCGTGCTTCTCCTGGTGGCTGTGATGGGGGCCAAGGTTGAGGCCGGACATTCAGTGGAGTATTGCCAAGCTTATTGCACCTACAAGGGAACAGGCTTCCAGTACGCGATGTGCGTCTACGAATGCGTCTTGACATAACCTTAGGTGGTGTACACCCCCGTCTTCGATTTACAGCTATATATGCTTTACTTTCTTTCCTTAGCGTGTTGCATTTTGCAAATGAAATAAGGCGCCAGAAGCGTGCTGCGATCACGCTGAGGCGGCCGTTCTGTCCACACCTTATTTAGCTGTCTTTCGTTTCAGTGGCATGTAGTTGGTCGCGCCATGCACGATCCTGTTTCCATAGGATTGGGCTAGTTAGCCAATCTTTCAACGGTGTCCGGTGTGGAGCTCTCCATGTATTTTCTTGTAAGAAATAAACTTCCAAATGTGTTTGAGTCGTGTCATGAGCTATTGCATAGCCGTTTGACTATTTGTGTTGTTTGCATGCAACGGCTATCTAAAAACTTCCAAGTTTTGCAAGGCTCCACCAGCGAATTTCACTGAGCTCCTCATGCCTACAGATTGCTGGATCGAATGGGATTCAGTCGTATGTATCTATGTTTTTTCTGACCCTTTGATTTTAGAGGGAGCGTTGAAAAGTTGTGTTGTCGTTGTCATCATGAGACACGTCTTGTACGATCCATGGTAAAGTCAAAGGCGGAGAATGACATGAAAACCAAGTTCTGAGGACTAGCAAAGGCGATTTGAGTCTTGGCGACGAATATGAACTTGCTTGGTGATTCGTGACTCGTAGCAGTGGCATCGGCAAGTGGGGACGATAGCACATGAGAAGTTCAAAGTCCTACCTTTCGGGGTTAAAATCAAAGATCGAGCTTTAATTGGTTGCGCCTCGCAATGCCTTGTTAAAGTTATTATTTTGTGAGCGCGGACTTTTTCTAGGGTAAAATCCTATGATCTTTGATCGGACAATAACGACACTTGTGCATTGTTTCCTTTTTGAAGACATTGCTTTTGAAAAGGCTATACTTCTGGTGCTATCTTGATAGAGTTTGTACTGATGCTACAAGCAATAGATCAATATAGACTTTTTTTTATAAGTCTTCTTCTTCTTTTTGTCTGTGTGTATTAGTAATACTATTGGAGTAGTGCGTTATTGAGACTGGGTGCAATTAGTATCTTTGTGATATTTATAAATACTTTTTATCAGAAAAAAATCAACTAAACGCGATAGGCTTCTCCATTCAGGCATGGATTATCGGACCAAGTCCACTCTTGCATGTGCACATCTGCCTCGGAAACAATGGAAGCACGAGCTCTCACCCTCGCGCGGTGGATCGTTTCCCCCCGCCGCTGTGCATAAATACTGCGTCGTTGCCATCTCTCATCTTAGTGATCTTTGTGTAGTAGCTAAGCTAAGCAGTAGTAGAAGCCATGGGTAGCGTTGTGCGGTGTCTCCTGCTCGCCGGGTGTCTCCTGGCACTAGTAGAAAAAGGGTCTTTGGTCCAGCACCCAAATGTCATCTGTCCCGGTTCGGCTGGCCATTGGGGACCAATGACACTTATTGGTCCCGGTCCATGCCGCCTGGAGATTAGTCCCGGTTCATTTCGGGGTATCGGTCCCGGTTTGTGGCATTAACCGGGACCAAGGCCTCCCCAGCATGACACGTGCCTCTATGCGGGTCATTGGTCCCGGTTCATGGCATGAACCGGGATCAAAGACCCTCCCCTGGCTATAAATTGATACCCAGCCCTTTGCCCTTTGCCACAAAAATTTGCTGGATTGTGTGTGTGGTGTGGGTGCTAGCTTTTTTTTCCTTTGATTGCACACAAGGTGTTCGACGAAATGTCCATGCCACATTTAAGTTCGCACAACACGGTATCCTCCGCCGAGGTTAGCAACCTTATCTTCTTCATCTGTAACTGATATAAAAATCTTGCATATGTGTCCATGTGGGTGGTCATTTCACTATTCATGATGTTATTATAATAGTTAATTATTATAACGCAGATCGATGCGCGGATGCGATGGATGTACGGCGACCGACGCGATTCTGATTTTATTGCAGGCCTGCATAAATTTATCGATGTGGCTAAGGCAAACAAAGTGGATAATTTTATGCCTTGTCCCTGCATCGACTGTCGAAATTTGACGGAGCACTCTGCCCCGAGAATCCTTCAAAGCCATCTGCTTCGGAGAGGTTTCATGCCCGGATATTATTGTTGGGCCATGCACGGAGAAAGAGGGGTTAGGCTGGAAGAAAATGAAGAAGAGGATGATGACAGCTATCCTGAAGAATACGGTGATACTGCAATGGAAGACAATGAAGAAGAGGGAGGCGGCAATGAAGAAGAACAACGGGCATCGGATGAGTCCGGTGATGGTCTTGGTCGGGTCATTTCTGATGCAAAGCAACAATGCGATACAGAAAGGGAGAAGCTGAAGTTGGAGGCCATGCAAAACGATCACAAAAAGTTATTATACCCAAATTGCGAAGATGGCAGCACAAAGCTCGGTACCACACTTGAATTGCTGAAATGGAAGGCAGAGGCTGGTTTATCTGACAAGGGATTTGAGAAGTTACTGAAAATAATAAAGCCAAAGCTTCCAAAGGATAATGAGCTGCCCGAGACAACGTACGAAGCAAAGAAGACTATCTGCCCTCTAGGATTAGATGTGGAGAAGATACATGCATGCATTAATGACTGTATCTTATACCGTGGTGAGAAGTATGAGAATATGGATAAATGTCCGGTATGCACTGCATGTCGGTACAAGATCAGACAAGATGACCCTGGTGATGTTGAGGGTGATGACGAGCCCCCCAGGAAGAAGGTTCCTGCTAAGGTTATGTGGTATGCTCCTATAATACCACGGTTGAAACGTCTGTTCAGAAACAAAGAGCATGCTAGGTTGTTGCGATGGCACAAAGAAGAGCGTAAGAAAGACGGGAAACTGAGACACCCCGCCGATGGGTCGCAGTGGAGAAACATCGAGAGAAAGTACTCAAACTTTGCAGGTGATGCGAGGAACTTATGGTTTGGTCTAAGTACAGACGGCATGAATCCTTTTGGGGAGCAGAGCTGCAGTCACAGCACTTGGGCCGTGACTCTATGTATCTACAACCTTCCTCCTTGGTTGTGCATGAAGCGGAAGTTCATTATGATGCCAGTGCTCATCCAAGGACCGAAGCAACCCGGCAACGACATTGATGTGTATCTAAGGCCATTAGTCGATGAACTATTGCAGCTGTGGGCAGAACCAGGTGTAAAGGTGTGGGATGAGCACAAACAGGAGCCATTTGACCTACGAGCGTTGCTGTTCGTAACCATCAATGATTGGCCTGCTCTTAGTAATATTTCAGGACAGTCAAACAAGGGATACAATGCATGCACGCACTGTTTAGATAAGACTAAAGGTACATATTTGGATAAATGTAAGAAGGTTGTGTACCTGGAGTGTCGTAAATTTCTTCCGACCAATCATCAAGTAAGAAAAAAAGGCAAGCATTTCAACGGTGAGGCAGATCACCGGAAGAAGCCTAAGCTCCCTAAAGGTGCTGATGTATTTGGTATGGTGAAGGACCTAGAAGTAATATTTGGAAAGGGTTCTGGCGGTCAATCTGTTCCGAAAGACCCCATTACCAGACACACGGCCATGTGGAAGAAGAAATCTATATTTTGGGAGCTTGAGTATTGGAAAGACCTAGAGGTCCGTTCTTCAATCGATGTGATGCACGTGACGAAGAATCTTTGCGTGAACCTGCTAGGCTTCCTAGGCGTGTATGGGAAGACAAAAGATACACCAGAAGCACGGGAGGACCAGCAACGTATCAAAGACCCATACAACAAGCATACTGATAAAGGCCGTCAATACTTAAGCAGCTACGCTCTTACCAAAGCAGAGAAGGAAATCTTTTTTGAATGCCTGAATAGTATCAAGGTCCCGGCTGGGTTCTCGTCTAATATAAAGGGAATAATAAATATGGCAGAGAAAAAATTCCAGAACCTGAAGTCTCATGATTGTCACGTAATTATGACGCAGTTGCTTCCGGTTGCATTGAGGGGGCTTCTACCGGAAAATGTTCGAGTACCCATTGTGAAGCTATGTGCATTCCTCAATGCAATATCTCAGAAGGTGATCGATCGAGAAAGTCTAGAAAGGCTGCAAAAGGATGTGGTCCAATGTCTTGTCAGTTTTGAGTTGGTGTTCCCCCCGTCCTTCTTCAATATTATGACGCATCTCTTAGTTCACCTAGTTGATGAGATTTCCATTCTCGGTCCTGTATTTCTGCACAATATGTTCCCCTTCGAGAGGTTCATGGGAGTCTTAAAGAAATATGTTCGTAATCGTGCAAGGCCAGAAGGAAGCATCTCCAAGGGCTATGGAACAGAGGAGGTCATTGGGTTCTGTGTTGATTTTCTTCCTGACCTTAAGCCGATTGGTGTTCCTGAATCACGGTATGAGGGGAGACTGAGTGGAAAAGGCACGCTAGGAAAGAAAGCAATGATATTTAGGGACGGGCATTCTTTGAATCAAGCACACTACACAGTTCTACAAAGTTCTACCTTCGTGGCTCCGTATATCAAGGAACACATGAATGTTGTACGCTCTAAGTTCCCGGGGAAGGATGACTACTGGATTAAAGAAAATCACATGGAGAATTTTGGCACTTGGTTGCAATTACATCTCATAAATGACACCACTATTGGAGATCAGCTCTACTTGTTGGCCGCGACACCATCTGCGACTGTATTGACTTTCCAAGGGTACGAGATAAATGGGAATACATTTTACACGATCTCCCAAGATAAAAAAGAGCACTAACCAAAATAGTGGTGTCCGCTTTGATGCAACATGTGACAATGGGAAAAAGGACACATACTATGGTTACATAGAGGAGATATGGGAACTTGACTATGGACCTACTTTTAAGGTCCCTTTGTTTCGGTGCAGTTGGGTCAACATGAATAGAGAAGGGGTAAAGGTGGACCAGCTGTACGGAATGACAACAGTGGATCTCAAGAATCTTGGTTACAGAGACGAACCATTCGTCCTAGCCAATGATGTGGCTCAGGTTTTCTATGTGAAGGACATGTCCTCCAGACCGAAAAAAGGAAAAATAAGGAAACGAATACATCAGACGATGAGCCCAGGCGTCACATAGTTCTTTCAGGGAAAAGAAACATCGCGGGAGTCGAGGACAAGACAGACATGTCAGCAGATTATGATAAGTTTGAAGAAATTCCGCCCTTCACCGTGAAAACTGACCCTTGCATCCCGTTAAATAATGAAGATGCTCCATGGTTACGGCCTAAGAAGCGATCATAGGCAAGGGATCGACATACGCGACGAAGGAGAATTACCCTAAACCCTATGTAAATCTATGTAATGTATGAAAACTATGACACGTCATTTTGTGAATGATTTTTTATGATGTTTGCAATTATCCAAGTTCAATATTTTTCCATGCAGCTATGACACATAATATTGGAGTGATTCAGTCATAGTCATGCCTAGCCCTATAAACATCGCCACTGTAGTCGTCGTAGTCGTCGGAGTCGCGGTAGTCGAACCTCGGCGGGTGAGCACGCGTGGGCTGAGACTGAGGGTAGCACAGGCGGGGGCCACGGTAGGCCATGACGCTCTGGAGAGTCCGGCCGCGCCACCACAGCCGACGGCCGGCCTTGTTGAAGTTCGAACAAGGTGGGCCATCCTCCTCGTGCCTGGCAAGCGCACTCTCACGCCGATTGATGAAGAAGGCGTCCCAAGTCGGGCTGTAGTCGGGATGCCACTGGGGATTCCTCCGCTGCTCTGGCGTGAGCTCGAAGTAGTAGTGGTTCGTGATGGCCATCTGACGCGCCACACCTAGAGGGACAGGAGGGACCGGTACGCCTCCGACGCTCAGCATCCAGCCGGTGGGGACGCGGTAGCCCGGCGGGCAGGGGTAGTTTGAGGCGCAAAGCGCCTCCGCCTCCTTGGGGGTTAGAGATACGATGGAGGCCATGGGAGAGAGTGATGAGGTTTGCAGATATGAGTCTAGATGTGATATGTAAATGGAGGCCAAGCCTACATATATATAGTGAAAAAATGGCGGGAAGACGGAGGCGGGAAAAGGTGGAAAGCGCGGGAAGAAAATAGGCGGGAACGCAGTGGCGCGGGAAACTATCTAACCTTTAGTCCCGGCTGGTGGGTACAACCGGGATTAAAGGTGGTTTTTGTGTCATGTAACTAAACTGTCGGTGGGATAAGGAAAACTTTCTCCTGCAACATCGTAAGCCATTCCAAGATGATAGGTTATTTTGTGAAGGATTTTTTATGATGTTTGCAATTTTCCAAGTTCAATATTTTTCCTTGCAACTATGACACATAATATGACACCACGCGAAGGTTTCACATTGTTTGGATCATTTTTGAATTTCTTATGCCCGTTTCAAACTATATTCAAAGCGGCGGGCTTGAAGCTTCTTAGCCCGGGGCTGAGCCTTGCTAAACTAGAAGTAGATCTCTAGTGAAATAGCATGTTGTGAACCTATAAATGATTTTTAAAAAAATTCACAAGCATTATATCCTGTACTTGTAGTTCAAATCTGGGCACCCTCCTATCGAATCGGCAGGAATTTGTCTTTTTCATGAGGGATGGACGGTAAGGTTTCTGATACACCGGTTGGGAATTAGTCCATCTAAGGTGGTCTAGTATTTTTGAAAAATGGGTTGGTGCCAATGCCAAACTTTAATTTGGTGGTTTCTTCATAGAACACCCCAATTTCGGCACCTCAAAAATGGAAATTGGCTATTTCGTGCATCGAAAACGAAAACTTCCTCCTGCAACATCGTAAGCCATCCCAAGATGCACATGTGTGCACAATATGGTCACATTATCATAAACTATGCCCTGATTCTAGCCATAACATTGGTGGTTTGACCTAAATGCCATGAAACCTCGAACATGATAGGTCATTTTGTGAAGGATTTTTTATGACGTTTGCAATTTTCCAAGTTCAATATTTTTCCTTGCAACTATGACACATAATATGACACCACGCGAAGGTTTCACATTGTTTGAATCATTTTTGAATTTCTTATGCCCGTTTTAAACGTGTTAGTGCATTTTTTATTAAAAATAGTAAAATTGTTTAGTTAGAATTAATAATTTTGAAAACAGAAAATGGTTTTGGATTAGTTATTTAAATTGAAACACTTTTCCTGTTGAAAGTTTTTTCAAATTTTAAATAGAAGAAAGTTTTTTCCTGTTAAAATGAAAACAGCAAGTTAAAACAGAAAAACAATGGGCACGTGGCGGCTCAGCAGCGCCCCTCGCCCAGGACATTGGTCCCGGTTTGTGGCATCAACCGGGACCGTTAGTGGGCACGTGGCAGCTCAGCAGCGCCCCTCGCCCAGGTCATTGGTCCCGGTTTGTGGCATCAACCGGGACCGTTGATCCATTGGTCCCGGTTGGTGCCACGAACCGGGACCAATGACTCCTCCAAATATAACTGGCCCTTCTTCCTCCCCCACTTCCCCCCAAAATCGGCCGAAACTGCTAAGGACTTTTGCGCGCGGAGCGAAACCACGCCGGCAGGCTGTCCGAGTTTCGTGCCGCCGCTGCCGCCGTCCTCGGTGAGCGCCGCCGCCGCCGCGACCTCTCCCTTTTCCCCCCGCGCCGCCGCTCATCACATTCTCTCTGCAGGTGGCCTGCGCCGCCGCCCCCCCATCCCGGCCCCGTGCGCCCGCCCCGCACCCCCAGCGCCGCCCCCGACGCCACCCTGCGGCCGCCCCGCCCCCCAGCGCCGCCGCCCCCCTTCGACAGTGAGCTCCTCGGGAGGGAGCTTCCCGGCCCGGCCGGCCGGCCCTTTGGCCAATGTTTTCTTTTTTAAATTTCGCATTTAAATTTCGCATTTAAACTGCTAAGGAATTTCGCAATTTTTTCATTACTTATATATATATATAATACATAGAAATTAAAAAAAACATAGAAAAATAAAAATAAAAATGCGGAGATTCGGGAAAGAAGTTGCCCAGCTCGGACAACAGAAAAATCAATCGATCGAACCGCTCAAAGTGTACGATACCAATGAGTGGAGAGCCCAGGAGCGGCATGATCCGAACATTGATCCGGAGTTTATTCAACTCTACGGAGAAAAGGCCAAGTTATATGGACTGTCTATTGCTGAGTACATGAGCCGTCTAGATGAGTTCGAGGGGTACCAGCAAATAGCGTACAAATACCGGTACGGGGATCCTCTCGTCAAACCCGAGTTAGTCAAAGATCTACCAACAAAAATGCGGAGATTGCATAACTGGTACATACAAGCCTGTGCTGAATCCACAAACTGGATCTATGCTGGATATAAACACCACCATTACGGTCATGGAGATGGCTTCTTACTGATGGAATTTCTAGAATTATTTCAGTTTTACCAACAAGACGCCCTCGACAAAACTATTGTCAGTGCCTATTGCCTGTAAGTATTATTAAGTCTTTCTAGCTCAGCTCATTCGTTGCTTGTATAATCTTACTCATCATTATACTAATTATATATGCAGAATGAAGATTCTCGAATGCGACCGAGGAGGAATCTTTGACCTTGGGTTCGTTGACTGCAATTTCGTTCATGAAGATACTCTGAAAAAAAAACCCAAAGAGACAGAGGATAACTTGGTACAATCGTTGAAGTATTTCAGCAACAGAAGGGAAATACTATTTCCTTACAACTTCGAGTGAGTGTTACTGTCTTGTACACATTTTGTTTTCGCTTTACTCGATGTTAAGCTATTTGACTCATTATGTCTGTGCAGCTTCCACTTTATTCTGTTAATCATTAGTGTTGACGAAGGAGTAGTCAAAGTCATGGACTCAAAACGCACACCTTTAGGAAATTGGGTGAACATGCAGGAATGCCTCCAGAAGGCTTGGAAACGGTTCACCGCCAACACTAGGGGTGTTTGGAAGCCAGAGCTTACATTTAAACCATTGAATGTAAGTACTACTTGCTAGATCCACGTATCTCTTTGATTCTAGTTTCAATACAATTATCATGCTTGATTCTTATTTTGATTGAACTCCGTTCTCGTAAAGTGCTTGAGGCAAGAAGCTGGGAATAACTTATGTGGATACTATGTCTGCGAGTTCATTCGCCAGACGACCAAAGAGAAGGGTGCAGACCGAAACATCAAAAAACTTGAAGTACGATAAAAAATAATCTCAACATTATTTTATTACCATCAACTGTGTTTAGTTTCATTCATATATATTGATCCCCTTCTTTAAATTAGATCGAACGGATGCAGGACGGTCTTCTACCACGGGAACGCGTGCAAGCAATTCAAGAGGAAATTGCCGGTTTCTTATTAGAACAAGTCATAGATCCGAAAGGAGAATACTATTACCCGGTTCATTTAGAAGGGTGAAGTGTAAAAAAGAAGATGTAAAATCAAATTTGTGTGAGTTACCGATTGTAATAGCGACCAAGCACGACGGATGAGACGGTGAATAATATATTCGTGACCATGATGTGTAATATATATATATAGTGTGGTTCCTTCATTATTGATGTATATATATAATACCATTAAATTGAATACAAAACACACCAAATAAAACCCTGAACCCTAAATGGGAAAAAAACCCTGGATCAACGATCCCGGCTCGTCCTACGAACCGGGACCAATGACTCAGGCCCCCTCGCCCCGCAGCGCGTCCACGTGGAGACCTATCGGTCCCGGTTTATGCTGGAACCGGGACCGGCATTGGTCCCGAGTAATGGATCCCGGTTCGGCAACCGGGACCAATGGCCCAAATGAACCGGGACCATAGGCCCTTTTTCCACCAGTGTGGTGGTCCTGATGGGGGCGAATGTAGAAGCTGGAAGCGCCGAGGATTGCCGTGATGGTCCTTGCGCTGGCAAGATAAGCCTGGACTACGTGACCTGTATGGTGAACTGCGTCCATCCGCCCGGTGAGGAGGTCAGCAACAAGGGCGAAGGGCGCCCAGGCCGGGAGAAGGCGGCCGGTGACATCCTTCCGGTGGCCGCGATGGGGGCAAATGTTGAGGCCGGACGGAAGAAGCTACAGAGGCCAGTGGACCTGTGCATAGTGGATTGCTCTATCAAGGGATTTACCGGCCCTAAATTCATGGCCTGCGTCGGGAAATGCGCCGTGGAAGGGTCTCGGATGGTGTAGCTAGAACCGCGCGTGCTCCGTCTCACGTCCTGCTATGCTTTTAGTTTCTTTCCTTGCTTGTTGCACTTTGCAAAAGCGACCCCTCAAAAAAAAAAACAATGCACCAGCGTTGTCATCGCTCGATTGAAAATCTTAGGTTTTCACCTTGGAGAAATTTCGATTTCACAAAATAATGCCTACAACAAGGCCATTGCAAGATACAATTAATGAAGTGCAGACCTTGGGATTTCACCCTGCAAATCACAACTCCGTACTCAAGGAGCACCACCAAAATGTAGTCCACTATGCTGCCAACCATCATGCCAAACTTGTTGCTGCAAGTCTCCACACACCCATCACACGGGAAAAACTTGTGTCCCGATACTGAAAACCTTGCGCCTGAGTTCCAAACATTAGGTTTTATGGTATAGAGCATCTCTTGCAGTGTTAAAAGTGGTCAAACCTTTAAAATAACCGATTTTTATAGTTTAGATTAGAAACCATAAACTAGCCTGGCCCTTAAACATTTTTAATGGCGCCTATGAATCCACCCGCTCAACCCTTGTATTCTCAGTTTTGGAGGCAAAACCGAGACAACTATATTGCCCCTATATACTGGTCAACCCTGTCGGTTAGTAAATTTCATCTCCCGCCTGCCCCAAAACTCGCCAGAATCCGGTCAAATTCCGGCGATAGAGACGACGTCCATCACGGTTGACTACACAAGCCCCCTCCCAGTGGGCATGGGGCGGCGGCATGGGAGGTCACATGTGGGCGGCGACTGCTCTGGATCTCGAGTGGGTGGCGGCTGTAGAGCTCGAGCAGGTGGCCAAGCATGGCGAGATGGGGGTGGGAGGTGCTCGAAAGATGCTGACGAAGGAATGACAAACGAGCACCCGATATTTGCCTACCTGGTTTTTGGTCCAGGAAAGGTCTACCTCAGAAGGCTCTTGAGGCCCATCAAGGCAGCAGTCTAGCGTGGCCCAGGAGCTAAACTTGGCGTGCAAGCAAGGGCCCAAAGAATTAGAATTGGTTTAGGCTTCGTTTGTTGGAGTATCGATCCGATCTGTATCAGGTTTGAGGGACCGTCCCGAGACCTAGCCTTCGCATATAAAAGGCTGGGAGGGAGACCTCAAAACCCTAGACACTTTTCCACCCACCTGACGCCGGAGCGCTCGACAGCTTAGAGCTCTCTGTTTAGGCTAGATCCAATCTACGCCACCATTGTACCACCATCATCGCCACACCGTCGTCAATACAAAGTCAGACAAGCAGGACGTAGGCCTTTTACCTTTCGAGGGGGCTGAACCTGGGTAAAACCTGTGTTCCTTTGCTTTCGTCTGATCGCAGTCGAGTTCGTCAGGTCCCCAATACGCTTCCTAGATCAAAAGCCCTTCGACATGGGCATTGCCGGGGATAAACCTCGTCAATTGGCGCCGTCTGTGGGGAAGACGGGATCTGGATCTACGGATTCGCCGGCTCCATCACCAACCACCGCCAAGATCGACATCGACACCACCGTCGGCATCGCTGCGCCGATCGACGTCGACACCACCGCCAAGATCGACATCGACACCACCGTCGGCATCGCTGCGCCGACCGACGTCGACACCACCGCTGATGTCTACACACTTCTATTCTTGTAGACACTTGTTGGGCCTCCAAGTGCAGAGGTTTGTAGAACAGCAGCAAGTTTCCCTTGAGTGGATCACCCAAGGTTTATCGAACTCAGGGAGGTTAGAGGTCAAAGCTATCCCTCTCAAGCAATCCTGCAATTACGATACAGAAAGTCTCTTGTGTCCCCAACACACCCAATACACTTGTCAGATGTATAGGTGCACTAGTTCGGCGAAGAGATAGTGAAATACAAGTGGTATGGATGATTATAAGTAGCAAATGTGACTTGAAGTAAATATCGCTGCAAGCAAACAAGTAATAAAACAGCAAGTAAACGGTGTGCAATGCTTGGAAACAAGGCCTAGGGATCATACTTTCACTAGTGGACACACTCCCAACAATATAACATGATTGAACAAATAAACAACTTCTCTCCACTATGGTACTCTGAATTACTCTCCTATTGAATAACACTAATCATTGTGTAGTGGCTACAGAAGCACCCCTTAAAGTTCATCAAGTACTTGACAAACACCACTCATAGAGATATCCAAATCAGATCACAACTCAAGATAGAAATCATTGCATCTTAGACCAAGTACTAACATGGTGCACACACTGTCAACATTACACCATGAAAGGAGGAATAGATCACTCAATACTATCATAGTAATAATTACTCTCATAATCCACAAGAGATCACAATCATAGCCTAAACCAAGTACCACCATGATGCACGCACTGTCACCGTTACACCATGGCAGGAGGAATAGATTACTTTAATAACATCACTAGAGTACACATAACATCTGAATAATAACATCTATTTGTTCAACATGATACAAAGCTCACGATCACATAAAGATCACATCATGGGAGAGAGAGAGGTGAACCACATAGCTACCGGTAGAGCCCTTAGCCCCGGGGATGAACTACTCCCTCCTCATCATAGGAGACAGCAAGGTTGATGGAGATGGCGGTGAGGTCGATGGAGACGGCGGAGACGGCGATGGAGACCGATGGAGATGGCTCCGGGGGCACTTCCCCATCCCGGCAGGGTGCCGGAACAGAGACTTCTGTCCCCCGAAATTCATCGACGGCGGCGGCGGAGCTGCGGAACTGTTTCTGGAAAATTGCCGAATCCCCTAGGGTTTTCCGTCCCGAGGCTTCTTATAGGCGTAGGGGCGATGTCAGAGGTGGCCCCAGGCCTCCTCACACTAGGGTGGCGTGGCCAGGGCCTGGGCCGCGCCAGCCCTATGTGAGGGTGGCCTGTGGCCCCTCTCCTTCCTCTCTTCGGATGTGTGGATGCTCCCGGGAAAAATAAGACTTCTGGCTTTGGTTTCGTCCAATTCCGAGAATATTTCCTGTGTATCACTTCTGAAACACAAAAATAGCAGAAAACAGGAAACTGGCACTGTGGCACTTGTTAATAGGTTAGTTCCGGAAAATGCATAAAAGTGCCACGAAGTGTAACGAAACACAAGGCAAATGGTGTAAAAACAAGCATGGAGCATCAAAAATTATAGATACGTTGGAGACGTATCAGCATCCCCAAGCTTAACTCCTGCTCGTCCTCGAGTAGGTAAGTGATAACAAAAGAAATAATTTTTGAGGTGACATGCACCTACACAATCTTGATCATGTATGTAAGCATTGTGAGCTGGGATCATAAGAACTTAAAATATGGGCATGAAAGATATAATCTTGACAACAAGAAACTTAGCAACCATGTTATAACATGAAAATGAACACAAACAAAAGATCATGAATAATAAAACAATGAAAGTCAAACGTGTGTTCAAATCATAAGGAAAAACATACAAATGGTTTTCAGATTGTCCTTCATGGAGAGCAAAACATAAATGCATAGGACACCTTAAAGTTTAAGAGGGCGACTAGATACAAATAATTTAAGAACAAGTGAAACCAACAATATGAATCAATCAATGAACTTTGGGACAATGCATATTACACTAAGAATAACAACTATGCTCTCTTAATGGTGCATAAAGAAAGAAGGTGGTGACTCAACATAAAAGTAAAAGAAAGGCCCTTCGCAGAGGGAAGCAGTGATTAAACATGTGCTAGAGCTTTTCATTTGTAAAGCAGAGAGATAAAAATTGGTTTTGAGAGGTGGTTGTCTTTGTCAACGACTGGCAATGGGGTTCTTACTATCTTCCATACAAAAATGAAGCAAGTTTTTGAGAGAAAGATTGGCACTTTTGTGCTCTTTTATAAAGCTTGGCACTCCTCCCCACCTTTTTTTCCTTTCACAAACCATGGCTAACCGATTCCATCGGGTGCCCACCAACATTCACTTTCCATGGAGGAGTGCCTTTTTTCTTTCTTTTTTTCTCTTTTTATTTTCTTTTTGGAATAAGCAATATGGAAGATAGCAAATCCGACCACTACGTCCCCATGAGCTGAAAACAGTGTCACAAAACGAGAAGTGTTTTGAAGGTTTTTTTAAAGGTAGCACATGAGAATTTACTTTGGAATGGCTTGCAAATACCATGCATAGGAATTTATAGTGGACACAATGGCAAACTTGGTTTTTGGGAGTTGGATGCACGAGTAGAGCTCATACTCAGTACAAAATGAGGGCTAGCAAAAGACTGGGAGCGACCAACTAAGAGAGCAATAACAGCCATAATCATGCATAGCGACAAAGCAACATTAAAAGAAGCATAAGATGGCATCAAAAGTCAAAAACTAAATGATCATAGAGGCTATTGGCGACTTTGTACGAGTCTAACATGTGTGAGCATGCGCCAAGTCAACCCAAATAAAGCATCAAAGGAGAAAACCAAAAAAATGCTTCCAAACGATAAAAACAACGCATGATTTTTTCAAAGGCTCATTAAGCAATCTCATTTATTTGAGACAAGTCATGCTACAGCAAAACCACTAAGCATACTATCAAAAAGACATCAAGCATGACATGAAAAAGCCTAAGCCGCAGTCTACACAAGCTCCTTCTTGTACCACTTTTTTGCATAAAGCTTTTTCTCTTTTCCAACACCATTCAAACTTTTTAAGATACCTCTTTTGATGAAAACCAATAAAGATCAGAGGCAAAAATACACTTTGATGAAGAGATATGACAAGGTATGAATGCAAATCAAGGCAAAAACGAAAACCAAAAGCAGTAGCAGAAAAAGAAGAACACTCATTTTTTTATAAGAGTGAAAACTAGAGTGTTCTTGGCAAATGAAAAGCGAGTTCATCTCCTCCAAAAGAAACATGATGTGATCTAACCATTTATTGCAGCAAACAAAACAAAACTAATAATGAAAACTAAAACAACTAACGCTCCAAGAAAAACGCATAGTGCATGAAGCAATAAAAATATAGTGTCTTGAAAGGTGACCTGATTTTTGCCGATGAAGAAGGGGTGCCTCGGGGGCATCCCCAAGCTTTGACGCTTGTACTTCTTGAATATTTCTTGCGGTGATGCATGGGCATACCCAAGCTTGAGCTTTTGTCCATTCTTCAACTGATCTCATCATTCTCCAATTCCTACACTTGAAAACTTCCTTCATACAAAACTAAACACAATTCTATTAGCAATATTAGTGTAGCATAACATATAATCAACCTCTTTTTGCTT
Source organism: Dactylis glomerata (assembly GCA_007115705.1). Classification (NCBI taxonomy): domain Eukaryota; kingdom Viridiplantae; phylum Streptophyta; class Magnoliopsida; order Poales; family Poaceae; genus Dactylis; species Dactylis glomerata. The sequence continues at coordinate 4,238,007 of QXEO01000545.1, read as the reverse complement.
CAGGTTTCAACCCAAAACCACCACATATTAAGTGTATACTACTGTAGCAACTTCCCCAAAAGTTCCGTGATCAAAAGATCTAAAAAAGAAAGTGATAAAGAGGCAAACACAAATATTGGCAGAAATCTGTCAAAACAGAACAGCTGACAAAGGTCGAATTTTTGAGGGGTTTTCTGTTGCTCAAATCAAAAAGTGTTCAACTAATGAAAGTTTGGATATAACCTGGGGCATATGCACAAGAAATCGCAGGTCCAAAAGATGTACAGAGAATTTTCACGAATTTTTACGGTGCAGCACCGAAAACAGTTTCAGGACAGTAACATCCCCAAATCTTACCTCACTCAAATTAGAGGCTTCTCTTGGCACAACAACAAAATAAAAATGATAAGGAGCGGTTATTACAGTAGTAATAACTTCCAAGACTCAAATAAAAGAAAAAGTACTGAAAAATAAACAATGGGTTATCTCCCAAGAGTGCTTTTCTTTAACACCTTTGAGCTAGGTGCAGTAATTTGCAAAGATGCTCATGTGGGCGCCATATAAGAGCTTGAGGCAAAGGCGCCATATAGGAACTTAAAGCAATAGAGAGCATCAAAAAGCAAATGTGAAAGACATTTATATCTAAACCACTTCCTATGCATAGGAATCTTGTAAGAAAATAAATCAACGAGGCACATAGTAGCAAGCATGGATAGATAAAACAAGTGCCACTTCAAGATTTGCAACATAAAGAGGGGAAACTTAATATTGTCGAGATCCATCAAACCATGTTTCCCTCTCTCATAATAACTTTCAGTAGCATCATGAATAGAACTAACAATATAACTATCACGTAAAGCATCTCTATCATGAGCCACATGCATAAAAGAATTAATACTCACCACAGGAACAATAGTAGTAGGAGCAAATTCAATAGAATAATTATTCTCATCACCATAATCATCATAAATAGGAGGCATATTGTAATCATAATTAATTTTCTCCTCAAAAGTAGGTGAACTGAAAATATTATACTCATCATCATAACCATCATAAACTAGAGGTTCAGTATCATCACAAGCTACAGAACAGCTATTTCGCAAAGCATATTCTTCAAACATATCATCATAAGAAGGAACATCACATAGGGGAGATAAAATATTATCAGAACAAACTTTCTCCACTAAAGCTGGGGAACTAAAAATATCATGCTTAACAAAACCAGCTTCCCCAAGCTTAGACTTTTCTATAGCATTAGTAATAACAGTGTTCGAAACATTCATACTAACAAAACTATTAGCATGCGAATTAAGCTCCAAAGGTTTTTCAATTTTCTCTTCAAACACTTCATATCTAAACTCAGGAAAAAGACTACAGAACTCATTGTTTTCCATTAAGCCTAATTAGTGAAAATAAAAACAAGAAACAAAAAGATGTAATTGCAGAATCTAAAGGAAATAACTCCGAGCACTCACTAGCAACTAAAAGACTTAGTAGCCAAAGAATGTGAGTACCTTTTACCTTACCTCCCCGGCAACGACGCCAAAAAAGAGCTTGATGTCTACACACTTCTATTCTTGTAGACACTTGTTGGGCCTCCAAGTGCAGAGGTTTGTAGAACAGCAGCAAGTTTCCCTTGAGTGGATCACCCAAGGTTTATCGAACTCAGGGAGGTTAGAGGTCAAAGCTATCCCTCTCAAGTAATCCTGCAATTACGATACACAAAGTCTCTTGTGTCCCCAACACACCCAATACACTTGTCAGATGTATAGGTGCACTAGTTCGGCGAAGAGATAGTGAAATACAAGTGGTATGGATGATTATAAGTAGCAAATGTGACTTGAAGTAAATATCGCTGCAAGCAAACAAGTAATAAAACAGCAAGTAAACGGTGTGCAATGCTTGGAAACAAGGCCAAGGGATCATACTTTCACTAGTGGACACACTCCCAACAATATAACATGATTGAACAAATAAACAACTTCTCTCCACTATGGTACTCTGAATTACTGTCGTATTGAATAACACTAATCATTATGTAGTGGCTACAGAAGCACCCCTTAAAGTTCATCAAGTACTTGACAAACACCACTCATAGAGATATCCAAATTAGATCACAACTCAAGATAGAAATCATTGCATCTTAGACCAAGTACTAACACGGTGCACACACTGTCAACATTACACCATGAAAGGAGGAATAGATCACTCAATACTATCATAGTAATAATTACTCTCATAATCCACAAGAGATCACAATCATAGCCTAAACCAAGTACCACCATGATGCACGCACTGTCACCGTTACACCATGGCAGGAGGAATAGATTACTTTAATAACATCACTAGAGTACACATAACATCTGAATAATAACATCTATTTGTTCAACATGATACAAAGCTCACGATCACATAAAGATCACATCATGGGAGAGAGAGGTGAACCACATAGCTACCGGTAGAGCCCTTAGCCCCGGGGATGAACTACTCCCTCCTCATCATAGGAGACAGCAAGGTTGATGGAGATGGCGGTGAGGTCGGTGGAGACGGTGGAGACGGCGATGGAGACCAATGGAGATGGCTCCGGGGGCACTTCCCCATCCCGGCAGGGTGCCGAAACAGAGAGTTCTGTCCCCCAAAATTCGTCGACGGTGGCGGCGGAGCTGCGGAACTGTTTCTAGAAAATTGCCGAATCCCCTAGGGTTTTCCGTCCCGAGGCTTCTTATAGGCGTAGTGGCGATGTCAGAGGTGGCCCCAGGCCTCCTCACACTAGGGTGGCATGGCCAGGGCCTGGGCCGCGCCAGCCCTATGTGAGGGTGGCCTGTGGCCCCTCTCCTTCCTCTCTTCGGATGTGTGGATGCTCCCGGGAAAAATAAGACTTCTGGCTTTGGTTTCGTCCAATTCCGAGAATATTTCTTGTGTATCACTTCTGAAACACAAAAATAGCAGAAAACAGGGAACTGGCACTGTGGTACTTGTTAATAGGTTAGTTCCAGAAAATGCATAAAAGTGCCACGAAGTGTAACGAAACACAAGGCAAATGGTGTAAAAACAAGCATGGAGCATCAAAAATTATAGATACGTTGGAGACGTATCAACTGCCAAGATCGACATCGACACCATCGTCAGCATCGCTGTGCCGACTGTCATCAACGCCAACCCGACGAAACTAGGCGTCGATGCCACTGATTCGATCGACGTCAGCAATATTTCGCCAAGTGCTGCAAAGCCCACTCCAGCGGCGAGCGTCATCGACCCCATCTCAAGCACGGCAAGAGTAGCGCCCAAAGGCTATGACATGTCTTTCGGACTGTTCAACTTCCATGTGGACAGCAATGGAGCGATGGAACTGCTCTCCATCGGTGAATCGGCTCCGCTCGTGGCTGAAACGACGACACCACCAGCCGACGGGGGCAAACCCTCGGCAAGCGCGCTACTAGCGCCATCGGAGGGGGAACTGAGGCTGAAAACTTCGACCCCATCAGTGGCGACGGAACGGCGGATGTCGATCCCTCTGGCACTTCGATAAAATCACGCCCCGGATATTCACCCATCTCGGGCTGGGGCGGATAGCATCGCGCTAGGTTGATCACCTGCACAGGGATGTAGACTGCATTCGATACTGGACGATTCGGCTATGAAATGAGAAAGGTATTCGATTAGGATCAGGATCGTACCTCGGTGCAGGGAAAGGCCTTGCTGAAGGCCACTGCGCCGAAGATTTTCGGCACGGGATCCTTCTTCTTGATGTTGGTGACGGTGCGCACGCACTCGTCGATCTCGGCCTTGTGCAGCTCGTCCTGGGAGATGCGGGTCGAATCCCGACGATCGTTGTAGTCCCACATGCAGTGGGCTCGAGCAGCGAGCGGCTGGATTCGACGCTCGATGAAGGTTCGGATGAGCTGAATTCCCGAAACCTCCTTCTTCGGAGTAGCTCGGAGCTGCTGGATCTTCTCCATCAGCGGTTCAGTAATCTTCAACTCCTCGTTGGAAAGGTCGTGCCTCCAAGACACGCGAGGTCGAAGAACGCCGGTGGGCCGAAATTCCTCGAGTCTGAACTTTTCGGTGTCGGAGGATCTGTCCCTGGCGTAGTACCACTTCGTCCTCCACCCGGGATTGTTTTTGGGCGCTTGGAGGTTGAAGTACTCGACGTCGGGACGCACCTGAATGCCGAAGCCGCCGGTTTGGTATGGCAGAGGGTGCCGAATGACGAAAATTCGACGCCACAGTGCCCAGTGGGGTTCGATCCCCAGGAAGCATTCACAAAGTGTGACGAAACACGCAATGTGAAGGATGGAATTGGGATTCAGATCATGGAACTGAATCCCGTAGGCAAAAAGAAGACCGCGGAGGAAAGGATGCGGGGGAAAAGACAAACCCCGCAGCAAGAATGCGATGAAGATTACCCAGAATCCAGGAGGAGGTCGGGGGATGATCTCCGGGCCGGCAGCGAGCGACTCCGCCGGCGTGTTCTTCAGGAGGCCCATCTTTTTGGCCTAGGACAGTTCCTTGTTCCCGACCTTGGTCTGGACCCAGCGTCCAACGACGGAGCCATCGGCATCGGCTATTTTGGTCTTCTTGGCGGCGGCGCCGGTGGCGGCGCCGGCAGCGGTGGAGCTCCTCTTGCCCATGATCTCTGGGCGTGGCGACGATCGCGGAAATGGAGCTGAGGAAGTAAGGTTGCAGGAGCAATGCGCGAGGAAGAAGACGGTGGCGGCGGAGTGGGATGGACTGTTTACCCTGCCACCGTTATTTATTCCACCTCTGGAAATCTGCGTTGGATCTCAGCCGTCCACGACGAAGTGGAAACGACCGGGCTGATCCAGCCGTCCACGTGTCAGCACGCGGGCACCGCGGCGTCCACTATGCACGGTAATCAAGGAAACCGTGCCGGTTATTTTTCACCCACATGCGGGACGTGCGGTCAAACTCTGTCAACGGCTGGGACGTGCGGCCGGTGGGCCCACCATACGTCTAGTCTTGGCAGGGTCAGGCCATTCCTGCAGAGGATGATGTGACGACTCGACGGAGCGTATCGTCAGCAATGACGTGATCCTTTGGGTAGGATGGCTCTTTTCGACTCAAAGGGCAAAGACTGGTATGAATTCTTTCGAGTCTCAAAGGTATGTACCTCTCGTACTCGGATGACCTTTTGACTGGGATTCCTTCGAGGTCTTTGTGTCCCTCTCTTTTGTGTTACCCAAACATACGCAGAGTTTTTCGACGACTTTGTTGTTTGCTGAACGTTTCGAATGAGGTTCTTCGAATCAGGGATGTTTGCTCTTTCGAGAGAATTTTTCGATCGAAGTTGTCTTGAATTGCTCTTTTCGGGCCAGCAGCGCCTCCAAGGTATTCGAGGCAGGGCTTCGGTCTCTCGAATTGCCTCTTCGGGCCAGCAGCGCCTTCAAGATATTCGAGGCGGAACTTTGGTCCCCCGAATTGTTTCTTTCGGGCCAGCAGCGCCTTCAAGATATTCGAGGCAGGGTTTCGGTCCCTCGAATTGCCTCTTCGGGCCAGCAGCGCCTTCAAGATATTCAAGGTGGAACTTCGGTCCCCCGAATTGTTTCTTTCGGGCCAGCAGCGCCTTCAAGATATTCGAGGCAGGGCTTCGGTCCCTCGAATTGCCTCTTCGGGCCAGCAGCGCCTCCAAGGTATTCGAGGCAGGGCTTTGGTCTCTCGAATTGCCTCTTCGGGCCAGCAGCGCCTTCACGATATTCAAGGCGGAACTTCGGTCTCCCGAATTGTTTCTTTCGGGCCAGCAGCGCCTTCAAGATATTCGAGGCAGGGCTTCGGTCCCTCGAATTGCCTCTTCGGGCCAGCAGCGCCTCCAAGGTATTCGAGGCAGGGCTTTGGTCCCTCGAATTGCCTCTTCGGGCCAGTAGCGCCTTCAAGATATTCGAGGCAGAACTTTGGTCCCCCGAATTGTTTTTTTTAGGCCAGCAGCGCCTTCAAGCTATTCGAGGTCAGACTTCGATCCTTCGAGTTGCCTTTTTCGGCTCAGCAACGCCTTCAAAGAATTCGGGTTCGAGTTTCGGATCTTTGAGTCATCCTTTTCGAGCCTGTAGCATCACTAGGCTATTCAAGAGTAAACATCCGAACTTTCCAAGCGCATCTCTGGACTGCTAGAACTTTCATTTTGTTCGAATATAGACTGATGCCTTTTCGAGCCTCTCTTTCGAGCTATCAACGCTCCTCAATCAACATGCCCGAATCTTGGTGGCAATATGCCAGTTCGGATGCCGTACATCAAATACGAAGGTAAGTCCACGGTTTGCAACACCTGATGGCCCGGTATTCATATCAAACGCGCTCTGCCGGAAATTTTCCATACCTACGGTATGAAGTTTACACCGATGGACGCATCGAGTGTCTCACAAATGAACTGGGCTCTGACCTGGTAAGTCCAACGCGGCTCGGGTCGGGGTAGCACCAGCCAACGCGGGTTCGAGTTGGGGGACTCGAATCTGAGTAAGCTAACCGAATGTCTTTGCGGCTATGCAATTAACTGAGACCCGGCGTGAGTCTCAGGCCGGTTATGCGCATCCCTCTGCAAACTCGACTTAGCACTTTCGAGGCTCTAAATGAGTGTAGCTCGAAAATTTCATGTCTAATAAGTGTATTACTCGAATGTTCTTTGTGTTCTTTTGATTTAACAGACCGAGCTCGCATATCGGGTGTGGCTAGGAAGACTTTCGGGTGGAGTCCCTGCCATAGTCTTCGGCTATCCCAGGCACTCGGGGGCTACTGACGAAGGAATGACAAACGAGCACCCGATATTTGCCTACCTGGTTTTCGGTCCAGGAAAGGTCTCCCTCAGAAGGCTCTTGAGGCCCATCAAGGCAGCAGTCTAGCGTGGCCCAGGAGCTAAACTTGGCGTGCAAGCAAAGGCCCGAAGAATTAGAATTGGTTTAGGCTTCGTTTGTTGGAGTATCGATCCGATCTGTATCAGGTTTGAGGGACCGTCCCGAGACCTAGCCTTCGCATATAAAAGGCTGGGAGGGAGACCTCAAAACCCTAGACACTTTTCCACCCACCTGACGCCGGAGCGCTCGACAGCTTAGAGCTCTCTGTTTAGGCTAGATCCAATCAACGCCACCATTGTACCACCATCATCGCCACACCGTCGTCAATATAAAGTCAGACAAGCAGGACGTAGGCCTTTTACCTTTCGAGGGGGCTAAACCTGGGTAAAACCTGTGTTCCTTTGCTTTCGTCTGATCGCCGTCGAGTTTGCCAGGTCCCCAATACGCTTCCTAGATCGAAAGCCCTTCGACATGGGCATTGCCGGGGATAAACCTCGTCAGATGCGGAGGGTGGCGTGGCACAACGCTGGGGGCAAGGTGACTACGGCAGCGGGCAGCGGTAGGGGCGAGGCTGCGGGTGGCGGCGCTGGGGACGGTGGGCGTTGGGGGAGGGCGGCTAGCAGCGGGCGCTGGGGAGAGGCGGCGGGTGGCCAAAGAGCGCTCGAGCGGTGTTCGCGGGAAGATGGAGGTTGAAGAAGAAGAGTAAAAGGAAAAAAGAAGATGAAAGGAACAAAAAAAATTGGTGGGCTCCATGTAAAGATGCAATTTTACAGTTTCGTTTACGTTTACTGATCTGCGGTGACGCTCATGAAACTGTAAAACGAAAATATCATGGCCTATACTCGTGTTTTAAGTGTCAGCGTTTTAAAGGGGCTGCTAGAGATACTCTTAGGGAGTAGGAGGATGGAGTGTGAGAAATCTTTGACACAGAGTAGCTCAAGCTGTCGACGGATAAGAGGCTGCGGAGCACTTTCAACAGCAGAAGTTTATTCCCGTCAAATTTCATTGGGCTTAGCTTTGTAGCATGATGGAATATGGGTCCAAAACTATGATTTGCCAGTTTGGGCCCAACTCCGTCTCAGCATTAATTGCCATGAGTGGCTACAACCTCTGCATGTGCAATGCTGGTAAACTCTGGAAGTTGGAAGAAAGCATGGAGCATCTTGTCGAAAACTTGTGTGCTGCACTAAGCCAGCGACAACCAAGCCTCCATACAAGTCCATTACTCAGTTGTCGCCGGTCAGGATGTCAAAAAGTGCGTGGACCTGGCCACTGTGAACCCACCACACCAACCCAATATCGTTGCAACCGAAAGCTCAGTTCTCTAGCTATCTCATCTCACTGAACCATGCCACAAACTAGGATAGCGGATAATGTGCATATGAGGTAATTGTTGATCATCTGTGCTCCTTTTATCCAGATAGTTATCTTCTGCTAGCATCGACACGATTCACTACAGCAGTTGTAAGAAACTTTTGGCCGCCCTTTGATGCTCCATTTGACAATCTTGATCTGGCGCGCCGCCCAACAGCACGCTGATGATCTTCTAGATTCTAATACAGTGTTTACCATCACTGAGCAGAGACTGAGAGTCCGAGTCTCGGCCAAAGTGGTGACCACGACGTGTGCATGCGGATCAAAGAGCGAAAAGGGTCAGACTAATTTCCTAGTGGTTTGACCAATCCGGCCGGCTCTCCCTGTAACTTCCAGCAAAATGTATCACCGCACCGGAGCCTCCTTGTCCTGATCATGCGCGCGCCACTGGCGATGGCATGGACGACAACGTTCGTCGCCCTCGTGATTCTTGGAACAATCACAGAGAAAGGCGCCCAAAAGTTTGGCAATCAGAGCATGTGTGCCACGACGCCAGACAACGCCGTGATCAGTGCTAGGACAGCTCCTCGTCAAGACTTTTCGACCGCCTAATTAATCCTCTTGTCTGAAACGCCTAATCCAGTATTTTTAATTGGGGTAGCTGTAGTATTTTACTAGCTTCCACGGATGGACAATGATCAATTACTAATATAAATCACAAAGAGGTATCGTGGAAATGGCCAAGAATGATAACATACCCCACAATCTACTATATACTAAAAGCACAATACATGGGTTTTAAAATAAAGACACGAGGTTAATCCATATCATCATAATTATTTTAACTGTTAGATCTATAATTTATGGCTAGGATTTACCTAAGTATTACGTAACATTACGATGGACATGTGTCTAACACGTACACATGTTGAGCCCAAGCAAATATTTATAATCACATGTCAAAAAAAATTGTAATCAGCCGGACACCAATATTTGGTGGTACTCTATGGCACGTACAAGGTAAAAATCCAAGAGACAATCGTCCTTGTCATTTTGAAAAAACGACAGCAATCTTTGGTGGTACTCCATGGCACATATAAGGTAGACAGACAATCGTCAATTTTTTTTTAAAATAACTAATAGTATGTCCAAATCAAAGCCGCCCATGTACAATTTGGAAAAAGAGTTAATCATGCTAACCTCAAACGTGTCAATACGTGACTCCATTTTTTTCTAATTCAAGTCAGATCTCCATCGTACAGCTCGACATGCAAGTTAACATAGTGAATCCAATCTCCAATCCAGTTATAAAAAGAAGAATCTTTAATTTTCAAATTTAATCCTTACATATAATAAAAATGGTATTAATTTAAAAAGTTGGATTTACGTATTAACATATTTGATCGGCCCTGAATGAAGATCAGGAACAACACGACACGTTCTGGAGGTGTGATGCATACGCTGATGTCACTCATGACATCAGCAAATCAATATAACAGTATGAATTTTAATGGCTCCTTAATCGTGATGATCTTTATAAATATTTCTATAGTCGGTTCGTAAATATGAAATTTCTAGAAATTTGTACAGTCTTAATTTTATAATATTGACTAATAAATTCAAAATAATTATATTAGCAAAATTAAAATTTCCTTGAATATGTAAACATCATCTATTTACAAAAGGAAGGAGCATGTGTTTCAGAGAGACTAATTAAAAAATGGCATTTGATGAATTACACAAAAGCAAATGTTCGGTAAGCAAATTATATTTATATATCTCCATGAATATCTATATTTAGAATAAACGCGTGTGAAATAGCTAGAGCTTGACATTAAACTAAATTAAAAAAATGGTGAGCACCGTTAACAAAGTTACCTCTGTAAACATTATATGGGCAAATGGGGCGTATGTGAAATTAAAACGCCTTAGATGTAGCAACACAAGCATATTGGTTAGTTTTATCAACATGCATCGATGAATAGAGCAGCAGTCAAATGTGATGCTAGATGTGGCAATGAAATAGTCAATTTTTGTGAACTTTGTCGGTGACTGTCAGGGACTTGGGCACTGAGTCAAGATCAAGATGGCATAAATGAAATAATATACATGTACCAAGACTAGGCACAACATATGCACAATATCTTGCAAAAATAATACGGAGATCGATCCAAGTGAGGTATAAATAATACTCTCTCCGTTCCTCGATATAAGTTGTATATTTTTTTGCATAAATTTTAACGAATAGGCTAAAAGGGAAATTTTTGTTGCTTTTAGACGTTCATACCTGTAGGTGATCGATGTGAGACTAGAGGAAAAATATGCAAATCTTGGCATCATGTCTCTCCTAATCATATTAACTCCTAAATTGCGTAAAAAAATCCCACATTCCCATTGTACACCTTATATTTTGAATTTTTTCACAGAAAATTATACAGTATTACCTCTATCAGATATCAAACATTATATGGGAATATGGGGTGTATGTGATAATAGAATGCCTTAGATGTAGCAACACAAGCATATTAGTAATTAGTTTATCAACATGCATCGATGAATAGAGCAGCGGTCAAATGTGATACTAGATGTGGCAATGAAATAGTCAATTTTTGTGAACTTTGTCGGTGAATGTCGGGAATTGGGCAGTGAGTGAAGATAAAGATGGCATAAAGGAAATAATATACATGTACCAAAAATAGGTATAACATATGCACAATATCATGCAAAAATAATACGGAGATTGATTCAAGTGAGGTATAAATAATACTCCCTCTGTTCCTTGATATAAGGTGTATAGTTTTCTTGCACGAACATTAACGCATAGGCTAAAAGGGCAAATTTTGTTGCTTTTAGACGTTCATACATGTTGGTGATCGACGTGAGATTAGAGGAAAAACATGGAAATCTTGGCCTCATGTCTCTCCTAATCAGATTGACTCCTAAATTGCGTAAAAAAAACCACAATCCCATTGTACATCTTATATTTTGAAAAGTTTCCCAGAAAGCTATACACCTTATAAGGAACTGAGGGATTAGATGTTAGTTTTGCTTAAGAAGTCAATACAAAATGACATATGTGGAATAAAAATAGAATAAGAATCCACGATGATGAATGTAAACATGGAGAATATATTGGCCTTCTTTGTGACCTATGGTTGCAATGCAATGGTATGCAACCTCAAAAATAGTCTAAAATGGTCTAGCTAATCATAAAGAATATGAAGTCATGACCCTTCAAGATTCAAAAAGGAACACCCCGTATTATATCCAACAAACATGTGGGTGGACCTAGAGATAATTGGTTCAAGTTGGAGAGTACTTCATGATGAACATTTTCAAAGTATTATTACTAAGAAGATATACATCAATATCGTTAGAGAGGACACTAGAGAAAGGAAATCCATGGGGTCACACATCAATCCCATACCTCGACGTTATAGATCTTCTTTGTCCACCATCTATCATAACAAAAACTTAATAGAATATTAACTAGCAAAGCATGATTATGTTCTAACAGAACCTATAATTTTGATAAAGTTGATGGTTGGACATGCTTAGGAAAGAAAATTAACACACCAATATATAGCAAATTGAATAGACATTCAAATGCATGCAATAACTTGAACACATTTGGTAACATCTTATTTTTGACATATAAATCTCACTTATTGTTGTATGATTTTTGTCTTTAGAAATAAGGACATGCAAGTAAGCAAACTTCCATGCTGGAAGAAGTGTAACAATTGTGAATAAGAACTTTGAGGTACCTCATAAAAACATTGAACTGTAGATATCATCTACTTCCATGAAGCAAACAAAGCCTGTAAGAACATGAAGCCACACAAACCGGAATCGTCTTGAAAGACTCCAACAAAGGCACAACCTCCACAAGTGTAACACCAAACCATGGGACCTTTGAAAGCTAACCCACAAATGTAGGTACGAAGAAATATTAAATACAAATAAGGCAACTGCAACAACATTTTTCAGAATTTGCTAGAAAGTTAAGAAAAAAATGATCTGCCACCATTCTTAGTGATGCTCCTTGCCTCGCTGTTCTCTAGAGGACCCGTGCAAGAAAAATGATTTTTTTTCATGCCATGGACTTAAGATTTATTCCCTATATTTCAAGCTGACATAAATGTCCGAGTAGTTTAATAAATTTAGGTCAACCAAAAAGGTGTTTACGTATATTGCAAAGAAAGATACTAGGTAACAAAAATTTCACGAAGAAAGGGATGTGATAAACGATACCAACAAGATGAATAAATACATAGAGATGCAATAAAGTACCATAAGTATGCTAAATTTCTCAAAAAATAGAAGTATGCTAAAAGGTATCCCCATTCGATTTTGATTAACATGACACACTCATCTGTAGGCTTCCAATCCATAATCCGGCAAGCAACATGTTCATGAGAAAAGGTACATAGTCTAATTATTGGAGGGCAAACAAAGAACTAACCATACACAAATACGCGGGTTACATTGCTAGTTTGTTTTAAAGCAGCAAGCTCAAAATTCTTCCACACTGTGAGTGAAGTGGAGAAGTCAAGACAAAGAAACACCATTGACGAACGGGCATGCCGGATAAAGTCACCTAGTTTGGGAATTCCGCAACCATGCATCCATCCATACTCCATAGGGTCCAAATTAAGTACGGGCTTTTCTTTGCTTGGAGTAAAGTTCACAACTGATATATAGAAGAGTATTGTCTAAAGCATGTACATGCTGCAGGCCTAATTTGTTGACCCCGGTCAGACTAGCTAGATAGGATCAGCCGCGCCGCTATTCACACATAGGTTTAAGACTAATTGGATATTTATGATAAACAAATTGTGGAGCTGTTACTTCATTGGTTTGTAAGGTTGCCGCAAAGTCGTGCTCTAATTAAGCTCCATTGTGCCAACCTCACCCACATGTTGATTGATAGCTAGTAGCTTTTCAAATCCTGTCCCCAATTGGACTGCTAAATTGTAAGTTCTCGGATCTCCTTTTTTTCAATCCGGAATACCGATTAGCAGCAACTACTAGAGCCAGTATTGCTTCTATAGTGTGCATTGTACACACATGTGTTTTGACCTTCGATTTGTGCTGAATATGCACTATGGCACTTACTAGTTTGCATTTGTAGAGAAACACATGTACTAAACTTATTTAATAAGGTGTTGAATAGAAGCAGTTGTTCGAGAATTGATGACCCATTAGGCAAATCAGATCATAGTATAGCATACTCCAAAATTAAATACCAACGTAAAAACACTACATTTTCCCTAACCGCCCTTTGTTTTTCAGTTAACCAAGACATGGTTCTGAACTCCTTTTCACTGATTTTACAAAATGCCAATACCGAACGAACACATTTACGAAAGCTGGACTGCCTGCAGGTTTAACATCATCTAACATAGTGCCAAGCCCAACATAAAATGTTCAATAAAAGTCAATCTCCGAAATAAACAAAAGTCAATATAAAAAAAACATATGCCAAATGAAATGAAAACTCGAATTGTACATATAAAGAAATTCATGCACTATAGGACCTTCTCTTAAGTTAAGCTATGAGAAAAATAAATATTTTAAAGTTACCGTCATTTAAAAAAGAGAAACACTATCATATTGTTTCTTCTTTCATCAATGAGTGATATTTATTAAATAATTGAACATGTATTAGAATAATTGCGGAGAAACACACAAATATAAATCATGCCTCCTTGACGAATCAATTTATAATGTAATCCACACCCTACAAACATTCAGATTCCTAGTAACGGGATACTTTTGTCGCCTAAGATCAAAATTTGACGAGGGATCGAAGGCAACCCGGAAAAGATCAAGGCCATCATCAGCATGCAGCCTCCGAAGACGCTTCGACATGTCCAGCAGTTGACAGGTCGACTCGCAGCGCTCAGCCGCTTCATTAGCAAGCTTGGCGAAAAAGCGCTCCCTTTTTATCGGCTGCTCCGGAAAACAGACAACTTCACGTGGACCGAAGAAGCACAAGCCGCGTTCGAAGATCTCAAGCGGCGTCTATCGACTTCCCCGGTTCTCGTCACACCGCGAGAAAAAGAGCCCATGTTGTTATACATTGCGGCTACTAATCAAGTTGTCAGTTCAGTGCTTGTGGTCGAACGCGCAGAAGATGGCAAGGAGCACGGTGTCCAGAGACCCGTGTACTACCTGAGCGAAGTTTTATCGCCGACCAAGCAAAGATACCCCCATTACCAGAAGTTGGCATACGCCATATACATGACGGGGAAGAAACTGCCACACTATTTCGAGTGCCACCCAATCACAGTAGTGGCCTCGAATCCAGTCTCCAGCATCCTCAACAACCCAGACGCCACAGGGCGTGTGTCGCTATGGGGAGTCACGCTAGGACCCTGGGAAATTACGTACCAGCGTCAGTCCGCGATCAAGTCACAGGTCCTACCGGATTTCATAGCCGAATGGACAGAAGCCCAGATGCCCGAACTCCCAGACCTGTCGACCAGCTGGACCATCTTCGTCGACGGGTCCAAGCGGATTTCGGGGGCAGGAGCAGGAGTGATCCTGGTATCACCACAAGGAGACAGGATGCGCTACGTCCTCCGCATGCGCTTCCCGAACCCCTCCAACAACGAGGCAGAATACGAAGCCGTCCTTCACGGTATGCGCATGGCGAAGGCCTGCGGGGCAACCCGCATCAAGATTCATGGAGACTCGAACCTTATCGCTCAGCAAGTCATGAAGGAGTGCGACGCAACTTGCGCGAACATGATCGCATATCGCGCCATGTACGACAAGCTCGAAGGCGAATTCGAGGGCTGCGAAGTAACGCACATCGGCAGAGAAAGTAACGAGGAGGCAGACAACCTGGCCAACGTCGGCTCAAGGTGCCTCCCAATACCGCCCGGAGTCTTCTTCGAAGAGATATTCGAGCGCTCCGTCAAGATCAAGCCAGTAATCGACCCGGCGTTAGCAACACGTCCGGAAGCTCGGACGGTCAATACCGCCCCAGCGGCAGGAGCAGCAGACCTCCCGAAGGATGCAGCCGCGGTCATGCTCGTCGAAGCAGTATGGACAAGACCGTACCTGGCATACCTGACGAGGGGCGAACTCCCGGAAGACCCCATCCATCGCCGACAAGTCATGCGGCGCTCTAAGGCCTTCACGATAATCAACGGGGAACTCTACAAACGCAGCACCACAGGAGTGCTCCAGCGGTGCATAGCACAGGAAGATGGGATTGCTCTCCTTCGAGAAATCCACGAAGGTACCTGCGGACACCACGCCTGCAGTCGAACCCTCGTGGCCAAGGCCTTTCGGTCTGGATTCTACTGGCTATCCGCCCTCTACGACGCCAGGAACATAGTCCAACATTGCGAAGCTTGCCAGTTCTTTGCCACCAAGCCGCACGCACCGGCATCGGAACTGCACACCATCCCTGTCGCATGGCCCTTCGCGCAATGGGGGCTCGACCAAGTGGGGCCTCTCCCCAAATCATCTTGAGGAGGGCATACGTACTTGCTCGTCGCCGTGGATAAGTTCTCCAAGTGGATCGAAGCTGTTCTGGTCACCAATCAAGAGGCAATCACGGCGGTCAAGTTTTTCGAGTCCATTGTCTATCGGTACGGCGTCCCGAACAGCATCATCACCGACAACGGCACCAACTTCACTTCGGGCGAATTCCAAACCTTCGCCAAAGACCTCGGCATCAAGCTCAAGTACGCTTCGGTATCACACCCCAAGTCCAATGGACAGGTCGAAAAGGCCAATGGACTCGTCTGCGGAGGCCTGAAGAAGAGACTGCTTCGACCCCTCAAGCGTGCAGCAGGCGCCTGGGTCGAGGAACTGCCATCGGTGCTATGGAGCCTGCGAACAACGCCCAACTCCTCGACAGGCTACACACCTTTCTTCTTGCTCTTCGGAGCAGAAGCCGTGCTACCCACGGACGTACGCTACAGCGCGCCCCGCGTCACCGCCCACGTCGAGGAAGATGCGGACAAGGCGTTAGCAGACGCCCAGGACCTGCTGGACGAAGCTCGAGACGTCGCCCTCGTTCGATCGGCGGTCTACCAGCAAAGCCTCCGCAACTACCACAGCAGACGGGTACGCGGACGCTCTTTCGAACCGGGCGACCTTGTGCTCCGACTCAAGCAAATAAGCACGTCGAAGCTGGAACCACCATGGGAAGGCCCGTACCTTGTCCACGAGGTCATCCCAGGAGGGGCATATCGTCTACGCAACCCAAAGACGGGGAAAGACGTCGACAACCCGTGGAACGCCGCGCAGCTGCGCCGCTTCTACCCTTAGCTAGCAAAGCTGTCTCCTCTACCCCCTCTACTATGTAATCAGGCGTCGGCAGCAGTCCGCGCCCACCATTGTGCCTTCGGCACCAAGCAATAAAATTCAACTTCATCGTTCTATACCTGTGCACGCTCGGGGGCTTCGACCCACGCTCGGGGGCTTCGACCCACGCTCGGGGGCTCAGCCTTTCGACCCACGCTCGGGGGCTCAGCCTTTCGACCCACGCTCGGGGGCTTCGACCCACGCTCGGGGGCTCAGCCTTTCGACCCACGCTCGGGGGCTCAGCCTTTCGACCCACGCTCGGGGGCTTCGACCCACGCTCGGGGGCTTCGACCCACGCTCGGGAGCCTCGACCCACGCTCGGGGGCTCAGCTTTTCGACCCACGCTCGGGGGCTCAGCCTTTCGACCCACGCTCGGGGGCTCAGCCTTTCGACCCACGCTCGGGGGCTTCGACCCACGCTCGGGGGCTCAGCTTTTCGACCCACGCTCGGGGGCTTCGACCCACGCTCGGGGGCTCAGCCTTTCGACCCACACTCGGGGACTTCGCCTACACTCTGGGGCCGCGCTCAATCAGCTCATGTTTGGGGGACGTGTTCTCTCGACCTACGCTGGAGAACTTTCGCCCTCCTAATAGATGCTCGAGATCTCTGCCTTTTCAACACAGTCGAATATAAACACAGGTATACAATACATGTACAGAGTGAAGATACAGACACAACAACAAAGCTAGTTCATGGTGCCGCAGCATCTTGACTCGCCCTCTGACGATCGCTTTCGACGATAATTTGTCGAGCGATACAGTCGCCGGTACTTCTACAAGCAGCATAATGTCGTTCCATGTCGTAGCGACCGCTGGGCGACGGCGGAGGCGTCTTCAGAAGCTCTAGGTCGACTTCAGGGTAGTGCGCATGCACGAAAGCAAGTGCGACCACAGCCCCACTGCGCAGATGCGCCCGGACAAAGGAATGTATAGCATTGCCGTTCTCGAATCGATCGAGCAGCGCCGGCAAACCTTCGGGCTGATCATTTAGAGGAAACATCGCCTGGTGCACCAGCGCAAGGCGCCTCGGCTCGTCTCAGCCAACGCACCAGCTTGAGCAATCCTATCCTGAAGGAGTGTCAGCTTCATCGCCTTCGATCGATCAGCCCAGAAGTTATCAGCAACGGAGTTGGCATGATTCTGGGCAGCAATAATATGCACATTTACGCGCCGGGCCTCGGCTGCACTGTCAAGACATGCATCTGTGCAAAAGGATCGAAGATCAAAGCCTGCACATCCAAGCCAACACACAGCGAAAAGAAGTTCAGAGACTCACACTTCAGAGATTTTCCAAGACTTTCGATCTCGTCGAGAAGAAATTTCTCACAGTCTGCAGCATACGACGCTTTCGAAAGAGCGACATCGACCTTAGCAGTAACAAGCTTCAGTTGGCGCTGCGTACTTTGGAGCTGATCGCGCAACGATCGAATTAGGGACAACTCGCTCGAGGAGGGCGCCCTTCGCTCAATGGCACCAGAAGTACTGCCAACCGTTTCGTACGAAACAGGCCAAGCACCAGAGGTCAGCGAAGGATCCTGCATGAGGAGTCGAGCATCACACACAAGAAACGGCAACCGAAATGGCATGAAGATTAATATAACAGCAGAACAAGTTTTACAGCAGAAAGAGTTCTAATCGGGGTCACAGCCCTCGATGTGGACTAGCAAAACTAATTACAAGTAGGCACCAGAAGTGCTGCTCGCACTACGCCGAACTACCGGCCTTGCTAGATGGTGCGGCGGACGCGCCACGCTTCCGAGCCCTCGCTGCCGTGCGCTTCTCGTTCCTATCGGCCAGAAAGCCGGTCATTCGAGCAGCCAGTTCACGAGCGCGAGCGACATAAGTCTTGGCGGATTTGTCACGTCCGTCCTTATCTTTCGGGTATGTGCTCATGACCTTGTCGGCGTCGAACTCCACGCCATGCATCATCATCATGGAGAAGACAGATTCGGTGCCGATAGTTACCTGACGGCGTACTGCGGCAAATAACGGGTCTTCACCGCCCGCCTTCACCGCTACAGCGTCAAGAATCCCCGCCATTGTGTCGCTGGTCGAATCGGGTACAGACGTATCCCGAACGCGAACCAGTGTCGACCGCACCCGCGCTAAGAGGTTGACAACCTCTCGACTCAGGCGTTCGGCAAAGCCGATACTGGATTCGATTCCAGCAGGCCCTTTCATCGCTCCGGCGTCTAATTCGGCAGCAGCTACACAAACAAGCAGACAGCCATGTCACAACACGACTTTTCGGCACGAACATTACTCCGGACAGAGCTTGAAGAACTTACCACGCAAGGCATCAAGTGAAGTTTGTAGGCGCTGGGTCAGCTCCCCTTCGCGGGCTTCGGCGTCCAGACGACTTTTATTCGTGCGCTCCTTAGCTTCGGACGATTCACCCTTCAGACGGGCGATTTCGTCGTTCAGCTCGACGACCCTAGCCTTCAAACCCGAATTCTCGGTGGCAAGGTCGTCCAGCTGAGACTTCAGGGAAGTCTTATCAGTAGCAGCCTGGGCCCCAATCCCTAATCAATAAAAGAAGATGTTCAACAACAAAAGCATCATGTCATACGCAAAGGCGAACTGTACAAGGAAGGTGGCATTACTCACTTCGAGTTTCGTCGAGCTTCTCAGTCAGCCTTCGATTCTCTTCCTCTAAGGCGAAGAAGCTTCTACAAACCTTCGACAGGTCCCTAACAACGGGCTAAAGAAGACCGGGCGAAAAATTAACCTTCGAATCATGGTTCGGAGGGCAAGCCCAAGTGTAAACACTTCGACTCACCCTCGGGGGCTACTAATGGTGAAATACGCGAAGCACAAGTTGAAAGTCTTCGGACTTACATGGTTGCTGGGACCGGAAGGCCCGTCGGATGAGGAGACAAGCACGAATTCTTGTTCCGTCGCCTTCTTTTTGGAAGAAGTCGAAGGCTTCGTTAAAGCGACTTCGGGGGCGGTGACGTCGACGGCCTTGTCCTGCGAATCTGCCGTTTGTTCGAGGGCGTGGTCATGGGGTCGAACCTGGTATTGATCCCCAGGACCGGTCGACGTTTCCTCGGAGGAAGATCTGAAGCAAGCATCAATGAGAGAGTCAGACAATTAATTTGAAGTATGACCAGAGAATGTACAAGTTCGACAAGTAACACTTACGAAGCGTCAATCCCGAACTTCGGGAAAACCTTCTTGTCTGTTCGAGGGGGAGCGCGGTGGCTCAAAGGTGAAGCTGGGATAGCACTGTTGTCGTCATCCCCTGAAGTAAAGTGAGTGTCGTCGAGGTCTTCCGAATCTTCGACAACGTCAGCGACTCGTTGTCTCTTCGGAGCCCTCGGCGGCGATGGAGCGGCGGAGGCCGACCCTTCAGGCACCTCGGCAAAATCACGCCCCGGATATTCGCCCATCTCGGGCTGGGGCGGATAGCATCGGGCTACGTCAATCACCTGCGCAGAGAAAAGGATTGCATTCGACACTGGACGATCCGGCTAAGAAATGAAGAAGGCATTCGAATAAAAGCATAATCATACCTCGGTGCGGGGAAAGGCTTTGCTAAAGGCTACAGCGCCGAAGATCTTCGGCACGGGATCCTTCTTCTTGATGTTCATGACGGTGCGTACGCACTCGTCGATTTCGGCTTCGTGCAGCTCGTCTTGGGAAATACGGGTCGAATCCCGGCGATCGCTGTAGTCCCACATGCAGTGGGCTCGGGCAGCGAGCGGCTGGATTCGACGCTCGATGAAGGTTCGGATGAGCTGGATCCCCAAAAGCTCCTTCTTCGGGGTAGCTCGGAGCTGCTGGATCTTCTCCATCAGCGGTTCCGTAATCTTCAGCTCCTCGTCCGAAAGATCGTGTCTCCAGGATACGCGTGGTCGAAGAATGATTGTAGAATGGAACTCCTCGAGCCCGAAGTTTTCGCCGTCGGAGGACTTGTCCTTGGCATAATACCACTTCGTTCTCCACCCGGGATTATTTTTGGGTGCTTGAAGATTGAAGTAGTCGACGTCTGGGCGCACTTGAACGCCAAAGCCGCTGGTTTGATACGGCAGAGGGTGCCGAATAGCAAAGATTCGGCGCCACAACGCCCAGTGGGGTTCGATCCCCAGGAAGCACTCACAGAGCGTGATGAAGCACGCAATGTGAAGGATGGAGTTGGGATTCAGGTCGTGGAGCTGAATCCCATAAGCAAAGAGAAGGCCACGGAGAAAAGGATGCGGGGGAAAAGACAAACTCCGCAGCAAAAAGGCGATGAAGATTACCCGGAAGCCGAGGGGTGGCCGGGGACCGATCTCCGGACCGGCGGCGAGCGATTCCGCCGGCGTGTTCTTCAGCAGACCCATCTTCTCGGCTTGGGTCAGCTCCTTGTTCCCGACCTTGGATTGGACCCAGCGGCCAACGCCGGAGCCTTCGGCATCGGCCGTCTTGGCCTTCTTGGCGGCGGCAGTGGCGCCGGTGGCTGTGGAGCCCCTCTTGCCCATGGTCAGGGCGCAGCAAAGGTCGCGGAAATGGAGGGAGTGGAGCTACAGGGGCGCTGCGCGAGGAAGGAGACGATGGCGGTGGAGTGAGATAGACTGTTACCCTGCCACCGTTATTTATTCCAGCTCTAGAGATCTACGTCAGATCTCAACCGTCCACGACGAAGTGGAAACGGCCGGGTTAATCCAACCGTCCACGTGTCAGCACGCGAGCGCCGCGGCGTCCACTACGCACGGTAATCAAGGAAACCGTGCCGGTTATTTCTCACCCACGCGCGGGACGTGCGGTCAAACTCTGTCAACGGCCGCGATGCGCGGCTTGAGGGCCCACCACACGTCTTGTCCTGGCAGGCTCAGGCCCGTCCTGCAGAAGATGAGGTGACGACTCGACGCAGTGTGTCGTCAGCGATGACGCGTTCCCTTGGGTAGGATGCTGTCTTTTCGACTCAAAGGGCAAAGACTGGTGAAGGTTTTTTCGAATTTCGAAGGTATGTGCCTCTTGCACTTGAACGGCATTTCGACTGGGTTGTCTTTCGAGGCTTTTTGTGCACCTCTCTTTTGCGTCATTCGAATCCGTACCGAGTTTTTCTCGACGATTCTGTCCTTTTGCTCTTCGAGTCAATTCTTTCGGGTCGGCAGCGCCTTTGAGATATTCGAAGCAGGACTTCGGTCCCTCGAAGTTATCTCTTTCGGCCAGCAGCGCCTTTGAGATATTCGAAGCAGGATTTCGGTCCCTCGAGCTATCTCTTTCGGGCCAGCAGCGCCTTCGATGTATTCGAGACAGGATTTCGGTCCCTCGAGCTATCTCTTTCGGGCCAGCAGCGCCTTCGATGTATTCGAGACAGGATTTCGGTCCCTCGAGCTATCTCTTTCGGGCCAGCAGCGCCTTCGAGGCATTCGAAGCAGGACTTCGGTCCCTCGAGTTATCTCTTTCGGGCTAGCAGCGCCTTCGAGACATCTGAGGCAGGTCTTCGATCTTTTGAGCTGTTTCTTTCGACCCAATAATACCTTCAGAGATCCGGGTTCGAGCTTCGGACCTTTGAATCATCTTGTTTTAACCCGTCTTTCGAGCTATCAACGCTCCTCAATCAACATACCCGAATTTCGGTGGCAATATACCAGTTCGGATGCCGTATGTCAAATACGAAGGTAAGTCCACGATTTGCAACATCGAATGGCCCGGTATTCGTATCAAACGCGCTCTGCCGGAAATTTTCCATACCTACGGTATGAAGCTTGCACCGATGGACGCATCGGGTGCCTCACAAATGAACTGGGCTTCGACCTGGTAAGTCCAACGCGGCTCAGGTCGGGGTAGCGCCAGCCCACGCGGGTTCGAGTCGGGGGACTCGAATCTGAGTAAGCTAACCGAATGTCTTTGCAGCAATGCAATTAACTGAGACCCGGCGTGAGTCTCAGGCCAGTTATGCGCATCCCTCTGCAAACCCAACTTAGCACTTTCGAGGCTCTACATGAGAGCGGCTCGAAACTCACGTATTAAAACGAGCATACTATTCGAATAACCCCTGTACATTTGCAGCTTTACAGGCCAAGTGCTCATGTCGGGTGCGGCTGGGAAGAATTTCGGGAGGAGTCCCTGCCATAGTCTTCGGCTATCCCAGGCACTCGGGGGCTACTGACGAAGGAATGACAGATGGGCCCCTGACATTCGCCTACCTGGTTTTCGGTCCAGGTAGGGGGTGTTATGAAAGGCTTTCGAGGCCTATCAAGGCAGTGACCCGATGCGGTCCAGAAGCAATGCTTGGCGCGCAAGCAAGATTTCGAGGAGTCCAAGTTAGACTAGGCCTCGGTTGATCCGATCTGTACTTGGCTTGGGAGATACTCCTGAGACCCAGCCTTGACTTATAAAAGGCTGGGAGGGAAGTCTCGAAGCCCTAGATTCACTTCCACCCACCTCACGCCGGAGCGCTCGACACCTTCGAGTTCTCTACCTTCGGCTAGATCCAATCTACGCCACCATTGTAACACCATCAACGCCCATCACCACATCAATACAAAGTCAGACAAGCAGGACGTAGGCCTTTTACCTTTTGAGGGGGCTGAACCTGGGTAAATCCTCGTGTCCCACTGCTTTCGTCTGATCGCCGTCGAGTTCGCCAGGTTCCCTATTCGCTTCCTAGATCGAAAGCCCTTCGACATGGGCATTGCCGGGGATAAACCTCGTCAGTCACTGAAAACGTGCTCGTGACAAATTTGGGCCGTCACTAGCCCCGTCATGGAAGCCCCATCATAAGAAAAATTGGGATGAATTTTTGCACTTTTTCATCATTGCCAAACCGATACTTGGTGATGTTCCTAAATCTATCATCAAAAATGGATTATTGATGACGGGAGTTTTTCACTATAAAACCCAAAATTTATCATAATCCAAGCTTAGGATCAGCACCCCTTATCAAAAAATGCAAAAGTAAAAATAAAACTAGACAATGAATGGCACATATAAAAGAAATCCTTGCACTATAGGACCTTCTCCTAAATTAGCCTTGACAGAAGTAAATACTTGAAGTTAACCCTGAAATTGTTAGAAAGAGAGAAACGCCAACATACTGTTTCTTCTTTCACAAATTGTTGATATTTCTTGAGTAATTTTTTGACAAAGGGAATATATTAAGGAAAATGAGATGGTATCCCTAGGTGTATACCTATTTATTATGTACCAAAAACATATCAAATGAAACACTATCATGGTACTCTCACGTTCAATATATCAATAGATGAGTCATTTATACCTATTTATTATTTTTTATATACCTCATTAGTAAATACTCCAAAGTGAGTTTATAAAAAATTCATTTGAGTCTATATACCTTACATTATTTGCATATATAAACTGGTACATTAAAAAAACTAAGGGTTCCGATAACTTTTTTGTACTACTTGTATTGGGGTATATTAGAATAATTAATGAGGCATATTGAGAATGACAAAGAGGCATAATACTCTCGTATATGAGGTATATTGATCATGGGAGTACATACACCTAGGAGTATATAATAGGACCTCTCTACAACAAGTTATGTTCGGAGCAAGTCCAGACATTAAGGATGCACACAACCGAAAACACAAATGAAGGAGAAAAAGAAAGAAAGACCATGTTGAAGATATCATAGACTCATGCCAGCAAGAGCACCACCAGTGGTAATGAATCTAAACTCCAAAAAAGGTAATAGTGCTCAAACACCATTATCATCCAGTCTAACTAGAATGGTTAGATCTAGGGTTTTCACCCTGCAGAAGTTCCAATCTTCAATAAGGACATCACCAGAAAAAAGCTATTGCCATATACAACCACTGAAGGTCATACTAGGGTTTTCACCATGGAAACTGAAATCGTCAAAACTAGAATCTAACCGTTAATATAATAACTAAGGAGAAACATAGAATTCCACTCCATGTGGCTTTATCTAGTCAAAATATTGTTTGGCTTTTATGAATACCTCACTTTGGCTCAACCCATGGTCAAATGAATCAATTAAAAAGCAAGTTCCCACATCTTCGTTCATTTGCCTTGTAGCAAGATATAATAAGGAAGCAATTGATATCTGTTGTAATGAGAAGATTTATGACATTTCACCTTCCTTTGTCCATGATTGCATCACAAACGTGTAATGATCTAATGCCCATGATCGATATAGAATAGATCTAGCATCGTGGAAAAGGATACTTGGTGGCTAGATGGATCTAACAAAGCTTTTCATGTAAGAGGGTTTATAATGTTTTATCCCTTGCTGAACTGAGATGGATTTGGAAGTCTTTTGTGCTGCCAAAACATAAATTTTCTTCTGGATCCTCTTCAAGATAGATTGAATAGCAGAGATCTACTTGCTAGAAAGAGTTCTCATGTTGAATCACATAATTGTGTTTGTGCATAGAAGGGGTGAATGTGTATTTCATGCATCTCTTCTTCACCTATGATTTTAGTCATAATTTCTGGTGGAAACTAAACATGGAATGGAATGCTGAAGATATATGCTAATGGAGTATATGGAATCAGTCATTGTTAGGCCAAGATAAAATGCTATTTGATTTGCGTTTAAAGAATCACTCATTGTTAGATGCTGGAGTATATGGAATCACAAGAATTAATTCATTTTTGATGGTCAGCAGGTGAACCAAAATGAATGTTTCAGATTCTTCAAGGAATCTTTTAAGCTAGTTATGCATAGATCTAAACGTAGCCTCAAGGAAGGCATGTCCCAATGGGTAGACACTTTGTAATTTTCCATGTTTGAACCCTCTATTGTATGTATATATCTTTGTATAAAATATAAAAATGCTGCAGCAGGGTCTTCCCTACTGTCTTTTGCGTCAAAATAAAAGTTAACGAGATAATCTGAGATAACATGACTAAACTCCATCAAAGAATAACGTGCAAATTTGAATGTTTGAAAGTGAATATTTGAACTGGTAAGAAATAAAAACATTCTTTTTTTTTTTGAGAAATAGGTGCTGCGATATATTAAACCAAAACATCCATGTCAAGAGAGTTTACAACACACGCTGGAGGAACACCCAGCCAGTTCATGTCTAATTTATTCTCGCAGCCATTTTTTGCTAAAACATGTGCGGCACCGTTCATTCTAGTAAATCAAAACTATCTACCTAAGAATTTTGGGAAAGTATTCAGGTGAAACACTAAAGTCAAGGAGAGCAGAAGAATATAATGGCATGCCCGACCAAGTTCCCTATAAATACCACGTAGCATGTAGCTATCCAAGCACACCACCACAAGCTACATAGAGTGTGAAGTTAGTTATCTGTACTTTGGCTACTTGCCTTGCTCTATCTATTAGCAATGGCAACGTGCAAGTGCAAGCATACCTTCGGTTCCTGCGGGATCATGGCCTTGCTCTTCTTATCGGCGGCTGTAGTTTCCGCTCAGCTTTCCACTGATTTCTACGACGAAACCTGCCCCGACGCTCTCGACATCATCGAGGACGCCGTGCGAGCCGCCGTCTCCAAAGAATCCCGCATGGGGGCATCGCTGCTCCGCCTCCATTTCCACGACTGCTTTGTCAATGCAAGTACCGTATGCTCATCACCGTCACAACTGAACTTTTCGAGGACTAGCCATTGACGTACACCGAACTTTTTACAGGGCTGTGACGGGTCAGTGCTGCTCGACGGCGCCACCGGGGAGAAGAACGCGGTGCCCAACAAGAACTCCCTTCGCGGCTTCGAGGTAGTCGACGACATCAAGGCGCAGCTCGAGGACTCCTGCGCCAAGGTCGTGTCCTGCGCCGACATCCTCGCCGTCGCCGCCCGCGACTCCGTCGTCGCCGTAAGCACGAAACTGATATTGCTCATTTGCTCTTGCTATGAACGCATATGCACGCACGCAGCAGCTTGATGCCTCGATCATCAGTAATCGGAACTCTACTATTTGTTCAACTGCAGCTGGGCGGGCCAACGTGGGACGTGGAGCTCGGCAGGAGGGACGGCTCGACGTCGAGCCAGGACACCGCGAACAGCGACCTCCCGGCGCCGACCTCCGACCTGGGCGCCCTGATCAAGGCCTTCTCCGACAAGGGCCTCACCGCCAAGGACATGGTGGCGCTCTCGGGCGCGCACACCGTCGGGCAGGCCCGCTGCGTCAACTTCCGCGGACGCCTCTACAGCGAGAACGCCACCCTCGACTCCACGCTCGCCACCTCGCTCAAGTCCAAATGCCCGTCGACGGACGGCAGCGGCGACGACACCACCTCGCCGCTCGACCCCTCCACGTCCTACGTCTTCGACAACTTCTACTACAAGAACCTGCTGCGCAACAAGGGGCTGCTGCACTCCGACCAGCAGCTGTTCAGTGGCGGCTCCGCCGACGCGCAGACCACCGGGTACGCCTCCCGCATGGGCGCTGGCTTCTTCGACGACTTCCGTGCCGCCATGGTGAAGATGGGCGGCATCGGCGTCGTCACTGGAACCAGCGGGGAGGTCAGGCTGAACTGCAGGAAGGCAAACTGAAGTAACTAATATTCTGCCATCGATCGATCAGTGTGTTGCTGTCATGCTGTGTGTGTGTGTGTTTCTCAATTTTCTCCACAGTTTCTTCTTGTGTGATGATTGATGTAGTCTGCTTCGAACGGTTGTAGCACTACTACAGGAAGATATCTGCAAGGAATAATAAGATCAAATGAACCGGCTTGAGTGATGCATGCTTATATTTGACGTTGTGTACTAAGTTTGACAAGATTTAGAAATTTATTTATGTACCGAAATTTTCCCTTTTTTTGTGTTAGACGTGGCTTGGGCTACTAAAGTGGCTCGCACGTGCGGCTAGTTATGGAATTGAATTGCGGCCGAATATGCAATTAAGCACGTGCCGCATAGATGAGTTGCAAGCACGTGCCGTCGGGGCGAAACATTACTCCCGAGGGCGACTCGGCGACTCCCACGCGATTGCATCTGACTCCCGCCGGCACCGCCGCAGATAACTCCGTCTATGTGGCCATGGAGGCGTGGTAGATCTCGGTCCTCGTCGGTGGGAGGGCTCCGCTCTCGGATTTGAGGGCTCTATTCTTCATTTTTAGGTTGTAAAGGCGGCGCTCAGGTGGTGGTGGCGACGCCTCGTGCAATAAGGTCTTCTCGGCTTTAGGTCCATCTCGACGACAATGTTGAGAGGCTTATGGGAGTGGTGTGGTCTTCGAGGATTTCCTCTGGCTATGGGGATCTTTGGATCGTCAAGGAGCTTCATCGGAAGTTCTTCCTTCTTCTTCGTCTTCGGGATGGATGTGGTCATCTTGACTCATTCGGCGACTTCCCATCTACAACCAACAACATCAGGTCGACTCAGAGAGGAGCGGCGCGCTGTCGACATGCGGTCTGGAGGTTGAAGATGAAGGGCTTCTCAAAGATCTCGTTGTAATTTTTGTTTTTCTTAGGGTACTTTGTACTGTTCGATGTTTCTTTTAATGCCAGAGTCCTATTCGCAAAAAAAAATAGAGACCAACGCGTTTGATCTCCCGTGAAAGAGTTTAGGAACATGAATACATATACATGATTGATCGACTAGCTTGGTAAAAGTCCACTTGACCCAAGTAGGAACTACAGGGCTAAGGTATCATGGAAAAAAACTCAAAATTGTAGACTCGTTATTAGAAGAGACAGCATCGATTGAAATTTCAAGGGCGCGTGGCCTAATTTGGTAATCACTGGAGGCGGGCTGGGCGTGGTGTTGCGCGTTGCAAATGGGCCACTGGCCAACTTTGACGCTTCGTGTGGTTGCTTGTGAAGCTATTTTCTGCACCCGAGAGGAAACACTGTTCCCACTGTTTGGTTGGTTGCACACAGGTTTTTCTGCAGTGTTTGTGCAACACACCTTTTGTTTGGCTGACCTCTTTCATTGGAATGCTGAGGTTACCCAGCAGTGTTGACTGAATGAGAACTGATTCAGTAACATTCAGTTTATCAAAAGATGCTGGTAATACACAACATAATTACCCTATGGGGCGATGCATCATGAGAGGTTAGTATATATACCACCTCAAACAATTTCATCATTACAGACCGGGGATTAGGTTTAATCAAGTCCTAGCTAATGAAGAAATATGTGACCACCTTCCAAAATATATATGATCTCTTCAGCAGATCATGACTGCAGTTGACACGATGATGAAGAACAAAGCAGCAGCCCTAAGCAGTATGCTTGCGAAGCCAGGTCCTAAGCTAGCTCCCCCTTTCCCATGGTTCCCGGCCATGATATTCAGCACTCAACTTTGTTGTCAGCAATGAAGTTGAGTGCCTTGATAAGCAAGTGTGGTTGGTACAGCTGGTCTTCCAGATTAACCCAGGCGCGAATATTTTCTTTATCTAAGCGTAATTGATGAATGGCATGTTCAGGAACTCAAGGTGCTTCGGGTTGTTCTACAATTCACAAGTAGCTAGTGTTAGGGCATATCCAAAAGAACGAAAGAACAACATAGAATCATCATGAGGCTATATTACTTTCAGCTGCTCATGCAGGTTGTGCTCTTCTTCAAGTAAGAACCAAGTGGCGGCTTCCCTCCATTTGAGCTTGTCTTCAGTTTTCATCATGCTAATGAGGCTCCACCTATACCTCCACTTCCTAACGTGGTTGTAGATTTATAGAGTGCTCACAGCGATTCCAGTGAAATCAAGAACATCATTGGCAACCTTCTTTATCTTGGCCTATTTAAATCCTTTCTTAAATCAGATGGCGCCACTTTTCACGAGTTCAACCAAACGGTTTAGGACGAACTCGGACATACTAGGTTGCCAAACCATTGCAGGTTTGTGGGCATACATTGATTCTTCATGTACATAGGCATTGTTATTGATTGAGGGTGATGATAGATTGGGGGCTAACAGGTTTGATCGCCTACAGTACTGACCAGCCACAACCACACAAATCAAAGGTAGAACAAGAAAGAACATAGGCTTCTTAATGTCAGAGGGGCAACACGTAGCACAGAGGTCTAAGAAGAAGGAGACCCCGACACAGAAGCAGGTAGCACAATCGACCGCATGGTCGACGGAGATCTAGGTACAACCAGTGTCGCAGTGGAAGACGAAGATTCAGGTACAACTAGCGTCACAGTGGAAGACAGAGATCCAGGCAGGGCCATCGTCTTGGAAGGGATCACCTACAATAGAGTCTTTCTGATCTACCCCTATGAACACCTCTATTCAATTGGACCTATAGGCAGGGTTTGAGGAACTCGAAAAGGGGAGAGGATTTTGTGGCGATATATAGAGCCGCCCATATATATGGTGGCAAAATTTTGAGGGCGGTGAATGAATTTGTCCTGCCATTTTTTTCGTTGTTGCGCGTGAGCTTGCATCATCTCTATTCGATGTCTCAGCGAGGATGCCACTTTGTCGATTTTTGGCAACACGAGGGTGGCTCACTGGGAACGCCTGAATCGACTGTTCCTCCCAGGCTTGGCCCGGAGATTCTTTAAGAACCGGTTGGGCCACAACACGGAGGGCTTTCGGGCAACCAATCTGCCCATTTTTCTCCCTACATGCGAGCTACCAAACGCGCCCCAAACACCTGTTCTCAGATATAGGATTCCTTTATTCCCACATGTTAAATGCCTCATGGAGTACAAATCATCTTGCCACTAAATGGTAGGTCTAGAAGACTAGAACTACAACCTGATCTGCTTAGCCATTGATAATGGCAATGATCAGTTATGCAGGCATACACTCATACAATCATCGATATTCTCCCATCAGTGTCTTCTAGGACACATTGTTGCACAACAACATCAAGTGTTGTCATCACATTTATTCTTCACGCACAATATTAACGGAGGACCAGTATACTTGTTAGTACCTTTGATCTCCTCTAGCTAGCGACTGCCTAATCTTTCAATCAATAAGAAAACACACGCAAAGGAATATTAGAAAACAATCTAGATAACTAAATTACATATGTAAGTCATATTGTTCTACGCAGTCCCGACATGGCAGAGAGGCTTGATAGTCAGAACTGGTCGCCTAGTGCTGATTAAAGCAGTGATCACAACTAGGATGATTCATCTCTTTTTGGTGGAAGAGCCACCAGCTTGGCTGCTGGAGAGGGGGTGAAGTGGCTTAGAGCCTTCTTTTGGGTTGGCAAGAAGCAGGTGTCGGGTGGACACTTCCTAGTGGCTTGGGAGAGCTGCAGACCACTGTGTTATGGAGGTTTAGGCATCAAGAATATGCACTTAAAAAGCTTAGCTCTGAGAGAATGGTGGGAGTGGTTAAGCCGTACAAATGCAAACAAAGCTTGGCAGGGTTTGCCAATGCTCAAGGATCCAAAAGTTTGAGAGGTTTTTTAGAGTATGGAAAAATTGAGGTTTGCTATTTTGGTCAGATAGATGGATAAATGGGTTTAAAGCTGAGGAGATTGCCTCGTTGATCACTTCCCTGGTACCCACCAGGAAAAGGAACATCATAATAGTCTCTACGGTAACATTGGATAAGACCAAGGTAGCTGACGTTGCGGGTACCCTAATAGTGGAGAATTGCGTCCAGTCTAATGCATCAAGCTCTCTAAGCAGATTCACGGGGTTCAGACAAACATGCATGAACTGACAAATTCATTTCGAAAGGAGTAGCTTTAGGCCAATATTCAGCAAAAGATACTGCTATGCCAACGGAGTACCACTGATAGCATGTTTGAGCCGGTCTCTAAATCCTATGCAACACCGATAGTCAAGATCTTTTGCTGGTTGGGTCTGAGGTACATGTTGTGGACCTAGGATAGGAGAAATAGGAACAAGCTATAGGACAACCCATGCAGTTACCATATGTCCAAGAAGTATGGTACAGATGCCTACAATGCATTGGGTTGCGAATCCCAACACCACAGTTCGATAGCACACTTAGAAGTTGGTGGTTAGAGTCTAGAAGAGTACTAAAGCACGAGAAGAGAAAGTATGATACAATAGTATGTTTGGTGGCCCGATCGTTATGGAAACAGTGAAATGATATGGTTTTTGGTAACATCAGGAAGCACTTCACCATGGATCAGCTAGTCATTGGAATTGAGAAAGAGTGTAGACTGTGGGAGTTAGCGAGAACAGGATGGAGCACAATTCTCATGAGAGAGTAGCCTAGGTAGCTTGCTGGAGTGAGTGTGGTGTTTTGTTCTATCCTTTCGTTCACGATTGGTTTTCAGTATCTTATAAACTCTTTTGCTCTCCTTTTATAAATATAAGGTACGCCTTTGGTGTACTCTTGAAAAAAAATCATGTTGTAAAGATCTTTCGCACAAAAATCATGTTGTAAAGATAATGGTCCATGTAAGTATATTGCTGGTGATAGATACAAGTATACTTACAGTGCATAGAGACCGTGTGGCATCCAAGGAGCACCAAAGAACAGAATCATCGCTAATTTCATCTTCATTTGGCCCCAACCCTATAGGGGATCACGTTCGATTGGTGATGGTGTTCCACTGGACTTACACGCACACAAGATATTAAAAAAATGACCAAATCCATTAATAACAAACTACAAAAATAGCATTCCTAATTTATAGAGTATAGTGTTTTGATGTACTTCAATAAAGGTCGATTATAATGCAAAATGAAAACTTGGTAAAAATGCTCTATCAGGAACGCGCGGTTGGCTCAATTCTTGCATGAGCTATTTGACAACATTTCTAGCTCGCTATGGTACATCACTGATACGTCTCAAACGTATCTATAATTTTTTATGCTCCATGCTTGTTTATACACCATTTACTTTGTGTTTTGTTACACTTCGTGGCATTTTTATGAATTTTCTGGAACTAACCTACTAACGAGACGCCACAGTGCCAGTTCCCTGTTTTCTGCTGTTTTTGTGTTTCAGAAATGCTACACAGGAAATATACTCGGAATTGGACGAAACAAAAGCCAAACCTCCTATTTTTCCAGACACGAGTCAAAGTCCGAAGATGAGACGGAGGGGGGGCCAGGGGTCGGCCACACCCTAGGGCGGCGTGGCCAAGCCCTGGCCCATGCCACCAGGGGGTGAGCCGCCCTGGTCCACCTCCTGACGCCGCCCTTCCGCCTATATATTCCCCTCGACGGGAAAAACCTAAAAACCCGATCAATTTTCTACGAAACCTACTGCAAGCCACCGCCGTCGTCGACGCGAGATCGGGAGGGTCCAGAAGCTCTTCCTGGCACCCTGCCGGAGAGGGGAATCACCACTGGAGGCCTTCTTCATCACCATGGTCGCCTCCGGAGTGATGTGTGAGTAGTCTACCTTGGACTACGGGTCCATAGCAGTAGCTAGATGGCTGTCTTCTCCACCATGTGCTTCATGTTTAGATCTTGTGAGCTGCCTATCATGATCAAGATCATCTTTATGTAATTCTACATGTTGTGTTTGTTGGGATCTGATGGATATTGATACTATGCCAAGTAGATGTGCTGAATTATTATCTCTATGTTGTTTATGATCTTGCATGCTCTCCGTTGCTAGTAGATATCTTGGCCGAGTAGATGCTAGTGACTCCAAGAGGGAGTATTTATGCTCGATAGTGGGTTCATGCCTCTAGTAATCTGGGGGAGTGACAGAAACTTCTAAGGTTGTAGATGTGCTGTTGCCACTAGGGAGAAAACAACATTCTTGTGTCCAAGAATATTTGCATTGTTTACATTATGCACTTTGCTTAATGCAGTTATCTGTTGTTCGCAACTTAATACTCAAAGGGTGCTCAGATGACACCTCGAGAGTGGATTATTAGTCATAGATGCAGTTGGATTACGGTCTATGTATTTTGTCGTAATGCCCAGAGTGAATCTCATAGTGATCCTCATGACATATGTATGCTAGCTTTATTCTATCAATTGCCCAACTATAATTTGTTTACCCAGTATGTTGTTATTTATCTTATGGAGAGACACCACTAGTGAACTGTGGACCCCGATCCATTTCCTTTACATTGCTATTACCGTTTTACTTTTACTTGCTTTATTTAAATTCTTGCAAACTATTACCTTTTACCACTCGATACGCTTAATCCTTTGTTCACAGCAAACCGGTGAGATTGACAACCTCACTGTTAGTTGGGACAAAGTACTTGGTTGTGTTGTGTGCAGGTTCCATGTTGCTGCTGGTGAAAAGCTACATGCCGACAAGCTTCTTGGCGCCATTGTCCGGAGTGTCGCAAAGCTAGTGGGCATCAACCTTTGGAAGTTTGGTTCTTTCTCCTACTGGTTCGATAAACCTTGGTTTCACAACTGAGGGAAACTTGTTGTTGTGCTCATCATAACCTTGCTCTTGGGGTTTTCCAACAAGTTTTCTGGTGTCAACTACACACCAGCGAAATAGCAATCAATCACATCCACATACACTAGCCTAGTAGCAGCAAGTGGAATGGCACAGCCAGAGCAGAAGCTCTTTTTATGGAGGAAATAATCATCAAGATGCTCAAGAATGCTAAAATCAGATCAAGCCTTAGTCCTTACTCCTGCCTAGCTATAATAGATAGAAAAGGGTATGAGTGCTAGAGATTATATATGTGTTCATAATAGTTAAAAACAAATTTCATATGCCATTCATTGAGGACCTTCTGGACGAATTACATGGAGCCACAATTCAGTAAGCTAGACATTCGATCAGGTTATCATCAAATAAGGATGAAGACTGTTGATATGCCAAAAATGGCCTTCAAGACACATATGGTCCACTATGAGTACATGTGTTGGGCTTACTAATGCACCTGCAACTTTCGAGAACCTGATGAACACAATTTGCAAACCACATTTAAGAAAATTCATTTTGGTCTTCTTTGATGATATACTGGTCTATAGTAAGAATCCTACTCAGCACCTTGAGCATTTGCAGATCACGCTTCAAATTCTATAGCAACACTCCTTCCATATTAAACTATCAAAGTGTTCCTTCGGCTCTGTGATGACACTAAGCAAGTGTGCCAATTTATTGGGACTCCAAGTGTAGAGTGTTTTAGCAAGAGAATCTTCTCCACAAGGATGGCTCGGGGTTATTATCGAACTCTCGAGGAACAGTCGAAAAATCTCTTTCCATTCTCATCAAGCAACCTGCTAAACAAGTTCCTTGTATTGTGTCCCTAACTCCACTGAGTGGTTGTCAAGCATAAGGTTTCGAAATAAGTACAACAAAATAAAATAACAAAAAAGTAAATAACAGAAAGTAAACTAAAATTAATGATGTAAAGTAAAGTTTTTTTGGGTTTTTAGTGTAGTTGCAAAAAGTAAAAGTATTTTTGGTATTTTCAGATTTAATTAAATCTAAAAATCAAAATGAGAGTAAAAGTAATGGAAAGGTGTTTCTTATGATTAAAATTGGATCGGGGTTCATGGGTTCACTTGTCTACTCTCTCATAAAGGTGTGGTGGCATTAAGCACAAGATATATGGCCGAAATATCGATGAGATTATATTATGTTTCTTGATACACATTCATATGGGCATCACTTCCTAACATAAAGATGATAATACACATCTTACTTATACTCCACTAGAAAGGAATTAACATTATGCAATCTAGTATTAATAATTAACAGAGTATAGCCTTAGGTACTTTGACATGATGGTGAATAGCAAATATGCTACGTGCATGAACATATTACAATGGATCTAAGTCCATGAATGTAAGCAAGGATTCTTAACTGTCACTAAAAGCTATAGCACATGCATTCTTTTTCTCCCTAGTGAGGTTATAAAGGAATTAGTAAACACCACATTAGATCATAAAATTGTTGTCACAATTCACTACTATTACCAAGGTACTCCATCTAATACACACCATCCCCCACACATGCTCTCACAACAAGTTTGATCGAAACAAGTAATAAAAATAGGGTAACAATATGCATTTACTCATACATCAAGAACATAATAAATATTCACATCTCATAGATCATCCAATAAAATAAGGATCCACCACATAAGAATTACATAATATGGCCATAATCATGATAGGCACCTCATGTGCATCTAAATATCATAGCACAAGAGAGAGATATATCAAGCTACTGCCACAAACCCATATTCCAGAGGTAGACTACCCCCTCATCTTCATGGTGGCGGTGTTGGTGATGTTAGAGAGGTTGGAGAAGCGACCAAGGGTGAATTCGGCATCGTTTCCTCCTCCAATCTTCGTAGGTACAACCTCTATTTTGTGGTTTCATGTTTCTCCACCGCCTCCTCGGGGGAACGCCTTAGTGGGTCTTTATATAGGACTTTTTTAGGTCAAGATGGTCAATATGGGAGGAAGATGGACAACGTCGGAGCCTCGATGGCCAAACAAGCTAGGGTGGCGCAGCCTGGCTAGGGGCCCATGCCACCTAGTCTCATTTGGGCCCTGGTGGCCCACTCGTGTGCTTCTTCATCTCATGTTGGTTCTGATGAGAAAATAATAATGCTAGAAAAATTCTCACTCCGTTTGAGTTCTGGAAGGTCCCTCAAGCATCAAAATACACAAAATAGGTGTTTCTTGTTCTGCAAAGTTATAACCCAAATAAAGGGGATCGATAGGAAATCCCCATAAATCAATGCAAAACATGATTATAACATCTAATAACATGTAAATATTTTGGAATATGCAATAATAAACTACAAAGTTCATGCATGAATTTTGCATGCATCACTCTCCTAAGGTAGAATACCTAGGCCATATCATCTCTGTTGTTGGAGTAGCTATAAAGCCACAAAATATTGACGCCATCACCCATTGGCCAACTCCCAAGACGACTCTCACCAAGCTAAGGGGTTTGTCATCCTCATGGGCTACTATAGGAGACTTGTACAAGATTATGGAAAAAATTTGCCTCTTCATGATTTAGTCAAGAAAATTCCTCACTGGACACCAGACCATACTCTTGCTTTTGACAAGCTCAAAGCAGCCATGAGCACCTGCCCTGTCTTGGCCTTACCAAACTTTTCCAAGCCTTTTGTTATGGAAACTGATGCTTGTGGAACAAGCATTGATGTTGTCCTCATGCAATGTAGCAGGCCATTAGCCTACTTCAGTAAATGTCTGGAGCGAAGAACTGTTGCTCGGTCAGTATATCAGAAGGAAGTCGTAGCTATTCTTGAGGCCCTCAAGAAATGGTGACACTATAGGTTGGGAAACCGTCTAATTATCAAAATAGATCAGCAGAGCTTGCGATTCATGGACACACAGAAGATGAACGAGGGAATTCAACATAAGCTGCTCCTCAAACAGTTGGAATTTGACTACACCATCGATACAAAAAGGCAAGGAGAACATTGTCGTAGATGCCCTCTCAAGAAGGGATTCTCACTGACATGACATCACTGTCTGTGTCCCTGAGTGGATAGAGGATGTCAAGCTTAGCTACATTCAAGATCCTGATAGTGCAAGCTACTCAGGAAAATGGCCAAAGATGTGTCCATTCCACCACAATTTTCTCTCAAAGATGGCATTATCTAGCATGGTTAAAGGATCTATGTGGGAGTAGCTACCAATCTACGACTGCAGCTTCTAGAGACATTTCTCCAATCTGCTCTACGAGGCCATTCTGGTGTCAATGGACAAAATGGTTAGCAACTGTCGAGTAGTGGTACAACACTTCCTATCATTCGTCTCTCAGAATGACGCCTTTCGAAGCTCTATATCACCATCCTCCACCAATGATTGGTGAATTCAAGATCATAGAAACAACCTGTCCTGCGACCACACTCACTATGATAGAGAGTGACAACTTGATGAAACAACTTAAGGAAAATTCGCTCGTTACCTAGAACCATATGAAGGTTTATGCTAGTCAGGCAGAACTGATCGTCACTACGATGTGGGTGATATGGTCTATTTACATATACAACCTTACATGCAAAACGCTTCTGGTATCCGTGGTTCTATGAAACTTTGCTCTAAATACTATGGCATGTACAAGATACTGGAGAGAATCGGCAAAGTAACCTACAAGCTCATGTTGCTAGACGATAAGAATGCTATTCCTCTTCCGCATGTACCCCCTTGTTAGTACAGATGGCAAGATCAAGACCGCTCCTTTTGCCACACTGGACGAGCGGACCATTCACGGGCAGAAACTCTAGTGAGACAGCTGCTAATACAGGGAAAGCCTGGGACCTGAAGATTCTACATGGGAGGATCTGAGCTTCATCCAGCGGCACTTCCCATCTTATCATCCTTGAGGACAAGAACTATCTCCAGAGGGTGGCATTGTCACTACCTGACTACCTGACGGCGCACCTATCACACTCAAGGGGCGTCTCAACGGTGGATATTGAAGCGGACGACAAGACCCAAGATCAAGGCTCAGCAAGCATAGTGAAGGGAGACAAAAGTTTGTAGGGAAATGTTACTAATTACTTGTAATTGTCAATCCTATTGAGCTGTATCTCAAACACTATTAATACCGGCATTGTCATGAATGAGAAGTAAGAAAGGAGAGCTAAACCATAGTGTAGTTAAGGTTCTTCCTCCTTCCTCAATTCGGTGAGTTTATCCCAAGGTTTTTTTTACTCAATCTCGTTTTTTTACCGGTGGTCACCGGAATAACCGGTTATCGCGAAATCTCGGAATATTGCCTATTTACCGAACAAATTTTTTCAAACAAAGCTATTCAAAAAAAAGAACTATGACTGAATGAGGGATCGGACCCGAGACCAGTCGGACAGTTACGGAGCACATAGCCACCACACGGTTCCATTTTATATGCTATAGTTACCATGCGCAGCTTATATGAGCTTGTTCTGGAGTTTAAATTCCAATGGAAGCAAAAAAATTTGAGCGGTATTAGAATTTCTCGTGGGGCAGCGAGAATTTCGGTTTCCGGCGAAATTTCAGAAATTTCGCTCGAGAAAAAAAACTCTGGTTTATCCCAAATTTATCGCAGAATTCCACCACAGGGTTTACAGATAATACTCGGAATCACTCCTCAAAGTCGTTCAGGGTGCTACAGGTGCCTGTCGACGGAGATCAAAAAGGTGGCGGCGGGGAAGAAAACCCTTGGCATGCGCGCTTATGTTGTGGCTTTTTTTGCTCGTTCACTTCGGGACACAGAAGAAATCGAGCCGAACTGGTAGGAGGGAAGTTTTAATGTTGTAATGTGATTTTTCTTTGGAAAACTATCCGATCAGGGTCCTTCTTAACTTTTCTATGCTGCATATGCTTAGTTAATTTTGTAAGAAACACGTATAGAGCAAAGCGCACGATGAGATGTTGCAATGTACCTGAGTGTTTGCCACTAGTTTATGTTTCCCCTAGATTTTTAATGTAGTACTGTATTAGTTATTTCGAAATGTAAGAACTGAGTACGTGGTTTCAGTCTCATGGTGGTCGCTGATTTCAGTTTCTGGATGGGACATTGCTGAAAGCCGTGCACGGCCTCGGCCATTGACCGTGATGACGATGTTGTTTTTCTTTTTCGAGGTGTCACCAAAAAATCCCTCCTTTCTAATGTGGCTTGATCCTGCTTCCTTGCACAATTTGCGCACCTCTCCGGTTGGGCCAAGGTTTTCTTCAGCGACTTTAGACTCACCCTTTCACCTTCTTTGAGCTTGTGGACGACGCCATTGTCACGGTGAATTTCCTGGTTTGGGCGGCTAATTAACTAGAAACCCAGGGGTGGTTGGTTAGGTAGGCGTCAAGCCACACGCAATATGCAGGTGATCTCTACTTCATGTCGTGGGTTCCATGGTGCTAGACTAGTGTCAATGTTGTGTTTTCCTGTGGTGGTTGGGCTCGTGCAAAATCTTTGCAAGGCCTGGTGCAAGTGACGATGATGCTCTTGGGCCTCGTTCCCCTCCTTTGAAGCATCTCCTTCAAGACCTCCTCAAGAATCTCAAGTCATGAAGACATCTGAGCTCTATCGGTTGTAGTGTGCATTGTTTCTTGCATGGGAGGTTTGTTGGTTTGGTCAATTTCAGCACCGCGCCCTTTCAATAGAAGTATATGCCTTCATCAACTTGATCAAACTATTCGCGTTTAGTTCTAGTTAGTGTAGCGTGTTTCTCAATTTCTTTGATGTGTCATGTTGTTTTCTATGTTTTAAAATCAAGTTGGCAACCCCAGTAGCTCGTTGTACTAGTGGCTGTTCAGGGCTTTATTAATTTAAAGCTGAGCTCTTTGAGCCTTCCATTTTTAAAAATATATGTTCTCATCAAAAAATCAGAATGGCAAAGTAGATGTTTAATTGTACCTGAATTCACTTTATTTATTTTCACATGTTTGGTTCTACATGACCCATTAGCATAGGAAATACGCATAGTATTGTACTTCAGTGTTCCTAATGATATTTGGTTACAAGTATGCCACCCAACTAGTAAGAGGTTTGCTTCAATGCGCCCCCTGCCCAAACTCAACTGAAACTTAAACACATGAAGGGCTGAGATTGCTTCATACCCCATCATAACTTAATTATGAAGGGTTATGGAGCCATCTCAGCCCTTGATGTGTTTAAGTTTTAGTTAAGTTTGGGCAAGGGGTGGAGGGGGGGGGGGGGGGGGGCACTGAAGCAAAAGCCAACTAGTAATCATAGAGTAGGACTCTGATGTGTATTCATATAGATTTGTATGCTTTACAAATGTACAAGAGAATTGTAGAAAAGAAATAAAAAAAGGTAAAGTCAAATCAGATAAAATTATCTGCCCAGGCCGAGAAGAAGTCATACTTCTTTTGGTTTGCTCTGAGTTTCAACCATCTAAGTTCATTTAAAAAAATGTTCCTGCATATGTACATGTTTGGCTGAACTCCCTGGAAATTCTTTGCATTTCTAGTCATCTAGATCGACCAAGCCCCCAGAACAACTAACTCCATGTAAAAAAGCTTGTTATCTGCTGTTTCAGCTGAGAGGTACAGTAAGGATGTATTATAATGGAGGGACAGAGATATTTCCAACAGGATTGATCAAAGGGGCGATGAAAGAACAAATGGTCGGCAACATTTTACCATGTAAGCAAAATCATCTTGGAATTTCAGATGATTGGATGAACTCTTCTTCTAAGCTGTACAGTCTAGTTCCTTCGCCACCGTTGCTGCCCTTGTATGACTGATAATTTGTATCAATATGGTACACCCTTTTAATCTGAGAGCTGATATGGACCTTTGTGTTCTGCATATCTTCAAGTGTTTTCTCGACTTGCCTCATCGTGGGCCTTTCTTCCCCTTTTAATCTTAAACATGCTTCTGCAAGTTTTCCAACCGCCTCAGCGTCGTCAGCTCCTCCCTCGTCCACAATTTGTGTGTCTACAATATCTGACAAGCGATTGTCCCTTATTAGTGATACGAAATGTGATGCTAGGCTTGTGGCTTCTGATGAATGAGAAGAAAAAACTGGTTTCACCCTTGTCAGTAGCTCCGCTAGGATGACACCCAAGCTGTAAACATCACTCTTTTCAGTGAGTCGACTACTGTAGTAGTATTCAGGATCAAGGTAACCATAGGTTCCCTGGACTGCTGTAAGTATTCCTGTATCATCTAACGCAATTGACCTTGAAGCTCCAAAATCTGATACTTTTGCTGCTAAAGTATCAGTAAGTAGTATGTTTTCACACTTGATGTCTCTATGGTATACTGAAATGGAAGCAGCGGAGTGTAGATATGCTATGGCCCTTGCAGTTTCCAGTGCAATCCTCAACCTATCCTTCCATGACAAAGGGTTCTCACTTTCGCCATGAAGATGATGTGAGAGTGTTCCATTTGATATGAACTCATAAACTAGTAGAGGAACTTCTGTCTCAAGGCAGCAGCCAAAGAGCTTCACCACGTTCCTATGGTTTGTCTGTGAAAGTATTACAACCTCATTTATAAACTGGTCGATTTCCCTTTGTACAACATTTTTAGCCTTCTTGATGGCCACAATACGCTGATCAGATAAGATTCCTTTATACACCATGCCGTGGCCACCACCACCAAGGATCCGATTCTGGTCAAATTTGTTGGTTGCTTGCTGCAGCTCTTCCAAGCTGAAAATCCTAATTCTTTCTGCTATATCTTTGTTTGAAGAGATCAACTGTTGCAGAAGCAATCCATGATTTTTCTGGAAGAACTTTTGTCTCAACTTCTTGGCTCTTTGCTGCTTGAGTTTATTGGTGATTCTTGCAATACAGAAAAGTGAAAAAAGTACGCCAGAACCAGCACTAATTACAATTACGGTAATGAAACCTGCAGGGAATGGAAGTGTGAATGGATAGCAGTATACGTTGCATTGCCCTGTTGAACTGAAAACTGAAGATTAAAATTTAGAACTACTCAAATATACCATGACAAAGGTTTTCTTGAAATATTTATCAGAGCAATCATATAGGAAGTATTTTATTCCAGTTTAGTGGTCACATGGTGTACTAGTATATAAATCACATAACATTCTGTGTTGCTTTTCTTTTATCTTCCATTTTGGATAGCTAGATGATATTGCTTTCAGTGTTAGGGTATCTCATCTAAAAACTGAAGAAAGCAATAGGAGTATTTCTGTAGCTGCTCTACTTAAGCATACATAACAGATAAGTAATGTAATTCTGTAGTCCTTATTATCACAATCATAAGTGAGCGAGCTGTATATATAATTTTGTACCTGGGAGGCTCATGATACTTTTCCTTGTTGAGCATTGGTATGTCCCTGGCGTATTGATGCAGGTTCCGTGCAGGCATGGATAAACATCTGGCTGCAGGCACTCATTGATATCTGAAATGTGAAGAAAAAATATTCTTGAATAGCATAGAGATTTTATATAAATCAAGAACACTAGTTTCCTATAGTGGGAGTACAGTTGAAGCCTCAAAACCTCGAACAAAAAAAAACTGAAATTCCAAGTAACCACCAAGTTCCCCAGTTGTAGGTAGCGCAATAACGCAGCAAAAGGTTGTACCTTGGCATCCATCAGGGATGTAAGGTAAAGGGTTGCCCTCATATCCTTGGGAACAATTGCACCGTCTTTTGTCATTATTTAGACCAACGTAATAGCCAACACTGCTTAAGCTTTGGCATCTAAAATAAGAAGACTTGGGCCCAACAAACGTGGGCAACATGTCATCGTCGCTAATCAAATCCAACCACCACTCCAACACTGCCGGTACACTCTCAACCATGGTATGCTGATATGGATTGCTGAAGTTGAGCAGCATCTCGCCTTCCATTGTGCTAAACCACACCTGATCGACAATGGACACATACACACCTGCGTATGACGAAGAATCGCCATACCCATGTGCCACCACAGTGAGTGGTGTAACCTGGATGTCATACGATGGCAGCTCCCACATGATGCCAATCCCCGAGCATGATGTGCCAGTGAAATTCTGCTGGCCGTCCACGCATGCGGCGGCGCAGGTGCTTGTGTAGGAC
Organism: Dactylis glomerata; assembly: GCA_007115705.1. NCBI lineage: Eukaryota > Viridiplantae > Streptophyta > Magnoliopsida > Poales > Poaceae > Dactylis > Dactylis glomerata. The sequence continues at coordinate 4,195,347 of QXEO01000545.1, read as the reverse complement.
GCCTCCTGAATATTGAGCCCTCCCGTGGGGAGGAGCTGTGCGACTATGTTGCATCCAATGGCCACAAACCAGTTCCGTGCGGTCGATACCGAGAAGGGCCCAGTGACCACAGGACCGGACCATGAGCAGTTGAACTCTGGAAAGCTTGATCGCAAAAAGCTGCTGCGGATCTGCACCGTGCCGTCTGTCAAGGAGATGCCAAGCACTTCCACAGCATACGTGTTCTACAGGGAAGAGGAAATTTCAAAGCAAAACTAAGGTGAATGAACTGCGTTTTATTTTTGAGATAGCTGACCAAATTCAGCACATCGTGACTGAACTTCTTAATGCGAAGTTCTTGTGTTAAAAGGGCACTTAATCCTCAAATGTTCGAGCGAGCATTTCATCGAACAGCTCGCCTTCACGGCGAAGAATCCAAAATGAAATTCGAAGGACGAGTTGATTCCGTTCCACCATGGAGCACCAACCACTTTGGAACAAGTTAGAAGAGGTGAACTCACCTACGAGCCCTCTGCCCAGCTGCGACGCCGCCCACCGGCCACCTTCCACTACCAGGTCCAGGTGTTCGCGTGCCCGCACACTTCGCCTAGTTTCTTTTCTCGGTGGAGTTTGTGACTTTTTTTTTTTACAATGGATTGGTGTTCTTGAAAGGGGTCTAGACTTTGTACTTTTGGGGCGCCTAGACTTAAAATGTGGACCTTGTAAAGAGATGGCTTATTTTTTTGCCCCGGAGTAAAGAGATGGCTTTGAATCTGGACAATCAGTAAAAAATAAAAAATAAATAAATTGCAGGCTTTGATGTACATGTTTTCCTAGATCTTAGAAAAAACGCACTTGTAAGTTTTTCACAATCCAGAAAAAACTAGACACATAGAAAGTTGAAACCTACCCAAAATAATATGATTATTTGCTAAGTTGTTTGAAAACAAGAAAAAGAGAACACTACAAAATAAGTTGCAAAACATAGGTTCATCTTTCTAAGTTTCCGGTTAAGTCTTAAATATGATGCAAGTTGGCCCAATGTTACAAGACTCCCCTCCTCGAATCGCAAACTGATCCACGCTGAGATCTTAAGAATAGTTGACCAGGTTTTTGATGTTTACTCAAATGGGTTTGGACTTGGTTGATCGCCCTCTGCCGGCACGCCAAGTGAAGCGTGCTAATCTAGTGGAATTGAGAGTCGATCGGTGCGTATGGGTAAAGTTGCACACCCCTCACCCCTGTGGGGTTAAATCTTTTTGAAAAGTCGTATCCACAGTTACAAATGACTTGGGAGCAGATTATGTGATCATAGATAACATTAACCTAATCATAAAACATGGCAACTAAAGTGTGTGCTTAGAATACTTTCTCGGGGTTGATCCTAATTGATAGGTTGAGTTGAAGTTGATTTGTGGATATGAAAGATGTAGTTGATCGGTGGATATGAAAGAGGATATAATTGTTTGGTGGATCTAAATAGTAGTTGTAGTTCTATGGATATAAGATGATGATTTGGTGGATGTCTCAATAATGATCAAAGATATTGCTCTCATATCCTTAAATGTTCTGAATAGACGAGCTTCTCCTCTTACTAGTTTCTATAAACAAAGCTTTCTTTATGCAAAAAAACTTCTTTTACACTTGAGCATGTAGCTAATAGGTTATCTAAGTCTTGTAGAGTACTCCAATAATCAATCTTGTTTCATTGATATTTTTGCAGTATGGTAAGTTTTCCTCGAAGGTGAGTTTCCTATGGATATCGACATCGAGAAGTAGCTTGGGGTTCCCAAGCGGCAGCCTAGAATCTATGGAGTGAGACGTTCGCCTTATGTTATGGCCTCTTAGGCCCTCTGTTAAGTTTGCTATGTCTGATAAATGTCAGGTCAGTGACCTCTGCTTGTAACTGGTGTGTTATCGATTCGCTCACTATAAGCTTTCAAGCTCATGGTTAGGCTATTGCCAGACAAAGGTCGGAGATTTGTCAAACCCTTATTCCGGGAGCTCATCTTTTGTTATCTTTTACTGCATTATTGTGAAACGACAAATGGCTCCCCCCCCCCCAACACCCCCCCCCCCCCCCCCCACACACACACACACACATACATACGATAAAACTACACCAATACCACGAGGAGGACATGGTTTCCCTCAAAATTGGAGCGACTATTTATTTATTAATTAATAAACATATAAAAATAGGAACTCCTAAAATGAGCATGAAAATTTATGGATCTCGGTTTTTTTTTAAAATATAAATAAAATAAATTTTGAACTGAGATTATGAATTATGAAATGTTCCACGTTGCATATCTTCTTGCCAGATTTTCAAAAACTAGATCTTGCTCTCACACATTTCATCCCTTTCTCTTTTAAGGCCTTGTTTGGAAAGTATTTGCAAAGTTTGTAGGGATTATTCCCACCAAACTTTAAAATTCCTACTTTATCCTAAAAGTATGTTTGGTTCAAGTGTATTAGGCTAGTTTAATCCTCACTTTTCTTCAAATCTTAGTGTATTTTTTGTCAATAGCCAATACTCTACCCCTACCTAGTGGGATTGAGATTGGGAAGTACTGAGGACACCCAATCCAAGGGATTATCTCACTAATCCCTACAAAACTTTAGAACAAAAAAAGCTTGAGACTAGCCACAATAAGAGTATCATAGGTAGTATCATGCATACTATGTTGGTAAAAGCTAATGTGGCGCAATAATTAATAAAGAGAGAGGTGAGAGTGGTATCATAATATGATACACAAAACTAGAAAATACAATACTCAAATAAGTGTTGGTGTCTTAGTACAAACTTTATACTAAGTTAGTATAAAATCGTTAACACTTATTTCCGATTGGAGGGAGCAACAAATACATCATATAGACACATTTACATTAAGATTCTACAAAACATTAAATATAATGTACTCCCTTTGTCCCGGTTTAAAGGGTCTACGCGTACCACTAGGTTGCTAATTTGACCTATATAATATAAATTATATAACACAAAAATTATACTATTAAAAAGATAATATCTAAAGTTTTCAAAAAAATATTTTTAATAATATATACCTTATATAACATTTGTCAAATTAACAACCTAGAAATACACGCAAGACCTATAAAGCAGGACGGAGGAAGTAACTATGATACTATTAGATGATACTAGGTATGGTATCATAAAATATTATAATATGAATAATACTAGAGTATGATACTTTGTATTGAGCCTTCTAAGACTATGCTATGCAGGGTAGAAATATAGTCCTTTTTCTTAACTTTGTGGTATTTCCCATTTTCAACAATAAATGTAACTCGCATTTGCAGGTTTTCAATGTTATAAAAACGCATAAATAAAGAGGGAAGAGATATCTACCGATTCTATTCATGAGCAATTAACCATGTACTTTGTGTAGTAAATTAACTAAGTTAAAAAGAGATAACCATGCAGAAATTCAATTCGACTCCCCAGGTGTATATGCTCCCTCTATGAAAAAAAACATATTTCAGAATGTCATAAAAAATTGACCAAAATTTTTGTATTTTACATATGCACAATCTAAGTGTGTTTGTAAAGTTTTGCGGAAAAACTATGTATTCTGTGGTCTATGTAAAAAAGATTAAAATTATTATGAGAAATGTCCTATTTTTAGCACCAATTTTTTTCTTTTTTACAGACGCCACACGACATGTTGATTTGTCATGAAACGATTTTGTGAGCATATAGCACATGAAGATCTTGGTGTGAACTTTTGTTTCAAATATTCTAGCATTTTAAAATATATTAAATATGTATTTCAAACTAAATGGAGCATATGCTCCTAGAAGCCAAAACACCAAATTTAATTTGGCTCCCAGGTCTGAAAAAAAAATCTATGTACCTTGGCATCCATCGGCGACATAGGGGTTCCCCTCGTATCCACTAGAGCAGTTGCACCGTGCTCTGCCGAAAAGATTTCCATCAACGTCTTCGACGATGATGCTGTTGACGCTAATGCATCTCTTCCACTGAGAAACACTGGTGTCAAACATGAACAAGTCCTGATCCCGGTCCATGTCCAGCGACCATTCTAACACCGTTGGGACCGCCGTCGAATCGACCAGCTTCTGCGGATCGTCGAGAAAGCTCAGCTGCAGTGCGGCCTGCTGGCCTCGGTACCACTCCTCGTCAGCGATGAACGCGGCTCCGTGTAGTACCGGGGAGTCGGCAGCAGGTCGCTGGGCGAGGTCGTTCAGCTGGATCGTGTAGGACGGGAGGCCCTGCGCAACGGGCGTCTGGCAGCAGCCGACGCCGGAGCAGGAGTCACCCGGCGGCAGCGCGGAGCGGGCCACGCACATCGCGGCGCAGATGCCAATGCGGTCGCTGGCGGCGTAGATGGTGTCGTGCGCGACGAGGTTGGCGAGGAGGTTGCACCCCATGGCGACGAAGCGGTTGTGCCTTGCCGACACCCACAGGGGTCCGTCGGGCCTCAGGCCGGCGGACCACGAGCCGTTGGCCTGCTGTAAGGCGCTCGTGTCGAGCATCTTGGTGCGGATCCGCACCGTGCCTTCCGGGAGCGAGATGCCGACCACCTCCGCGCCTCCGACGCCCACATACAGCTTCGGTGGATTGCGCGTCTCGTCGCAGGTGAGGTCGAAGCCATGGCGGAAGCAGCCTTGGCGGGTGCCGAAGGGGTAGGGCACGGTGACTTCGCCGCAGGTCTCCGGGCAACCAGGCAAGGCTATCGGAGCGGCCACTGTCGTCACTACGAGGTGAATAAACATTAGCGGCACGGTGCGGATCATCGTTTTTGTCGATGAATTTGCGGAATGGAGCACCATCGTCTCTCGAATCATGGCAAAATGTATACTGAGGTGGCCAGGTAGTATAATCCAGACCTAGCTAGACGACTGGCTACTCTTTTGTTGTCTGACATCGTGAACGTACAAGCTGTCCATTTCATGCAATGATTGCCCGTAATCATGGACGAGGTTAGCGGCAGGTGACATATGGAGTACTCCCTCCGTCCTAGTTTATAAGGCTTACACGTATACTTAGGTTGTTATTTTGATAAATATAATCTAAATTTTACAAGATAAAAATTATATCATTATAAAGTATAATGTTTGAACTTTTTAGTGATATATATTTTATAGTATATAAGTTGTATTATATTGGTTAAAATGACAACCTAGATATACGTATAAGCCTTAAAAACTAGGACAGAGGAAGTACAAGGAATCTCGGGAAAATCATTAGTTGACCAAGGAGTTTACTTTAGACTTGCAGCTGATTTGGATTTATTTGTTTACATGGATGGATGGCACGACCGACGTGATGTTGTTCATAAGATACATTAGCTTGTTTGGAGAGGATTTGCTTAATCAATCGTGCCAACCATAGACTACGAAAATTGTGCTGCTAAGAGTTGACTCGATGTGGTCCTGGCCAGCGTTTTTATTTTCTCGACCTAAAATTTCGGAAACCGGCCAGAAACCGTAAGTTCCGCTACCCCTGAGAAATAGTGATACCGGTCAAAAAAATCAGATAATTTGAATTTAAACTTAGGTTTTTTATAAAATACTAGCACACATGCCCGTGCGTTGCACCGGGAGAGAAAATCAATAGAGTTATTGAGAAGCCCATTTAACGGGAAATGAGTAAATTAAGGGGCATATGATTGTTTGTATTGTAAGATAGGGTAATTTATCGAGTGGCAAAGTAGGGTTTTTAACAGGTAGTGGTAAATTAAATTGTGGCACATCAAATAGCTAGCCAGGGAAAAAATTCCAAAATTGTAATAATGCAGTAAACATCCAAAGTTTCTAGTTCAAGTAGTAGAACAAGATTGATTTTTCTCAATTACCATAGCATCTCATGTTTTCGGTCTACTGTGAAAAAGGAGTAACGGCCATTCAGATATGCAAAATGTAAAAGTGACTTCAAATCTGCAAGTACCTTGTAATAGTAAAAGTGCATCTGTCTGAAGACAGATAGGAAACATGACATGTTATTCTACCAAAGTAACTTGAATAGTCTAGGGCTGTTTTTATCTAGATCTTTCAACTATCAGTTCTGACATATCAAATAAAATAATTGAAATGCTTATCTGGTTTTTATGGTGCTCACAGTTTCCTATCTAGTTTTTTCGTTTGCTACTCTAAATGTCGTGCTACCGTTTTTTATGACGGTTGCAATTAAGTACATATAATATATATAATATTTTCATCTTATAAAAATAGCCAAACTTTGTGCATTTCATCAAAAGAGATGCAATACGTTCTCCTGATCCCACCGGGCGAAAATACCTTTACCAGTTAAATTCACACAGTAGTAGCAAGAATTAAAAACTCTCCCTTCATGCATGTGTAATGGCCATTGTTTTAGTTCACCCGGTCACACAAATCTTCTTAAAAGCAGCCCGAAAAAGACTTGCATTCCCATATATTAAAAACAAAACATATTCAAAAGGTCGTGATGTGCGCATGCTATACTGAAACTTCTGTATTTTAACTTGACACTTTCTTGTAATTTACCTACCTCTGCATAGCCTCGTGAAGCTCTTGCTTGTCATCACCATTGATGTCCTTGGCATATGATACCACGTTGCTTGTTGTGTTGATTATGAACAAAAATCACGAAGCAATCCCTCCCAAATTGGAATGAAATTCCTTGATTAGCATCATAGTCTGCACTATTTCCATGTAGTACCAAACTGTAGTTGTCTGAAAGAGGTAAACTGCTGAAAAAAAGTAGAATTCTGAATAGCTGAATTTTTTCTCTGTATTTTTGTTCGTCATCTAGCTTGCTCTATATTCAATGAAAGGCAGGCCCGATTTCCCCACTGAGCTCGTCCCTGCTATTGCTGCTAGCTCTGCTTCGATGCTGTTGTTCGGCGCTCGTAGTTGCCTCCCCGCAAAACTATGTAGTCGCTGCAGCCCCAGTACTTGTCGACGCGCCGGACACGGAAGAGGAAAATCGGCTCCTCCTTTGGCTTCAACTGGAGCAGCCTCCGTCTCAACACAGCAACATGAGGCCGTCCTAACGATCGGTAGGTAGCTGTCGGCATCATCCACGGAAACCTGCTGGCGGCTGCTGAGCCCGAGCTTAAGCTGCGGCATGAAGTGTATTCCATGCATCTTCTTCCCTCCATGACCGGGACAGCTGGATGACGCCAGGCAGGTTGAGGACAGCGATGTTGGCAACGATGGAGTCCAGAATCACATCGACGCCGCTAAGCCTCTGCTTTCCTTGAGGATATACTGATATAAACAAGCTTGTCGATGCCGTTCTCCATGTACTTCCATCTGCCATCTAGATCGATCGCCTTCCTTGGCCTAACGGAGGGGAGCGCACGCCCGAGTTTGTCGCGGCCCATGACACCGCATGTTGCCGGCGACCCGTCCTCCTCGTGTAGCCATACCTATAGAAAATTACATGGCGGAGGTCCCGACCAGGCGATATATGCACTGTTGCGAAGAACTGAAAATCAGTCAAAACACCCAGAAAAAGTAGTGTCCCAATCAATCCCCAAATCCTCAGATCGTCGTCAGGGTCGTTCTTTCAGCTTTCAAGCCGACCGGCAAGACCATAGATGTCGACTACGGTGCAGCTACCACCTTGGCACTTTCGAGAAGGAGTAGTAGACATCTGATATCCTAGAAGCGGAGGCGGCTACGACAAATATTGGATTTGGAATTGGGACAGGAAGCTGTGGACATCTAATCTTCGAGAGGCGGCTGTGGACAGACCTAGAAATAATGAAACTACCCCGATCGCATCTGCTCGGCTTCTCCTGATTTTAACAATGTAGGCGGATGGATCTTTTCTGGGCCATGGCCCATGGGGGAACCGAAAGGGACGAAAATGATCGATGGCGGACGAGACTATCGATAGAGGCAAAACGTCACGAGATTACGGGATTTTACATACCGGTGGCAATCTTTGTAATTTTGACGAAAGGTGGAATCCCCAAAATCGGGCCATGGCCCATAAATCGGACGCGGGAAGAACCAAACCATGGAACCCTTGCGTATTTTATTATTAGGTATAGATTAATGTGTACCACATAGTGGTTACGTGCGCATGAGCATGCGTACAAGCCTCATAAATTAGCTTCTGGTATACCACTTAAATTAGTGGGATGCAAACATGCACCCACTTAAACTATGTGGCCATATGCGGCATGATACGGGTGTCCCGCAGGCTGTTCCACTTGCAGTCTAACACAAACTCTCACCACGGATCAAGGATCTTTCCTTTCTAGCGAAGGAGGACACCGAGTTTACCTAAACTTTTGGGATCAAGATGCTTAGTCCATCAACTTACTATACACAAGGCAACAGACAAGCAAAATCAAGTAACAAGACCTTGATAAAATTGATCAAGAAGAATATCAGCATTACGGGCACATAGAATCTCAAGACATGGAGCGACTAAAGTAACTCCTTTCGAGTTAGTCTATGGACAAAATACCGTTTTACCAGCAGAAGTAATCTAGCTGCCTTGAGATTCGCCAAGCAGAACAACTTATAGGCTAAAGACTACTATGATTGGTGACGGTAACATCGATGAAGTAGTCGAAAAGTGAATCACTGCATTGCGCAGTATAGAGAAGGAGAAGCTGCGGGTATCCAGAGCTTACAATAAGAGAGTTCGACCAAATAAATTTCAGGTTGGCGACTTAGAATGGAAAGTTATACTACCGATTGGCTCTCAAAATCGTGATTTCGATAAATGTTCACCTAGCTGGGAAGGACCGTTCAGAGTCGCAAGAACCGTACCTGGCAACGCATATATGGTGGAGACAATGAACGAAGTCTTATTCTCCCAATCGCTTAATGGAAGATACTTGAAGAAATTCCACCCAAGTGTGTGGCAATCCGCCTAGATACACCCATGACTGATATGTGTATCGTCCTAAGAAAAAAAATGGCCGGTGGGCTTAAACAACGTCCTTATACCAAAAAACGCGCTACGTGATTATTTTTCTAGTACGCAGGCTCTACTAGAAACAGGGGCATATGTAAAAGAAAATATATAGATATTTATATATATATTTAATGTAAATTAGTCAACTTTAGAAGACCTTAACTTTTCACTAAGCTAATTGTCTTATTAATTGGAACAGAAGAACAACATACTACGTAGAAGTCTAGTTTACCTGATCACTAATTGCAAAAATATTCACGATCACAAAATGAATGAAAGACATGAATATATGATCATGAGCCAAAGTCTAAAACATAATTTGACTGACGTCACGGGTTTATTATTTGCCGTCATCCGCGCGCGGCCTGCCGCTCTTGTCGTCTTCGCTCGCCACCTCCCCATTGCCGGCCGCAACTCCCCCCGTCGCCGGAACCGGCCGCCCCTTTCGCTTTCGCCTTCCGTTTCCTATTCCCCCAACCACCTCCTCCCCCCAGTCCTTCGTCATGCCCGCCCCAGAGCCCCACTCGCCACTCCCACCCGCCTCTCCTCCCCATTCCGGCTCCTCCATTTCCCCAACCTGCCCCCGCCGCCGCGATGCCGCCGTCCTCTCTCGCTCTCCGCTTCCTCCTGCTCGCCCTCGCGCTGTCCTGCGCCGCGTCGGGGGCCAGCTGCTCGGGCCAGCGGTTCGCGCACCTCGACCGCGTCCGCGAGCTCCACCGGAGGGAGCGCCGGCCTCCCGCCGAGCAGGTCGACGCGGCAGTCGGGCTCCTCGCGCGCCTCCTCCCCTCCCACTCCGCCAGCTTCGATTTCGGGATAATCTCCACGGTACGCGTGCTTTAGCGATTGGTGGAAGTGGCTACAATTCGATAGGTTCAGAGGCCAATTCACGAAGCGTGTCACGTGATCAGAGAGTATTCTGATTGGTGTGGGGAGCTGGTTGTTTTGGACACTCTATCTATGAACTTGGGGCGACTGAGGTCATAGGCTTGCATTAAGACAAACGTAATGCCTAAACCAATTGCAGGCTAGTAATTTTTTCATTTCGTATTTGGGGACTTCAAATTGTTTAATTTATCTACAGCCATGATTTATGTCGACCATGTATCATTTTTGTCTTTGACCTGGTGGATTTCTAGCTAAGTCCATAACAGGTCTATTTTACAGTAGCTGGTATCTATCGACAGGGAGTTAGGAGTCACCTCTGCACTAACACCTGCACTAACACTTTTACAGGAGCAATGTGGTGGAAAGGCATGTTTCATCATCAACAACCATCCATCGTTTAATGGAGCAGGAACTCCTGAAATATTGTATGTTTCTTCCTTTTGTTCTGTTATTTACACGCTGTATCTTGCCAAAGTTACATATTAGGTGATCCACTTATGAGTTATCTAAGTATGCCTGCTACTCTGCAAACAACGAATTTCACAAACCCTTCTTTCAGTTCCCTAAGAGTCCCTAAGAATTACATTTACTCCCCACGCATATATGGGCGTCACTAATAGATACGACACTTCACTGAGCAAAATCTTCCAGTATTTAAATGTGTTCAGTTATCAGCATTGTTTTGATTTTTGGATGGTATATTACATATGTGTTTATAGTGATGTTGCTTTTATTGTTGGACACAAAAATTCCTCTAGAATTATGTACCAATACTACTGACTAATGTGAGTGTCTAGTGTACAGTTTAACAGTCTGCTATATTAAGAATTACTTAGACATGGTACATCATTTCTGTTTGGTCTTCTTGTTGTAAGTTTATGCCTCTAAGGCTCTAATTCTTTGTAGTAAAATCAGACAGAAGTCATCCGTATTTGTTCTTGTCTTTTCGTCAGGATACTTGGAGTAAGTGGGGTGGAAATATCTGCTGGTCTTCATTGGTATTTGAAGCAGTATTGTGCGGCACATATATCATGGGCTAAAACTGGTGGTGCACAATTATCATCTGTGCCATATCCTGGCTCACTACCTCGTGTTCCTGCTGCCGGGGTTGTGATTAGAAGACCTGTTGACTGGAACTACTACCAGAATGCAGTTACTTCCAGTTGTAAGCTAATATCTTATTTCATGTACAACTCTGATACTTTCTCGTTTGCCATCCACTAAGAATGTTTTCTAGTTACGAGTATTAGAACACTTATGGATTAATATTTTTGAAGCTGTGTAACTGATAGTGCTTTTTGAACCCCATGATGTGGTATCCTGCTAGTGTATGACTTCCCGCTATGTTTAACACAGGCATATGATGGATATGCTTAGCTTCTTTTATATGTCGTATTATTTCCCTCTCTGTTATAACATGGACTTCTTCAGGCGCTCGGGGAATATTCTGGTTATGAATTATTATGCCATTTCTTCTCCCAAGAGCTCATTTTGGCTTTTGTCTTTTCGTATACTTGTATAGATGTATTCCCGTGTTTTGCTCAAGTTCTACCAGGTTTCTCCTGCAAAAAAAGTACTTACAGATTTTATCACCTCTTTTATACTTTTGAGTTCTTGTTGGTACTGGCTGACATCATTTTTTGGGTGATCGCGATGTTGAGCTTTTGGTTTCTAATCTGGTAATATTGATGATATAGACCTTTTGCATGCTGACATAAAAACAAAATTTTCTTTTCTATTGATAATGATGTGTTTAAAGATTGTTTTCTTGCTTTAAAGATTCTTTTGCTTGGTATGACTGGGAGTGTTGGGAGAAGGAGATTGACTGGATGGCCCTTCAAGGAGTCAATTTGCCTCTAGCTTTCACTGGGCAAGAGGCTATATGGCAGAAGGTTTTTCAGGTTTGTGTTGTGAAACATGCTGTTTACTGAATAATTTAATCTGTGTCTTGCTTTTTCTTAAATATTAAATATTAACAAAGAACAGCACATAGTCTTAGTAGAAATATAAGCTGATGGTTGACGTAGAACAGCAAATGCTAGCATGAATACTAGTCAAGAGGTAGACTACTGAAACAATACGGATAAGCGAGCATGGAATCGCCTCACCGCATTTCCAAGTATGGAACCATGTTGCAATTTTACCGGAACTGATATAATAAATGCTCTATGTTGGTACTCTGTTGTTTAAGACAATTGACTGATTTTGTAAAATACCAATGTGGCAATAATGACCTGTGTCCATTAGTAATACTGTCAACTTATACTTTATTATGGTATAAATGGCTTGTAATTTAATTTCATCTTCCCTTACATACTTGCAGAGGTACAACATTAGTAAATCTGATCTGGATGATTTCTTTGGTGGGCCTGCCTTTCTTTCATGGTCTCGGATGGCCAATATGCATGGGTAAGTTAAGTGGTGCTTTATTTTTGCATTAGACCCTCCTTCTAATTTATTTTACAGTACAGACTCTTAGTTGATCGCATATTCTTTTGCATTATGACAAGACATGCTGTTAGTTTTTGAATTCTCTAAATCTTCAACTTAAGTCTTATCCCAACTCTTTCTCAAGCAAGTTATGACTTTTACTGTCTTAACTGCCAATAGATATTGTTTCCTCTTTAGTGCTTGCCACAAATGGATACATCACAGCTAGTTTATGCATTTTTTCTTGATTCAAAGAACATATCATGAATACATTTTATTCAGGGTGGGTAGTCGACTAGCTGTAGTCAATGGACGCGATTATCGGTAGTAGGATGGACTTTTGAAACCCCTTCTTTTGTAAGACTAGAGATCTAGACAAGATAGTGTGTCTGATAGCATGATATACATTGATGTTCTGCTTTCAGTTCATCTTTTAAGCAATTTTATCTTGAAGGAGCACATAATTACATTGTAAAAATGATGTCAGATGGGGTGGGCCTCTTCCTCAGACTTGGCTTGATGATCAATTAACCCTTCAGAAGAAAATCCTTTCTAGGATGTATGCTTTTGGCATGTCCCCAGGTGATGTTATACTACAGTTTTACTATTTAAGAGTTTATTTATTATTCATTTACATTTTACACTTATTTAGTCTATCCACCTCTTGCAGTCCTTCCAGCCTTTTCTGGTAACATCCCTGCTGCACTGAAATCAAAATTTCCCTCAGCTAGGGTCACCCACCTTGGAGACTGGTAAGAATGATATTCTAAACAAAACCTGCTGACTGTATTGTTGCCGTGATGAAATACTTAAATATAGCATATTGAGCGATGTTGCAGTACTTGATATAGCTTAGTTCCTGGCAACCTGCATATCCATGTGTCCACGATCGTTGTCTTTCGATTATGTTGTCACAATGTACCTTATATCTTCTATTCAATTTCTGAATATCTTTGCACATCTGAGTGTTTTGGCCCTTAGGCTGTTCACTGAACCAATCTTGAATCAGCGACATATCGTAGTTTCTTATGCCACTAGTGATTGACACTTAAGTTTTGTAGAAAGCTTCTGCTCTTGTGCTCTTACGTGTTGCTCGCATTGGGTGTTTTTTCGTACCAATTTTTTAACTCAAAATCGACATTCAAAAAATAGTGTTGAAAGTCAAAATTGGATATTAAATTCTTAACGTATGCCAACTTTTTGCACCCACCTTATTTGTTAGCACAGCTCAACTAATGTCAAGTACTCACTTTTTTTGCTAATCAACTAATGTGAAGTAGAGTAAATTATCAGATATTCTGCAGGTCTTTCTGGTGATATAATTCATTATGGTTATATTTAAGCTATTTCACTTATTTTATTCTCTTCTGTAATATTAAGGTTTACAGTTGACAGCAACCCACGGTGGTGTTGCACATATCTTCTTGATGCATCCGATCCCTTATTTATAGAAATTGGGAAGTCATTTATAGAAGAACAAATCAAAGGTAGGATGTCTTTCTTTGTCCGTTTGGGCATGCCCCTCATTCATGTCAAACATTTATGTAAATATTCTTCTCTCCTTGAAAAGGCAGTGCTCCTGCCGGTTTCTCGAAAAAAACAGAACTCCAATATTATGATGCATTGTATTTTAGTAGAGACCGATAGTAAATAGTCTTTGAGAACTTTTATCACAATTGTAAGCTGCTTAAGAATACCAGCAGATCATCCATCCATAAAGGGACATGTAAGTTAGTTGATTTATCATGAAAGTAGAGAGCACCTATCATTGGGCCTTTTAGCTAGTTTATACTTCATATGCATGTTGTTTTTCCAAACGAATTTTGTTTAGGTGCTAGTTTTCTATTCTATACATAGAGTACTATTTACATCGTTTATCAGCATAGAAAATCAATCATTAACAGTTTAACACATATGATGCATTTTCTTATTGTTTTCACAGAATATGGTAGGACAAGTCATGTATACAACTGGTATGTTCTCTTTTATCATACAAATTATTAGAAGTTCCCAATGGATGAACTGAGTGCCTAATTCAGTGATATCTTATGTTCATCTAGTGATACTTTTGACGAGAACACTCCTCCGTTGAGTGATCCAAACTATATATCTTCCTTGGGTGCCGCAACATTCAGGGGAATGCAAAGTGGCGATGATGATGCTATTTGGTTAATGCAAGTGAGTTTTTTTTAAGTGTTCAATTTTTGTTAACACTTGCGCTGGATTGGTTTGTAAAATGCAGTTGCCAGGGTTGTAGGTTATGGATGTTTCTGTTGATACACTTACCTTTTTCTTCTAGTCCCTCACTCCCTCTTCAGATGCATAGTTCTCTTTCCAGTTGGAATTTTTTCTTTCTCTATGAAAACACACTTGATTGTAATCTGCCTCTTAGGAGGCCTGTACCCTTAAACCCTTTCTATTCAATGAAGAGAAACACAAAGTCTTTGTGTTTTCTCGAAAAAAAATATGAATCTTTGGCTAACATGTATTATCCTCTACAGGGTTGGTTGTTTACTTATGATCCTTTCTGGGAACCCCCACAAATGAAGGTGCAATCTCATGAAAGCTTTGATAATATGTTAAGTATGTTAGTTTTGTGAACCTTTTGTTCATTGTAGTTTTCTTCAAAAAATGATATGGCAACTTTGACATGGTATGAAATCTGTATTTTTAATACATAAGTATTTTACATTGTAAGTTGGGTAAGTAGAACAGTCCCTCCAAAACTTGGGACTTAGGATGTGATATATCTAAAATGAATACTGCAATGATGTTAGGTGACCCCGTTTATTTTCTACTCCACATGCCTTTTGTGCTCCACAAAAGTATTATAACACCAATGATGGGAAATTTGGAGTGATTTTATGTATAAGTTTGCCTCCTTGATACTATTCAGTTTATGCTAATTAATAAGTCGGTGTCTGTAGTGATTTATCACTGCTGTTGGAAGAAAAGGGTGTTAACGTTGACATAGAAGTTTGAACCTGGAAGCACAATTGATACTCCCTCCATCCCAAAATATGTTGCGTATAATTTTATGCAAAAGTCAAACTTTGGTAAGTTTGACCAAATATATAGCAAAAAGTATCGACATCCGCAATACCAAATGTATATGATATGAAAGTATATTTCACGATGATTCTAATAACATTGATTTAGTATTTTAGAAGTTGATATATTTTGCTATTTAGTTGATCAAACTTAACAAAGTTTGACTTTGACCAAATATTATATGCAACATAATTTGGTACGGAGGGTGTATATACTTAATTCCCCAACTGGGATACTCAACAGCTGTCACTGAGAGGACAAACCATGTGTTTCTATTCATTTGCTTTATCCTTTATTTACTAAACATTTATAAAGAAAAGGTGGCTACTGGGTACATTATCCAAGTTGGCATTTTTCTTTTTTAGCGTGTGCAGTTTCTATGTTATGTGATTTATCTTTTTAAATATATTATCGGATTTTGTGGTTGTTAGGCACTACTGCATTCTGTTCCAGTTGGCCGAATGATTGTTCTTGATCTGTATGCTGAAGTGAAACCAGTATGGATCAACTCTGATCAGTTCTATGGTGTCCCCTACATCTGGAAAGTCATTTCTCCATTCTTGTCAACACACCATCTTTATGTCCTTTTTCTTTTTGTGATTAAGGAGTTGGTGTTATCCTTTATTCAGGTGCATGCTTCATAATTTTGCTGCGGATTTTGAAATGTATGGTGTCTTGGATGCTGTTGCTTCTGGGCCTATTGATGCTCGACTAAGTGAGAACTCCACAATGGTATACATCATTAGCTTAATCAGTTGTTGCTGTTACTGAACTAGCAAATATTCGATCCTCTGATTTTTTTACTTCAAACACCATTTGCTTTAGGTTGGAGTTGGCATGTCTATGGAAGGTATCGAGCAAAATCCTATTGTTTATGACCTAATGTCAGAAATGGCTTTTCATCACAGACAAGTGGATCTTCAGGTGAAATTTCATAAAACATTCAAGAAGAGCTTTATATGCAATTAATGTACTCCCTCCGACCCATATTACTATTCGCTAATACGGATGTATCTACCACTAAAATATATCTAGATACATCTATATTAGCGAAGAGTAATACGGATCGGAGGGAGTACTTGTCTTCTTTTTAACATGTCGGTTGTAATGTAATACATCATTCGGTTTCTAGATATATTGCATATTTGAGTCCAGTTTTTCTTATACATTTTCTCTTTGATGTATGCTCCGGAATTAGCTAGTTTGTCAGATTAGCCCATGATGTGTTCACTACTTCACTTTGCAGCAAATGTCTTGTGCTAGTTTTTGTGCATTTCTATAACTTTTGTTCCTCTGGTAGCTGCCATAAGAGGTGGCTAATGAGTGCAACCACTTTTTGGCTTGACCAGACTTCTACTGTTTCCAGGTATGGGTTGAGACATATCCAGTAAGAAGATATGGGAAATCAGTTACAGGGTTGCAAGATGCTTGGCGAATTTTGCACGAAACTCTATATAACTGCACAGACGGTAAAAATGTAAGTTATGGTATGCCACATGTAGCCATCATACGATCAATCCATTTTCGTCCAATGTAAGACAAGCATATACTAGGAATAGAAGATCATGCGAAGTAACAAAATTATACATTTCAGATAGCTATACTACTGTTAACAAACTGGACCCTTTGTGTATTTCTACTCTGTTCTGTGTTGTACAGCTGGTCTTAGCTTTTTTTTTTCTACATTCTGCTAATACTAGTAAAGATCAATTTACTTTTGTGATTTTGTAAAGCTTGGTTGAATTTTCCATTGTTATTCTGCTCATGAATTTTATTATCTTAACAGGACAAAAACCGAGATGTGATAGTGGCGTTCCCGGATGTTGAACCTTTTGTTATTCAAACACCAGGATTGCATACAGGCACCAGCAAAATATCTTCTGCAATGTTATCAAAGAATTATGTAGTAAAGGATGCATCCAATGATGCATATGAACAACCACATATATGGTATGATACCAAGGCTGTTATACATGCCCTAAAGCTTTTCCTTCAACATGGAGACGAGGTATCTGACAGCAGCACCTTCAGGTGAGAGCACGGTGCTCATATGTTTAATCTATGACATTGAAATAGCACTCTTTTGGTTAATGGTTCAGATTGATATTGTTACCCTAGTTTCACTTACTTCTTGTAAGAGCAGAAGATAAGTAAACCATTTTGCAAGCTCTAAAAAGTGTTGTTGTCTTTAACCGACTTTGTGCTAAACTGCTAATGCTAACTGCTAATGACTGTAGTTAAAACCTCAAGGACCTTTGTCTGACTCAGCTTTCTGCTGGCATTTCACAACCTTTGATAGTGTAGCAGATTTTTTTTCCTTATAAGAATTTGCTTTACCTGAATTAGTAATATCAACCTTCTTGCTTTCTATTCAACTAAAATAATTTGAATTTAAATTAGAACATGATCTGCTTGTGATTCAGAGAAAATGTCATTCATTGCGCCAAGTTCTTATTTTCATAATTGACGAGTCATGCATATACAAGCATAAAGTGGTGATGTTAGATAAGTTTGATTCAATTTTTATATGGAATTTAACAGGTATGACCTCGTGGATTTAACTCGTCAGGCTCTGGCCAAAAATGCCAACCAAATATTTCTAAAGATCATCCAAAGCTACAAATCAAACAACATAAGCCAAGTGACCACCCTGTCTGAGCGCTTCTTAAACCTTGTCAATGATCTCGACATGCTGCTAGCCTCGCATGAGGGATTTCTGCTTGGGCCTTGGTTAGAAAGTGCAAAGAGCCTTGCACGAGACCAAGAACAAGAGATGCAGGTAATGCCTTTTCGGTAATCCACTTAGCTTCTTTGCCCAGATAAACTTTGATCAAAAGGAGTCAAAACTGCTACGTAGGTAAATCCATCCTGTTCTAGATCATTATGAGCAATAGGCCACAAAGTACTAAGCTTTGATCTTTGTTAATGCTAAGATATCTTATATACAAGCCTTAGTATACCAAAAGGTCATGTATTATTGTTCATTGCTGAGTGCTGTAACTGCTTTCAAACTGGTGCAGTATGAATGGAATGCTAGAACACAAATTACAATGTGGTTTGACAACACCGAAACAAAAGCAAGCTTGCTCCGTGATTACGGTGAGGCACATACCACCACACCCACTTCTTTATGTTTCACTGTATTTCATCCTGACAAGTTCTGCTGCAGCAAACAAGTACTGGAGCGGCCTGCTGCGAGACTACTACGGACCAAGGGCCGCCATCTACTTCAAGTACCTGATATCAAGCATGGAGAAAAACGAGCCTTTTGCCTTGGAAGGCTGGAGGAGGGAGTGGATTAGCCTCACCAACAACTGGCAGAGCGATAGGAAGGTCTTCCCGACCACAGCCACTGGAGATGCCCTAAACATCTCCCGGTCGCTGTACATAAAGTACCTGAGCAACGTTGATTCACTTAGAGATAGCTCCTTTCGGATGTCCACAAGCTTATAAGCTCCTGCTATGAAGAATATGTCGAAAACCAGCTGGGATGTATGAAGAGCAAGTTGTTCGGTTCAGCGATTTCACTCTGTATTATGATTGCATGGTAGAACATACTGTAAGTTGGCGCCTGGGCTGTAATCACATAGCTGGGGATCCAATACCACATCCCCGTTGTAAGACCTCTGTCCAATATTTTGGTTGAATGAACTTCTAGTAATTTGAAGTGGGTTCTGTCAGAAACGAGAACACCTTTGCCCTTTGGGCACATTCATCAGATAATATCATCTCCGTTCCAAAATGTATGTGAAAAAAGACTTACATTTTGGAACAGAGGTAATCCTAATTATGGTGTCTCTAGGGCTCAGATCATTACATTAGGGCTTAGTAGAGTGATGTCACCTCTTCTTCTCCACCTCCGGCGGCCGCCGCTCCCCTCGTGCTTCGTCCGCCACCCTGCCTCAAGCTTCGTCCCCCACCAGTCGCACCTCCAGATTGCAAGTCGGGAAGATGGCACGAATCATGACATATTGATGAACGGTAGATAATGTTTCCGATCGGAAATAACCGTTGGTGATTTTGTACTAACTTTATATTAAGTCACTAACAATTATTTCCGATTGGAGGGAGTACTAATTTACCTTAGATCCTCTTTGACTTCTAGTGCCACACAGCGCCTAGCAAATACTCCAGAATACCCTAGTAGTAGCAAACAACAGAACTAGGACGGCACGTAGATTACCATCACGTTCATAAAATAAAGTAAGTTTCAAAAAAAGTACATATATTGACAACGATCTCATTATTAAAATAGCACCATGTTTAACCAGAATATGGATTAACCAAATACCGAACCAAACCCAAGAGCAATACCGACGAAGAAACATTATTCCAAGGACAACCATCTGTCATCTAGACCCCTGATTAAACACCTAGCTACATCAAAATTGCACAACCATGTCTGCGTCTCCAAACATACATAAGCGCCTAGAGCTTGAGGAAAACAAACTCTTCAATCGCAGGGATCTCGCCGATCTTGGTCAGCGTGGCCTTGCTAGGCTCCTCATCAACACCAATCGCCATGACAGCACGCCGGCGAGGGGCAATCCTCCCGACACTCATGAAGCTGACATTGACATTCTCCTCGCCCAAGACGCTTCCAACTGCCCCGATCATACCAGGCTGGTCAACCTGCCTGCAGAGGATCAGGCTGCCTTCCATGCTCACATCCACCTCAAATGCTCCCACCTTTGTTAGGTGAGGCACACCATCCTTCACCTTCCCCTCTACCGTAATCTCTCCAGACTCGGATATCGCACTGGGGAACTTGGATTCCACATGGGCTATCTGAACCTGAATGTAATCAAGAGGTGTCTCGGGTGAGCCATCCATCAAGATTCTCTCCTCGCTGATGCGTATGCCCCTCTGCTTTGCAGTGAAGTCAGCATTAACCAGATTGACAAAGACGTCAGAGATTGGTTCAATCACACCCTTGGTGATCATTGCACGGAGAAGTCTTGTGTCAAGATCATCAGGAGCTCTTGCAGATGCATATGTCACTTTCACGGACTTGATACCGCCTCCACCAGCAACTAGTTGGACAGCTAGGCGCCCAAGCTTTTCAGCAAGCACAACAAAAGGTGCAAGCTCTGACAGCACCTGCATCAAGCAAAATGATATAAAGATATATTCAAATGCCAGAAGAATAAGTTGCAGAACAAGAGATCAATACCTCAGCGGGAACCATTGGTGCATTGACTGCAGAAGCTGCAAGCTCCCCTTTCAAAGCTCCAGTGACAGCTTCGGCTATTTCAATAGCCACTCCTTCCTAAGAAAATTGAGATGCTTAGAATTTTGGTAGGTTGGATAACAGAACCTGAATGCAGTGATGACAGAATTTCTGAGCCACTTCACCAGACCTGTGCTTCCACTGTGCTGGCACCAAGATGTGGTGTCACAATAACATTCTCATGCAGCACTAACTTGCTGTCTGCTGCTGGGGGCTCCTTAGTGAACACATCAAGAGCAGCCTAGTATATGAAATAAATATATAAGCAAGACTGAGTAAAACAGCTGTTCAGAATTGTTCTGAATTTAGTAAAGCATGAAACATGAAATACCAGAGGGAAGAAACCAAACAGACCTGTGCAACTATTCCTGCATCAAGAGCCCTGACTAAAGCATCTTCATCAATAACACCACCACGTGCAACATTTATAATCCGAACACCCTTCTTCATCTTAGCGAAGGCTTCATCGTTGAGCATCTTGTCTGTCGAAGGGGTAAGGGGCATATGCAATGAGATGAAGTCAGCAGTTGTCATAGCCTCTTCCATGCTTACTAGCTCGACTCCAATTGCACGCGCACGGTCTGCAGAAGCATATGGATCATGCGCAATCACGTGCATTCCTAGACCCTTAGCACGGCGTGCGACCTCTGAGCCAACCTTTCCAAACCCAAGGATAGCGAGAGTTTTGCCAACAAGGGATACACCGACATACTTGTTGCGTGCCCATTTACCTGTGCAAGAGTCAAGTCAGCACATCAGGTGCGAAAAATACTATTGATAGATAAACATCAGCGGGCAATTTCATACAGAATGTTGTCCAGAAGCAAAATGCACTAGATAAGGTGGTGAGAAGATTATCATGACTGCTACAACCATTAACAATTTCCACAAAGTTGGCATTCAGAAGACTGAACATATGCTGTTTCTATATGTAAGTAAATTGTGAGACTACTGGTTGAAAGAGATGATGCAGATATAAGCTCAGCAGTTCTCCTATTGTGCAATTTCAGATGAGATCTAGCCATAAATATTATTTTTAATTAGCTATCAAAAGAAGAAGCTAGTCTTAATTTCAGCTGCACCAATGATTGATTTATTTCTCCTGCAAGTATCATTTAATTAAATCTTCGGCATCTAAGAAAAACAATAGTACTTGGTACCAACTGTGTGAGAAGACAAGACATGGCCGCACGTCTGCACGATACAGATGTAGGAGCTCTTCGAGCTCGAGATCAGATAAAAGTATTTCACACCACAATTGTAGGATTCAGATCGTAAAAGCGCTCACCAGCCTTGAGGGATGCGTCGGCCTGCGCGATGTTCCTGGCCATGCCGCATAGCAGCGCGATCCCGTGCTCAGCGGCGGCGACGGTGTTGGCGGTGGGCGCGTTGACGACGAGGCACCCGTGCTCGGTGGCGGCGGCGAGATCGACGTTGTCGATCCCGACCCCGGCGCGGCCCACGACGCGGAGCCTGCCTCCGGAGGCCTCGAAGACGTCGCGGCCGACCTTGGTGCCCGAGCGCACGATGAGGGCGTCGCAGAGCGAGATCTTGGCGCGGAGCTCCTCGGGGGAGAGGCCGTACGAGCAGTCGACGTTGGCGAACTCCCGGAGCAGCGCGAGCCCCGCGGCGCCGAGCTTCTCGGCGACGAGGACCGTGGGCTTGCCCTCGACGGCGACCGCGGCGGTGGCGGGCGGGGACGCGGTGGAGGCGGCCGGGGCGGCGGCGGCGCAGATGCGGGCGCCGTGGGCGGTGCGGGCGCGGACCGGGAGGCGGAGCGCGGAGGGGGCAAGGGCGGCGCGGCGG
The DNA here is from genome assembly GCA_007115705.1 of Dactylis glomerata. Classification (NCBI taxonomy): domain Eukaryota; kingdom Viridiplantae; phylum Streptophyta; class Magnoliopsida; order Poales; family Poaceae; genus Dactylis; species Dactylis glomerata. Next base: position 4,173,061 of record QXEO01000545.1, on the reverse strand, counting down.
TGGGTGGAGGCGGGGAGGAGGATGCGGTGGTGGGTGGTGGTCGGGGCCGGCGCCGCCATGGTGGGCTGGAGGGGTTTGGGGTTTTGGGGGGAGAGGAGAGGGGGTGCGCTCTGCTCTGCTCAGCTGTCGTGACGCTCGTGAGTTTGGTGGGTTGGTGTGAGGCGCTTCTGCTTTATATTGTGGTGAGTGAGACGCACGAGAGAGGGGAATTGGTGCAGACATGACTACATGAGCCACCTACCCTAACCTAGTACTAGTACGTTGGAGAAGCAAAGTGGCAAATTGCATCTGCTGTAGGCTCCGGGATTGAACCGCAATTGCCAATGTACACGTTTTTATTTTGCAAAATATATATGACCTATACTTTTAAGTTTTTATAAGAAGAGTGAAATCTGAAATAAACCTTGAACTCGAGGATCGAACTCTGAACTTTCACTTCCCAAAATCAGCACCCAAAATTCATGATCCTGGTCTAAAGACATTGAAATCGTTTTTCCAAACCGCGATTTGCTGATGTGGCACCGGTCATCACCGGGATGTTGACTAAACATGCCACATGAGAGTGGATTAGGGATATATGATGCATGTAAAATGCATCTATGATCTTTGTAGTTTATTATGTTATATTCTTATTTGTTTAAAATTTTATTAAGGTTCTGGACATGTTCTCCATTTAATCTAGGGATTTTTTAAACAGTCCACTTTTATTTTGTTTTAACACTGCAAAGCAGATTTTCTTGTTTTTGCATATTTTTGACTTTCATAAACCTTTTGGACGTCAAACGGATCCAATCTGTTTACCACATCATTTTTTCGGGAAATAAAGGATCGTGAGAAGAAGAAGTCAATGTGGAGCACCATGAGGCACAAAAGAGGACCCACCACACGGGCCAAGATCCCCGTGTGGTGGGGCCCAAACTTTGGCCATGTTGGTCCAATTGCTGCAAACTTTGGCTTGACGGAACCCTTTTGACCTAAAACCGACTATATATACCCCCTTGTGATTTCGCGATGGGGCGGCGGAGAAACACGAAATACACAATACGAATTTACAAACGGCAAGGATATATAGGAGGGGAGACGCTGCCAAAGCTACTCCCGGTTGCCCGCCTCCATCGACACCATCTACTTCAGCACCATGATGAAGAAGGAATAGTTTATCCCTAGACTATGGCATTGTTTGAAGCCCAACAAGTGGCATTTTAAAGAGTATAATTGCTTCCATCAATATGCACCATGAAACCAACGACCCCATTTTGAAAAAATGCAAACAACACCCTAACAAATGCATAAACAAAAAACTTTGCACATGGTTTACACTTTACACAAAACACCCTAACTATTGGTAAAATAGTATAATATAGTCGTTAAAGCAGATTTGCTGCAATGCTCAATGTCGACGCCATGGACGTGCATGTCCTATGTGCATTAAGAGAGAAGAAATATTGGAAGAATAAGATATAATCATAATGTGTTGGCCACAAGTATCAGTGTAACAGAGGTGGCATGATTGCAGCGATATTGGCAAACTCATGTTTGGCAACGACCTAAATGCCACATTCGACCAGAAACTATAAGTCTAGGGTGCAGATTTCTAAGATTAGTAGTTCATGCTTTGGTCCCGACACCATCTATGAGTTCGAAGTTTATTCCAGAGTTTAATCTTTTCAAAGGCATATGCTTCTTCTATGTATAATGGACCACTCCAAATTTGAGATCTCTGGTTTGTGCTCCCTCATGAGCAACTTGCAGTTTTGTTTGTTTCGGAAGAGAACTTGTGTTCAGTTTAGTGTATGAGCTCCAATCAATCATGTCCAATGATAGTCCATTTGAGGTTTACCATCAAGCTCATTCGACAAAACTATACTGGATACCAACAAACAACAAAAATTAATGTCGATCTCTCTCTCCACATCTCTTGTATGTTCTTGCCTCTTTGCATCTTCTCCTCTTTTCCCTCATTGTTGTGTGTTCTTGCCCACATGGGAGAGAAATAGATGGAGACATAAAGACAAGAGAGTGAATCGCCTATCAAGGGAGAGTCGACTACAACATGGTCGGTCACACGAGCGCGACTAAGGTACATGTGAGGCTAGGCGGTGGTGCAAAGAGGCCGCACGAAAAAGACCACCGCCTTTGATTTAGTGTTAGGGATGAAGGAGCATGAGAATATCTGGTGTCCCTAGGTTTAGTAGGATGGTAGGAGCAACAATGATAAACGGCTAGATGAGCCAATGTCAGCAAAAAGTTCACCCAATAGTGCATTTAGAGGCGCGAGAGGTAGATCCAACATCAGCGTGGCCACTAGAGGCGTCCCAAGCTACGGTTGATGTTGTCAGAATTAACCCTAGCCTATTGTTGGTGTCGACGCAGCAATCCCCCACACAAACAAAAGTTATAATCTTGACATATGTATATTTGATCCTGATTATTTTGAAATCAACAAAAAAAATGTTAACAAGTTCTAAGTTATAAAAAAGCATTCATATGTACTGGTCAACCTTATTATATTATTTTATAAAACAATAGAAACGCTATTTGACTCCAGGGGTATAGAAAAGTTATTTTGCACCCAACATAATTTTACGTTGTTATGGTTAATAATTTTATGTTTGTATACTAAAAATTATGTTTGCGTTAACTCACAACAAAAATATTAACATAAAAAACATAGTGCATGAGTCATTATAGTATAAAATAACACAAAAATACTTATTTTATGTTGTATTTTTTATGTCATATAAAGTATTTTTTACGTCATTTATATTTTTTTTATGTTCTTCCCAACCTTTGAAGTAAGTTAATACTTACGTGACGTAAAAATCATATACGGCTGCAAAGATAAAACTTAGCCCCACACATTAGGCTACACTCTACACAAAGGCCAGTTTTAGGTTGGAGCAGCAACACGCTCAAGGAAAGTTCGAGAAATCCCAGGTAGAGTGTAGAAATTTTGTGTAGAGTGTGGCGGAGAAATTTCTACAATGCCTACGACGTGAGCAGTATGACTGACTGTGACTATCACTCGCACTCAGGTACGTTAATGTGGTACTCCCTCTGTTTTAAAATATAAGATGTTTTAGCTTTGTAAAGTAAGTAAATTTAGACATCTTTTAGTGTGTAGATTCATTTGAATATACACACTAAAACATGTCTAAATACATTTACTTCACAAACCTAAAACATCTTATATTTTGAAACGGAGTGAGTATGTGATAACGTGAAGCGCTGCCGCTGTAGGTGGTCACACCTGCTCTGGGAATTTTTGACACATTAGACCACCTGCGCGAGTGAAATGCTAGAAAAGGCCACCTGCAAAAATTTTTGTCAAAAAAGACCACCTATGAGTGGCGGCACCCCCTGGCCAGGCGAGGGAGGCCCCTGCCGCCGTTGCCGTTGCCGGCACGTGGCTCCGTTCGGCGGGTGGGCCCTGCCGCCATCCTCGTTGCCGGCAAGGTGACGTGGCACAAGCCTGATAACAAAGCAGATAACAAAGCAAGTGAATAAAATAAATATTTTTGAAGCACTTGCCGCCAATGCCAATGGCGGCATGGTGACGTGGCCGCAAGGTGCCGCCAATGGTGATGGCGGCATGGTGACGTGGCCGAGCTGCGTTGAACGGAGCCCTACGTGCCGGCAACGGCGGCAGGGGCCTGCCGGCACTGGCCCAGGCGGCACGTGCCACGTGTCGCCTGGCCAGGGGTGCCGCCACTTGTAGGGGGTCTTTTTTGACAAAAAATTTCATAAGTGGTATTTTCTAGCATTTCACTCGTCGTAGGTGGTCCTGTGTCAAAAATTCCCTGCTCTGGTAGGTAGTAGCAAAGTAAACTGGAAAGAATGAAAAAAAAAAAAGGGCGCAGCCGCGCAGGGGCCGGCCGCCTACTTGCCGAGGTGTCCGGCTGCGTTTGCTTAAAAAAATACCTTTATGACGAGGTGATGCAAATGCAAGGCAGTGTGGTCCCCACTAGGCATTGTGGTCCCGCGTGTCAGCGGCAGTGGTCAGGACTTGGAAATTACCCGTGATTAAACAGGTCCCGCCTGTGGTTGGTGGTGGCGTGACTGACGGCACTGATGACTGACACTCCAGCAGCCCAACTTGCCATTTGTTTAGGCCGTCGGAAGCTCAGGGCCCTTGGATTGTTTGCCATTTGCAGGTGCGGTGATCCGACGGCGGAAGCATTCCGAGCAGCAAAGGATCGTTTGAACGGAATCGGCCGGTCGGGATGAATCCATGCATTTTACAACTTGCATTAGTAGTGTCGGAAACTTCGTCTCGAGAGGATCTTGTTTGGCTTGCGAAGAGAAGCTTCACTTGCATCAACTCCGTATCTGGCCACTGTATTCTAAAGTTGGCACTTCCCCAAGCAGCCAACGTGCAGTGCTCAGCCCTGAACTGGGCACCTCTCTCGAATAGATTATTACGAGCTTTTGGCTGGGTGGCACGGCTCGTCGATGGCACAAATGGCCATATGTCTTCCTCCTCCGAGTCTATTCCCGATCAACACTGGATTTGGAGGCAATATATACTTGCGCCGCACGGAGCCAAGGTTTGAACGGAATTAATCAGCCGGGCAGGAATTTGGTGCAACGGGCACCGTGCACATGCACTCTACTGCCTAAGTATTGGTATTGTATTGTATCGCCCAAGTGGCATTACAGTAAGGGCAATCCAGAATCTTTCGCTTCAAAACGATCTTGCTAGATATTGCAGCCAGCATTCAGGAGAGCCAGCATCAGATGCAATGTATCTGGACACACTGCATGACGTGGCTCAAGCAGAGTTGCTACAGGTGATGCACCCAAGTCATACTTCACAAAAGAAAATTGTCATCCTTATTACTTCCTCCGTCTACTTTTATAGGACCTTGTAGAAATTTTAGTATAATCTAGATACAAACTAAAATATGTAAAATCTATATATAAAACATGTCTACATACATACATTTTAGTATGTATCTAGCTAGTCCACTTCCTACAAGAACTTATAAAAATGGACAGAGAGAGTACTATAGTTAATGATCCAAGCTTCGGATTCATAGCAGGATGATGGCGCCCACTGGTGTCCAGCCCCCCTAGCTTCCGCTTATGTAAGTGAATCTCTTGGGCTAAGAAGTTGCATGGTTAGTTAATTAAAAGCTAAATTGGCACATGAAAAAAGGAACAAAAGCAATGTATCAACCGTGGCTAGCGTCGAAGCAATCATTTTCATTCCGTTCACTTTTACAAAAAGATGTTTTAGGTTTTTCTTTTTTGAAAATGCATGTATATAGACATGTTCCAGTGCCTGGTTCACTCATTTTAGGCTAAACCTAGTCCACGCTGAAATACCTAAAAGGTATTATAATCAGTGACGTATCCATGACAAAATCGGTGGGGATGTCAAGCTAAAAAGAATCCATTTCAACTTCGCATTTAGCCAGAAGTAATCCAAATACTTGTAGCTAAAACAATTAATATACTTTCGAAGTGCCATGGCACACTGGATCGATACACCCCTACTTATAATAGTGAACGGATGGAGTGTTTCTCTAGAGAGAAGACGGTCATGGGTATTAGAAGGATTTAGATCTATGGGCCTTAGCATAACTTGTTACGAATAATTCAGGAGTGATGTTTTGGCTTTTGGGTGCATATGCTTTATTTATTTCCAATGCATCTTAGAGAAATGTTAAAAAAAAATAAAAATCACGTGTACATCTTCACATGCTACATTCGCGCAAAATTATTTCACGATAAATTTGACTTGTCGTGTGGCCTGTGTAAATAATAAAAAAAACGGTGCTAAAAAATAAGGGCTTTTCACGAGACATTTTTAGTCTTTTTTTGCATAGACTACAAAATATTATTTTTCTTGCAAAATTTTACGTACTTCAGCGTGTAGATTGTGGAGAAGTACACATATTTTTTCAAGAATCTTTTCGCAGTTTGAAATATGTTTTTTTATAATCAGCGAGGCTACGATCCGTTGGTCTTTTGCAAAACGACAGTATCTCAGAGGTATTTTGACAAAATTGGCAAAATGTGGTGTTTTTTTGTGATTTTCTCCATCCTTTCATTTATCCACACTGGTTTTTTTTCTCTAGCCTTTCATAAGTAGGATCTTCATGCTAACTACACCAAGTACAATGTCTTCCACTTAAATCCACATCGTTTAGCACTTCATATTACGTCATGGACAAACTTTTATTCAATCATTTGCAACTATTTCAAACCAGTGGCACGAACCATATATCCGCATAGCGAATCCCATAAGAAATGCTCTAAGTGGCTTTCCATGACGACAAGGGAGGTGTCTCGGAGTCGTTCCACGTGTTGGGGTGAGTGTTGAGGTACCTATCACCATGCACAACATCCATGGCTGCACACGACTCGAGCTCAGCCATCTCCTCGGACGTGAGCTTCACAGACAAAGCTCTCACGTTGTCGTTGAAATTCTCAATTTTAGTCGTGCCAGGTATGGGGCAGACATCGTTTCCCTGGTGGTGAACCCATGCCAGTGCAAGCTGCGATGACGTGCATCCTTTCCTCGCAGCCATCTCACTCACACGCTCGAATATGGCAGCGTTCTTCTCCAAGTTCTGGGGTTGAAATCTTGGGAGAGTCTGGAAATGCATTAGGATATTTGTTAGAAAATGTAAGCCAGCTAGCCGAACGTAGGATCATTGCTACTTCTCTTGATTTACCTTGCGAAAATCGCCGTCTACTAATGTGTCCACCAGTTTAGGTCCACTGGATAGGAACCCTCTGCCCAGTGGACTGTACGCCACAATTCCAATGCCAAGTTCTCTGAAACGGAAAAACGATTAGGATGTTCTTTTGTAGAATTACACACAGTATGACGGTTGATATGTACAATGTTATGAGATTACTTTTGGAAAGAAAATCTAGAAAAAGAATAGGTTGATATTATTGCAAATACCTGCAAGTGGGAATTATTTCTTCTTCAACATCTCTTGACCACAGAGACCACTCCAGCTGGATGGCAGTGATAGGATGAACTGCGTGTGCCCTTCTAATTGTCGACGGCGAGGCTTCAGATAACCCAACATATTTTACCTTTCCTTCTTCGACTAGCTTCTTTATTTCTCCCATCTGCCGATGTAAGTCAAGAAACCAGGCTATAGTCAGTATCTACAACTAGTACGTCCTAATGTTTAAATGGAGTGAACTTCTACGTTCTAACCGTGATCTCGACGGGAACATTCTTGTCAATGCGGATCTGATAGTAGAGGTCGATGCAGTCGACGCCTAGCCTAGCGAGGCTGCCCTCGCATGCCGCCCGCAGGTACGCCGGGTCGCCACGCACGTTCCAGCTGTGGTCGATGCCGAACTTGGTGGCCAGCTCCACCTTCTCCCTCGAGCCACCTTGCACCGCCTGTCAAGTGCGAGCATTACATCGAACGCCTTCAGCGCACATCCATACATAGAAAAAAAAACCATACTTGAAGTCCAGAACCGACCTTGCCGATGAGTATCTCGTTGGTGTGAGGCCCGTAGCTGTCGGATGTGTCGAGGAAGGTGACGCCGGCGGCGACGGCGTGGTGAAGGAGCGCGATCCGGTCCTGGTCGGGCTTGCGCTCGCCGTAGGCGGCTGACATGCCCATGCAGCCGAGGCCCTGTGCCGAGACCTCCAGCCCCTGCGAGCCCAGCTTCATGCGCGGCACGACCACCGGAGCAGCAGCAGCAGCCATGGCGTCCATGCGTGTATGCGTGCGCGCGCCTCTGTGATGACTGATGGATGGTGGTGGCGATGATGTGTGATCGTGTGTGTGTTCAGTGCAACGCCCAAGTGCTATTTGTAGTGCGCTACTTGCGGTGGAGGCGTCATGGAGTAGTCACCCGGCTAGGCTGCGTGTCGCATATAAATATCGGCAGAGCGTCACTCCCTACGCATGTCAAACTGAGCGACAGAACTTTCTACGTTCAACGGATGAGCTAGTCAAACAGCTGACGCCGATGTGATGGGTATTGCCCGGAGAACAGCTGATGCTCCTCGAGTTACTGAAAGCTCCATCATTTTGTTTAGAAAATCCACTTTGACTCTTTAGATGTAGTCAGTAAGATGTTAAAATTGGCGATTCATGACTTGGAGCAACGGTATACAAGTGAAGGTGACTGCGCGAGGAGTTCATAGTTCTACCTTTTAGGGTAAAAATTTAAAGTCTGGTCTTAATTAGTTGTACCCTGCAATAGCCTTGTTAAAGTTATTGTTTTGTAAGCAAGGACTTTCTCCAGAATGAAAATCTAAGATCTATGATCGAGCGATGATAGTGCTTATGCACTGTTTTATTTTTGGAGGCATCGCCTTTGGAGATGCTAGACTTCTTGTGCTATCTTGGTGGTGTTAGTACTGCTGCTACAAGAAATTGATCAGTGTAGCGGACCTTTTTTTAATTCATATTTTTATAGCTGTGTGTATTCCTATTGTTACTATGGCACTACGTTATTGCAGAAGCTGGTATCTTCTTGATATTAATATATGCTCCTTATCGAAAAAGCAAGATGTTTTAAATTTTGTTTCAAAATGTCTAAATTCCAGAAAAAATGTTCGAGTGTACATCCAGACATTTTATGTTCCCGCACAAAGTTTCATATAAAAGTAATAATATATTTTGTGGCACGTGTAAAAAATAATTTTGGTGCTCCAAAATAGATTTTCACGAGACATTTTTTTTACACATGCCATAAAAATATATAGCGTGAACAAAGAATGTTGGGATGTATATCTGAGATTTTGTTTAAATTTATTAACATTTTAAAATGCATAGAAAATACATTTCTCATAACTAGACCTAAAGCCAAAACACCACGTCTAACTCACTCTTCATTTCCTCATGACTCGCCTTGCTTTCCGATGTCGCCAACTTACTTTCCGACTTGATGCATGTCATCGATCAGATACGAGGACGTTACTGTTCAGGCCTGTATTTCAGATATACATATACCCTGCCAAAACACATATATTGCGTGTGAACTGTCACCTAGGGTATGTTTGGTAGGCTGTGTCATTTCAAATTCACTCTCCCATTTGAGATATCTGAAATTATACAAGCTAGCCTGAGATTTTGTAATGTGTTTGTTAGCCGATATATGTTGGAAGAAGCTGCAACTCGTACTCTGTTTAGTAGCCTGTACCAGTTGAGATTGGTCCAAAACTAGAAATAACAGAGAGGTTTAAACTTTTGCACAAAGGCCCCTAAATAAAACAACAAAAAACAATTGGGTCCTCCTACCCACCATGTTGTCGCTTGGAGCAGAACGTCAGCGGTGGCGGCCTATGGGGCGCCGGCGGTAGTTCCTGAGGGTAGTGGTGTGCCGTGAGGCGCAGACTGTGATGTTTCTCGGAGCGGTTGCGGGCCGAAGGTGCGGGTAGCCGACGGGAGAGGAGGTGGCGGGCCGGAGGCGCTGGAAGCCGACACGGAGGAGGAGGGTGGGCCGAGGACCTTCTCATCGGTTGTGGCGGGTCGGAGGTAGTCGGCGCGAGATGCTGCCTCTTGCTGGCTTCCTTTGCCCCTGCTCGGCCGATGGGAAAGGAGGAGGCTGGGGGCACGGGAGAACCCGAGGAAGGTGAGCGACGGGAGAAGAAGAAGATGGGGGGAGGGGGTATGAGGAGAGAACGAGCTGCGGGTGGGGGTCTGAGGGGCGAGTTGTGAAGCTCGATTTTGAGCTTTGCAACCCATTCTCAAGAGGCATTATTCGTATGATGTGGGCATTGCTGAGATGATCCGACCTGGGCTGCCAAAGAAAAAATAGACGGTTGAGCTAAATTGAGATGAAAATATCTAGGTTCCTCAAGGCTGCCAAACACACCTCTAGAGTTTTTTAAGAGGGCTGTTGTGGAACAGAGGAATACTTATTACTACTAGTAATTTTGCACGTGCAACGCACGTGTTTACCGATGATTAAAAATCTTGAGTATATTTTCCTCAAATATTTTTTTGATAATCAAGATAGTGATATTTATGTGGATTAATATAAATAATCATGTTTTTCCATAAAATTTTGGAAAAAAATTCATTTTAGGGACCTTTGTCTGTAACTTTTATGCTAATTGACATATTTTCTTTTTAAGCAAAACTCTCCTTTGACCCGCTAAACTCTCCTTTGACCCTTCTTCAATCATGTGATTAATGCGAGAAATTAAGGATACATGCTTCTCCTGTAATCATGTGATCCTGTAATTTATTACCTTCAATTAGCATTCAATATCGCTTAAATTAAGGAGATTACAGGATCCAGATTAGCAGTGGTGACATAAAGATGATTAGACTGACAATGTTTTATCTATAAACGTGTGTGCTAGGTGAATCGTTGGATGTAGTATTAGACGTCCCAGATTGTTTGGATCACCCCTCTCTCCCTTTTTATATTGGTATAGATATAGATACTTATTGTACTAATCCGGAATCATGATTGTAAAACGAGGCTTAGACATTTTCCTCTTGTATGTCGACATCTCCTTGAATGACTGTCACAGGTTTCTCTACTTTATTAGCGTAGCAGGTGCATTGTCTCTCTTAGTCTCTTATGATTCCTAAAATATGCTTATGATTCCATCTCGTTGATTCAACCTGAACTAATGACTGAAGATCTATCGGCGGCAGTGTCACAATTTTCTCTAATTTATTAGTGTAGCAAGTGCAACGACTCTTCCGGGTGACGGACAGAACTTTCTACTTATAGGCTCAACGGGTGACCTAGTCATAGAGCTGATCGAGGCCGATGTGATGGGTTTTCCCTGGAGAGCAACTGGTTCTAACGATTTTGAGCACAAGTTCAAGAAGCTAGGAGCCTTTTGCATCATCGCCAAGTTCAAGGTTGTTGTCGTATCATACTCGGAGAGAAGGGCCATGGCACGGTGCTGATGATTTCGCTTAGGGATTAAGCGCGGAAATGTACTTTTGATCTGAGTGTTTATGCTTTTTATTTTAATATATATATATATATAATAAAAAAATTATGTGTACATTTCTACATTCGATGTGCGCATGACAGAGTTTTGTGGTAACCCAATATTTTAAATTTAGTGCTCTGTGTAAAAAAGAAAAAAATATGTCACGTGTAAACTATTACTTTAGCACCGATTTTTGTCTTTTTATCTAGCCCATATGAAAAGTTGGTTTTCCTTGAAACAACTTGATTCACATATATATTATGAAAAAGTCCACACAACACTTCTTTGTATTATTTTAACAATTCAAAATATATTTAAACTGCATTTAAAATAAAATGGTGCAATGCACCCAAAGACAAAAACGTCGAATCCAAATTGGGCGTCCTTAGTTGCACAGGAGGGTGGGATGAAGTGCTTGTTGTGCTGCTCTTCGCCCTCGTTTTTCCGCTCAGTCCGCCGTTATTGTGATGCATGCCTATATGCTGAAGTGGTGCACTGCTATTTTCTTTTTTTGGAGAGAAGTGTACTGCTAGTTGCAATCCTTCGAAGTTGACAGGGATGTGGGAATGCTGATCCACCCATATTTTTCACCAACACTCGTTCAAATACAGCTCAATCCTCTATAGTTCAATCCTCTATCTAAGATGTGCTGGATCAATATACAAGTCAAAAGGGAGGGGGGTCGTTTGCCCCCTCTCCCCAGCCCGTAAACTTTAATAGATATAATTTTTAAGACAATTACACACCCAATGTTGGGTTCTTCATAAAATCATAGTCATAAGGCTTCCCCACTTTCTTTACTCGTGCATTTCTAGATATTGGTGCTGTCCATTCACTCTGGTGTACGATGGGGTGCTCATCTTCTTTGTGGTGGCTCCATATCTCTTCTCCCTCAGTAACCGTCTCTCTCTACATGCTGGAGATGGTAGGTTTCAAAAAAAATTAACTCGTTAGTATTGGTCATTGATTTGACAGAAAATGTGTCACATGTGATGTTGGTTCTCCTCTTTGCTTCTTCGTTGTGTTCATTGGTGGTCAAGGACCTCCTGGAGCACATGCATGTGGGTGGTACAAGGCGGCCTACGCCTTAGCCTTCTTAGGCTGGAGCGTCTCGATGCCTTGTTCAGCATCCACTTCGGATGACGCTGGTAACCACTGAGTGGTCGGTTATCACATATTTGTGGTTCTTATATTATGTTTGTATCGTATCTAGTACTACTCATTCATTATCATATGTTGTTGTTTCCTACATCTTGTCGGTATCGTATCTAGGACTCGTGATCGATTATCACATGTTGTTCATGTATCCTATTTGTATCGTATCTAGTATTCATGATGGGGGAATGCTGACCCGCCCTTATTTGATGTTGACACTCATTTGAAATATAGCTCAATCCTCTATAGCTCAATCATATGTCTAAGATGTGCTACAGCGAAGTACAGGTCAAGGGGGGCATCGCCCCCCCCCCCCCCCCTCCCCCCTCCTCCTAGTCCATGAACTTCAGTAGGCACAATTATAACATGTTATTATTTCCTATGTTGGTTTGTGTCATATCTAGACCCACGTGTGGTGATCTTTGGTAAATCATAATTACAATGACCCACCACTTTCTTTACTCATGTATTTATAGATAACTCTGCTGGCCATTCACTCTGGTGTATGACAGGCTGCTCATCTTCTCCGAGATGGTAGGTTTCGAAAAATGTTGACACTGTTAGTACTATATCGATCAATGAGTTGACATAAAATGTGTTGTGCATATGAAGTTTTTTCTCCTCTTTTCTTCTTCATTGTGCTCCTTGGTGGCCGAGGACCTCTTGAGCACAACATAGAAGCGTGCGGCAGCCTACCTCCATGTGCATGTGGATAGAACAGGGTGGCCAACGCCTTGGCCTTCTTCTGCTAGTTCATGAGCATCTCCGGTTGCCGTGTGCAACACAACTGCTTCGGACTACATAACTGACCATTAAGTGGTTGGTTAACTGACCATTAAGTTTAAGGAGGAACACAGAACTCTACGGAAAACACAGGGTGACGAGACACCATTTGACTTCAATTTAGTAGAGCAGAAAAGATTACTACCGACTGAGAGAATGCATTAGATGAAATATCACTAAGCTAGGCATGCATGAATATGTTTCAGTTTCATGCATAGAGAATAACTATTTCTTCAGAAATAGCATACCACTCAACTAAGTATTCTCTATGTACACTCTCTAGCTAGTACTCTAGCAACACGGAGGAGCTTGGAGCCTCGCAGGCCTCAAAACAGGATGTGCAGAGCACATTCATTGGCTCATCTTATGCTCTAGGGGATGGTTAGTAGTGCTAACAATCTCTACTGCTTGACGAAATCCTTGAGCTTTATTCAGATAAAAGAGGTATTCACGATTGTCCTTGGTTATCATGTAGTCCTTCAGATAGTTGGTGGTTATGGGCGTGACCCCCCGCAGCTCAAGGTACTTGTGGAACGCTGTCTGCAGGTTCTTGTCTAGGTAGCTGCACCAGATAGAGACCAAGAGGGGTACACCATCAGCAAAGCAGTTGTTAATCAGTGTGTTCAGTTACTCGGGAAATTAAAATGTCCTAGCCATGATTTTGTATAATTACAAGAAAAAATTGAGCCCTTCCAGCTCCTCCTCATCGTTCGCTGCCGGCAGCCTCACGGACAAGGTGTCGATGATGATCTCGTCGGTGTAGGCGGTGCATGTGAACTCGAGGCTCAGGCCGTCGTTCTTGGAGATGGTGACCGTGAGGGGGGTGCTGAACTCTGGGTCACGGTCTTCCTAATCATCGTCCGTGTCACCGTCCTGGTCGTTCTCTGGCTCGGGCATGGAGACCAACACCTTGATCTTCTCGCCCTGGTAAGTTCTTGTCAGAGTGATCTTGTCGAGCCCCTTCTGATAGTACTAACTGAAAACATTAGGAGCTGATCTAGCGGGTAAACTCTATGTACTGGAAATGGAGGATAACATTCTACTGCTAGAATTGACCGGGAGAAGTGGAGAGGGAGAAGTAGAGGTACAATACCATCGGGCTTCACTTGGGACGTGCTCCCCATGACGGCGACGGAGTGGTGGCGGAGCTTCCCGCCGCTGCAGCGCTCTAACCGGATCGGGTGGTTTAGGGTTGTAGGTGGGGAGAGTAGCACAATGAACCTCAGCGTCCGTGCCCCGGCCCCCACCCCTCTGTTTATATAGCGCTGTACGACGGGGACCCACCAACCATGATGTGGTTGGACGCCCCCGATCAGGGTGTGAGACAGGTTCGTGATCGACCGTTGGGTCGACCACGTAGGAGATCTAACTAACATTCTCCCCCTTGATCTCATCTTTTATTCAAACTTAGACTTAGACTTATCTTGGCACCCAGTTCATCATAGATCAATATATAGAGCTTGTCTCATCATAACAGCCAGTTACGCACCATTAGATTCAACAGCTACTACACACTTTTCTATTTTGAAACAGATTCTTTTCCTAGGCCCTTAATATCCAGGTATCATAGGCTTTCCCGTAAACCCATGCCGGCTAAGTGTTCTCTGAACACATTGGGCGGTAAGTCTTTTGTGAGTGGATCCACGAGCATTTCTTTTGTACCTATATGCTCCAAACTTATGGTATGATCCTGGATTCTCTGCTTCACAGCATAAAACTTGATGTCAATGTGCTTGCCAGCAGCACTTGACTTATTGTTGTGAGCATAAAATACTGCTGGTTCATTATCACAGTACATTCTGAGTGGTCTTTGAATGTTGTCTATCACTCTCAACCCGGGTATAAATTTCTTTAACCAGATTCCCTGCCCCGTGGCCTCATAACATGCTACATACTCAGCAACCATTGTAGACGTTGCCATGATGGTTTGCTTGAAGCTTTTCCACGATATATCTCCACCTGCGAGAGTGAATACATATCCTGACGTGGATTTTCTATCATCTACATCTCCCGCATAGTCTGCATCTGAATACCCTGCTATTTCAAGGGAATCAGTTCTTCTATATGTTAGCATGAGGCCTTTTATGCCTTGCGCATAACGCAATACCTTTTTTACCATTTTCCAGTGATCTATGCCTGGATTGTTTTGAAATTCACCAAGTACCCCGGTAACAAAAGCTAAGTCAGGGCGCGTACATACTTGAGCATACATCAAGCTTCCGACAACTGAAGCATATGGAACCGCTTTCATTTGATCGATCTCATACTGGTTCCTAGGACTCTGAAAGTCCCCAAACTTATCGCCCTTGACTGTAGGAGCAGGTATTCCATTACTCTTATGCATATTATACTTTTTCAGAACCTTTTCTAAATATGCTTTCTGTGACAGTCCTAAAATTCCATTTTTTTTTCTATCTCGGTGAATTTCTATGCCCAGAACATATGATGCTTCACCAAGATCTTTCATATCGAAGTTTGAGGACAAGAACTTCTTCGTCTTCAATAGTAGACTAACATCACTACTAGCGAGTAGGATGTCATATACATACAGGATAAGGAAAATGAATTTCCCACTCTTAAACTTTGCATACACGCAATTGTCCTCCTCATTTTCATTGAAACCAAACTTTCTTATGGTCTCATGAAATTTTAAATACCATTGCCTCGAGGCTTGTTTTAATCCGTAAATGGATTTCTTCAGACGGCATCCCATATGTTCTTTTCCTTTCTCGACAAAACCCTTGGGTTGTGCCATGTAAACCTTTTCTTCCAAGTCTCTTTACATCCATCTGATGCAACTCTAAATCATAGTGTGCCACCAACACCATTATGATTCTTAAAGAATCCTTACATGAGACTGGAGAAAATGCCTCATTATAGTCTATTCCTTCTCTTTGGGTGAAGCCTTTTGCAACAAGTCGTGCTTTATATCTTTCGATATTCCCTTTGGAGTCACACTTTGTTTTGTAGACCCATTTACAGCCTACTGTTTTGGCTCCTTTAGGAATTTCTTCTAAATCCCAGACCTTGTTGCTACTCATGGATCTCATTTCATCTTCCATGGCCTTGAGCCACTTCGATGAGTGAGCACTTCTTGTGGCTTCTTCAAATGTGGTGGGATCACCCTCCATTTGAACTTCTTCACTGACATAGACTTCAAAGTCGTCAGGAATAGCTGGCTTTCTCGTTCTTTGAGACCTTCTATGGCCCTCCATGTCTGGCACATCTTCCATGTGAGGCTGTTGGAGCTCTTCCTCATGTGTGGTAGCAGGCTCTCTATTTTCATTCGTTGTTGCCACAGAAGAACTAACAATAGGTGTTGCAGTGACAGTGTCCTGTGTCGGTGCAGCAGCAGCAGGTATCGAGAAAAAAGGTTCCTGAATCATCGGAGTGGGTGCATACACCCGCTTCTCCTCAAGATTAATTTCTCGGGATATCGTGCTCCCCCTGATCATCTCATCCTCTAAAAAGGCAGCGTGTCTCGTTTCTACAAAATTAGTAAGTCTGTCTAGACAGTAGAAACGATAACCTTTTGATCTCTCTGGGTAGCCAATGAAATGGAAACTGACTATCTTATTATATAATTTCCCACTGTTTGGGTTGGAGATTTTGGCCTGAGCTGGACAGCCCCACACTCGTAAATAGTTGAGTGAAGGTTCTCGACCGGTCCATAACTCATATGGTGTTTTAGACACCGATTTACTAGGAACACGATTGAGTATGTGAATGGCGGTTTTTAATGCCTCCATCCACAAACTAACCGGTAAAGTGGAGTAACTTAACATGCTTCTCACCATATCCATCAAGGTACGGTTACGTCTTTCAGCTACTCCATTCTGCTGAGGCTTGCCTAGCATAGAGTACTGAGCAACTATGCCATTTTCCTATAGAAACCTTGCAAAGGGTCCAGGAACTTGACCATATGGGGTATGCCAACCGTAGTACTCCCCTCCACGGTCGGATCTTACTATTTTAATCTTTAAGCTATGCTGATTTTCTACTTCAGCCTTAAATATCTTGAATTTATCCAATGCATCTGAATGCTCTTTGATTGGATAAATGTAACCATTACGTGAGTAATCATCCGTGAATGTTATGAAAGAATCATAACAATCCACAGATGTCACAGGAAACGGCCCACATATGTCCGTATGAATTATTTCTAAGACTCCTGTGCTTCTTTTGGCGCCTTTTTTAATATTCTTTACAAACTTTCCTTTAATGCAATCGATGCATTGATCAAAATTTGAAAATTCTAGAGGCAGAAGGATTGATTCTTTTACTAAGCGTTCAATTCTCCCCCTCGAAATATGGCCTAAACGACAGTGCCATAATTTTGAAGATGCTTCATCAATCCTTTTCCGCTTATTCTTTGCATTCAGGGATGAAGAGGCATTCTCATTCTCAGTGCTTATAACATTCACATTCTCACAAAGTGATAACAAATAAAGCTTGTCTTGTCGGAAGGCAAGACCCACAATCTCATTATTAAACTCAATCTTACAGTGTCCATCACCAAAATGACAAGCAAAACCATCATCATCTAAGCGCGATACACTTATTAAGTTTCTATGCAAAGAGGGTACATAAAGTACGTCTATCAATAAGAGTACAAAGCCATTTGATAATACTAATGGGAGTTCTCCAATGGCTTCGACTTCAGCTTGGACGCTATTTGCAACTTTAATGCTTCTTTCTCCTCTTTGCAAGGTCCTCCTCATACGGAATCCCTGTAATGAATTTGCAACATGAACAGTTGCACCTGAATCAATCCACCAAGTAGATTTTGCATAACTTAAATATAAGGATTCATCTACAAATGTAATTAAATCCTCACCTTTCTTGCACAGATGCTTCAGGAATTCGACACAGTCCTTCTGGTAGTGTCCCTTTTGCTTGCACCACTTGCAAGTGTCTGATGCTCCTAGTTGATGTGGAGCTTGGCAGTCCTTGTGTGTGGTGAATAACCAGCCCATTGGGAACCCCAAGAGGAAGGTGTGATGAGTATAGCAGCTGGTTTTCCCTCAGTTAAGAAACCAAGGTATGTCGATCTTGGAGAGGAGAGACAAACGACTGAAGGTGGTGCTTGCTAGCTTGTGACAGCTTCGGACAATTTATATATGGCGCCTCGTCCAAGCTTTGCTTGCTAGCTGCAACGCGGAACCTGCACACAACACAACCAAGTACTTCGTTCTCAACTTGCGATGAGGTTGTCAAACTCACCGGTTTGCTTGAAACAAAGGTTATGCGCGTATCGAGTGGAAAACAATAGAGTATGCGAGTAAAGTAAACAGTGCGAGTAAAGTAAACAGGTGATAGCAATATGATGGAAATAGGACCGGGATCCACAGTTCACTAGTGGTGTCTCTCCATAAGATAAATAACACATGCTGGGTAAACAAATTACAGTTGGGCAATTGATAGAATAAAGATAAACGTGATATGTCAAGAAGATCACTATGAGATTTACTCTGGGCATTACAACAAAATACATAGACCGCCATCCAACTGCATCTATGACTAATAATCCACTTGTGGCGAATCAATCCGAGAACTCCACAAGTATTAAGTTGCGAACAACAGATAATTGCATTAAGCAAAGTGTGTAATGTAAACAAAGCATATGCCCTTGAGCATATGAATGTTGTTTTCTCCCTAGTAGCAACAACACATCTACAACCTTAGAGGTTTTTGTCACTCCCCCAGGTTAAATAGAGGCATGAACCCACTATCGAGCATAAATACCCCCTCTTGGAGTCACTAGCAACTACTCGGCCAAGATAGCTACTAACAACGGAGAGCATGCAAGATCATAAACAACATAGAGATAACAAAATATAATATTCAGTACAGCAACTCAATCATAAACACCAATATTCATCGGATCCCAACAAACCAAACATGTAGAATTACATAACGGTGATCTCAATCATGTAGGGCAGCTCATGAGATCTAAACATGAAGCACATGGTGGAGAAGACAACCATCTAGCTACTGCTATGGACCCATGGTCCAAGGTAGACTACTCACTCATCGCTCCGGAGGCAAGCAAGGTGATGAAGAAGACCTCCGGTGGCGATTCCCCTCTCTGGCAGGGTGCCGGGAAGAGCTTCTGGACCCTCCCGATCTTCGGGTCGACGGCGGCGGCGGATCGCGATGTGTTCTGGAAAATTGATCGGGTACTTAGGTTTTTTCCGTCGGGGGGTCTTTATAGGCGAAGGGGCGATGTCAGAGGAGGGGCCAGGTGGCCTCACACCATGGTGGCGCGGGCCAGGGGCTGGCCGCGCCACCCCTATGTGTGGGCCCCTGGTGGCCCCTCTCCTACTCTCCTTCGGATCTCTGGAAGCTTCCGGGTAAAATAAGACTTCAGGAACTTGTTTCGTCCAATTCCGAGAATATTTCCTGTGTATCACTTCTGAAACACAAAAACAGCAGAAAACAGGGAACTGGCACTGTGGCAACTCGTTAATAGGTTAGTTCCGGAAAATGCATAAAAGTGCCACGAAGTGTAACGAAACAGTAGGCAAATGGTGTAAAAACAAGCATGGAGCATCAAAAATTATAGATACGTTGGAGACGTATCAAGCATCCCCAAGCTTAACTCCTGCTCGTCCTCGAGTAGGTAAGTGATAACAAAAGAATAATTTTTGAGGTGACATGCACCTACACAATCTTGATCATATATGTAAGCATTTGTGAGCTGGGATCATAAGAACTTATAACATGGGCATGAAGATATAATCTTGACAATAGAAACTTAGCAACCATGTTGTAAACAAGAAAATGAACACAAACAAAAGATCATGAAAATGAAACAATGAAAGTCAAACGTGTGTTCAAATCATAAGGAAAAACATACAAATGGTTTTCAGCTTGTCCTTCAAAGAGAGCAAAATATAAATGCATAGGACACCTTCAAGTTTAAGAGGGCGACCAGATACAAATAATTTGAGAACAAGTGAAACCAACAATATGAATCAATCAATGAACTTTGGGACAATGCATATTACACTAAGAATGACAACTATGCTCTCTTAATGGTGCATAAAGAAAGAAGGTGGTGACTCAACATAAAAGTAGAAGAAAGTCCCTTCGCAGAGGGAAGCAGTGATTGCAAGTTTTATAACCTTCAAAAATTATGGTACTTACCGGCTTTGAGCTCTCATTGCCCCCATCATAAGCATCTTGAATGGTTAAAGTTAATGCGAGAACAATTATGATGCATATGCTTGACAAATCATAAGTTGAAAACCTCCTACCCCGTGAATACGAGTACCCAAACCTCATGCTACTTTACTTAGAGTCCCAAGCAAGGCTCTTGTCATTGTAAATATATGCATATCATTGAGAACCGCCAATGGGGTACCTCTGTGCCCGATGACATGGAACAAGCCCACACCAAAATGACAGGACAAGCAGACAATGAACACCTCGACATCTCTTTTATTTGCCTTTTGTTTAGCTTTTTATTGTGAGATGCGTCGTCGAATGTTCACCATGGGTATGCTGCAAATTTCCACCATGAATTATGCATGGCTTAGATTAGCGGCCCGGCGTTTCCCTAACACATATACAAACTACATGATCCCCACAAGATTCCCAATTCATTTCACACCGCGGGCATCCATAAATAAAAGATCACGATATCAACTCAAATAAGAAGTGCAATGTTGAAAGCTTGCCCATGACTGCATGGCTGGGCTAGTCTCCAACTTACAACTTGCAAGCATAACAACTCAACATAAGAGACCACAATGTCAAATTTTTAAGAACAGGAAAAAGTAAAGTGTGCCTTCCGGTTCGTGAGAGCTTTACTGACCGAATTTCGCATAACACTGGTAAGAGTTTAATTTGAAGAGAAAATAAAAGCAAGTCAAATTTACTTGGAATAGCAAATTGCTAGTAGGTATGTATGGTGGACACTTTGGAAAACTTTGGCTTTTAGGAGTTGGATGCACGAGTAGAGCTCATACTCAGTACAAGGCGAGGGCTAGCAAAAGACTGGGAGCGACCAACTAAGAGAGCAATAATGGCCATAATCATGCAAAGCGACAAAGCGACATTAAAAGAAGCATAAGATGGCATCAAAAGTCAAAAACTAAATGATCATAGAGGCTATTGGCGACTTTGTAAGAGTCTAACATGTGTGAGCATGCGCCAAGTCAACCCAAATAAAGCATCAAGGAGAAAACCAAAATAATGCTTCCATACAATAAAAACAACGCATGATTTTTTCAAAGGCTCATTAAGCAATCTCAGTTATTTGAGACAAGTCATGCTACAGCAAAACCACTAAGCATACTATCAAAAAGACATCAAGCATGACATGAAAAAGACTAAGCCGCAGTCTACACAAGCTCCTTCTTGTACCACTATTTTGCACAAAGCTTTTTCTCTTTTCCAACACCATTTGAAATTTTTAAAGACACCTCTTTTGATGAAAACCAATAAAGATCAGAGGCAAAAATACACCTTGATGAAAAGATATGACAAGGTCTGAACGCAAATCAAGGCGAAAACGAAAACCAAAAGCAGTAGCAGAAAAAGAAGAACACCCGGTGAAATTGTAAGAATGAAAAACTGAGTGTTCTTGGCAAATGAAAACAAGGCAACTTCTCCAAAAGAAATTTGTTGGGGTCCAACCATTTATTGCAGCAACCAAACAAACTAAACTAACTAAGAAAACTAAAACAACTGACGCTCCAAGAAAAACACATAGTGCATGAAGCAATAAAAATATAGCGTCTTGAAAGGTGACCTGATTTTTGTCGATGAAGAAGGGGTGCCTCGGGGGCATCCCCAAGCTTTGACGCTTGTACTTCTTGGATATTTCTTGGGGTGATGCATGGGCATCCCCAAGCTTGAGCTTTTGTCCATTCTTCAACTCATCTCATCATTCTCCAATCCCTACACTTGAAAACTTCCTTCATACAAAACTAAACACAAATCTATTAGCAACATTAGTGCAAGCATAACATATAATCAACCTCTTTTTGCTTCAGGTTTCAACTCAAAACCACCACATATATAGTAAATACTACTTTAGCAATTTTTCTAAAAGTTCCGTGATCAAAAGAACTCAAAAGAAAGCGATAAAGTGGCAAACACAAATATTGGCAGAAATCTGTCAAAACAGAACAGCTGACAAAGGTCGAATTTTTGAGGGGTTTTCTGTTGCTCAAATCAAAAAGTGTTCAACTAACAAAAGTTTGGATATAACCTGGGGCATATGCACAAGAAATCGCAGGTCCAAAAGATATACAGAGAATTTATACGAATTTTTAAGGTGCATCACCGAAAACAGTTTCAGGACAGCAACATCCCCAAATCTTTACCTCACTCGAATTAGAGGCTTCTCTTGGCACAAAAACGAAATAAACAAGATAAGGAGCGGTCATTACAGTAGTAATGACTTCCAAGACTCAAATAAAAGAAAAAGTACTGAAAATAAAAACATTGGGTTATCTCCCAAGAGTGCTTTTCTTTAACGCCTTTGAGCTAGGCGCAGAAAATTGTGAATCAAGTAACATCAAGTGATGAAGCATCAAGCTCATAATTTGCTCTAAGAATAGAGTCAAAAAGCAATTTCTTTCTTTTCCTAGGGAATTGTTCCATACCTTTCTTTAGTGGGAATTGATATTTGATAGGGCCTTCCCTCATATCAATGATAGCACCTACAGTTCGAATAAAGGGTCTTCCCAAAATAATAGGACATGAAGCATGGCATTCAACGTCCATAACAAGAAAATCAACGGGAACAAGGTTATTGTTAACCACAATAAGAACATCATTAATTCTTCCCAAAGGTTTCTTCTTAGCAACATCAGCAATAGGGACATCTGATACGTTTCCGACGTATCTATAATTTTTGATGCTCCATGCTTGTTTTTACACCATTTACCCGATGTTTTGTTACACTTCATGGCATTTTTATGCGATTTCCGGAACTAACCTATTGACAAGATGCCACAGTGCCAGTTCCCTGTTTTCTGCTGTTTTTGTGTTTCAGAAGTGATACACAGGAAATATTCTCGGAATTGGACGAAACAAGTTCCTAAAGTCTTATTTTACCCGAAAGCTTCCAGAGATCCGAAGGAGAGTAGGAGGGGGGCCACAGGGGCCCCACACACAGGGCTGGCGCGGCCAGGGCCTGGGCCGCGCCACCCTGGTGTGAGGAGCCCCTGGCTGCCCCCCGACGACGCCCCTTTGCCTATAAGAAGCCTCGGGACGGAAAACCCTAGAGGAGTCGGCAATTTTCCAGAAAGAGTTCCGTAGTTCCGCCGCCGCCACCGACGAATTTCGGGGGACAGAAGTCTCTGTTTCGGCACCCTGCCGGGACGGAGAAGTGCCCCCGGAGCCATCTCCATCGGTCTCCATCACCGTCTTCGCCGTCTCCATCGACCTCACTGCCATCTCCATCAACCTTGCTGTCTCCTATGATGAGGAGGGAGTAGTTCATCCCCGGGGCTGAGGGCTCTACCGGTAGCTATGTGGTTCACCTCTCTCTCCCATGATGTGATCTTTATGTGATCGTGAGCTTTGTATCATGTTGAACAAGTAGATGTTATTATTCAGATATTATGTGTACTCTAGTGGTGTTATTAAAGTAATCTATTCCTCCTGCCATGGTGTAACGGTGACAGTGCGTGCATCATGGTGGTACTTGGTCTAGGCTACGATTGTGATCTCTTATGGATTATGAGAATAATTATTACTATGATAGTATTGAAGTGATCTATTCCTCCTTTCATGGTGTAATGTTGACAGTGTGTGCACCGTGTTAGTACTTGGTCTAAGTTGCAATAATATCTATCTTGAGTTGTGATCTGATTTGAATATCTCTATGAGTGGTGTTTGTCAAGTACTTGATGAACTTTAAGGGGTGCTTCTGTAGCCACTACGCAATGATTAGTGTTGTTTAATAGGAGAGTAATTCAGAGTACCATAGTGAAGAGAAGTTGTTTATTTGTTCAATAATGTTATATTTGGTGGGAGTGTGTCCACTAGTGAAAGTATGATCCCTAGGCCTTGTTTCCAAGCATTGCACACCGTTTACTTACTGTTTTGTTACATGTTTGCTCGCAGCGATATTTATTTTATATCACAGTTGCTACTCATAATCATCTATACCACTTGTATTTCACTATCTCTTCGCCGAACTAGTGCACCTATACATCTGACAAGTGTATTGGGTGTGTTGGGGACACAAGAGACTTTCTGTATCGTAATTGCAGGGTTGTTTGAGAGGGATAGCTTTGACCTCTTCCTCCCTGAGTTCGATAAACCTTGGGTGATCCACTTAAGGGAAACTTGTTGCTGTTCTACAAACCTCTGCACTTGGAGGCCCAACACTGTCTACAAGAACAGAAGCGTGTGTAGACATCAAGCTCTTTTCTGGCGCCGTTGCCGGGGAGGTAAGGTAAAAGGTACTCACATTCTTTGGCTACTAAGTCTTTTAGTTGCTGGTGAGTGCTCGAAGTTATTTCCTTTAGATTCTGCAATTACATCTTTTTGTTTCTTGTTTTTATTTTCACTAGTTAGGCTTAATGGAAAACAAAGAGTTCTGTAGTCTTTTTCCTGAGTTTAGATATGAAGTGTTTGAAGAGAAAATTGAAAAACCTTTGGAGCTTAATTTGCATGCTAATAATGTTATTAGTATGAATGCTTTGAATACCGTTAATGCTAATGCTATAGAAAAGTCTAAGCTTGGGGAAGCTGGTTTTGTTAAGTATGATATTTTTAGTCCCCCAGCTTTAGTGGAGAAGGTTTGTTCTGATAATATTTTATCTCCCATATGTGATGTTTCTAGTGATGCTTGTGCTCCTCATCCTTTTAAAATACCTACGAAGATTGTTGAATGTGTTAAGAATAACTGCTATTTAGGAGATGGAACTGTCCATCCTGGTGATCATTTGCTTTTTATACATGAATTATGCGAGTTGTTCCAGTGTGCAGGTATTTCAATGAACCAAGTTAAGAAGAAGCTATTCTCTTTATCACTGAAAGGCAGAGCTGAGGAATGGTATAAAACACTGAAGGATGGTCGATCTATTGACTGGGAGGAAATTGTACCTCTCTTTTATTCTAAATTCTATCCTTCTAGTCAGGTTTATAAAGATAGAAATTACATTTATAATTTCCATCCGCATGAGGGAGAAAGCATTGCCCAAGCTTGGGGAAGATTGAAGTTACTAATGCACAAATGTCCTATTCATGATCTTCCCCGTAATATTGTTATTAATAATTTTTATGCAAGGCTTTCAGGATATTACAAGGATTATCTAGATGCATGCTTTGATGGGTCTTTCACAAGCAAGGATGTTGACACCAAGTGGGATCTACTTGAAACAATTCAAAACAATATTGAAGGTTGGGATAACGACAAAGGTAAAGGATCAGGTATGAATTACGAGTTTGATTGCATTAAGTCTTTTGCTGAAACTGCTAATTTTCAAGAGCTTTGTGCTAAATATGGTCTTGATCCTCAAATTATGGTTGATTGCTTTAAAGCCTTTGCTTCCCATATGAATGTTCCTAAAGGAAATGGGGACGTGTATCATGAACCTTTTAAGGACACTTGCATAGAAAGTGATATTGTTATTGATGATTGCAATAAATATGCTCAAACTTCTAAAAGTACTATTTCTTATAAGCATGTTAATTTTTGTGAAATACATAGACCTTGTGAACAGAGTTACAACAAGGAAGATTATTGCATCACCCACGCAAATGAAGAAACCAGTATGTGGCTCAAGGATCTAGATGTGCTTGGTGAAAGGGTTTGTGAGCTTTATCCTTTTCTTTGTGAATTTTGCGGTGAAAAGGGTCACTTTAATTTTCAATGCCCAATTAACCAAACAAGTACCGCA
Organism: Dactylis glomerata; assembly: GCA_007115705.1. Classification (NCBI taxonomy): domain Eukaryota; kingdom Viridiplantae; phylum Streptophyta; class Magnoliopsida; order Poales; family Poaceae; genus Dactylis; species Dactylis glomerata. Next base: position 4,147,360 of record QXEO01000545.1, on the reverse strand, counting down.
GATTTGTATTGTGATGATAAGATTACTCTCAATCAATATGATGAGCTTACTTTGTTTTTGAATTGTGAAGAGATATCTAGAAAGATTGCTTTGGTAGACATGAATGATGTTGATATTAATAGCACCCTTCGTGGTTGTCGTCTCTATTGTGCTAAAGATTGCCTTGCAAATACTTACATTCAAAATCTTATAAAACTTGATATTTTGCCAAGCTATGACAGGACTGATAGATGTTTTTATCTTATTAATAGAGAGGAGGAATCCTCCAAAGTTTCTTCTGTTGTTTCTGTCAGCAAACCAGATTATGTGGAGAAGATGCCTTTCCCTCCTAAAGAATATGTGGAGAAGATGCCCTTCAAGTCTCTCCCTCCTAAAGGAGAGAGTAAGAAGAGTATGAAGAAGAAGAAGAAGAAGAAGAGGAGTAAGAGGCGAGAGGACACGGTATCTTCCCCTAAGCGTTATGATCCTGCTATAGATTATGATAATTCTGATTGGGATGATGTTCCTATGCCTGTTACCTATGTTAGTGATCATGATTGGGAAAAGCACTCTACTTTTGATATTGAAAATCTTTTTGGTACCAATTCTAAGGTTAATAATTGTTGTACCATTAGTACTATTCATGTTCCTTCTTATGATGATATGTTTGATGAGTATGCTTTGCGAAATAGTTGTTCTCTAGCTTGTGATGATACTAAACCTCTAGTTTATGATGGTTATTATGATAATATTTTCAGTTCACCTACTTTTGAGGAGAAAGTTAGTTATGATTACAATATGCCTCCTATTTTTGATGATTATGGTGATGAGAATAATTATTCTGTTGAATCTGCTCCTACTACTATTGTTCATGTGGGGAGTATTAATCCTTTTATGCATGTGGCTCATGATAGAGATGCTTTATGTGATAGTTATATTGTTAGTTCTATTCATGATACTACTGAAAGTTATTATGAGAGAGGGAAATATGTTTTGAAGGATCCTAATAATATTGAGTTTCCCCTCTTTATGTTGCAATTCTTAAAGTTGTACTTGTTTTGCCTTCCTATGTTTTTCGATTTGCGCTTTCATGACTTGTCTCTTTATAAGACTATTTTTCATAGGAAGTGGTTTAGATTTAAATGTGTTCCATACTTGCTTTTTGATGCTCTCTATTGCTTTAAGTTCCTATATGGCGCCTTTGCCTCAAGCTCTTATATGGCGCCCACATGAGCATCTTTGCAAATTACTGCGCCTAGCTCAAAGGCGTTAAAGAAAAGCACTCTTGGGAGATAACCCAATGTTTTACTTTCAGTACTTTTTCTTTTATTTGAGTCTTGGAAGTTATTACTACTGTAATAACCGCTCCTTATCCTTTTTATTTCGTTGTTGTGCCAAGAGAAGCCTCTAATTTGAGTGAGGTAAGATTTGGGGATGTTGCTGTCCTGAAACAGTTTTCGGTGCTGCACCGTAAAAATTCGTGAAAATTCTCTGTATATCTTTTGGACCTGCGATTTCTTGTGCATATGCCCCAGGTTATATCCAAACTTTTGTTAGTTGAACACTTTTTGATTTGAGCAACAGAGAACCCCTCAAAAATTCGACTTTTGTCAGCTGTTCTGTTTTGACAGATTTCTGCCAATATTTGTGTTTGCCGCTTTATCGCTTTCTTTTTTAGTTCTTTTGATAACGGAACTTTTGGGGAAGTTGCTACAGTAGTATATACTTTATATGTGGTGGTTTTGGGTTGAAACCTGAAGCAAAAAGGGTTGATTATATGTTATGCTTACACTAATGTTGCTAATTGATTTGTGTTTAGTTTTGTATGAAGGAAGTTTTCAAGTGTAGGGATTGGAGAATGATGAGATGAGTTGAAGAATGGACAAAAGCTCAAGCTTGGGGATGCCCATGCATCACCCCAAGAAATATCCAAGAAGTACAAGTGTCAAAGCTTGGGGATGCCCCCGAGGCACCCCTTCTTCATCGGCAAAAATCAGGTCACCTTTCAAGACACTATATTTTTATTGCTTCATGCACTATGCGTTTTTCTTGGAGCGTCAGTTGTTTTTGTTTTCAGTATTAGTTTAGTTTAGTTTGCTGCAATAAATTTTTAGATCACATCATGTTTCTTTTGGAGGAGATGAACTCGCTTTTCATTTGCCAAGAACACTCTAGTTTTCACTCTTATCGTTTCAACGAGTGTTCTCTTTTTCTGCTACTGCGTTTAGCCTTTGTTTTTCGCCTTGATTTTCGTTCAGATCTTGTTTTATCTTTTCATCAAGGTGTATTTTTGCCTCTGATCTTTATTGGTTTTCATCAAAAGAGGTGTTTATAAAAATTTCAAATTGTGTTGGAAAAGAGAAAAAGCTTTATGCAAAAAAGTGGTACAAGAAGGAGCTTGTGTAGACTGCGGCTTAGGCTTTTTCATGTCATGCTTGATGTCTTTTTGATAGTATGCTTAGTGGTTTTGCTGTAGCATGACTTGTCTCAAATAACTGAGATTGCTTAATGAGCCTTTGAAAAAATCATGCGTTGTTTTTATTGTACGGAAGCATTATTTTGGTTTTCTCCTTGATGCTTTATTTGGGTTGACTTGGCGCATGCTCACACATGTTAGACTCTTACAAAGTCACCAATAGCCTCTATGATCATTTAGTTTTTGACTTTTGATGCCACCTTATGCTTCTTTTAATGTTGCTTTGTCGCTATGCATGATTATGGCCATTATTGCTCTCTTAGTTGGTCGCTCCCAGTCTTTTGCTAGCCCTCATTTTGTACTGAGTATGAGCTCTACTCGTGCATCCAACTCCTAAAAACCAAGTTTGCCATTGTGTCCACTATAAATTCCTATGCATGGTATTTGTAAGCCATTCCAAGTAAATTTTCATGTGCTACCTTTCAAAACTTTCAAAATACTTCTCGTTTTGTGACACTGTTTTCAGCTCATGGGGACGTAGTGGTCGGATTTGCTATCTTCCATATTGCTTATTCCAAAAAGAAAAAAGAAAGAAAAAAGAAAGAAAAAAAGGCACTCCTCCATGGTATGTGAATGTTGGTGGGCACCCGATGGAATCGGTTAGCCATGGTTTGAGAAAGGAAAAAAGGTGGGGAGGAGTGCCAAGCTTTATAAAAAAGAGCACAAAAGTGCCAATCTCTCTCTCAAAAACTTGTTTCATTTTTGTATGAAAGATAGTAATAACCCCATTGCCAGTCGTTGACAAAGACAACCACCTCTCAAAACCAATTTTTATCTCTCTGTTTTACAAATGAAAAGCTCTAGCACATGTTTAATCACTGCTTCCCTCTGCGAAGGGCCTTTCTTTTACTTTTATGTTGAGTCACCACCTTCTACCTTTATGCACCATCTAAGAGAGCATAGTTGTCATTCTGAGTATAATGTGCATTGTCCCAAAGTTTATCATTGATTGATTCATGACTATGGTTTCACTTGTTCCTAAATTATTTGTATCTAGTCACCCTCTTAAACTTGAAGGTGTCCTATGCATTTATGTTTTGCTACTCCATGAGGGACAAGCTGAAAACCATTTGCTATGTTTTCCATATGATTTGAACACACACTTGACTTTCATTGTTTCATTATTCATGATCTTTCGTTTGTGTTCTTTTTCATGTTATAACATGGTTGCTAAGTTTCTATTGTCAAGACTATATCTTTCATGCCCATGTTTTAAGTTTTTATGATCCCAGCTCACAAATGCTTACAAAGATGATCAAGATTGTGTAGGTGCATGTCACCTCAAAAATTATTTCTTTTGTTATCACTTACCTACTCGAGGACGAGCAGGAGTTAAGCTTGGGGATGCTGATACGTCTCCGACGTATCTATAATTTTTGATGCTCCATGCTTGTTTTTACACCATTTACCCGATGTTTTGTTACACTTCGTGACATTTTTATGCGATTTCCAGAACTAACCTATTGACAAGATGCCACAGTGCCAGTTCCCTGTTTTCTGCTGTTTTTGTGTTTCAGAAGTGATACACAGGAAATATTCTCAGAATTGGACGAAACAAGTTCCTGAAGTCTTATTTTACCCGGAAGCTTCCAGAGATCCGAAGGAGAGTAGGAGGGGGGCCACAGGGGCCCCACACACAGGGCTGGCGCGGCCAGGGCCTGGGCCGCGCCACCCTGGTGTGAGGAGCCCCTGGCTACCCCCTGACGATGCCCCTTCGCCTATAAGAAGCCTCGGGACGGAAAACCCTAGAGGAGTCGACAATTTTCCAGAAAGAGTTTCGTAGTTCCGCCGCCGCCACCGATGAATTTCGGGGGACAGAAGTCTCTGTTTCGGCACCCTGCCGGGACAGAGAAGTGCCCCCGGAGCCATCTCCATCGGTCTCCATCGCCGTCTTTGCCATCTCCATCGACCTCACCGCCATCTCCATCAACCTTGCTGTCTCCTATGATGAGGAGGGAGTAGTTCATCCCCGGGGCTGAGGGCTCTACCGGTAGCTATGTGGTTCACCTCTCTCTCCCATGATGTGATCTTTATGTGATCGTGAGCTTTGTATCATGTTGAACAAGTAGATGTTATTATTCAGATATTATGTGTACTCTAGTGGTGTTATTAAAGTAATCTATTCCTCCTGCCATGGTGTAACGGTGACAGTGCGTGCATCATGGTGGTACTTGGTCTAGGCTACGATTGTGATCTCTTATGGATTATGAGAATAATTATTACTATGATAGTATTGAAGTGATCTATTCCTCCTTTCATGGTGTAATGTTGACAGTGTGTGCACCGTGTTAGTACTTGGTCTAAGTTGCAATAATATCTATCTTGAGTTGTGATCTGATTTGAATATCTCTATGAGTGGTGTTTGTCAAGTACTTGATGAACTTTAAGGGGTGCTTCTGTAGCCACTACACAATGATTAGTGTTGTTCAATAGGAGAGTAATTCAGAGTACCATAGTGAAGAGAAGTTGTTTATTTGTTCAATCATGTTATATTTGTTGGGAGTGTGTCCACTAGTGAAAGTATGATCCCTAGGCCTTGTTTCCAAGCATTGCACACCATTTACTTACTGTTTTGTTACATGTTTGCTCGCAGCAATATTTATTTTATATCACAGTTGCTACTCATAATCATCTATACCACTTGTATTTCACTATCTCTTCACCGAACTAGTGCACCTATACATCTGACAAGTGTATTGGGTGTGTTGGGGACACAAGAGACTTTCTGTATCGTAATTGCAGGGTTGTTTGAGAGGGATAGCTTTGACCTCTTCCTCCCTGAGTTCGATAAACCTTGGGTGATCCACTTAAGGGAAACTTGCTGCTGTTCTACAAACCTCTGCACTTGGAGGCCCAACACTGTCTACAAGAACAGAAGCGTGTGTAGACATCAACATCAAAATAACATTTTTCAAGCGGTGGTAAATCAAGCATGTCATAAATCTTTCTAGGCATGATAGAAATACTAGCACCTAGATCACATAAAACATGGCAATCATAACCATTAACATGCATATCAATGATGGGTTCCCAACCATCTTTTAACTTCTTGGGAACGGAAGCTTTTTGCTTCAACTTTTCATCCCTAATTTTCATGAGAGCATTGGTAATATGCTTAGTAAAAGCAACATTTAAAGAACTAGCATTGGGAGTCAAAGCAAGCTTTTGTAAGAACAAAATTACTTCAGATATATTGCAGCCATCAACATCAAAATCATTAAAAGAAATAGAGCTATCATCTTCCACACTCCAAAAAATTTCAGCACTCTTTTGAGAAAAAGTTTTGGCAGTTTTAGGCTTTTTAACACAAGGAGTGGGAGTTTTCTCTACACCAATCAAAGTAAGAGGATTGCTAGCATTAGGAGCAACATCATTAGAGGTAGTAATGGTACATACCTTCATCTCTCTAGCCATCTCATCTTCTCTTTCCCACCTGGCATGCAATTCCGCTAACAATCTAATATTTTCATCAATTCCAACTTGAATAGCATTAGCGGTAGCAAAAACATTGTTCTCTTTCACATCATTAGGCAACACTTTTAATTTCAGAAGTTCAACATCATGAGCAAGGCTATCAACTTTAGAAGCAAGAATATCAATTTTGCCTAACTTTTCCTCAACAGACTTGTTAAAAGCAGTTTGCTTACCAATGAAGTCCTTGAGCATTACCTCAAGCTCGGAGGGCACGGCCCTAGTGTTGTTGGAGGAGTTACCATAAGAATTACCATAACCATTACTAGAAGGATACGGCCTATAATTGTTACTAGCAAAATTGTTCCTATAAGCATTGTTTTTAAAATTATTATTTCTAATGAAATTCACATCAACATGCTCTTCTTGAGCAACCAGAGAGGCCAAAGGAACATTATTAGGATCAACATGAGTCCTATCATTAGCAAGCATAGCCATAATGGTATCAATCTTATCATTCAAGGAAGAGGTTTCCTCAACAGAATTTACCTTCTTACCTTGTGGAGCTCTCTCGGTGTGCCATTCGGAATAATTTACCATCATGTTGTCGAGTAGCTTTGTTGCGGTGCCCAAGGTAAGGGACATAAATGTGCCTCCAGCAGCTGAATCTAGTAGGTTCCTTGAAGAAAAATTCAGTCCTACATAAAAAGTTTGGACAATCATCCAAGTAGTCAGTCCATGAGTGGGGCAATTCTTTATCATAGATTTCATTCTTTCCCAAGCTTGAGCAACATGTTCATTATCAAACTGAGTAAACTTCATAATATTGCTACGCAAAGATATAATCTTAGCAGGAGGATAGTATCTACCAATAAAAGCATCCTTACACTTAGCCCATGAATCAATACTATTCTTAGTCAAAGACAGCAACCAATCTTTAGCTTTTCCTCTCAAAGAAAAAGGAAACAACTTGAGCTTAATAATATCACTATCAACATCCTTATATTTCTGCATCTCACATAGCTCAACAAAATTGTTGAGATGAGCTGCAGCATCTTCAGTACTAGCACCAGAAAATTGCTCTTTCATAACAAGGTTCAACAAAGCAGGCTTAATCTCATAAAAGTTTGCAGCAGTAGCAGGTGGTGCAATAGGAGTGCAGATAAAATCACTATTGTTTGTGCTAGTAAAGTCACACAACTTGGTGTTTTCAGGATTGGCCATTTCAGCAAAATGAAAGTAAACAAGTAAAAACAACTACCAAGGATTCTAATTTTTTTTTTGGGTTTTTGATATAAAACGATGCAGGTAAAGTAAATAAAGTAAAGCAAAACAATAACAAAGTAAAGGATGTGCGTGCGAAAACTCCCCTCGCAGAAGTCTTCTACTTCCTCCCCAGCAACGGCGCCAGAAAAACAGCTGATGCTCCTAGTTGATGTGGAGCTTGGCAGTCCTTGTGCGTGGTGAATAACCAGCCCGTTGGGAACCCCAAGAGGAAGGTGTGATGAGTATAGCAGCTGGTTTTCCCTCAGTTAAGAAACCAAGGTATGTCGATCTTGGAGAGGAGAGACAAACGACTGAAGGTGATGCTTGCTAGCTTGCGACAGCTTCGGACAATTTATATATGGCACCTCGTCCAAGCTTTGCTTGCTAGCTGCAACGCGGAACCTGCACACAACACAACCAAGTACTTCGTTCCCAACTTGCGATGAGGTTGTCAAACTCACCGGTTTGCTTGAAACAAAGGTTATGAGCGTATCGAGTGGAAAACAATAGAGTATGCGAGTAAAGTAAACAGTGCGAGTAAAGTAAACAGGTGATAGCAATATGATGGAAATAGGACCGGGATCCACAGTTCACTAGTGGTGTCTCTCCATAAGATAAATAACACATGCTGGGTAAACAAATTACAGTTGGGCAATTGATAGAATAAAGATAAACGTGATATGTCAAGAAGATCACTATGAGATTTACTCTGGGCATTACAACAAAATACATAGACCGCCATCCAACTGCATCTATGACTAATAATCCACTTGTGGCGAATCAATCCGAGAACTCCACAAGTATTAAGTTGCGAACAACAGATAATTGCATTAAGCAAAGTGTGTAATGTAAACAAAGCATATGCCCTTGAGCATATGAATGTTGTTTTCTCCCTAGTAGCAACAGCACATCTACAACCTTAGAGGTTTCTATCACTCCCCCAGGTTAAATAGAGGCATGAACCCACTATCGAGCATAAATACCCCCTCTTGGAGTCACTAGCAACTACTCGGCCAAGATAGCTACTAACAACGGAGAGCATGCAAGATCATAAACAACATAGAGATAACAAAAGATAATATTCAGTACATCAACTCAATCATAAACACCAATATTCATCGGATCCCAACAAACCAAACATGTAGAATTACATAACGGTGATCTCAATCATGTAGGGCAGCTCATGAGATCTAAACATGAAGCACATGGTGGAGAAGACAACCATCTAGCTACTGCTATGGACCCATGGTCCAAGGTAGACTACTCACTCATCGCTCCGGAGGCAAGCATGGCGATGAAAAAGACCTCCGGTGGCGATTCCCCTCTCCGGCAGGGTGCTGGGAAGAGCTTCTGGACCCTCCCGATCTTCGGGTCGACGGCGGCGGCGGATCGCGATGTGTTTTGGAAAATTGATCGGGTACTTAGGTTTTTTCTGTCGGGGGGTCTTTATAGGCGAAGGGGCGATGTCAGAGGAGGGGCCAGGTGGCCTCACACCATGGTGGCACGGGCCAGGGGCTGGCCGCGCCACCCCTGTGTGTGGGCCCCTGGTGGCCCCTCTCCTACTCTCCTTCGGATCTCTGGAAGCTTCCGGGTAAAATAAGACTTCAGGAACTTGTTTCGTCCAATTCCGAGAATATTTCCTGTGTATCACTTCTGAAACACAAAAATAGCAGAAAACAGGGAACTGGCACTGTGGCAACTCGTTAATAGGTTAGTTCCGGAAAATGCATAAAAGTGCCACGAAGTGTAACGAAACAGTAGGCAAATGGTGTAAAAACAAGCATGGAGCCTCAAAAATTATAGATACGTTGGAGAGGTATCAGTGTCCTTGTCCACCTCTTGATGGTGATCATTCATCTTTCCATGTGGCTTAGAAGGAGAGGAGTTCCACTGAGGTTTCCCTTGTGGCTTGGAATTCTGAAAATTCCTCTTCTTGTTTTGGTTCAGGTAATTCACAGAATCACCAGACTGACCCTTAATCCTCTCTTCTTCTTGCACGCACATTGCAATCATCTTCTCAATGTCCCACTTTTCTGGCTGTGAGTTGTAGTTTACAGCAAAAGTCTCAAATTCTTTTGGTAGTGAGGCAAAGATCAGATGGATTATGAATTCTTCTGGAAGCTCCATGTCCATAGACTTGAGCTTAGAAGACATATTGTTCATCCTCAATATGTGATCCCTTACTCCACCACCAGTGTATCTTGTAGTAACAAGTTTTCTTATGAGAGTGCTTGCATAGGCCTTTGAAGACCCAGTAAACTGACTCTCTACCTTTTTTAGGTACTCACTGGCGGTGTCACACTCTGGGATTACTCCCCTTATAGCCTCCAAAATGGAGCTCTTGATCACCATCATGCACTTTCTGTTTGATGAGTCCCACTTCGCACGATCAAGATCGTACTTCATTCTTATTGTAGCATGGTCACTGACCCTTTTGTTGAAGTCATCATCACTTTCTTTTTCGGCCCTCACGGGGTGCTTGGGTTCTATGGGACGAGCAATAGTCAGTGCTAAGTCGAGGTCAAGCAATGCAAGCCCCCATCTCAACCTTCTCTCACCATGAGCCGTAATTCCCTCCATTGAGGGGCTCAATAGGCAAGATAAAACTCATAGGATTTCCTGAAACAAAATATTCATCAAAATTGAGTTAATTCAACGTTGGTCAAATTAAAACATGAAACTTCTCAATATCAATTCTACATCACCGTTGGGCAGAAATAGAACTGACAGTGATAAACTTATTCATAGAAAATTTTATCAACAACGTTGGTTATTAGATAAAATCTCATGCTCAAAATAAATTACTCATTTCCTAAATTAAATTTTCCCGTTGGTTTTAATTTAATTAGGGAAATGTAAAAGATGACTTCAAAATACTCATATTCTTAATACAGCGGAAACTTAACTTAATTTGCGAATTTACTCACAGAAAAACTCCTTAAAGAAAAAACATCTATTTCCTCCACTAAACAAATCTCCAGAAAAGGAAAAGGCTGACTTTCTGGAAAAAAAAGTTCTCGCTCAGGCGGCTGAACTGGCCCGACTCGCTGGTGGGCTGCGCTTGGGAAAAACCGGCCCACGGCCCACACTACCGCCTGCAGCAAGGCGGCGCTCTCCTGGCCGTCGGATGCGACCCGACGGACCAGCGCGCATCTCGCCAGAACAAAACCGGACGCGACTGCGGGCGGTCAAACCCTAGCGCATTTCTCCCCTCCTCCCCTTCTTCCACAGACGCGAGCGGCGATGGAGGAAGAAAAGAGGACGACGGCGGCCACCGGAGCGGACCGTCGAGCAGAGGGTAACGGCGCCGTCGCCGGCCCATTCGCCGGTGCGTGCGTTCCCCTTTCGGGTGAGCGCGCCGCCGTCGAGTGGCCTGGCTGCGATGCCTTAGACCCCGCGTGGGGTCGTCTTCCCGGGAGCTCCGGTGAGTGGAGGCCGGCGTGAAGCCATCTCCCTTCTCTTCCCCTTTCCCCTCTCTCTGATTTCTTTTCTTCCCGGAGTACTCCGGTCAATCTAGGGTTAGGGTTCTTCAGTAAATTCCTCTCCAATTCTAATTTGATCCCGATTTAAACTCTTGTTTGCATGATCTAATACTACCCCATCTAGATCAACTACTACCCCATCTAGATCAACTACCTAAACCCGCTCTGATACCATTGATAGTACTAACTGAAAACATTAGGAGCTGATCTAGCGGGTAAACTCTATGTACTGGAAAAGGAGGATAACTTTCTACTGCTAGAATTGATCGGGAGAAGTGGAGAGGAAGAAGTAGAGGTACAATACCATCGGGCTTCACTTGGGACGTGCTCCCCATGACGGCGACGGAGTGGTGGCGGCGGTGGCGGAGCTTCCCGCCGCTGCAGCGCTCTAACCGGATCGGGTGGTTTAGGGTTGTAGGTGGGGAGAGTAGCACGACGAACCTCGGCGTCCGTGCCCCGGTCCCCACCCCTCTGTTTATATAGCGCTGTATGATGGGGGCCCACCAACCATGATGTGGTTGGACGCCCCCGATCTGGGCGTGAGACATGGTCGTGATCGACCGTTGGGTCGACCACGTAGGAGATCAAACTAACACCTTCTTCTCAAGATTTTGAAAGGGAAGTTCTCTGGGATCTCCTCAACCTGCTTACACATGGAAAGAATCATATTGTGAACAACTTGACACTCCTAACATGAAATGAAAACTTAAAAGTAAAAAGTAGTGTTCTCTGCAAAACAAATAGGAAAGGCAGCTCATATCTTTTCCAACTCTCACGTTTTCCCTTTTCCAGTGTGTGCACCATTTTTTAAACTAAAGGATGCCCAGTTCATGGATTGGATGCCTTTGAGAAGGCCTTCGAGATTATATTTCTAAACTGAAAAAATCTACGTGAACAAGCAAAACAATTGCATTCCACACAACATCAGACCCTCTCTGTCCTACAACATCTAAAGAGCCCAGGTCGGTATCTGAAGAAGAATTTAAGGGATGAGTAAATTCATGCAAGTTAAGTCTTGAATTGGATGTTAGCACCCAGTCTAGCTGTTCAGGTTTCAATATCCTACCGGCTAGTTAGAATCCTAGATCATGACTTCAGAGTTCAGAAGCATGTATGGCTTCATGTTGGAACCTTAACCAAATGACCATGAAGTCACTAAATCACCGATTCTTTGACCCCATAAACTCAACGTTCTACACTAAGTTCAACAAAACTTAAAAGCGTCAAAATGGATTGTTTGCTCCTATACACTCAAATCAGTAAGTGGAAGGGCAACAGTTCAGGAAAACAACCTACACCTCATCATTGCAGAAGAAGACATAACACCATGCCGAGGATTTAACAGTATATTATTTCTAACAGCTGAACATAGATGGTTTGGTACAGTAAGTGTGCAAGCTTTTAGTCAAAAAAATTAAACGACATTTTAACTGGGAAAATTTGATCATGGTTCAGCCGAACGTATCACACAAACTGTACTGAAAACAACCTAAGCAGCAGCAAAAAAGTTACAGCAGCACCATGAATATAGTACAGAATTCTCATGGTTGAGAAGGCACATGCGAATCTGTATGCAAGAGGGGTAGATTACAAAAACTAATCACCCACCAATACAGTAGTTTAGAGCAACTGCAGAATCATCGACACTGAAAGTGAATACTATCATACATACAAAAATCTATGCCTTCCGAATGGAGACTAGCAAATCATCTACCGCTGCACACTAACACCAATCGAAACCTCACGGCGACACATTACTCAATTAGCTCCCTCGGCGAGCATCCTACTAAAACTACGCACATAAAGAGATTCGGGCTGCGGATAGGGAAAATAAACGCTGGTAAGGTCTCGGGGGCTCAGTGGAACACACCACATCCCGATAGTGGTAGCAGTCACTATGTCACGTACATAGATTAGCGGCAGTTTGCTGCCGGCACTTTTCTAATTCACCTCTAAAGCTGCTTATAGTGGGGAGTAACTTAGAGTAATGTCATGCACATGTTACTAGTATATGTTACTACCTTTATAGTGGGTAATAATTTATATGTGGTGTCATGCAAGGTGTTATTTATTAGGTTGTAGACTCATTTTGCTTTGGGGTGTGTGATGTTATGGTAACATGGCTAGTTACCACAAGCCTCTCTCTCTTCAATTAATGACCTGCCACGTCACCATTTTATCTTGAAAAGTGTGATGTTACCACCTACGTTACTCCCACTATGACTAGTCTAATGGTAGGTTTTAGTGGCAGATGAGAATTAATGCCGCTAATGATGCGCCAATTACTGGCAATTTAGGAGAGTGCCGCTGCTCATGCGGTAATTACCGGCAATTTGGGAAAGTGCCGCTGATCATGTAGTGATTACCGGCATTTTAAGGTAACTGTCGCAAAAGGTTTAACAGCACTTGTCGAATTGCCGCAAAATAGAACTATAGGGGGCGTTTCAAAAAGTACCGGCGCCAGGTACTTCCAAGAGAAGTAACTCAATAGTTGCATAATGTTCATAAAACCCCTCATGTCATTTAATTTACGCAGAATAGTCCTCCACCTCTCACAGAAATAAGTAAGCCGACTCCCTCTATGTCCCTTATCTCTTTCCCTAGCCCTTCGTCCCTCTCATCACTCTCATCCTCTTCCGTTTGTCTTCTCCGCCGCCACCAACGTCGCCGCTCACTCCGGCCATCTCCCTCGCCTACGAGCAACTGGCGCATCTCCGCCTTGATCTCCTCTCTCGTCTCCACGGCAACGGATCGTTGATCCCGGCATCCTCCTGCTGCTTGGGCTAACCCTAGCCGCATCTGCGTCCGACGCGGCCGCGCCATGGACGTGCGTGGCTATTGAGGTGTTGCGATCCGGTGCTTTTGCCGTGGTCTACTGCACTTGGAAGAATGGACCGCGGTGGGAAGGGCACATGCAGGCTTGGGTACGAGACGGAACTCCGCCAGCTCTATGTCCACTTCAAGTTCTCGGTGTTCTTCTTCCGGCAGTGGGTGGCGCTCTCCTCAGCCTCCTCCTCCTCCTGCTCGGGTGCCGGCGTCGGAGGGGAGGCGGCCAAGGAGCTGGGGGAACTTGAGCTGGTCCTCACCCACATCGCGCCCTTCTATCCCGTCTAGATTGGGGGTCTGCTCGACAACACCGCCACATCGACACCCCGACTAGATTGGGGGCCTGCTCGACAACAACGCCCACGCTGCCCTCGGGGCTCAAGGTGCACCTCGTTCTGCTTACATTGAACTAATGAAGGACAAAGGATAAACATCACTAGCTAGATGAATGAGTCCGCTATCCTGGATTCTAAGGAAGATTTAGGATAGTTAGATTATTGAGTGTTCCGATTTATGGTCTTATGCTTCGTATTATATATGGATTCATCCATGTGGACGTGTACTTAGCTGCAAATATTTCTATGAAGGGTGTGCCTAGCTATGATGATCGTGTTTGACTAAACTAGATGCAGATGAGAATTAAGACTTTGAGACTTGTGTTTATTTACACCTGTATGCTACATGGTTACCTTAGTCATACCTCAATATCATAAGACATACAATAAGCTGTATCATACCTTTCTTTTTTACAGCCAATTGTCCCTGAACTGCCATAAGAACTACTATGCTGCAGAATTAATGTCATGGTTTTCTTAGAATTTATGTTATAGTCTCTCCACCTAAGCAACAAAACTGAGAAAACCTAAGCGTTTATCCAAAAATTAGATGTTACATTCTTGACTGACAGAGAATATAATCCTGAAAAAAGTTAGAAGTTCTTTAGAATAACATGCTACCTTATTTGTAAAAGCTTTGTTTCTATATTGAATCTACTCAATTAGCCAGAAAAAATTTGGACTCTCATTATCACATAGTATCATTATCCTACTAACAGTATCCACCATTTGACCGAATCATGATGCACTTCATTGACATGCAGTCCCTAATGCGCACTCTATTTTTTGCTTAATTCAACTGTTATTCTGGGAGAATTGGATGGTTTGTGATATGCCTCACCTTGAATTTCCTCATTTCTGTGTTTAGTTTGTTAGTTTTTGTGAGTATGATTCATTGTAAGTTGATATGCAGGCATTGTATAATAACCAGTTTTCAGCTGTGAGTATGTTTCATTGTTTGTCCTGATGAGATTAACTTAAAATTTCAACATGGAACTTATAATGTCAACTACGCTAAGGTGTTTTAATTAGGCAGTGGCGAGAAGGAATATTGCATCATTTACAACCATTTTTATTTACATGCCTTTTGGTACATTGGCAGGTTTTTATTTTCTCTGGCTGAAGGAATGCTGTCAAGTTTTATGGTTTGCAATGCTTGAGTTATGATGTTTCTTGTTTCTCTCTATCCTGGATGCCGAATTTTGAAGAACGGTTGGCTTACTGGACTCGCCCCTTCCACATTGTCCCAAATTCCAAATCTCAAAACCTAATGAGTATCTCAGTACATTTCTTTCTCCATGACTATTTATATTAGGATTATTGGACAAACTTTGTGGCCTGTGTAACTGTTCCTGTTATTTCACCTATCCTTGTGTGTTGCAGTATGCTTATACCACAGGATATGAATCAAAGTGAAGCTCTCTTTTCCATTTGTAGATCTTTGACAAAATTCCTTCAACCAGAGAAACGTTGAAGAAAATTATACATATATTCTCCCATCGTTCTTTCTACTTCACTGAAAGAAATGGATGAAGGGGGCATAGGTTATCTCTTGGGCCCTGAATTTTAGTTCTGTAAAATTTTACTCTGGAAAATTCTGCAATATAATCTTGCTATTATTCAACTCCAAGCTTACAAAAGATTTATGAAATCTTGCTATTATTCAACTCTAGGTGGTAAAAGAAGTGATTTTCATGTGATATGCCAGGTAGAATAATGTTTATTGAGTAAAAAAGTGGATTTAGTGTGTGGTCCTTCACCAGCTGCTAATTCAGTCCGTCCAATAAAATAGGCATATTGTTTCTTTGGTTTATGTTTTCCTACATTAGATGTGCCTGCTTTTGATCTTTTGCCTTGGGACGAATCGTAGGCATGTGCCTAGCGTTTCCATGATTGTTTTATTTGTTTCTATTAAGCATATGCAGGACCTTAGTGTACTATGTCTCTTGGCCATTCTCTTCACATATACTTACTCCCTTCCGGTTTAATCAACCCGAGGGGTGGACAGGCGAGGGAGTAAAATTCAGTCCATTTGCGTGGATTTATTAGGAATAGAGGTAGTATATGTATACACTAAGAAGATGCCACTGCTCCTGACCCATGATTATACATGCTACAGGTACGGAATTCATTGGTTCTGAGAGTTGGCTATTTTGTCTCTAAGGGATTATGTTTGGCTGCTTTCAGGTATGCTTCATTCTGCCTCGTGTTATGTTCGTTTCTTCCCTTAGATGATTATTTTGCTAATATTTGAGTTGTGCGATCTTTCCATGTTGGGTTCGTTGGTCTTAACTTGCTTATTGTCTATATAACACATTCATGTTTATAACGATGAACAAGGATTATAGTAGTACAGAGTATTGTAAGTGTATTAAACTAACCATAACATGCTGGAAATTTATGCAGGCAACGGATCACCATGCAGGATGGTATATGCTTCCAAGCTGCATCTACATAGTGACTTCATAGTTGGCAATTTCAGCTTTTCCCTAAAGGCTCTCTCAGGATCGACATAGAAAAGATAGCAGATTTTGTGTTATGTTATGCTCTGTAGAGTGAAGATGCAGCTCAGTTTTGTAAACTGTGAGTGATGGCGTCGGTGGATATATAGATCACCGACCAGGATGGAACCCCAAGCGGAAGGTATGATGAGCACAGCAGCAGTTTTCCCTCAGTAAGAAACCAAGGTTTAATTGTCCAGTAGGAGAAAGCCAAACTTAAGAAGGTGATGCTTGCTAGCTTAGTGACACTCCAACAAGGGCGCCGTTAACGATTCTTGTTAGCGCGTCTTCAACTAGTAGCAACGCGGAACCTGCACACAACACAATTAAATACTTTGCTCCCAACTTACGATGAGGTTGTCAATCTCATCGGTTTGCTGTAAACAAAGGCATGAGCGTATCGAGTGGAAAGCAATAGTAGTATGCGAGAAAGTAAACAGGTGATAGCAATATAAAGGAAATTGGACCGGGGTCCACAGTTCACTAGTGGTGTCTTTCCATAAGATAAATAGCACATGCCGAGTAAACAAATTACAGTTGGGCAATTGATAGAATAAAGATAACGTGCATATGTCGCGAGGATCACTATGAGATTTACTCTGGGCATTACAACAAAATACATAGACCGCCATCCAACTGCATCTATGACTAATAATCTACCCACGGGGATATCGTCCGAACACCCCATGAGTATTAAGTTGCGAATAATAGATAACTGCATTAAGCAAACTGTGTAATGTAAACAAAGCATATGCCCTTGGATATAAGAATGTTTTTTTCTCCCTAGTGGCAATAGCACATCTACAACCTTACAGGTTTCTGTCACTCCCCCAGATTAAATAGAGGCATGAACCCAACTATCGAGCATAAATACCCCCTCTTGGAGTCACTAGTATCTACTTGGCCAAGATAGCTACTAACAACGGAGAGCATGCAAGATCATAAACAATATAGAGATAACATAAGATATATGATTCAGCACATCAACTCAACATAACATCAATATTCATCGGATCCCAACAAATACAACATGTAGAATTACATAACGGTGATCTCGATCATGTAAGGCAGCTCACGAGATCTAAACATGAAGCACACGGTGGAGAAGACAGCCATCTAGCTACTGCTATGGACCCATAGTCCAAGGTAGACTACTCACTTATCGTGCCGGAGGCAAGCATGGCGATGAAGAAGACCTCCGGTGGCGATTCCCCTCTCCGGCAGGGTGCCGGGAAGAGCTTCTGGACCTTCCTGATCTCGGGTCGACGACGGCGGCGGATCGCGATATGTTTCTGGAAAATTGGTCGGGTACTTAGGTTTTTCCCATCGGGGGGTCTTTATAGGCGAAGGGGCAGCGTCAGGGGTGGACCAGGGGGGTCTCACCCATAGGCGGCGCGGCCAGGGGCTGGGCCGCGCCCCCTCATGGTGAGGCTGGCCCCTGGCTCGGCTCTATCTCCTCTTCGGTGTTTTGGAAGCTTCGTTTAATATCTTGATGTTCGGCTTTTGTTTCGTCTAATTCTGAGAATATTTCCTGTGTAACTTTTTTGAAACACAAAAACAGCAGAAAAACAGGGAACTGACACTATGGCATCTTGTTAATAGGTTAGTTCCAGAAAATGCGTAAAAATGCCACTAAGTGTAACGAAACACTAAGCAAATGGTGTAAAAACAAGCATGGAGCATCAAAAATTATAGATACGTTTGAGACGTATCAGCATCCCCAAGCTTAACTCTTGCTCGTCCTCGAGTAGGTAAGTGAGAACAAAAGAATAATTTTTGAGGTGACATGCACCAACACAATATTGATCATCTATGTAAAGCATTGAGTGCTGGGATCAAAAGAACTTAAAACATGGACATGAAAGATATAATCTTGATAGAAGAAACTTAGCAACCATGTTATAACATGAAAATGAACACAAACGAAAGATCATGAAAAATGAAACAATGAAACTCAAACGTGTGTTCTAATCATATGGAAAAACATACAAATGATTTTTAGCTTGTCCTTCATGAGAGAGCAAAACATAAATGCATAGGACACCTTCAAGTTTAAGAGGGCGACTAGATACAAGTAATTTAAGAACAAGTGAAACCAACATCATGAATCAATCAATGAAAACTTTGGGACAATGCACATTATACTCAAAATGACAACTATGCTCTCTTAGACGGTGCATAAAGATAGAAGGTGGTGACTCAACATAAAAGTAAAAGAAAGACCCTTCGCAAAGGGAAGCAGTGATTAAACATGTGCTAGAGCTTTTCATTTGTAAAACAGAGAGATAAAAATTGGGTTTTGAGAGGTGGTTGTCTTTGTCAACGACTGGCAATGGGGTTCTTACTATCTTCCATACAAAAATGAAGCAAGTTTTTGAGAGAGATTGGCACTTTTGTGCTCTTTTATAAAGCTTGGCACTCCTCCCCACCTTTTTCCTTTCTCAAACCATGGCTAACCGATTCCATCGGGTGCCCACCAACATTCACATACCATGGAGGAGTGCCTTTTTTTCTTTTCTTTTTTTCTTTTTTTTCTTCTTTTTGGAATAAACAATATGGAAGATAGCAAATCCGACCACTACGTCCCCATGAGCTGAAAACAGTGTCACAAAGTGAGATGTATTTTGAAGGTTTTTTCAAAGGTAGCACATGAAAATTTACTTGGAATGGCTTGCAAATACCATGCATAGGAATTTATAGTGGACACAATGGCAAACTTGGTTTTTAGGAGTTGGATGCACGAGCAGAGCTCATACTCAGTACAAAATGAGGGCTAGCAAAAGACTGGGAGCGACCAACTAAGAGAGCAATAACTGCCATAATCATGCAAAGCGACAAAGCAACATTAAAAGAAGCATAAGATGGCATCAAAAGTCAAAAACTAAATGATCATAGAGGCTTATGGTGACTTTGTATGAGTCTAACATGTGTGAGCATGCACCAAGCCAACCGAAATAAAGCATCAAAGGAGAAAACCAAAATAATGCTTCCAAATAATAAAAACAACGCATGAGTTTTTCAAAGGCTCATTAAGCAATCTCAGTCATTTGAGACAAGTCATGCTACAGCAAAACCACTAAGCATACTATCAAAAAGACATCAAGCACGACATGCAAAAGTCTAAGCCGCAGTCTAAACAAGCTCCTTTTTGTACCACTTTTTTGCATATTTTTTTTTCTCTTTTCCAACACCATTCGAACCTTTTTGAAACAACTTTTTTGATGAAAACCAACATGGACCAGAGGTCAAAATACACCTTGATATAAAGATATAATAAGATCTGAACAAAAATCAAGGCGAAAAATGAAAGCTAAACGCAGTTCTAGAAAAAGAGAACACTCGTTGAACGATAAGAGTGAAAAACAGAGTGTTCTTGGCAAATGAAAAGCAAGGCAACTTCTCCAAAAGAAATTTGTTGGGGTCCAACCATTTATTGCAGCAAACAAAACTAAACAAAACTGAAAACTAAAGACAACTGATGCTCCAAGAAAAACACATAATGCATGAAGCAATAAAAATATAGTGTGTTCAAAGGTGACCTGATTTTTGCCGATGAAGAAGGGGTGCCTCGGGGGCATCCCCAAGCTTTGACGCTTGTACCTCTTGGATATTTCTTGGGGTGACATGGGCATCCCCAAGCTTGAGATTTTGTCGATTCTTCAACTCATCTCATCATTCTCCAATCCCTACACTTGAAAACTTCCTTCATACAAAACAAAACACAATTCTATTAGCAACATTAGTGTAAGCATAATATTGAATCAACCCTTTTTGCTTCAGATTTTAACTCAAAACCACCACATATAAAGCATATACTACTGTAGCAACTTCCCCAAAAGTTCCGGGATCAAAAGAACTCAAAAAGAAAGCGATAAAGAGGCAAACACAAATAGAGGCAGAAATCTGTCAAAATAGAACAGCTGACAAATATCGATTTTTTCAAGGGTTTTCTGTTCCTCAAATCAAAACGTGTATAACTAATGAAAGTTTGGATATAACCTGGGGCATATGCACACAAAATCTCAGGTCAAAAAGATATTCTGAGAATTTTCACGAATTTTTACGGTGCAGCACCGAAATCTGTTTCAGGACAGCAACATCCCCAAATCTTACCTCACTCAAATTAAAGGCTTATCTTGGCACAACAACGAAATAAAAAGGATAAGGAGCGGTTATTACAGTAGTAATAACTTCCAAGACTCAAATAAAAGAAAAAGAACTGAAAGTAAAACAATGGGTTATCTCCCAAGAGTGCTTTTCTTTAACGCCTTTGAGCTAGGCGCAGTAATTTGAGAAGATGCTCACATAAGAAATATGAATGGAAGCCAAAAAGAGCATCAAGGTGCAAATATAAAACACATTTAAGTCTAACCCACTTCCTATGCATAGGAATCTTGTAAGAAAATAAATCAAAGAAGCGCATAGCCACAAGTATGGGTAGATAAAACAAGAGCAACTTCAGAACTTTCAATATAAAGAGAGGTGTTTTAGTAACATGAGAATTCCAACAACCATATTTTCCTCTCTCATAATAATTTTCAGTAGCATCATGAACAAACTCAATAATATAAATATCGCACTCATCCTCCTTTGTTAAGCATGGAGGGCTATCAAATAAGGTATTAGTTAAAGAGTTACTCTTATTGGGAGGTAGACATGGGTAGCTCCATTCTTCCTCCTCTTGATCATCACTCTCCTCCTCTTTTTCATCAAATGAGCTTCCAGTTTCGGCAATTTCTTCTTCCATAGGCTCCTTCAAGGCATTAGTCTCTTCCGTTGGAGAGCATCTATTAAGATATTTGAGAATATACCCATTTTCTTCCTTGTAATTATCAAAGCAAAATGTAAGTATATCATAAACCTCATATTTATACGGTGCATCATCAGTATTTTCAAGCAAATAAGCAAGTTCGAATGCACCCTTCCAAGCAATAAATTCTTCAATTTGTTCCACATCATAAAAGTCATAATTTCCATTAATATAAGAAGATATGGTAACATCATCATTATACTCACATTGAAAAGGGAGGTGTTTATACCTCCTACAACAACAAGATTTATCAAAGCAATAAGTAACATTATAAGTAGAGCACACATTTCTAGCAATGATATACAATTTATCAATTTGTTCCCATAAGTGTTTCCCTTTTTGTGACAAGCGGTGTTCCTCATAATATTTTTGTTGCTCTTCCGTGAACCCACCTTGCCAAAAAGATTTAGTTTCAAAGAAACCAACCATTGATAGAAAGCATGATAAAGCAAGACAATAACAGACAAACAAAAATAACAAATATAAAAGGAACTAATTTTTTTGTATTTTTGATAAAACGATGCAAGCAAAAATAGAGTAAAGCAAAACTTAAAACAAAGTAAAGGATGTGCGTGCGAAACTCCCCTTTCAGAAGTCTTCTTCCTCCCCGGCAACGGCGCCAGAAAATAGCTTGATGGCGCCGGTGGATATATAGATCACCGACAGTTGGGAACCCCAAGCGGAAGGTATGATGAGCACAGCAGCAGTTTTCCCTCAGTAAGAAACCAAGGTTTAATCATCCAGTAGGAGAAAGCCAAACTTAAGAAGGTGATGCTTGCTAGCTTAGTGACACTCCAACAAGGGCGCCGTTAACGATTCTTGTTAGCGCGTCTTCAACTAGTAGCAACGCGGAACCTGCACACAACACAACTAAATACTTTGCTCCCAACTTACGATGAGGTTGTCAATCTCACCGGTTTGCTGTAAACAAAGGTATGAGCGTATCGAGTGAAAGCAATAGTAGTATGCGAGAAAGTAAACAATGCGAGTAAAGTAAACATGTGATAGCAATATAAAGGAAATTGGACCGGGGTCCATAGTTCACTAGTGGTGTCTCTCCATAAGATAAATAGCACATGCTGAGTAAACAAATTATAGTTGGGCAATTGATAGAATAAAGATAACGTGCATATGTCGTGAGGATCACTGTGAGATTTACTCTGGGCATTACAACAAAATACATAGACCGCCATCCAACTGCATCTATGACTAATAATCCACCCACGGGGATATTGTTTGAACACCCCATGAGTATTAAGTTGCGAATAACAGATAACTGCATTAAGCAAAGTGTGTAATGTAAACAAAGCATATGCCCTTAGACATAAGAATGTTGTTTTCTCCCTAGTGGCAACAACACATCTACAACCTTAGAGGTTTCTGTCACTCCCCCAGATTAAATAGAGGCATGAACCCAACTATTGAGCATAAATACCCCCTCTTGGAGTCACTAGTATCTACTTGGCCAAGATAGCTACTAACAACGGAGAGTATGCAAGATCATAAACAACATAGAGATAACATAAGATATATGATTCAACACATTAACTCAACATAACACCAATATTCATCGGATCCCAACAAACACAACATGTAGAATTACATAACGGTGATCTCAATCATGTAAGGCAGCTCACGAGATCTAAACATAAAGCACATGGTGGAGAAGACAACCATCTAGCTACTGCTATGGACCCATAGTCCAAGGTAGACTACTCACTCATCGCGCCGGAGGCAAGCATGGCGATGAAGAAGACCTCCGGTCGCGATTCCCCTCTTCGGCAGGGTGCCGAAAAGAGCTTCTGGACCCTCCCGATCTTGGGTCGACTACGGCGGCGGATCGCGATGTGTTTCTGGAAAATTGATCTGGTACTTAGGTTTTTCCCGTCGGGGGGTCTTTATTGGCGAAGGGGCAGCGTCAGAGGTGGACCAGGGGGGTCTCACCCATAGGGGGCATGGCCAGGGGCTGGGCCGCGCCCCCTCATGGTGAGGCTGGTCCCTGGCTTGGCTCCGTCTCCTCTTCGG
The DNA here is from genome assembly GCA_007115705.1 of Dactylis glomerata. Taxonomy (NCBI): domain Eukaryota; kingdom Viridiplantae; phylum Streptophyta; class Magnoliopsida; order Poales; family Poaceae; genus Dactylis; species Dactylis glomerata. The sequence goes on along the minus strand of QXEO01000545.1, from coordinate 4,124,249 downwards.
TGTTCTGGAAGCTTCGTTTAATATCTGGACGTTCGGCTTTTATTTCGTCTTATTCCGAGAATATTTCCTGTGTAACTTTTCTGAAACACAAAAATAGCAGAAAATAGGGAACTGGCACTGTCGCATCTTGTTAATAGGTTAGTTCCGGAAAATGCATAAAAATGCCACTCAGTGTAACGAAACACTAAGAAAATGGTGTAAAAACAAGCATGGATAATCAAAAATTGAGAGTGGATTTGGTACTCACCTGGGTAGCTACTCACCCCTTGATCACCATTGGATCAGTCCTATAAGCCAATCTGCACCCTATACGGACTTAACAGAGGAAAAGAAAGTTTAACGCCGTTGCTTCACCAACCCTTCCGACCACGCTCCTCGATTTGGTCAACAAAGGCCAGCTACAGCAGCTCCGGCGGCGCCTCCCAAGGGCCACGGGCACGACGACTACGAGTTCGACCCCTACGAGCACTACGAGAACCTCAACAGGAACGTGCCCTCGCGCCCAGCGAGCTCGCATGAGCACGCGGCGCCGCTGGCGCAGTACTACGAGAACCCCGACAGGAACAACGCGCCGCCCTCGCGGCCGGCCAGCTCGCACGGCCACGGCTACGTGCACCCGGCGCCGGCGCAGCAGCAGCAGCACTACCCCGGGCAGCACGGCTACCACCGGCAGAACGGAAGCAACGGCAGCAGCGCGGCGTCCGAGGTCAGCAGCCGCGCCAGCAAGTTCTCGCCGCCCAGGCCGTACCAGCCGCGCAGCAGCAGTATGCCGACCCGGCGCCGAGGCACCAGCAGCAGCAGCACGCGGCGGCGGGCTCCTAAATAGCCTTGGATTCATTGATTTTTAGTCCTTTTCCATGAATCGGACAAAAACATCAGCGGATTTTTCCATGAACCAATCTGTAATTAGTTTTGTTTGCTTGATACAACAGAGACAAAAACGCATCTGAGAAAGCAATGGATGTTTTGCAACATGGAAAATTCGTTGAGCCGAACCATCCACAGCCAACTAATCAAGAATCATTCAGATTCTTCAAGATTCAGATCAAGAAGGGAAAACCTATGAACAAACTACATATAGCCAACCATCAAGAAACCACGGATCGGGAACGCGTGGCGCTGGAATGCCCTGATGTCGCCCTCCCCGTCGGACAGCAGCAAGGCCGGGGGCACCGGATCCGGCACAGTATGCTGCCTGTGATTTCCCGACGAGGTCACCGCCCCACCCCCACCTCCGTCCCCAAGTAGCTCCGGTCGTGGACATCCTTTGCCTGCATCGAGCGGTCCGGGCGGCCCCCATATCGACTGGATCCCCGGCGGTCAGAGGCTCTTGATGATCGAGCTCCACCTCTCCGCCCTCGGCTCTCCGCGCTCGCACGCGTCCCCGCCTGGAGGGAGGCCGCCTAGAGCCGCCGGGAGCAAGCTAGTGCCGCCGCCGGGCCGCAGTCCACGCGCCGTCGCGGTGCTGTCTCCGTGCACCTCGATCCCCACCGCGCGCGATAGGCAGCCCGGATGCGAGCTAGTCCTACTCTATGAACAAGCTCGAGTGAGCTGGTGGGTGGGGGTTTGAGATCTGGACGGCAGTATTTAACCACGTTAGACAGATGTCGACATCTAAGGGGGTGAGTAGCTACCACGGTGTGTATAGTTTTGTTTTTGATCAAAAATTATAGATATGCTTGAGACGTATCAGTGAGTTCATTTCAGTTCTGTAAGTTAGTTAGCTACAATGGAGTTCAGTTCTGTAAGCACACTTATGAGTGATGGGATTGTGATTGCTAGAATTGTCACACTTGTGAGTGATGGGATTGTGATTGCTAGAATTGTGATTTACTAAATTTTTTGTTAATGCTGGAATGAATTGTGCAATTAAAGAGTGCTCTATTTTAATTAAAGATTGGTAGCATTTGGAGGCACTATATAAATAGTGCATTTGTTTTAATTTATAGGCACTTCTAAAAAATGCCTTAAAATATAATCGAAGGCATTTCAGAGAAGTGCCTCAAAATGAAAATAGAGGCATTCCTAAAGACTGCCTCAAACTGAACTGGAGGCATTCTTTGAAAAGTGCCTCGAAATGAAATAGGGGCAGTTTTTAAAGTGCCTAAACATATACATTTTGCGGCAGTTTTGAGAAGTGCGGGTAAGTACCATTACCGACCCCACTTAATGTGGCACTTATTTTTCTGCCTCCAAAGAGTAACGCCGACACTTTCTGGTGAATTAGCGGCAGTTATTTCTGCCCGTGATTGAGGCCCCTGACGCAGTGAGTGGTCCTCCCTTGTTTTGATATGGGACTTGATGAGGCGGAGTAGATTGTCCTCGGAGCTCGGCTTAACCGCGGTGATCGACGAGAAGGGCAACGGCCGCACCGCGGCGGCGGCCAGGCGGCGGATCAGGGCCATGCAGCGCGAGGCGGAGGCGGAGTCGCGAAAAAGGGGCAGGGAGGCGGAGGCGGCCCGGCGGCGGCGGGCTGCGTTGAAGAGAGCCATGACGAGAGGAGGCGGGGTTGATGGAGATGGAGAGGGTTTAGGGTTTGGCAATGCAGTTTTTCGTGTGTATTTAGAAGAAACAACGGTTTCTGAAAAGGAAAGCGCCGAGTGTCCCCGCGGATCGAACTCCCGGCTAACACGTGTTCCACACTTCCACTTAGTCTTCCAAATCTTTTTTTTCTATGATGAAGCACAAAACGTCTACCGTTCGGAGCAAAAAAAATTGTGCTACTATAGCAAAACCATTTTCCACCTAAAATTGTCAAAAACAGAATCCACCTAAATCCCACAAATACTTCCATGTAGCAAAAAAAGCCCCATTTTGCTTTTATGTAGCAAAAAAATGGTTCGCTAAAAAAGAAAAAAAAACTCAATTCACTGGAGTCATTGAATCCGTTTTACTTCCATGTAGCAAAAAAGCCCCGTTTTGCTTATATGTAGCAAAAAAGAAAAGAAAGGCATGAAGCGGTTGCGCCAGGAGTCAGGTTGGAGGTCGATGCATGGTGGAGACATGTGGACGAGCGGTGGAGTGCGGCTGAGGAGGACGTGGTGCGCCTCCCTAGGCATCGGTGCGGGTAGTTGGGGCGGTGGAGGCTTGTTCCCGTGGTGACAGCAGCGTTGAGGAGCTCGGCTAGGAGCGGACGGAGCTCCCGTAGTTTGGCGACCGGAGGTCACTACGACAGTGAGTGCGTTATCGTAGAGGTATTGGCGCTGGAGTAGGAGGTGCCATCAGGCCTGATTTTGGTTCAGTTGGACCTGATCTGGGCCCAACTACGCTCGATTTGGGTCAAGGGCGTCCGTTCGTTGCAGCCATCAGCTTGGAGCTGGTGCGGCAGCTACTGCGAGCGGTCCTTGCGGCCATGTCTGTGATGGAGATGGAGGTCCGGACTTGCGGGTTCTCGACCGTGCGGTAACTGGTAGGTGGAAGATGTTCTTAGTTGTGTAGGTGTTGATGACCACGATGTTACAATTACGTTGGCATGATTTTGTCGTGGTGGCGACGTGAATCGACATGGACAACATTGCCCCACTCAGGTGGACAAGGTCGGAGGTGTGCGACATTAAGGATGAAAATCTTGCCCATCTTCGGTGAGATGGTGGTGCCAGAAGTGTCATTCCCCTTCTTGCTTGCATTGTTGTCTCCAAGTGAAAACTTAGGTTCGTTCCTAGATTAGCGATAGCGGCGTCTTAGACAACGTTCCTCTATTGGGAGCATCGCGTATGGAGAGAGGGCTTGGAGGTTCGGTGTTACAGTTTCTCCATTGCTTTCCATTGTTCCCAATGGACCGATATCCTCATGTGAGCAATGTAGGCCGCCAACGACGAATCACTTTCTTGGGATCGACCAAATCATGCCACCTACTTGCCAATGCCTTTAGGCATTCAAGGGTGGTTGGTGTGTCGGCAATGGAAGTTCAACTGGAGTCATTGTTCTTCGTTGGTGTGTCGGTAAGGGAAGTTCAACTGGAGTCATTGTTCTTCCGAGGTGACCCGTATTGGTCGAGATCCGGATGTGCTGTTGATCTTCCTCTTAGGGATAGCCTTTTGCTTTGTGGTTGTAATGTTTCGGGGGTTAATCTTTGGGTTGCCCGGCTATGGAGGTGTACTACACTTGTTTTGTTCACATCAAGAAGTAGTCTCTTGTAGTTGTCTTCTACCTTCTATAAAAGTATTGTACGCTGAGGCGTACTAAAAAAATCCCTATTGTAGCAAAAACCTACCTTGTCGGTGTTATAGACAGAGACCTTGTCGCAAAAGAATATGATAATGTAGCAAAATGACTTCGCTGGAGACATCCATGGAGATCTCGTACTAATTTTTTGAACTATTGTAGCAAAACCACATGACAGTTGTAGCACAAAAATCTACATATGATGCAGAACCACAAAACATATGGCACAAATCCCAAAACAGTTGTAGCAAAATAAATCTTCACATGATACATAGCCAAAAAATAACTATTGTACTGCAAAAATTACTCCTATGATGCAAAACCATAGAACACTTGTAAATACTCTAGCATGCTCCCACCACATTGAGTTTGATGCCATGGATGGCAGCAACTCTGGTGGTGAGCAGCCGAGCAAGGCCTCCTAGTGGTCGAGGAGGTAGGGAGGGGCGGTGACCAGGAGGAGAACCGGAGTTAGGGCTGCCATGTGAGAGGAGCAGCATGGGGACATGGCGCAAAGGGCTAGCCGATGAAGGTGGTAGTTGATACGTCTCAGCCGTATCTATAATTTTTGATGCTCCATGCTTGTTTGTACACCATTTGCTTTGTGTTTTGTTACACTTCGTGGCGTTTTTATGCATTTTATAGAACTAACCTATTAACGAGATGCCACAGTGCCAGTTCCCTATTTCTGCTGTTTTTGTGTTTCAGAAAAGCTACACAGGAAATATTCTCGGAATTGGACGAAACAAAAGCCAGAATTCCTATTTTCCCGACACGAGACGAAGTCCGAAGATGAGACGGAGGGGCACCAGAGGGCGGCCGCACCACACCATGGCGCGGGCCACCCCTGGCCACGCCATGGCATGGTGTGGGCCCCTGAGCCACCTCCTGACGCCGCCCTTCCGCCTATATAATCCCCTCGACAGGAAAACCTAAAGGGACCGATCACTTTTCCACGAAACCTACTACAAGCCGCCGCCATCATCGACGCGAGATCAGGAGGGTCCAGAAGCTCTTCCCGGCACCCTGCCGGAGAGGGAATCACCGCCGGAGGCCTTTGATGACCCACAAGTATAGGGGGTGTATCGTAGTACTTTCGATAAATAAGAGTGTCGAACCCAACGAGGAGCAGAAGGTGTTGATGAGCAGTTTTGATAAAGGAATCACTGTAAATACTAGCAAACAGGTTTTCAGGAGTATTTGGTAATACGAGTAAATAAAGTGCGGGTAAATAAAAGACAGTAGTAACAATTGCAGCAAGTGGCCCAATCCTTTATTCAGCAAAGGACAAGCCGGTTGTGTTCTTATAATAACCAAACGTTCTCGAGGACACACGGGAGGTTTCTGTCAAGAGCTTTCGCTTCATAGAGCCAATAGTATTTATTGATTTGGTAAGTGTTATGGGGGTGAACCTGTGCTAGCGCACTACCCTTACTAGGATAAATACACACTTGTGATTATACCCCTTGCAAGCATCCGCAAATACAAGAAAGTAATTAAGATAAATCTAACCACAGCCTTAAGATCTAGGATCCTACGCTCCCTGGTGCAATGGTTTCCCAACGGAGGTTTAGGTTTCTGTCACTCCAGCAACCCCACAGTCGGTGACCAAATACACAATGCATCTCACTAGGCCCATAAATGGTGAAGTGTCATGTAGTCGATGTTCACATGACACCACTAGTGAAATAGCACCACAACAATATCAAACCATTAAATATTTCTCAACAATAATTCACTACTAGCATCTTGACTTCTCCCATGTCCTCAAGAACTAAACAAACTACTCACAAGACATCTTATGGATCATGATCAGAGGTGAAATAATGGTAAATAACAATCTGAACATAAACCTTAATTCAACGGTTCCACTCAATAGCATCAACTACAAGAGTAATCAACACCGGGAAAGTTTCCCCTATGAATATAACAAGATCCAACTCAGGATGTTACAGCGGGATGGCGAGGTGATGGTGGAGATGAAGGTGCTGGTGATGGAGATGATGATGATGATCCCGATGAAGTCTGGTGCGATGATGATGACGATGGCGACGATCTCCCCTCTCCGGGAAGGGATTTCCCCGGCAGATTTCTCTCTGCCGGAGAGCTTTCTCTCTCTGGTGTTCTCCGCCCCGCAGAGGCGGCTGTGTCTAACTCGGAACCCCCCCTTGACTTAGGTTTTCGGGGACGATGATGTACGCGGAGGGGCGAGACCAGAGGTGGGCCAGGGCTCCCTCACACAGGGCTGGCGCGGCCAGGGGGCTGGCCGCGCCGCCCTAGCGTGTGGGCCACCCCTGGCCCCTCTCGACTCCTCCTTCTGGCTCCATGAGTCTTCTGGGAAATTATAATTTCTGGGTATTTTTCTGGAATTTTCCTGATCTTCAAAATATGGTCTCCTGATGGTCCTTTTTCCAGCAGAATCCTGACTCCGGCAGCAGCTCCTCCGATGATCATCAAACATGTGAAAGCAAAGGAAATAACATAAGTATCATGTCTAAATATGAAATATATCAATGAATAACAGTAAATTATGATACAAAATAGTGATGCAAATTGGACGTATCAACCCTCCCAAGCTTAGACCTCGCTTGTCCCCAAGCGAAAACTAAACTCGGTAAACATGACCACAGGTTTATGGAGTGAAGTGTCGATAATCAAAATACGGACAAGAAGCATCACATTCACTAAGGCACAAATTATAATAGACAGCAACTTCCCTTTATAAGATGTAAACTTGCAATAGGTAAAAGGGAATCACATATAAGGATGCACAAGGTAAATTAAAATTGGCAATGGCAAACCTTATCTTGGTCAAAGAATGGAGAACAAGCTGTTCTCTCTTTTTAAACGGAGGCTTTTAAAACAGAGCTAATATAGCAAAGACTATATGCTCAACAAAGTAAACTTTTGCATTCAAAGAAAGCTTTCAAAGATGTATTCCCTCAGACAAAAGCGTTACACAAAACAAGGAAGATAATAAACATGATTAAACGGATCAACATATGGATGAGTGAAACATAACAACTCAAATGCTTGCTTGAGATAGAGGGAAATAGGTTGACTCAACATAAAAGTAAAAGATAGGCCCTTCGCAGAGGGAAGCAGAGATTAAACATGTGCTAGAGCTTTTCATTTGTAAAACAGAGATAAAAATTATTTTGAGAGGTGGTTGCTTTTGTCAACGACTAGCAACAAAGTTCTTGATATCTTCCATACTAAACAAGTGAGAGCGGTTCCGAGATGTTTCATTAATTGGCACTTTGGTGCTCTTTTATAGCTTTGCACTCCTCCCCACCTTTTTCCTTTCTCAAACCATGGCTAACCGATTCCATCGGGTGCCGACCAACTTTGACAATCCATTGGAGGAGTGCCTTTTTCTTTCTTTTAGAATTAAGATTATAATGGTCTGACCAGCTCCCTTGCCAAATTAATGACGAGCAGATGAAGCTGCCTAGTCGAGGGGTACTTAATTTAGTATGGAAGATAACAAACCCATCCACTACGTCCTCATGAGCTAAAAACAGTGGCACAAAATGAGAAGTGTTTGAAAGTTTTTGAAAGGTAGCACATGAAAATTTACTTGGAATGGCTTAAAATACCATGCATAGGAATTTATAGTGGACTCTTTGGAAGTGACTTGGCTTTTGGGAATTGGATGCACGAGAAGTATTCCCTCTCAGTACAAGTTTTTGGCTAGCAAGGCTGGGTAGCAAGCATAAGAGTTGCATGAAACAAACAAACATACATATAATAAGAACAATCATGCAAACTCCCTTGAAGGTACAACGATTTTAACTTTAAGAATAACAATGCTTATGAGCCAAACATAAGGAAAACTGAAGTGATGTAACTACAAGCAGTTCTTTATTCTTTTCTACTCAAACCTCAAGGTAAAGTTGCTACTGACCAAGCTAGGTTTGCCAAAACCAACTAAATCTACTCATGCTCCCAATGTGATACCAATACCAATCAACAAGACTAGTCACATAAGAGAGATTGCAGCCTAACATAAAGTGTGCGAAAAGTAAACGATAAAACTTCTCATTAATATTTCATTACCGCAACTCACACCAAGGGATACAAAGATAACTAACTAAGGAGGATACTTCCAACTGCAAACTATTCTATATGATAACTTCTCTATTCATGATAAGACTCTACTTGAAAAGTAAATGAACAAAAGGAAATGATGTGATACCGCGGCACTCCCCCAAGCTTGGAACAAGCCAAGGGGATGCCTATGCCGATGACGAATTACTCCTTGGGTGGTGGCGGTGGATAATCTCGAATAAGCTTCTCAATCAAGTCCTTCAGATCATCAATCTTGTACTCGAGGTTACGAATCATCTCAGAATTGTGCTCAATACGGTTCATGAACCTGTCAGCAAGAGAATCCCAGCTCCTGGAATTATTTCCCCATCCTTCTTCACTCTTGGAGCTTCCTGTCCCTGCATTGTTAGAACGGTCTATATCCCAGCCAGAGGGTAATCGTGATTTGGGCACCTTTTGGAACTGATGTTCATGAATTAGAGTATGGAAGGGACTTTGGCTTGGCGGAGATGCCCGTGGAGGTAAGGTGTGATATGGCACACCTCCTCCGGTCCTTATGCGAGCGCTCTTCTTGAACTTGTCATGATCTGTCACCACCCCTATGCTGGCAATCACGGTGCTTGGCCTTGGACCTTGATCTTCCTCCTCATCTTCTCTTTCAACCTCTTCTTTCTGCCGGAAATCTTTGATGTCATCTTCTGGAGGTGTCTTCTCCTTGTCACCGCTTGAAGAGGCCATGACTCCCCAAAGCTTAAGATCAACTCCTGACAGAAACAGCTCGAAACAAAACACGACGAGAAAATGATATACAGACCTCGGGGACTCCGGGGGGGTTAAATAGGCGAAAATTATGCATCGAAACGAAGTCACAGGAGGAAACCGGGACGGAAAAGAGTTCCGGTGTGTTCTCACACGGGGGTGGCGCGGCCAGGGGTGGGCCCGCGCCACCCATGTGTGAGACACACACGGACTTCTTTTCCTCCCCGTTTTCGTCTCGTGATTTTTCATATTTATTAAAAACAGCAAAAATATTAAAGGAAGAACTTTTCGCGAAACTTTTCTGACTAGAACTGTTACCTATTCAAAAACGAACTCTGCAGGTTCCTGCAGTTTGTCTTGAATGTAATCTTCCGGAGAAACTGTTTCAATAACATCAACATCTTCATTATAAGAATCTCCAGAGATATAATGTTTGAGTCTTTGCCCATTCACCACTTGTGTAGAATCATCTTTCAATGAATCAATCTTAATAGCACCTGAGCGGTACACTTCCACAATAACATATGGTCCTTCCCATTTAGAAAGTAATTTACCTGCAAAAAATCTGAGACGAGACCTATACAATAAAACTTTCTCACCAACATGGAACTCTCTCTTAAGAATTCTCTTATCATGCCATTGCTTGACTTTCTCTTTGAAAAGTCTGGCATTCTCATACGCTTCGTTTCTCCACTCACCTAGAGAACTCAAATCTAACAACCTTTTCTTACCGGCTAGTTTAAAATCTCTATTAAGCTGTCTCACTGCCCAAAAAGCTCTGTGTTCTAATTCTAAGGGCAAGTGACACGCTTTTCCATAAACCATCTTATAAGGAGACATACCCATGGGATTCTTATAAGCAGTTCTATAAACCCATAAAGCGTCATTTAACTTACTAGCCCAGTTTTTCCTAGACCTACTAACAGTCTTCTGCAAGATAGATTTGATCTCTCTATTTGAAAGCTCTACCTGCCCACTAGTTTGGGGATGATAAGCAGAAGCAATTCTATGATTGACATCATACTTAGCAAGAGTCTTTCTAAAACTACCGTGAATAAAATGAGAACCTCCGTCAGTCATAAGATATCTAGGCACTCCGAACCTAGGAAAAATAACATCCTTAAGCATTTTTAACGAAGTCTCACCATCGGCACTCTTTGTAGGTATGGCTTCTACCCATTTAGTAACATAATCTATAGCAACAAGTATATGGGTATAGCCTTTTGAAGGAGGAAAAGGACCCATAAAGTCAAATCCCCAACAATCAAATGGTTCAATAACAAGAGTGTAATTCATAGGCATTTCATTGCGTCTAGAAATATTTCCAACTCTTTGACATTCATTACAAGATAAAACGTACCTTCTGGCATCCTTAAAGAGGGTTGGCCAATAAAAACCTGATTGTAGAACCTTCTGTGCGGTTCTATCTCCAGCATGATGCCCTCCATAAGCACTGCTATGGCATTTTCTTAATATCTCTTGTTGCTCGTACTCCGGTACGCATCTTCTCATAATACCATCAACTCCTTCTTTATATAAATGTGGGTCATCCCAAAAATAATGCCTCAAATCATAGAAGAATTTTCTTCTTTGCTGAGCTGTAAAGGTCGGAGGCAAATACTTGGAAACAATAAAGTTAGCATAATCAATATACCAAGGAAGGTCTCGTGTAGTTGCATTAATTGCAGCCAACTGTTCATTTGGAAAACTATCATTAACAGGAATAGGATCAAAAGAAATATTTTCCAATCTAGACAAGTTGTCAGCCACAGGATTTTCAGCACCTTTCCTATCTACTATATGCAAATCAAACTCTTGTAAAAGCAACACCCATCTAATAAGCCTAGGCTTAGCATCCTTCTTAGTCATAAGATATCTAATAGCAGCGTGATCAGTATGAATAGTAACTTTAGAATCAACAATGTAAGATCTAAACTTATCACATGCAAAAACAACAGCAAGAAACTCTTTCTCAGTAGTAGCATAATTCTTCTGAGCAGCATCAAAAGTCTTACTAGCATAATGAATAACATTCAACTTATTATCTATGCGCTGTCCAAGAACAGCACCAACAGCAAAATCACTAGCATCGCACATAATTTCAAAAGGTAAATTCCAATCAGGTGGTTGAACAATAGGAGCAGTAGTTAAAGTCTTCTTAAGAGTTTCAAAAGCTTCCTTACAATCATCATCAAAGACAAACGGTACATCCTTTTGAAGAAGATTTGTAAGAGGCTTTGAAATCTTAGAGAAATCTTTAATAAACCTCCTATAGAAACCAGCATGACCAAGAACACTACGAATACCTTTAACATCTCTTGGACATGGCATTTTCTCAATTGCCTCCACTTTTGCTCTGTCAACTTCAATACCTCTTTCAGAGATTTTATGGCCAAGGACAATTCCCTCATTTACCATAAAGTGGCATTTCTCCCAATTAAGAACAAGGTTAGTTTCTTCGCACCTCTGCAAAACTTTATCAAGGTTGTGCAAACAATTATCAAAAGAAGTTCCATAGATGGAGAAATCGTCCATGAAGACCTCCACAATTTCTTCACAAAAACCATGAAAAATAGCAGACATACATCTTTGAAAAGTAGCAGGAGCATTGCATAAACCAAACGGCATACGTCTATAAGCATAAGTTCCATAAGGACAAGTAAAAGTGGTTTTCTCTTGATCATCCTTCTTAACAGCAATTTGAGAAAAACCAGAATAACCATCAAGGAAACAAAAATGAGTCTTCTTAGACAACCTTTCTAGCATTTGATCTATAAACGGTAAAGGGTAATGATCTTTCTTAGTAACTTTGTTTACCTTCCTATAATCAATGTACATTTTATAACCAACAACTACCCTTTGAGGAATAAGCTCGTTATTCTCATTAGGTACAACAGTCATACCTCCTTTCTTAGGAACACAATGAACAAGACTAACCCATCTACTATCAGCAATAGGATAAATAATACCAGCATCAAGGAGCTTTAATACCTCATTTCTTACCACATCCTTCATCTTCGGAATTAGGCGGCGCTGATGCTCCACAACTGGCTTTGCATCTTTCTCCATATTAATGGCATGCTGACATAAAGTAGGAGAAATCCCTTTTAAATCATCAAGAGTATACCCCATAGCTCCTCGATGTTTCCTCAATATCTCCAATAATCTTTCTTCTTCCTTTCCTGAAAGTTTTGAACTAATAATAACAGGATATATTTTCTTATCATCAATATAAGCATATTTGAGGTCATCAGGCAAAGGTTTTAATTCAAACACAGGATCTTCTCTAGGCGGCAAAGTGGTACCAAGATCCTCCACAGGTAGATTATGCTTGAGTAATGGTGGTTGACGAAGAAGAATATCGTCAATCTCTTCTCTTTCCTTGCTAAAAACATCACTTTCGTGATCTTCCATGAATTGCTGCAAGGCATTATTAGGGGCAAGAGCAATAGAAGCAAGCTGCTCAACTCAAAAATTTTCATTAGGCGTTTCATTCTCATAAGAAGTCTTAGCAAACTTGGAAAAATTAAACTCATAAGACTCTCCATTAAACTTAGTAAAAATTTTCTCTTTCTTACAATCTATTATGGCGCCACAAGTGTTCAAAAAGGGTCTACCAAAAATAATAGGACAAGTTTTACTAGCCTCCTTACCAAGTACTAGAAAATCAGTAGGGTACTTAGTCTTACCACATAGAACTTCCACATCTCGAACAATACCAAGAGGCCAAACAGTCTCTCGGTTAGCAAGCTGAACAACCACATCAATATCTTCAAGTTCACAAGCGCCAATCTCGTGCATGATTTCTTTATAAAGCTCTAAGGGAATAGCACTTGCACTAGCACCAATATCACATAAGCCATAATAGCAATGATCTCCAATCCTGACAGAGATAACAGGAACACTTGCTTTCCTGTGCTTTTTAGGATGCGAAAGAATGTTAGAAGCATCTTCACAAAAAAGAATATATTCATCTCCCACATCTTTAGTTACAAGATCTTTCAATATAGCAACATGAGACTTAATAGTAATTTGCTCATCAGGCTCTGCAGCTTTTTTAGTACTTTTATTAGACACACTTACCAAAGTAGAGTACTTCTTTACCTTAGCAGGGAAAGGTGTCTTCTCAATATAAGGTTCAGGAACGATGCTATCAACAGTACAAACTTCAGTAGCTGCAGCAGGTATATGACTAATAGAATCTTTGTAAGGCGCATGATATTTGTTCCAATCTTTCTTTGGAACGTCAATATAAGAGGCAAAGGCCTTAAGACAATTAGCAAGTATTTGGGAATCAAGACCATAAGCATCGCTAACACTATGAAAGTCATCGGTTCCCATAAAAGATTTAATGCATTCATAATCATAGTTTATACCTGACTTCCTACCTTTGTCGTTTTCCCAACCTTCAGCATTCTCTTGTATACGGTCAAGAAGTTTCCACTTGGCATCTTCTTTCATATGAGTAAATGATCCAAAGCAAGAAGCATCCAAATAATCCTTATCAGGAAGAGTAAGCCGCGCATAAAAATTATCAATAACAATATTATTGGGGAGCTCATGAATGGGGCATTTGAGCATTAGTAACTTCAATCTCCCCCACGCTTGGGCAATACTCTCTCCATCATGAGGCCAAAAATTATATATCTTGTTACGGTCTTTATGAATTTCACTTGGAGGATAAAACTTGGAATAAAAGAGAGGCACAATATCCTCCCATGCCATAGATGGACCATCTTGGAGTAGTCGATACCACTCTTCAGCTCTGCCTTTCAATGATATAGAGAATAATTTCTTCTTGACCTGGCTTGGTGAAATACCTGCACACCTGAACAACTCGCATAATTCATGTATAAATAATAAGTGATCACCCGGATGGACAGTTCCATCTCCTGAATAGCAGTTATCCATAATACGCCCAACAATTTTCATAGGTATTTTAAAAGGATCAATTTCAGCAGGCGGTGGCGGTGGTGGTTCCTCCGCATGTGCAGCAGTAGCAGTAGTAGTAGAAGTGTTTCCAAATAGGAAACCAAATGGAGAGTTCTCCATAGCCGAGTAAAATAAAAGACAAAAAATAAAAACAATACTCACAGTGACGGTTACCTTTACTAATTCCACTCTTCAATAGCGCTACACTCCCCGGCAACGGCGCCAGAAAATAGTCTTGATGACCCACAAGTATAGGGGGTGTATCGTAGTACTTTCGATAAATAAGAGTGTCGAACCCAACGAGGAGCAGAAGGTGTTGATGAGCAGTTTTGATAAAGGAATCACTGTAAATACTAGCAAACAGGTTTTCAGGAGTATTTGGTAATGCGAGTAAATAAAGTGCGAGTAAATAAAAGACAGTAGTAACAATTGCAGCAAGTGGCCCAATCCTTTATTCAGCAAAGGACAAGCCGGTTGTGTTCTTATAATAACCAAACGTTCTCGAGGACACACGGGAGGTTTCTGTCAAGAGCTTTCGCTTCATAGAGCCAATAGTATTTATTGATTTGGTAAGTGTTATGGGGGTGAACCTGTGCTAGCGCACTACCCTTACTAGGATAAATACACACTTGTGATTATACCCCTTGCAAGCATCCGCAAATACAAGAAAGTAATTAAGATAAATCTAACCATAGCCTTAAGATCTAGGATCCTACGCTCCCTGGTGCAATGGTTTCCCAACGGAGGTTTAGGTTTCTGTCACTCCAGCAACCCCACAGTCGGTGACCAAATACACAATGCATCTCACTAGGCCCATAAATGGTGAAGTATCATGTAGTCGACGTTCACATGACACCACTAGTGAAATAGCACCACAACAATATCAAACCATTAAATATTTCTCAACAATAATTCACTACTAGCATCTTGACTTCTCCCATGTCCTCAAGAACTAAACAAACTACTCACAAGACATCTTATGGATCATGATCAGAGGTGAAATAATGGTAAATAACAATCTGAACATAAACCTTAATTCAACGGTTCCACTCAATAGCATCAACTACAAGAGTAATCAACACCGGGAAAGTTTCCCCTATGAATATAACAAGATCCAACTCAGGATGTTACAGCGGGATGGCGAGGTGATGGTGGAGATGAAGGTGCTGGTGATGGAGATGATGATGATGATCCCGATGAAGTCAGGTGCGATGATGATGACGATGGCGACGATCTCCCCTCTCCGGGAAGGGATTTCCCCGGCAGATTTCTCTCTGCCGGAGAGCTTTCTCTCTCTGGTGTTCTCCGCCCCGCAGAGGCGGCTATGTCTAACTCTGAACCCCCCCTTGACTTAGGTTTTCGGGGACGATGATGTACGCGGAGGGGCGAGACCAGAGGTGGGCCAGGGCTCCCTCACACAGGGCTGGCACGGCCAGGGGGCTGGCCGCGCCGCCCTAGCGTGTGGGCCACCCCTGGCCCCTCTCGACTCCTCCTTCCGGCTCCGTGAGTCTTCTGGGAAATTATAATTTCTGGGTATTTTTCTGGAATTTTCCTGATCTTCAAAATATGGTCTCCTGATGGTCCTTTTTCCAGCAGAATCCTGACTCCGGCAGCAGCTCCTCCGATGATCATCAAACATGTGAAAGCAAAGGAAATAACATAAGTATCATGTCTAAATATGAAATATATCAATGAATAACAGTAAATTATGATACAAAATAGTGATGCAAATTGGACGTATCAGCCTTCTTCATCACCATGGTCGCCTCTGGAGTGATGTGTGAGTAGTCTACCTTGGACTACGGGTCCATAGCAGTAGCTAGATGGTTGTTATCTCCACCTTGTGCTTCATATTTAGATCTTGTGAGCTGCCTATCATGATCAAGATCATCGTTGTGTAATTCTACATGTTGTGTTTGTTGGGATCCGATGAATATTGGTACTATATCAAGTTGAATTGTTGATTTATGATCTTTATGTTATCTCTATGTTGTTTATGATCTTGTATGCTCTCTGTTGCAAGTAGATATCTTGGCCGAGCAGATGCTAGTGACTCCAAGAGGGGGATATTTATGCTCGATAGTGGGTTCATGCCTCTAGTAATCTAGGGGGGTGACAGAAACCTCTAAGGTTGTAGATGTGATGTTGCTACTAGGGAAAAAACAACAATCTTGTATTCAAGGACATTCGTATTGTTTACATTACACACTTTGCTTAAGGCGATAATCTGTTGCTTGCAACTTAATACCCAATGGTTACTCGGATGACATCCGGAGGGTGGATTATTAGTCATAGATGCAGTTGGATTACGGTCTATGTATTATGTTGTAATGCCCAAGTGAATCTCATAGTGATCCTTATGACATTTCTACGCTATCTTTATTCTATCAATTGCCCAACTGTAATTTATTTACCCAGCATGTTGTTATTTATATTATGGAGAGACACCACAAGTGAACTGTGGACCCCGGTCCATTCTTTTACATTGCTATTGCCATTTACCTTTTACTCGCTTTATTTACATTCTTGCAAACTACTATCTTTTACCACTCGATACGCTTAATCCTTTGTTTACAGCAAACCGGTGAGATTGACAACCTCACTGTGAGGTGGGACAAAGTACTTGGTTATGTTGTGTGTAGGTTCCACGTTGCTGCTGGTGCAAAGCTACACGCCAACAAGTTTTCTGGCGCCATTGTCTGGAGTGTCGCAAAGCTAGCGGGCATCAACCTTCGGAAGTTTGGTTCTTTCTCCTACTGGTTCGATAAACCTTGGTTTCACAACTGAGGGAAGACTTGCTGTTGTGCTCATCATAACCTTCTCTTGGGGTTTACAACTGGGCGGTTATATATATATAATATTCCTAAATCAACACCGCACCACCAGTAGTCAAGGCTAGGGGCTAGCCGGCGATGATGGTAGTCGGGCCAGCTGGTGACATCCTAAGGTTATCGCATGCAGTCATGGGCCATGGCAGCCTAGAGTGAATCATGGTGGAAGGGTGATATGTGCAATTCGTATGCTCATATTTCGATCTTTTAGTTCAAGATTTATTTTATATTTGGATTTATCTTGAGTTATTTGATCTATTTAAATGATTTCTGGGTTTTTTACAAAACCTTTTTTTAGAATTATTTTTCCCTACAGGACAGAACCAATATTTTATGTATTTTGGAGTTCCAGGGACCTTCACGAACTCAAAAAGGATATAGGCTAGCACACGACCACAACCGGTCAACGACCACCACCTTGCGCACAAGTTGTTTGACAATTTTTTGTGAAAGGTATACATCAACTCTAAATTGACTGGACAACCTGTGCATGTGCAAAGGAGAGTGTACCGAGTGGCATGCTTTATTGAGTCCTACCATGTCATTCAATATTCGAATGTGCAGCGGATCTTCTAAAATATATCATCTAGGAGTGGTGCTCATGACATGGCGACCAACCCACTAGTTTTGTCATCATGTTGTATGTAGAACTTTTTGTTTATGCATGTTTATTTGTGTGCTAGTTGATGAACTATTTGTGTAATAATCGCTAGACTATTTATATGTGATGTAAAAATTAATTATTATTTGTGTCTTTTGTTTTAGATTTATTTGTGATGTGTTTGATATAGTTTGTTGCATATATGTTGACTATTGTGCAGTAGAGACGTGTTTGTGGTGCCCTATACTTTTGGGAATCTCAAATTTTTGTCATGCCCTATTTTATCTCATCTAAAACATGTGCCCAATTTTTTTCCCCAAAAACCAAAAAAGTGGGGACCTTTTTAGGCATTTTTAGAGTAAGTTCCTCCTAAATATACTGATATCAACCAAGTAAGTTTCCAACACGATTTTTTTTCAAACACACCAAGAATCATAAAGCAATCATAGAGATACCATAAGGGGTCATCGTTTCTATATTCATTTTCTGGTTGAACGATGCAGATGAGGACACACATAATATTCTGAGTTGGATACATCTTCTTGGTATGATGCAGATGATCGAGATTCAATGACCAACCAGTACAACAAATCGGGCATGTAAGGTCCCCATCACACATGAAAGAGGTAATTTGTGTGTGGTATGAAAGATCCATTACAACCTGAAATATCGAACGTGTGCACACAACCAGGCAGGATCCTTCGCGGGGACATCACAAATGAAAGGCTGAAAATATTTGAGTAACCGTGCAGCTCACGGCTAACCCATGGCAACCGTCAACATTGTTGCGCATCATTGCACATGGTTTATCTTAATTGTGTGTGTTTTATTAGTTATACTTCTTATAATTCTTACATTTTATTTTTGGTTCAATCTCAAATAGGCCGGAAACATTGATCGTGTGTAGCGTGTTCGCGACAAGTTCCCTACTATGATGTTAGCGGTAACGATGAGGCAACTTACCCGGCCACGTCACTGAATGCTTTGTGCCACCACCCTTTTGGCGCACATCAGCTCGCTGGTAAACACACTTTGTGTGAAGTGTCTTTGGTTTCCAAGATCAAGTAATTCTTTTAGTCTTAATTTTGTTAAAATAATCATATCTACAAGTTTTAGAAAAATCTAAAAAAAACTGGACAGTCAATGATGTCCTACAAGCATGGAAAATATCAATGCAAAATGGTTTGTACTATGGCTACACAAACATATCAAAATAAAAAAACTAGAGATTTGAATACATGCGTACTAAGATCCACACTTTTATCATTTTTGTTGTAACTCAGAATTGGAAGTTTCTGAAAGTGATATATTTAAACGCTTGTGAGGTACATCATTGGATGCATCGGGATTCTTTGTTAAAAGAATTGAACTTGTAAATATTATTTTAAATCTTTTAAAATAACAAGATCAATGGAACTCAATCGGGAGCCAAAAATGTCCACTCCTATATCTTGCCTCTAGAAGCCTCGGGGAATATGTGAGTGTGACCATTGAAAAATAATTTTCTTTTGTAAAATGGAGGATAACATGTACTGGCAGAGAAACCAAGGGTTTTGCATCACAAGTGATGTAGAATCATAAGTGATAAAGCAGGACAATATGTACTTGCTGATCTAGAAGTTAGCTAAGGTAAGTAAAGTTGAACAATATTTAAAATAGGAGGATCCATGTTTGAACCTACCATCCAGATCAACAACGTACAATTAGCATGTGTCTCTCTCTCTCTACGGCGCATTCGTTGAAGGTTTTAAGGCTTCAGGTACATTATCTAGGTTTTTGATAGTTAATGATAAAATTGGTTTGTGTATTTGTTGTTCATGTTGAGTGTAGGAAAGTAATATAGTAGACATAGTTGTATTGTAATATATATCCAAAATATGTACATGTGTTTACTTTTACCTTCTCTCTATGTCTTACATTTAACAGACTGACACTCCAAAAGGGGTTGCATGGATGCCCTGCGAAGAAAACATGTGATAGTGTGACCATGGACAAAGAATTTATTTTTTTTCAAAATGAAGGATTGCGTGAAGAGAATTAATATTGAATAGTACTCTCTCTATTTCAAAATATAAGATATTTTGACTGAAGGGGAGGAGGGCAGGGGGCCCTCACCTGTATGTAGCTCCGCCACCGACACATATCAATTATAGAAAGTATAAGATTTTGTGTCTGTTGTTCACGTTGAGTTCATGGAAGAACTAGAGTAGGTATAGCTGAATATATAATTTGTATCCAAAAAAAACCTACAAGAAATATGTGGTACATGTTCTTACTCCCGAGCTCAAGTGATTCCTCAAGTGATAACTTTTGTATAATTTGTATCCCTCTCTATTTTGTGAAGTGTCTTTGGCTCCCGAGCTCAAGTGATTCCTCATTTAAAAAATTGAAAAATCATTTTTACAAGTTTCCAAAAAATCTGAAAATAATATGGGCATAGTCAACGTTGTATCCTACAAGCATGGAAAATCGCAATGCAATTTTTTTGTATTGTGTGGGCTACACAAAAATAATAATTTTTTTTGGAGATTTGAAAATATGCATACTTAGATCAACACTTTTATGACTTTTGTGTAGCTTGGAATTGAAAGTATTTGATAGTGATATATATAACGCTTGTGAGATGCATCGTTCTATTGGTAAAATATTGAAAATCATAAATATTACTTTCAATTTTAAAATAACAAGATCATTGGAACTCAATTGGGAGCAAAAAAATTCCACTCCTATATCTTGCCTCAAGCAGCCCAAGGCTCCTAAATAGTTTGATGGGTATGCATGCACCGCAAAGTAAACATGTGAGTGTGGACATTGTCAAAGAATCACCTTTTACGAAATGGAGAATAGCATGTAGAGGTAGATAAACAAAGGGATTGTATCACAAGTGATATAATCATGAGTGATAAAACAGGATTGCATGTACTTGCTAATCTAAAAGCTAGCCATGGTAAGCAAAGTTGAATTGTACATAAAATAGGAGGATCCATGTTTGAACCTACCATCCAGATCAACGATGTACAATAAGCTTGTGTCTCTATGACGCATTCATCGAAGGTTTGAATCCATCAGGTACTATCTCTAGCTTTTTTAGAGTTTATGATAAAATGGGTTTGTGTCATTGTTGTTCGTGTTGAGTATCACAAAAGTGATGTAGCAGATGTAGCTGTATTTTTAATTCATATCCAAAATATGTACTAGTACATGTGCTTACTTCTACCTTCTTTTTCTGTTTCTCAATATAAGACGTTTTGATTGCTCAAGGAGAGTGGGGCAGGGGCTCCCCTCACATGTATGTAGCTCTGCCACCGACATATATCAATGGGGAAAAGTATGAGGGTTTGTGTATTTGATGTTCGCGTCGAGTTCAGTGAAGTACTAGAGTTTTTTCTTTCTTCTCCGAGGTGACAATCCGCTCCAGCGCACTAGTGTCGGCACCGGCCATTGGGACAGTATAGTTAAACATGATGATGTTGGCCTCCTTGGTGTTATTGCTGCGTTCTTGGTTGAACAACACCCTTTGACGGCATAAGTGCCCTTCCTCCCCTACAAGTGCTTGTACAAGTGCTTGTTGTTGTTGTTGTTGTTGTTGTTGTTGTTGTTGTTGTTGTTGTTGTTGTTGTTGTTGTTGTTGTTGTTGTTGTTGTTGTTGTTGTTGTTGTTGTTGTTGTTGTTGTTGTTGTTGTTGTTGTTGTTGTTGTTGTTGTTGTTGTTGTTGTTGTTGTTGTTGTTGTTGTTGTTGTTGTTGTTGTTGTTGTTGTTGTTGTTGTTGTTGTTGTTGTTGTTGTTGTTGTTGTTGTTGTTGTTGTTGTTGTTGTCGTTGTCGTTGTCGTTGTCGTTGTCGTCGTTGTCGTCGTTGTCGTCGTTGTCGTCGTTGTCGTCGTTGTCGTCGTTGTCGTCGTTGTCGTCGTTGTCGTCGTTGTCGTCGTTGTTGTCGTTGTTGTTGTTGTTGTTGTTGTTGTTGTTGTTGTTGTTGACGTCGTTGTTGTCGTTGTTGTTGTTGTTGCAAAGTGAAGTCTAGTGAGATCACGGTCTTGTACTCCCTTAAGAGAGGCATTGGTTATTCCTTATATGAAATGTCGGCTCAGCGGAGCAAGACCCTTCAACAAAGCCAACGGCACTCATTGACCCATTTTGCTCCAGATTGCCAACTCGTGGATGACCTCTTGTGTGCGGGTGGCCATGCATTTGCAAAAACCACGATACTCTGACACCTTTTGATGACATTTTGTGGCATTACTCAGTCCAGTGCGTCAATGTTGTCTCATGATGATCGTCATGCTCATAGCTCCATAATGATGCTTAATTGTTTATGCTGTCCTCCCTTTTCTTTTCTAATATAACAAGCTTATGTATTCTGACCAATGTCGACCGCCAACGGTGGACATGGTATTGTAACGCTCTTTTTTTTGCGGGGGAAATAAAATTCATTAATTAGAAACAGAGTTACAATCCTTGGCAATCACTGTGGCAATCTCTGGAGGAGCTACTCCTAACCACAGATTGGACACGCCCTTAACCTTAGCTAGCTTCGCCAGTTCATGGCTGGCAGCATTTGCTTCTCTACTAATCTTGATGAGCTTGCTATTTCTTTCCCTAAGCAACTCTCATACAATGTTGATACTGAAAGCATAAGCCGAGCGATCCCTTGTGGCATTATCGATCAGGTCAATAGCAACAGAGCAATCGCTCTCCACAATCAACTCCTGGCTAGTCCAATTTAAGGCAAGCTTCACCCCTTCCTCTATCGCCATAATCTCCGCTTCAGTTGCATCCTGGCAGTGTTGCACTTGCCGGCAAGCTGCAAAGAGGACCTCTCCTCTCTGATTGCGAAGCAGCATGCCACAGCCTGCTCGACCATCAGGCGAGAAGGCACCATCCACATTGAGGTTGGCCATGTTTGCATCAGGTGGCTTCCAGGCGTGTCTCGGCCTCTCCAATTCTACATTGGACTTTCTATTCTGTGTAAAACCTTTCTCTTGATCTATCACCATTTTGCCCTTTATGATGTCTGCATTCGAAAACTGTTTGACTGTTAGCAGGGAGTTTAAATAACTGATCAAAAAACGTCTAGATCCTTCAATAGATGGACATGGTTTATCATGGGTCATTTCATTATGGGCATGCCAGATTCTCCAAAATATTATGAGAGTCATAGCTCGCTGCGTAACTGGCATTTCATGCAACAGATGAACGAGCCAGTCCGTTCCTGTTGGCTTCAGCACACGGTCGGGGAGGGGTGGGAGATCCCAGACCTCGGACATTGCACACCAAAGGTCCCTTGCGTGCGGGCAGCGGATGAATATATGGAAGGTATCCTCTTCTTCTCGCCCGCAGAGCTGACACAGTGCCGATGTACTCATCTTGCGCCTCTGCATATTTTGCTGTGTGGCCAAAGCGTTACGGCAGATCTTCCAAGCGAGTACTTTCACTTTAGGCGGGACTGGGCATTTCCAAACCAGCTGCCAGCTAGGATTTACGCCATCTGGTCGCGAACTAGTCGCTCCTCTGTCCTGACGCATCATTTCACGATGTAGCATCAGCCGGTATGCACTTCTTACTGTAAACATGCCATTCTTCTCTGGAAACCAAGCCACAAAGTCCTCCTCATTGCGCCTAGAGGTTTTGATTTTTATAATCTCCTCAATATCATCTGCAGTAAAGTAGAGCTGCAACCTTTGTTGGTTCCATGACCCATCCAGCAGCAGGAAATCTGCCACCCATCTGTATCGGCAACGACCTTGTGCTGATTTGGGCAGGTGACTGCACTCCCGTGGTATCCAGGGATCACGCCAGGCACGAATTTTGCTACCGTTGCCCACTCTCTAGATAACGCCCTGCTTCAATAACTCCAGTCCATATTCAATTGCATGCCATGTCGATGACCCATTTCCTGCAAAGACAGTGTCCAACAAAAAGCCATTAGGATAGTACTTAGCTTTCAAGACGCGGGCACAAAGAGTGTTAGGGAATTGCAACAAGCGCCAGGCCTGTCGGGCCAATAGGGCTTGATTGAAAAGCCTCATATCTCGAAATCCGATACCACCGTAGTCTTTTGGGCGGAGCATAATATCCCATGATATCCAGTGTGTTTTCCTACGACCATTTTCTGCCCCCCACCAATATCGCCGGATCATTTTGGTCAACTCATCGCATAAACCAAGCTGTAATTTGAACACACTCATCACGTACAGAGGAATAGCCTGGGCGATAGACTTGATTAGAACTTCTTTTGCTGCTTGGGATTTATGTGTATCATCCCATTCTACCAAGCACTTTGCCAACTTTGCCTGTAGGCTTTCGAATTTCCCTCTACTCATTCTACCTTCAGGTGTTGGCAGCCCCAAGTATTTAGTCTCAAACGTTTCTTGGGACACCTGTAGGACTGTTTTCACTTGCTCTCTCCTTTCAGCTGGGCATGCTTCTCCAAACATTATTGAGCATTTGGCCGGGTTGATTAACTGTCCAGTGCTAGACGCATAGGTGTCCAAAACTTCTTTGATCTTGATGGCCTGAGCATCCTGAGCTTTAAAGAATAACAAGCTATCATCTGCAAATAGAAGGTGAGAAACTCCCGGTGCATTGCGGCAAACTTTGATTGGTTCAATATTATTGGCATTAACTTCATTATGCAAAATAGTGGACAAACCATCCGCGACGAAAAGGAATAGGAATGGAGAGAGAGGATCACCTTGTCGGAGGCCCTGGGAAGGAGAAAATGAATCTAGGAGGTTTCCGTTAAATTTTACCTGATATCTCACCGAGGTGACACATGACATTATCCAATTCACCCACCGATGAGAGAAACCCATCCTTTGCATCACTTTCTTTAGAATATCCCAATCCACCCTATCATAGGCTTTTGACAGGTCCAATTTGTAAGCACACAAATCCTTGTTCAAATTTGTATTGTTCTCGATAAAATGCAAACATTCAAAGGCTACCAATGCATTATCCGTAATTAAACGGCCAGGAACAAAAGCGCTCTGGTTAATGGAGACTATATCACCAAGAATGGGCCGAAGCCGATTCACCATGCACTTGGCAATTACCTTGTAGATCACTGTACACAAACTGGTTGGCCTAAAATCCTTCAGAGTTTTGGGCTATTCTACCTTTGGAATTAAGACAATCGATGTGTCGTTGACCCCTTCTGGCATATTCCTAGTGGCAAAGAAGAGCTTCACTGCATTGATAACTTCAGTTTTAATAGTCCCCCAATTGCGCTGGTAAAATCTTGCTGGAAAGCCATCAACGCCTGGGGCCTTAAGGGGACCAATCTGAAACATAGCATCACCGATTTCATCATCAGTGAACTCCCTGCATAACTCATCATTCATACCAGCAGTCACCTTCTCATTAGTCATAACAATTAAGGCATCAGAGTTTAATGAGGGATCACGTTGAAAGAGCTCTTTAAAGTAAGAAGTTGCCATTCGCTCCATGTCACTAGGTACATCCTTCCAGGGGTCATCACTATCCCTAAGCTTTTTAATTTTATTCTTGCGTGCACGCCACACCGCTTTTTGGTGAAAAAACCTCATGTTCCTATCGCCCTCTTTGAGCCATGTAACACGTGATCGCTGCAGCCATAACATTTCCTCCCTGTAAAGCAACTCCTGCATATGATCAGTAGCCTGGCGAATTTCTCGCTGATCCGCATTATTTATTTATAGCATTTCCAAATGTTTCCTTGCCTTGTCAAGTTCCCTCAGAATGTTACCGAATTTCTTTTTACTCCATGCCTGCAAAGTGCTCATTACTTGGTCGAGACCCTTCATAATGTCACCGAGATCCCTCTTCTGTCCCGCCTCTCCCCACGCTGCTGCTATCCTTTCTGGCAGGTCCGCCTCCCTCTCCCACATAATTTCGTACTGGCGCCTTGGCTGCCTCGGTGGCGCTCTCACTTCTCGCTCCAGCTGAACCAAAATAGGGCAATGATCTGAAACTGGAGATGTTAGATGCAGCACTTGTGTGTTAGAGAAGCGATCCCGCCATTGTGGGCATGCCACCGCCCTATCTAGACGTACTCGGACATTTGCTCTTCTAGCTCTTTTGTTATCATAAGTATAGGGAACACCTGAAAAGCCAAGGTCTGTTAACTCACAATCAAATAAAACTTCACGGTAAGCTTCCATTTGGCTAACCGGTCGTGGTGTGCAAGATAAATGCTCTTCTGGCCAGAGTACTTCATTAAAATCTCCTACAACGAGCCAGGGTAAGGTAGAACGAGTTTTTAGGTTTCGAAGCATCTCCCACATGTGATGTCGGTCCTCGACACGTGGTTCACCATACACACAGGTCAGACGCCATTGCGGTGTACTTGGGGAATCACGGACGTACGCATCAATATATCTCTCATTTATTTCTTTAACTTCTACAGATAATTGATCATGCCAAAAAAGAGCTAAACCACCACTAAGACCATTACTGCTAATACCAGCAAAACCTCCTAAGCCTAGTCTATGACGCAAACGACGCATCTTATTCGAGCTTTGTCTAGTCTCACATAAGAAAAACAAACGAGGACTCCAAGTTTGGGAAAGTAGAGCTAGTTCACGCACTGTCGGGTTGTTTCCCGCCCCCCGACAGTTGATCGATAAGCAATTCATTGCGCCTGACGAGCCCCATCCCGGGGTCTCGTCAGGTTACCAGGAGCCGAAATCCCGGTTGATGTCTTCTTCCGCGTCCTTGCCGCCACACTATCCGCTGCGTCGTTCCTCTTGTCGCCTTGGCCTGCATGCGTTCCCTTCTTCCAGCGCTTTTGCTTGCCTCCTGCTTGCCCACCAATTCCCAGTCCAAGAGAGAGCTCCAGCTTCTGGACTGGCACATCGTCGCCCTCCGCCGTTCTTTTGCCCAGGACAGAATCCGACGCCTGCATAGACATGTCCGATCAGCTGTCGAACGAGACCTCCAGGTTGGACAGGCCACGTACTGCAGGTATCATGTCGCTTGATGTTGGTCCGGACTGAGTTCCACGAAGCGTTGATTTAGTATTGGCATCCTGCATGAATTGCATGGCCACTGGCGCAATCTCCCTGTGGACATCACCACTCCCGCCTCCTTGTACGAAGTTAGGCATGCCTGGCATCTGCAGACTATCCTGAGCCATGGTAGATTGCAAATTCTCATTTCCTTGCTGATTCAGCATAAGATTCATCTTGTGAACCGTGTTGGCCAGGTCCGTCTCTACTGCCTCTTCCGTCCTGCACTCCCTCCCATCAAACCCATCTTGGGCGTCCATAGGCTGTGGTATTTCAGCGGCCACACCCACAAAAGTAGTCCCAGGTACACGCCTGTTGCTCCTCGGCTGTCCAAGCGACGACGAGCTCACACTGCCCGCTGGGGTATTGAAGCGCAAGTTCCTCTTAGCAGGAGGCACATCCGGCGTGGAGACCGACCGCCCCGCGTACTTACGCTTTGGAGAACATCTTAGCGTGGCATCATACATGATCGAGGGGACTCCCAGGATTACCTTTTCACACTGTTCTTTACTATGTCCAATCGGCCCACAGTGAAAGCAAAAATATGGAACACGCTCATATTGCATCGGATAAACTCGAGAGGCTGCTTTACCCTTAACTGTTACCTTAAACCTTGCCAACAGCCTTTGTTTCAGCGGCCACTCGATCCGGACTCGAAGAAAATCACTTAAAATCAGGCCTTCTTTATCCACGTCCACCTCTACAACTTTGCCAAAATTTGAGCCAATCAACTCTCCATACTCCTTAGTCTGTTTGTTCCATGGGACGTCATAGAAACGAACCCATAAACGCACTGTATCTAGAACTGTCTCGGAAGGCTGTGCGTTGTTAACAAACAGAGCTATCAGACATGCAACCCCATCATGGACCCAAGGCCCTCCTTGATCCACAAAATTGAAATCTCCTTCAGAATTAAAAGTAATGATGAAAAAATTATCCTTCAAAGGTGTAAATAGCATCTTCCCACGGATGCGCCAAACCTCAGAGAAGTGCTCCAGAATCACGGAGTAATTTGCCGCTTTCAATGAGTAATACCGAGCCAGCATCTGCCATACCTTGGGTGTAGCCTGCACCTGCGGGACTTCCTCCTCCTCCTCTTCCATGCAGAATTCATCCTCCAGGTTAACTTCACCGCCAATCATCGCCTCCGGCCCGCTGTTCCTGCCAACACCCGTCTGCCCATCCCAATTGCTGTTCAAATCTGCATCAGAGGCCACCAGAGCCAGCTGCCGATCTGCTTGCGCCAGGCCAAGATCGCCGACGACCGACGGCTTCGGGCGGGTAGGTTCCTCACCGGAACCCCCTTTATCACCCCCACCGTCAATCGACGACATTGCCTGTACCGGGGCAGGTTCTAGATCGGCGCCGGGATCGTAGATCGTAGTAGGGTTGTCGAAAGCCTTGATTAGATATGAAACTCGGCCGCCACGGCGCGGCTTTATATCCATCTCTCCACCGATCCGATCTGGGTTTGATTCGTGGAGGACACGGCTACCAACTCTCTCCACGAGAGGAGTATCCGCTGCGGACTCTTCCGATCTATCGTAGACGCATAGACTTCCTAATACTGGAGCACTCCCGTCCATGGCAGGCGGCGGCGTGCGATCGCCCTTGGCGTCGCCCTCCAACCCTAGCCGAGACGTAGCGTAAGACGACTTGAGAGTACTTACCCTAGCTAATAACGCTCTTTTGAAACAATATATTCAGGCACTCTACACTCGGTGAACGCCTAGAAAAAACATTCTTATTGAGTAATAAAGGTGTGGCTTTCTCTCAAAGAAGAAATAGGTTTCCAGCGACAGCGAGTGGAAGAAGTGGACAAGAGAAATGAACAAGAGAAATGGACAGCATTGTAATTTCAGATGCCATAGAACTTTCCACATTATATTATTTCAACTGCCAACACAATCATCATCACCATTATTCATTCCAAGCACCTCCATTTCCAATCCTCTACTAGCTAGCAGCCACAGCTACGGACCCGGAATCCGCAGACTAGAACGACATGGCAATCGCAGGATGGCCAAATGCTCACACACACACAGGCGCACGCACACTATCGCCTAACCTCGATCGCTCACTCCCAGATGCCGACTTCCATGAAGCCGTCCTCGGTGGCGCACCCCCTGAACATGCCAGTACAGTTAAACCCGTACGCCACCTCCCCCGTCCCAGAGACGGCTATGAGCCCGGCGAAGCCCTCGTCGAGGCGCTCCTTGACGCAGAAGTCGACGGCCTCCTGCAGCGGCAGCCCCTTGTACTCCATGACGGCCGCCACGTCCCGCGCGAGCGTGGAGCGGATGATGGCCTCGCCCTCCCCGGTGCACGACACCGCGCAGAGCCCGCACGCGTAGGTGCCGGCGCCGATGAGCGGCGAGTCGCCGATGCGGCCCGTCATCTTGTTCATCAGCCCGCCGGTCGAGGTGGCGGCGGCGGTGAAGCCGTCCGAGTCGACGACGGCGCACCCCACCGTCTCCGGCGCGTAGATGCTGATGGGCAGCCCGTTCATGACCATGCCGTTGGTGTTCTCCGAGGCGGCCAGCGCGCTGCAGGTGTCGGCGCCGGCCAGCGGGACGCGGTAGTCGAAGAGGATGGTGTTGGCCTCCTTGGCGAGCTTGAGCATGCCCACGTTCTCCTCCGTGATGAAGTAGCTGTTGTCGACGACCTCAAGGCCCTGGCAAAGCAAGAAATA
The DNA here is from genome assembly GCA_007115705.1 of Dactylis glomerata. Taxonomy (NCBI): domain Eukaryota; kingdom Viridiplantae; phylum Streptophyta; class Magnoliopsida; order Poales; family Poaceae; genus Dactylis; species Dactylis glomerata. The sequence goes on along the minus strand of QXEO01000545.1, from coordinate 4,095,239 downwards.
TCAGATCAACACATTCGAAAAATGATTTCCGTCTTAATTCAGATTAACTGTGCACGCGTATAAAGATCCGAGATTTGATTAGGTGATTAGGTCCACGAGATCCGCTGGATTCAGTGCGAATCGGATGATTTTTTTACAAATATAGACCTCTGGCGAACGTATTTAATAAAAATAGCCCCCTTCCAAGTTATTTGCCAATTCTAGCTTGGCGGAAGCAGGGAAAAGCACCACGTGTACCTTTCCGCCATAGGGTACGGCGGAGCATTGTTCCCGTCATCTGGACCGGCGGAAAATATATTCTGCCTTTGCCTTTGGCGGAAAGTTGAGCGGTCCTGTCTAGTATATAGCAGGAAGTTAAGTGCTAATTATTAGTGAAAAGCTTGGCTGGAGAGAGAAGCATGCATACGTGAACATTATCATGTGGTTTCACACGTCATGCATGCATGTATCCTTGGATTAAATTAGGATCAGTTTTACTGCAGGTGCATGCATCATTAGCAAATTTGTTCCCTGCCTCCTGCCAAAGCAAAGAGCGGGATGACGTGACACGTCTACATTCCGCAACGCAAATGGCGGAAGAAGCTTTCAGCTATTTCCACTGGCGGAATCTGTATTCCGCCGTACCCTATGGCGGAAAGAGACACGTGGTGCTTTTTCCCGCTTCCGCCAGGCCAAATTTAACAAATAATTTGGAAGGAGTCTATTTTAGTTAAATATATTTGGTAGAGGTCTATATTTGTAAAAAAATCGAATCGGATCTAGTTGCTGTCACTCAGATGGTCTCGGGGAGGTGGACCATGTACATGTACGGACGACAGATTCGTCGGAGCGCCGTGCAAGTGGCCTGGTCCCGGTGCGGCGGTGACACGCGATCCGGCCAGGATTCCATGGCTGCCCCTCCACACGACGCAAGTGGTGCACACTGAACAGGGGGAGCAGTGCCGTTCACACGTTTTGTAAGCAGAATGGCAGCGGGCGTGGACCATCAGTCACAGAGCAAAACACTGCTTGGGTACAGTACAGCAACCATCCTAGGTTCATCGATCTGAATATCTCTGAATAGACTCCTATCTGCCACTAGTTATCTTTTGTTTACTGGAAAAAGGATCGAGTGCTAGAGAATTCTGCACATGCATTAAAGCTTTTTCGTGCTGCATGGGACAAGATGAGGTACTTGGTGCGGCTGCTAGCTGCACGATCTTGACTTGAAAACTTGAGGGCTTTCGTAGAGTGAGATTTTTGTAGCACCAGACGAAATCGGACGGTCAGGGAGGTTGCCAACTGAGGAAAAAGTGTGGCTAGGTAGGTGCGAGGAGGCTGCTGTCATCAGGCGGCCCATGTTTTTTTCTTCAATTTTCAGCTGTTTTCTTAGCCTTTTGCATCCGAATGAAAACACCATTGTGAATTAACTAGTATATCATATAGTGCTACTAGTACGTTTTAACTAGTACGTCATGAGGTGTGCGTTTAGCACTCGGCCTAGAGAACGACATCATATTCTTACCGCGCAGTAAGCAAGAAATTACCTACAAATTGGCGGCTGTGGTGCTTGGTAAAGGAACGACACGCACGTGACTAAGTGTAGACATGTTACCTCTGCCGTTGCTTTTCAGCTGGATGTGAAGTTAGCTCGTACTTGGTCCACACATTTCTCCAATCATGTATCATGTGAAGGCGCCTTCAGACGATGCAAGTTCGCTTGAACTTGTTTTCTCTTGCAGAAATTTTGCTTAACTTGTTGTGCTAAACAATCTTTTATGTAGGTGACTAGGTGCCTCTAGCTTACTCTGTTTTCCGTCTGACGCGTACTATGCTGTCTCTCTTCTCCAGATGAACTTGCTGGATTTGCATGTCCAGCTAAGTTCCACATGATGCTGGATGTGCAAGCTAGCTGTGTACCGGCGATCAAAAGGTTTGAGCTAGACACATGGTGCACCGCACCGCCCACGTCATCTACACGCGTCGAGCACTTCCAATCTTCAAGGACTCCTTCCACGACAAGATTTCGGCCGCATGCTCACTGCTCCCTTATTCTGTCACGTTCCGCCGAGCCAGGTGCACGTGAACTTTTTAATAATTAAAATTTAAAAAATCTTAAGTTGATTGGATCGCCATGCAGGCGAGTTAACACTTTCCATTTTGTTTGGAGTGTAATTTTTAGGAAAAAAATCACGCAAAATTAATGGAGTTACCTAATCAATCAGATTAGGAAAAAGATCGCGCTGTTAATTAGGAGTAATTCGTTAATTAATGAATTACCTGCTCGCGCGCGAAATCCTCGGCGCCGCCGAAGGCGAGGTAGGAGTGGGGCGACTTCTCCATGACGCGCCGCGCCAGGGAGACGGGGTTCCGGACGGTGGAGACCCCGGAGACGGCGCCGCAGCGGCGGCCCCGGCCGTCCATGATGCTGGCCTCCATCTCGACGGTGCCTGCGCGGGTGAGCGCGGAGCCGCGGCCGGAGTTGAAGCAGGGGTCCGTCTCCAGCTCCCGCACCACCGCCTCCACCACGTCCAGCGCGGTGGCGCCGGACCGGAGCAGGTCCACGCCGGCCTGCAGGCACCGGGCCAGCACGCGCTTCGCCTCCTCCTGCCGGTGCTCCGGGAGGTTAGGGTCCACGCCGGCGCCGCCGTGGATCGCAATGGCCCAGCGACCCATGTGTCTAAGTGTGTGTGGTGTTGGTGCGGCGGTGCGTTCTTTGTGAGGTTGGCTCGTCGATCTCTACGACTCTGTGTCTACGGCTATGTCGTGCTCTGTTCTTGTTTGTTGTTGTGTGGGTTTGTGGTGCTGGAGATGGAAGAAGGCTGGGGCGGGGTATTTATAGGGGTTCGGAGGGTGGCTGGGGCGGGGTGGTTTTGGGTGCGGCGAGTTTGTGGAATCTCAAGTCCGAGAGGGACGAGGCCGCGGTTCTTTCTGTTCCGGTTTTCTTTTTTTATGCATGTTCGTTCGTGTACAGCTGTATCGTTCAGAAAATGGATTCACCACCAGTTCATTGCGGGTCTGGTCGTTTAGCACGGCAGGCTATTTTCGTAGTACGGGATTAGACTATTAGAGCATCTCTTGCAAATCCCATAAATAACTCACCGTAAAAGCTGTTTGTGGTAAACCGCAAAATATTTTTGTTGTATGGCTCAGGTACGGCTAGAACAGTCCTGTAAAACTCATACTGTAAAATAGTTCCACCATATGGAATTTATACATTAAAATATGTCTAAATATATCTATATTAGCAACAAGTATTACTGGTCGAATGGAGTACAAATATTTTCTCTAGTCCCCCAACAATGGGCCATGAAAATTCCGGTGATCTAACGAAATCTTAATTTTGCGGTAAAACCGCAAACACAAGGCCCAATCCTCTAAATATGTTGTTTGGGAGGTAGTTTTTATGATGATTTGCCGCAAAGGAAATTTCATGTCGGATTAGTTTGCAGGATTTAGAATGGACATTTTTTTGGCCAAAATCTGTTAAATTTGCGATTTTGCCTGGTTTGCGCGATCGGCTAGAGATGCTCATCTATCGTATAGATCGCGCGGTCATGCCATCTTGGTTGGTCTAAGGTAAAAATATATTCATTTTTAGTCGAGAGAAAGATCTAGTGGGTCAGGTCTACATATGTCGTTCCGAGGACGTATCCAGTGCACCAAAGCGATATGTGCACCGGCTGCACCTGTAGTTTTGTAGGCTGTTGGATCAAAAAACGACGGACACAAGTGCAGAAGAAAGTACGGCTGCAGCAGTTTTTGCAAACAAAACCCTATGTTTACATAAAATCAACCCGCACACAGTCTGGTTGCAGACTTATTGCTGCTACAATTTCCAAAACAGCCCTGTATATTTTAGAAATACGATTCCGCAGTCCTAATCATTTGAGCAGACAAGAGGCCAGTGGAGTGCGGGTTGTTTCAAACGAACTAGAAGGTTGTTTTTATAAATATGATAGGGTCAACGAATATTAGCCATCTGATCTCCATCGGTCGGCTGAAGAGCTATCGGTGCAGCTGGTGCATATGTGGCTTTGGTGCACTCGATACGTTCTCATGTCGTTCCGATGAGTTTACCCAATCTCAATGTTGTATATCAGTGCTATCAGAGTAGTGACTATGACAACTTTGTAAAAAATGTTGACCTCGACGACATACTTGTGCGGTCAATTTATTTTTGTAACAACATGATCATCATAGAATATACTCTAATTATGTCACAAAAAATATGGATTTAAGCAGAACATACCGCAGATCACAGTCAATATGGCTCAGTCATGAAGATTGACCAGCCTGCTAGTAGTCCCCTGCAGCCAAGCAGCCGGGGTACTCTACTCCACCGCGAATCCGCGAGCAGCATGGCAGGAGCATGACCACGCGCCTGCTGGCACAGAAGATCCTAGCGACGGACTGATTCTCTGTGAATGGAATCCAGACAAGACAGACCACGGAGATGCGCACTCAAAGTCACGCGATGGCATGCAGATCGAATCTTTGTGCCGAAACTCTGTTTTATGGAATTTAATTATGCGCTAATTTCCTAGGGATGCGTGAAGATTCTACTGCCGAAATCGCTGTCTCTACTTTTTTTAATTGTAGGATTAACTTTCCTATCGACGAACAGCGTGAACTTGGATCGCTCCCTCGCTACTAATATGTGAGTGAAATTGTAGAGAAGAAATTAATGGGATCATGTATGCTTGCATCTACAGTCGATCGAGAATTTCATGCAAAACACATTGCTATCGCAGGTTTTCCTACAAAGGCTGTTGCTGCCGTTATAAACTTATAATAAACAGTTCAGTGGATTACGACTCAGGGTGGAGTAGAGTAGACACTTGAGGCATTGGTTCCCTAGAGGCCGAGATAATTTCAGACCAGAAGAATCTGTGACGCACTTGCATCCCTTTCGACCCAACCAACTAGAGGTGACACGCATGGTGGCGAGCACAACAGCGCACGCATTCCCCAGCTACGCGGAGCAATCAGATGATGCGTGCATCAACCAGCCAAAAGTTTACATAACCTCATGTACAAAAGAGTTAACCCAACCTGTGAGTATGTGGCTTTCCAATCTCCACTACAACTCCCTGGACTCCCGGAGTATCGACATATATGTTGCATCACACGTTGGAACCCAGTTGCTAGTGCTTGCTGATACTTAATATAAATGTGTTTAAATTCTTCTTTACAAATAAATAAATGTTGTAGTCAAGGTTAGTCAAGGAAAGGAAGTTACATATGCGTACACCTCCAAAGAGAGAGACATTTCTTTCCACGACTGATGTCATGCATGAGCCTTACCAAGTGAATCTCTATGAATAAACCGCACTTAATGAGAATCAAGTGTGCTTTGAATATTTCTTATATTGCAAGATACGAAGTTCCCCTTCAAGATTCAAGGGATATCCTCTCGACGATTCAGTTGGCCTGTTCTATTGGGAGCAGGGGATCAAGTGCATGCTAAAAATATCGGGACATTCACATCAATGTTAGGCGCAAGTCCGATTAACTTTGCTAACCGTTGCTGTCCGGCCGCTTTCAGATCTCCTATGGAGAAGCTCCATAAACATGGCAGGCAGCGGTGTGACGGTGTCCAAGTGAAACTGTACTATACCTGTTCTGGTACAATTTCACACTGATGAGTGATGAACAGGCAAGCTCATGCCGACAGCCGGTTCATGCAGCTCCTTTCGTTAACCCAAATCGAAACTAAAAGTACACCAACCTTAAGACAATCTTCAGGAGAGGAGACGTGGCTTAGTTCAAGCCGGGAGTAATGTTGCATGCTCAGGCGGTCGACACATCATGCGGCTTGAACGAATTTTTCTTTTGAACGGGCTTGAACGAATTGATGGCGTGCAGATCTCAGTTCTCAAGCCATCTAGAGAAAGCGTAGGCCACATGCATCATGCATGCGCCGTTCGTCCTAAGGGCGGAAAGGATCGGCGCATCAGATCACTTCATGTAGCACCTTTCTATCTTGTAGTCAGCTCCCCCACTTAGTGGAAGAGGGATTCCTATTAGCTATCGTGTAGCTTATCTTCATACGAAGATTGTTGGATTTTTATCTATTAGGTGCACGAATTTGTTGGTACAACTGGAATTGCTCGTATACTTTTTTTTAATGTCGTTGAGCCTTCCCTCGATGCTTGTACAATGTACATATAATTGGTGATGTCGCAATGTATTTAAGGAAGAAATAGACTCCGCCGCCATATCTTAGCTAACATACGACTCTTGCATGATATTACAGAAAAATGGTTGCTAGCCCAATCATGTGCAAGTATGAGCCTCAAATTATTAAGTAATTCTCACAGAGATACAGCCCTTCAAAAACCAATACATTAGGGTGATCTTCTCTTGTAGTACAGCCATTGCCTAGAGTAACATGTGATCTTCTCCTCCTCCTGAATATGAGTGAAAAATAAATTAGCCACTGGTAATAATTTCTCTAATCAGTAACGAAACATTGCACAACTATTATTTTCCCCGAGAGAATGTTCAAGTTTGGATTACAAATTATATGACATGAAAAATTAAATCTTAGATTGTTCACTCATTTGCGTCCACTAATTAATGAAGTTTTCTCGGATGTAGGAGAGTTGTAATTGCTAGGAACAAATGGGACTAATACGGTGATATGGCACTTGGGCAACTGATAGGGAGAAAGAGAACGAATGAGAACTAGTGTCGGTACTTTTTGCACCAATGAAGCCTAGTTGAAACTACATTATTATCTAACTACACTCGCGTGAAATGCCATTAACTAAACTACACTCGCATGAAATGCCATTTTGAGACATATATAATCCAAATTGCAGCAAGATAGACATTAATTATGTGGTAAGGTGCGAAGGTTGAGGTGTTCTATTCCATTTTTTTAGTTTATTGTGATATTTTCCATTATATTGAAAAGGGTGGACAGAGTTTTTTCCATAACAGTCAACATTTTTGTTTATATAGCAACAATGTTGCAATCATTGTAGAAATTTCATCCATGTATCATTTTCAACGGATAACGATTCTTAGTACGCTCGTGAGACACACTTTTGTCTGAGTCACTGTTACAATCTCTATCACTAGTGTATCCATCAAGCTATCACAATGGACATCATAGATTGATACTCCTAGCTAAGGTGTCACAAAACGTTGATCTACCGATAAGGGGTCTGAGAACCAACCATTGGTTAATTGTTAGGAGGGGTGGTCAGTCCTCCATCTCAACGCGGATCATGTCCTAGTGTTGATGCCATATAGAAAGGACGTAGGCCGGTCTTTATTAAGATTAGAGAGACTTTTACAGCGTGCTGTTATAAGCTCCAAGATGGAGCAGAACTGAATGCACGGAGGGGACGGACATGGACAGGCCCATGACGCCACAGCCAAATGCAGGAAGCTTAGTCCAAGGCTACCTTCCCGACGGCTATCCACATGAAGATATCCTCCCTGATGCCCTCAAAAACCTCGTCTGCAGAGTGAGCAAGCTTCTCAAAAACCCTAGAGTTCCTCTCCTTCAAGATCTTCCCGTGATATAATATTGCTGTGTCAAAGTTGTGCATGTGGGTCGTTAGAACCTACTTCTTGGTTCTAAGCCACCAGTCCCGATGGCTGCTGAAAGAGCTACTGGGCACCTAGAAGTTGGCCCCTATCCATCTTCGGATGCCTCTCGAAACATCCATGGCGAAGGGATAGTGCATAAACAGATGAGTGCAGGTTTCAGGTGTTTAAGTACATAGGTGGCAGTTGGTGTTGTTTGGCCAGCCGCAATGCTGCAAGTTTTTAGCGTTAAGGCAACGTTGATGCACGACCAGCCACATGAAGAACTTGCAACGCGCTGGCGCCTTAGACTTCCAGTTGGCCGAGGCGCAGGGTAACCTTATATTGGCTGCAAAGAACAGACTATAGGCACTGCTTGTTGAGAATTTGCCATCTTCAGAGAATCGCCAGATGAGTTCATCGTTGATCTCTGTTTGCAAGTGAACCGTGAGCAAGTGATCCTACTGATACAGGTGAAAGGACACAGATGTCGCCTAGAGGGGGGCTGAATAGGCGATATCAAATTTTACGAATGGCTTGAACAAAAGCGGAATTAAACTAGCGTTTATTTTGTCAAGCACACAAAACCTAAATAAACTAGGCTCACCTATGTGCACCAACAACTTATGCTAAGCAATACAAGTAACAAGGTGATAGCAAGATATATGACTTCAAGCACGAAGGCTATCACAATGTAAAGTATATAAGTAAAGAGCTCGGGTATAGAAATAACCGAGGCACGTGGAGACGATGATGTATTCCCGAGTTAAAGGGAGTACGTCTCGTTGGAGGGGTGTGGTATCGCCACAAAGGCCTAACCAACGCCACAAAGGCCTCACCCTATTCTCCGGTGTGAGCTTGCGCCACAAAGGCCTAGCTCACTCTTCCACTAAGGGGTTCCTCAAGGCGGAACCGGGCCTTTACACAAAGCTTGGGGCACGCATCCACAACTTAATTGGAGGCTCCCAAGAATAGCCACAAAGGCACCACAAAGCCACAAAGCCATCTAGGGTTCCAAGAACCCAAGAGTAATAAGCTCACAAACTTTCACTTACTCAAATCTCCGGGAAGAACTCAAACCGATGCAACTTATGCAATGGCAAGGGCACACAAAGTGCTCAAATCCTTCTCACTCAAATCCTACCAAAGCAACTAATGCTATGGAGAGATATGAGAGGAAGAACAAAGGAAATCCACAAAGAACTCCAAGATCTAGATCCAATAGGTTCCCCTCACTTAGAGGAGATTTTGATTGGTGGAAAGATAGATCTAGATCTCCTCTCTCTTTTCCCTCAAGAAGATGCAAGAATCATTAGAGGGATTGAGAGATAGCAAGCTTGAGAAGGTCAACAATAGAGGAGAGAACTTGCAAGGATGGTTGAGGGTCCATTGGGGAAGAAGACCCCCTTAAATAGGTCACCCAAAATCCAACCGTTATGTCAAGAAATCGTCCAGGCCGGAGTCTCCGCCCCTGGGCTGGAGTCTTCGGTGCCCCGGGGACATTCGGAGGCCTTAGGATGGACGATTCAGGAGCCAGGCTGGAGTTGGGCCGGAGACTTTGCGTCTCGGGCCGGAGACTCCGGCCACCCAAAAACTGGCAGCAACACCGACACGAAAACGACCATAACTTGAGCATCTGGACTCCGTTTTTGATGATCTTGGGCTCGTTGGAATCACAACAACGAGCTCTACAAGTATATGCATAGAAACATCATAGTCCAACAAGTGAGGATAAAACCAAATGATGAAAGGTTTGACCTATCTATAAGAGATGAACCGGCAAAACCATCAACATCAAACACTCAATAAGAATTTCATCCAAAATCCGTTTTTGATGAGTTAGAGCTTGTCATGGAAATAACCACAAGCTCTAAAACCTCACATGGATAAAAGCCAAATAAGAACCAAGAAAGATGATGCCAAATATGCAAAGGTTTGAGCTCTCTTCGAACGGTGCGATTAAGTTACTCACTCGAGAGCCCCTCTTGATAGTACGGCTACCAATCCTATAACCCGGTCTCTCAACTAACATCATGAGACCGATAAGAAAGAAATCCTATCAAGGTCATACCTTTTCCTTGAGAAAAATCCACTTGATCTAGATGATGACCGTCTTGTCTTCCTCAAGTTGGAACACCTTTCTTGATCTTGCTTGCTTGGTGAAGTCTTGCGAATTGCTCCCCCATACACCACTATGGGAAAGACTCCCGTTAAGCATATCTTCACTTATCCATGATCACAATATATATGGCAAGCTTCAAGAATATGATCTCTTCTAGATTCCATCTTGAACTTGCGCTTCGGCTTGATCAATTCTTGAATCAACTCTTCTTTCTCCACAATGATGGTGTCTTGAAGATTCACATGAGAGCTCACTCAATCTTATTCTTCAAGACACACTTGATAAAGGCTCAACTAGCTTATGATCAATCTTTGGATAACTACTTGAATAACACCTTAGCCATCACATAATCTTCTTCATTGTCTTCTTCATACAACCTTGAAACCAACAAATGGTTCAAGCATTGTCTATGGACAAGTCCTACAAATATAACTCAATGCAAACATTAGTCCATAGGGATTGTCATTAATTACCAAAACCGCACATGGGGGCTCCATGCTCTTTCAATCTCCCCCATTTTGGTAATTGATGACTGATGACCCACAAGTATAGGGGGTGTATCGTAGTACTTTCGATAAATAAGAGTGTCGAACCCAACGAGGAGCAGAAGGTGTTGATGAGCAGTTTTGATCAAGGAATCACTGTAAATACTAGCAAACAGGTTTTGAGGGGTATTTGGTAATACGAGTAAATAAAGTGCGAGTAAATAAAAGACAGTAGTAACAATTGCAGCAAGTGGCCCAATCCTTTATTCAGCAAAGGACAAGCCGGTTGTGTACTTATAATAACCAAACGTTCTCGAGGACACACGGGAGTTTCTGTCAAGAGCTTTCGCTTCATAGAGCCAATAGTATTCATTGGTTTGGTAAGTGTTATGGGGGTGAACCTGTGCTAGCGCACTACCCTTACTAGGATAAATACACACTTGTGATTATACCCCTTGCAAGCATCCGCAAATACAAGAAAGTAATTAAGATAAATCTAACCACAGCCTTAAACTCTAGGATCCTACGCTCCCTGGTGCAATGGTTTCCCAACGGAGGTTTAGGTTTTTGTCACTCCAGCAACCCCACAATCGGTAGCCAAATACATAATGCATCTCACTAGGCCCATAAATGGTGAAGTATCATGTAGTCGACGTTCACATGACACCACTAGTGAAATAGCACCACAACAATATCAAACCATTAAATATTTCTCAATAATAATTCACTACTAACATCTTGACTTCTCCCATGTCCTCAAGAACTAAACGAACTACTCACAAGACATCATATGGATCATGATCAGAGGTGAAATAATGGTAAATAACAATCTGAACATAAACCTTAATTCAACGGTTCCACCCAATAGCATCAACTACAAGAGTAATCAACACCGGGAAAGTTTTCCCTATGAATATAACAAGATCCAACTCAAGATGTTACAGCGGGACGGCGTGGTGATGGTGGAGATGAAGGTGCTGGTGATGGAGATGATGATGATCCCGATGAAGTCCAGTGCGATGGTGACGACGATGGCGACGATCTCCCCTCTCCAGGAAGGAATTTCCCCGGCAGATTTCTCCCTGCCGGAGAGCTTTCTCTCTCTGGTGTTCTCCGCCCCGCAGAGGCGGCTGTGTCTAACTCTGAGCCCCCCCTTGACTTAAGTTTTCGGGGACGATGATGTACGCGGAGGGGCGAGACCAGAGGTGGGCCAGGGCGACCCCACGCAGGGCTGGCGCGGCCAGGGGTGGGCCCGCGCCGCCCTGGCGTGTGGAGCCCCCCTGGCTCCTCTCGACTCCCCCTTCTGGCTTCCTAAGTCTTCTGGGAAAATATAATTTCTGGGTATTTTCCTGGAATTTTCCTGATCTTCAAAATATGGTCTCTTGATGGTCCTTTTTCCAGCAGAATCCTGACTCCGACAGCAACTCCTCCGATGATCATCAAACATGTGAAAACAAAGGAAATAACATAAGTAACTTATCTAAATATGAAATATATCAATGAATAACTGTAAATTATGATACAAAATAGTGATGCAAATTGGACGTATCAATGACAATCTCTTTGAGAGGGTTTATATAATGAATTTAAAGAACCAAAATGGTTGCACTAACATCAAATACTACAAAAGTATGTGATGTTAGTAGAACCACCATATATAGAGCAAACTCCCCCACAATCTATGCACGTGAGAATGATCTTGATTTCATTGCATATATTGCCAACCAAGGTTGTTGGTGGAGTTTCCTCTATATACTCAACCATGCAAAGCATGAAAGGCAAATGCTTAAGAACAAAACCAAAGCATAAAACCCAGTTCCCTTTAAACCCTCGAAATTTCTCCCCCATTGGCACCAATTGCCAAAATGGGCGTAAAACTTAGAAGGCCAATATAGAGAGAGTTCCTCCATAATGTGTGCATAAACCAAAAGTATAATTGAAAACATATGCACATATCCAAATATGAAAACTCAGAGGAAATCAAACTATATTGAGGATCAAAGATTGCAAATAAAATAAGATCACATGGTGAAGAAACTTCCAACGAATGAAGAAACCAATCAACTGATCTGAAGAACAAATTAAATAAAGATATTATGATAAGACCAAAATAATGCTCTAAATAATATGTGGAAGCTCCCCAAGGTTTGTGTACAAAATATTCTATTTGAATTGAAGTATAGGGTGCACAAACATGGAATCATCACTCCCTCAATATTATTCAAAACAAAATGATACCAAGTGAAGTCAAATACTATGATAACCGCAAAATGGTGCTTTAAATGAAATGAGGAAGCTCCCCAAGGTACGTGCAAAAAAAATGGAATGTTTGCATTTGAATACAATTTGCACAACATGGAATCCTCACTCCCTCAAAAACATTTAAAACGCAACCATTTGCAAGAGATCATAGAGGAGAAATTAAGCTTAACACTTGCATCAAACAAATGGTTGAGCAACAAGCAAGGGACAACATATTAAAAGGCTCAACCAAAGGAATGTGTGATATGAATGACAAAGCATATTATAAGACTAATACAAGGATAAGCATAGAGCATGCACATAGTCTTCAATGAATGATATTGCTTAGCATTCCATCCCAACACATAAGGTTCAAATAATATATCAAATAATGAGATATCATCTCTCATGTGTATAAGTTTCTAAGTAGACAATATCACAAAGATAATTATCACAAAGAAACATGTACACACAAAATAGATACTAAGTATAAAATATGATATTCAAAATGAAGTCATGCAATATACCAATGAGATTTTTGCTTTTAAAGCATGTCCAAAGGCTCAATTTATCTTATTGTATATTGATGAACTTCAACCACAATCATGTCAAAGACATCGCAAATATCAACAAGGGAAAGAAGATAGTTGGGATGCTTTGATAAAAACAACAAGTATCAAAACGAAGGATACCAAACGGAAGAAATAAATTTACAATTTCATCAATATTGTACATGTGAGCTTATTGAGGAATTGATATGCAAAAAGATTGCTAAGTTGACATATATGGGATAGGAGAATCATGAGCATGATTTTTATATGTTCCCAAGAATATGTCCTCATCTCAACTTGCTCACATTTGCAATAAAGAGGTTTCATTAGAATCCTTGCAAGAACCACATGATTATCAAATAAAGAGATCCATGCCAAGAAACAACCTACACAAGGTTGGACGCTAGAAAAGTATGCATAAAAAGATACTTGTTACCGAGATATTAAAGGTAGGATGTAGTAGATAAGAGTTCTTCAAAAATCCTAGCTTGCCTCAAATTATCATTTAGTCACCACATCATCCTTATTATTGAGACAAGCACCAATATATCTCCATGTACCTGAAACAAAGTTCAAGTACAAGATGATCCCCAAACTCATTGGGTCCAAAGTAGTTAGAAACTACAACATATAGGACAAACTCCACATAAATATGTGCATATATATATATGAAATTGAATTTCATGCACATCTTAGCCGATTTAGGATTTGATGGAGCTTCTCCTATATATTTGATCAAAGAAAGCAAAAGCATGCCATACAATATACATTTAGTAAATATGCATGCACAAGACTTTCAAGAGCAAAAGGAGATACAATTTGGACAAAACACCAAGAAGGACAAGCGAGCACATGAAATTGTGAAGCTACAAAAGGTTGTCCAAATTATATCAAAGAATCAAATCAACACAAGATTGACTCCAAAGTTCAACTAGTGAACCAAGAAAAAGCCAATGAGCATAAAGCATAACTAAAGCACACATGCTCAAAGACATATCTCATTTTAAGAGTAAGAAATAAATAATAAGGAATGAGATCACCAACTCCCAAAGAGAGCAAAGTTCAAACAAACAAACCAAACTCTCCACACTTTTTATGATGGCACACTAAGTACCAAAAAGAAAAGATTTGTCTTTCAACAAAAACCAATACCAAATGAAATAAGCACAAAGAGTGTGTTATAACAAATGTAGGAGAGCTCCCCCAAGATTAGTGCATTATTTATGATTTTGCATTTGAATACAAAATGCACACAAGTGGGATCATCACATCTACCTACACAGAAATAACACAAGACAAGTTCAACGAAATCAAATGGAATAACAAAAGTCGTGAAAGACAATGGGAGTTAAAGCAAATACATTTATTGGCGAGAGATAAGGCAATTAAAAGCAATAGCCAAAGTAAAGATGATCAATATAAATATACCACATGATAGAGTACCAATTGTCCAAGGAGAAGAGGTATTTGGAGTTATTTCCGGTGGTAGTTTACTCATAAACCCAAGATCATCTTCACAACAAAAGAGCATATGAAAAGGATAAGAATTAAGCACCTTGTCAAACAAAGATATTCTTGATAGACTCAAATAGGTTAACAATCACACAAACCAATGATTAGGATAACTTGAAGCAAATGGTTTTCCAACTTTAATGTAGTATTCCACATTTTAGGGAAACCCTATCAAGAAAGTATCTCACAAACAAGATCCAAAACAAGAGCAATAAAACAATTTGGCAAATTGGAACTTGTTCAAGAATACATGCCACATAGAAGCAAGATAATTTACAATATCAACAATATGTGACACAACCTCAAAGATACACATTTCATGGATTTGTAATATGCACAAAGCATAATACTCCCCCATAATGTGATAAAAGAAATTTTCAAATAAGTTGTTAAAGTCAATTTCCATAGGGCCCGGAAATTTCGAGGGGGACTGGAGTCTCCGGGGTTGAACCACCGGAGTCTCCGGGGTAGAACCAACGGAATCTCCAAACCTAGAAAACTAAACTTTAGCAACAAGAGGCAAATAGAATCCAACAAGATGATTAATGGACATTATAGAATTTGAATTTCTCATGAGAATGGCATACCACATAGAGACTAGATAATCTTTAAATATCAACACTAAGTGGTATTCCTCATGTACACACATTTTTAGGATTGTGAAGTGCCAAAGCATATCACTCCCCCAAAGTGGGATGGTCCATTAATCTCTCACAAGAGCCAAGTAAGATATATCAAGATGCAATAGGCTCAACAATAACAACCGTACATGGTGTGCAACCAACATGCACATACTTGATTACTCAAAATAAAGCAAGTAGGGAGCACAACATATACAAACACATGCAAGATACAAAACCACACACATGCGAAGGGGCGAGTAACTTTCAATGTAGATAAGTTGAATACATGTTACCGCAAGTAGGAACAATGAATATATGATAGAAATAAGATAATCCAATTGACTTGACTTGAGACAATATAATTAATGAAGATCCCTTAATTCTTCATGATATAGCCAAGTCTCCAATGCCCTCCAACAATACCTATTGTTCAAGTAATGGCTTGTTGGTCCCCAACCAACTTGGGTCCTAAGAAGTTAGAAACAATAGGTTTGGCAACCCAAATGGTTCTTTTCTTGACACCACTTTGAGCGCCAATAAATTTGGCAAACACATTGCCAACCTTATCCTTGCAAAGTGAATAAACATCTTCAATTATGATAGGGTTGGATGAGTTACCACTAGTGCATGTAGAAGATAGGTGACCCTTCTCATGGCATATGTAGCAAGTCCTTTTCTTCACTTTCTTCTCACTTGATTTCTCCACAAGGGGAGCATTAGCTTGATTTTTCTTGGGAAGAGACCTTTCTTTAACTTGAGG
Source organism: Dactylis glomerata (assembly GCA_007115705.1). Taxonomy (NCBI): domain Eukaryota; kingdom Viridiplantae; phylum Streptophyta; class Magnoliopsida; order Poales; family Poaceae; genus Dactylis; species Dactylis glomerata. The sequence goes on along the minus strand of QXEO01000545.1, from coordinate 4,079,424 downwards.
TTGAGCAAGGGCTTGAACTTGAGGCCGCTTCCCTTGTTGCTTCTCACTAAGTGCCTTTTTCTTCAAAGGGCAAGATCTAATATGGTGCCCTTCAATTTTGCACTTGAAGCAAACAATCTTGGCCAAATTCTTGACTTGTTCTTGGCCCTTCTTCTTCTTGTATATTTGGGACTTCTTCTTGTTGTTAGAGATAAATCCAAGTCCACTCTTGTCATTGGGGGATTTTTGCACACTCAAGATCTTATTGAGTGTGGACTTCCCTTCATGACGTTTTTCCAAGTCTTTCTTCAACAAAGTAACTTGGGCCTTGAGCTCTTTGATTTCCTCTACATGGTTAGTGATAACACAAGTACTAGTGGAAGTAGAGGCTACATTGTTAGAGCAACATGGCAAGGAGGGTAATTCATCACTAGATGTAGCAATAGTTTGAGTGGATGAATTACTAGGACTAGCACATGTCAATATAGCATTTTGAGAAATAGTGCTAGTGACCACATGAGGCTCACAAGATGTTACCTTTATAGATATAGCCTCATGTGAAGGATTTCGCAGCATAGAAAACAAAAAATTTCCTACGAAGACGAACAAGAACAAGCCAAGATCTGATCTACGAGATGCAAAACAACGAGTGGAAGAAATTAGATCTACATACCCTTGTAGATCACACAGCGGAAACGTTCAGATGAACGTGGTCGGCATAGTCGTACTAGCGTCTCCTCCTCGTGATCTGATCCGATCCAAGCGCCACAACGGACGGCGCCTCCGAATGTTGCACACGTACAGCGCAGCGATGACTCCTCCTCCTCGGTCCAGCAAGGTGTGGTGGACTGGTAGATCAGCAGCACGACGGCGTGGTGCTTATGGTGGAGAGTATCTGCGGGCAGAGCTTCGCCTACGCGCGCGATGTTGGAATTATGCCCTAGAGGCAATAATAAAGATGTTATTATTATAATTCTTATTCATGATAATGTTTATATTCCATGCTAGAATTGTATTAAGCGGAAACTTTAATACTTGTGTGGTTTATGAACACCACCGTGTCCCTAGTACGCCTCTATGGACTAGCTCATTGATTAATGATGGTTAAGGTTTCCTAACCATAGACATGAGTTGTCAATTAATAATGAGATCATGTCATTAGGAGAATGATGTGATGGACGGACCCAAATAAAGCAGAGCAATTAGATCGTGTCATTGTGTTCATCTTTGCGAAGCTTTTATTATGTCAAGTATTGTATTCCTTAGACCATGAGATAATACAACTCCCTGGTATCGGAAGAAAGCTTTGAGGTCATCAAACGTCATCCTATGTGAGGGTGATCATAAAGGTGTCTCTCAGGTGATCAGAAAGTACTTGTTGGGTTGTATGTATCGAGATGGAATTTGTCCCTCCCGAGTCGGAGAGATATACTTCGGGCCCACTCGGTAATCGATATCAACACCGCTTGCAAGCACGTGGTTAAGGAGTTAATCACAAAGTGATATCGGATTCCGGAACGAGTAAAGTACTTGCTGTGAATGAGATTGAACTAGGTATGCCGATACCGACGATCGAATCTCGGGCGAGTAAAATATCGTGTGACGAAGGGAATACATATACGGGATTAATTGAATCCTGACATCGTGGTTCATCCGATATGATCATCGATGAATATGTGGGAGTCAATATGGGTTTCCAGATCCCGCTGTTGATTATTGATAGAAGATCATGTCTGCATATTCTCGAACCCGTAGGGTCACACACTTAACGTGCATCGACGCTAGGATAGAATGGATAATTGGTTTATGAGTTTTTGTTCGGAGTCTCGGATGAGATCCAGGACATCACGAGAGGTTCCGGAATGGTCCGGAGAATAAGATTCATATAAAGGAAAGCAGTTTTTGGATTCCGGAATCGTTTCGGAGTTTATCGGTATTGTACCGGAAGGTTCTAGAAGGTTCCGGAGTGGGACCAACGTGGGCCCACTTGTCGGAGGCCTGCATGGGCCTAAGGGGAAGTGTCCTGGCCACTTTGGGCCAGGCGCACAAGGCCCCTAAGGCCCAGCCGGCCAGCCCTTAGGGGAAACCCTAAGGGAACCTTCCAGAAGAGGGGGGGGAGACTTGCCCCCTACTCTTCCCCCTTGGCCGCCGCCCTAGGGCTTGGAGGAGGGGCCAAGGCAGCCGGCCAGCCCCCCATATAAGGAGGGGCTGGGGCGCAGCCCCCTTTCACTCCAACCCTAGCCGCCGGCCAACTGCTGCCCCCTCCACCTCTCTCTCTCGCGACTGTGCGTAGGCGAAGCCCTGCCGCAGAAACTCTCCACCATAAGCACCACGCCGTCGTGCTGTAGATCCAATCTATCTCTCCACCATACTTGCTGGACCAAGGAAGGAGGAGACGTCGCTGCACCGTACGTGTGCATCTCTCGGAGGCGCCGCCACTTGCGGCGTAGGATCGGATCGGATTGCGGGGAGGAGACGGCTAGTACGACTACATCATCCACGTTCTGTTGAACGTTTCCGCTGTGCGATTTCTTCAAGGGTATGAATATCTCATCTACCTCTCTCATTGATTACATCTCCTAGATTAGATCTTGGCTTTCTTGTTCGCATCCGTAGGAAATTTTTTGATTTACTATGCTACGAAACCCATCAGTGGTATCAGAGCTAGATCTATGTGTAGATGTGTTTCACGAGTAGAACGCAACATGCTTGTTGCGGGCGTTGATGTTTTCTGTTGCAAACCTCTTTGTTTTGTATTTCTTATGGCGCGGCATAGTGAGATCGAAGCGGTCCAGGCCAACTTTACGCGACCTCGTTCGCGAGACCGGCTCCGCTCTTGACGTGTGGCTTGTTCCACACATGCGGCTGGTGGATGCCAGTTTCTCTCACTATAGTAGTCATGAGATTTACAACGGATGTTAGCAACCATAATATCACCGTTGTGGCTTTTCGTAGGTAAGAATCATTCTTAACTTGCTACTCCCATAAGCCACGTAAAACATGCAACAACAAAGTAGAGGCATCTAACTTGTTTTTGCAGGGAGTGTTTTGTGATATGGTATGGCCCAAGACATGATGTGTATGAATTGAGATGTATGCGATGATCATGTTTTGTAATCTCTCACGACTTGCATGTCGATGAGTTCACAACCGGCAGGAGCCATATGGTTGTCTTTGTAATTGTGTATGACCTGCGTGTCAACTTCTTATACGCCATGTAATAGCTTTACTTTATCGCTAAGTAGTTAGCAATAGTTGTAGTTGCTATTCGTGGTGGAGGCAATCATGGTGGAGTGATGGAGATCATGCCGGCGCACACAAGATGGAGATCATTGCGCGGAGATTGGCTATACCATGTCACATAAAATTATATGCATGTGATGTTTATCCTTTTATGTATCTTATTATGCTTAGATCGCGACGGTAGCATTATAAGATGATTCCTCACTTAAAGATCAAGATAAAATTGTGTTCTCCCCTTGTATGCGCCATTGCAAAAGTTTGTCGTTTTCAAGCACCTCGTGATGATCGGGTGCTATAAACTCTACGTTCACATACAACGGGTGCAAGCCAGTTTTGCACACGCGGAAATACTTGGGTTTGACTTGACGAGCCTAGCATGTACAGACATGGCCTCGGAACACACGAACCGAAAGGTTAAACATGAGTCATATGAATGATATGATCGACACTTAGTTGTCCACCATTGAAACCACATCTCTTCTCGTGAAGATCGGATTAGGTGTGGTGAATTTGGATCGTGTTCACTAAAACAACTTGAGGGATGTTGAATTTAGTGGGAGTTCATCTAGTAATTTGATTAAGTTGAACTAGTTATCATGAACATAGTCTAAATTGTACTTGCAATGTTGTAGATCAAATGGCTAAGTCCAACTTTAACTTCAACGTGTTTGCTGAGAAAGAAAAGCTTAAGAACAATGGGTCTAACTTCACCAACTGGTTCCGCAATCTGAGAATCATTCTCGCTGGCGGACAAAAAGCCTATGTACTTGAGGAAGCGTTAGGTGACACCCCTGCTGCAACAGCGAAAACAGAAGAACTTGCTGACTTCAATGCTCGCAGAGATGATTGTGATGCGATTATGAGTACCATGTTGTTTTCTATGGAACCGGAACTTCAAAATCATTTTGAGAAGTACCGTGAGCCTTATGAGATTCTTGAGGAACTGAAAATCATGTTTCAGACTCAAGCCCGTTCTGAGAGATATGAGATCTCTGTGAAGTTCTTTAACTGCAAGATGGAGGAAGGGAGTTCCGTTAGTGAGCACGCCATTACGATGTCGGGTTACACTCAACACCTTGAGCAACTGGACTGCAAGATTCCAGAGGAGCTCAAGATTGACAGAGTTCTGCAATCACTCCCTCCTAGCTACAAAGGCTTTGTAGTTACTCACAATCAAATTGGTTCCACTGATACGATCACTGAGCTCTTCGCAAAGCTTAAAGCTGCGGAGGTGGATATCAAGAAAGACAATCATGTGTTGATGGTCAACAAGACCACTAGCTTTAAGAAAGCTAAGGGTGCAAAGGGATCCTTCAAGAAAGGCAGCGGCAAGCGCGTTGCCCCTGCTGAGAAGAAGCTCAAGTCTGGACCTAAGCCGGACACTGAGTGCTTCTATTGCAAGGTCAAGGGTCACTGGAAGCGCAACTGTCCGAAGTACTTAGCGGACAAGAAGGCTGGCACCATCAAAGGTATATTTGATATACATGTTATTGATGTCTACCTTACTAGCGCTCGTTGTAGTGCCTGGGTATATGATACTGGTTCAGTTGCTAATATTTGTAACTCGAAACAGGAGCTACGGAATAGACGGCGGCTAGCAAGGGATGAGGTGACGATGCGCGTTGGCAATGGATCAAAAGTTGATGTGATGGCCGTCGGCACGCTCTCCTTAGTTTTACCTTCGGGATTAGTTTTAAACCTTAATAAATGTTATTATGTGCCTGCGTTGAGCATGAACATTATATCTGGATCATGTTTATTGCAAGACGGTTATTCATTTAAATCTGAGAATAATGGTTGTTCTATTTATATGAATAACATCTTTTATGGTCATGCACCTGTTGTGAATGGTTTATTTCTTCTGAATCTCGAAAACAATGAAACGCACATCCATAACATTGAGGCTAAGAGATGCAAAGTAGATAGTGATAATCCAACTTATTTGTGGCACTGCCGTCTAGGTCATATTTGTGTAAAACGCATGAAGAAACTCCATTCTGGTGGACTTTTGGAGTCTCTTGATTTTGAATCATTTGACACGTGCGAACCGTGCCTCATGGGCAAGATGATCAAAACCCCGTTCTCCGGAATAATGGAGCGAGCAACGGACTTGTTGGAAATCATACATACCGATGTGTGCGGACCAATGAGTATTTCGACGCGCGGTGGATATCGCTATTTTCTCACTTTTACTGATGACTTAAGTAGATATGGGTATATCTATTTAATGAAACATAAATCTGAAACATTTGAAAAGTTCAAAGAATTTCAGAACGAAGTGGAAAACCATCGTAACAGGAAAATTAAATTTCTGCGATCCGATCGTGGAGGTGAGTGATGTCTACGCACTTCTATTCTTGTAGACACTTGTTGGGCCTCCAAGTGCAGAGGTTTGTAGAACAGCAACAAGTTTCCCTTAAGTGGATCACCCAAGGTTTATCGAACTCAAGGAGGTTAGAGGTCAAAGCTATCCCTCTCAAGCAACCCTGCAATTACGATACAGAAAGTCTCTTGTGTCCCCAACACACCCAATACACTTGTCAGATGTATAGGTGCACTAGTTCGGCGAAGGGATAGTGAAATACAAGTGGTATAGATGATTATAAGTAGCAAACGTAATGTGAAATAAATATCGCTCCGAGCAAACAAGTAACAAAATAGCAAGTAAACGGTGTGCAATGCTTGGAAACAAGGCCTAGGGATCATACTTTCACTAGTGGACACACTCCCAACAATATAACATGAATGAACAAATAAATAACTTCTCTCCACTATGGTACTCTGAATTACTCTCCTATTGAATAACACTAATCATTGCGTAGTGGCTACAGAAGCACCCCTTAAAGTTCATCAAGTACTTGACAAACACCACTCATAGAGATATCCAAATCAGATCACAACTCAAGATAGATATTATTGCAACTTAGACCAAGTACTAACACGGTGCACACACTGTCAACATTACACCATGAAAGGAGGAATAGATCACTTCAATACTATCATAGCGATAATTACTCTCATAATCCATAAAAGATCACAATCGTAGCCTAGACCAAGTACCACCATGATGCACGCACTGTCACCGTTACACCATGGCAGGAGGAATAGATTACTTTAATAATACCACTAGAGTACACATAATATCTGAATAATAGCATCTACTTGTTCAACATGATACAAAGCTCACGATCACATAAAGATCACATCATGGGAGAGAGAGGTGAACCACATAGCTACCGGTAGAGCCCTCAGCCCCGGGGATGAACTACTCCCTCCTCATCATAGGAGACAACAAGGTTGATGGAGATGGCGGTGAGGTCGATGGAGACGGCGGAGACGGCGATGGAGACTGATGGAGATGGCTCTGGGGGCACTTCCCCGTCCCGGCAGGGTGCTGGAACAGAGACTTTTGTCCCCCAAAATTCGCCGGTGGCGGCGCGGAACTACGGATCTCTTTCTGGAAATTTGCCGACTCCCTTAGGGTTTTCCGTCCCGAGGCTTCTTATAGGCGAAGGGGCGATATCAGAGGTGGAGCCAGGCGCCCTCACATGGGGCTCGCGCGGCCAGGGCCCTGGCCGCGCCACCCCTGCGTGTGGGGCCCTGGTGGCCCCCCTCCTACTCTCCTTCGGATCTCTGGAAGCTTCCGGGCAAAATAAGACTTTAGGAACTTGTTTCGTCCAATTCCGAGAATATTTCCTGTGTATCACTTCTGAAACACAAAAACAGCAGAAAACAGGGAACTGGCACTGTGGCGACTGGTTAATAGGTTAGTTCCGGAAAATGCATAAAAGTGCCACGAAGAGTAACGAAACAATTGGCAAATGGTGTAAAAACAAGCATGGAGCATCAAAAATTATAGATACGTTGGAGACGTATCAGCATCCCCAAGCTTAACTCCTGCTCGTCCTCGAGTAGGTAAGTGATAACAAAAGAAATAATTTTTGAGGTGACATGCACCTACACAATCTTGATCATATATGTAAGCGTTGTGAGCTGGGATCATAAGAACTTAAAACATGGGCATGAAGATATAATCATGACAATAAGAAATTAGCAACCATGTTGTAAACATGCAAATGAACACAAACAAAAGATCATGAAAATGAAACAATGATAGTCAAACGTGTGTTCAAATCATAAGGAAAAACATACAAATGGTTTTCAGCTTGTCCTTCATGGAGAGCAAAACATAAATGCATAGGACACCTTCAAGTTTAAGAGGGTGACTAGATACAAATAATTTAAGAACAAGTGAAACCATAGTCATGAATCAATCAATGAAAACTTTGGGACAATGCACATTATACTCAGAATGACAACTATGCTCTCTTAATGGTGCATAAAGGTAGAAGGTGGAGACTCAACATAAAAGTAAAAGAAAGGCCCTTCGCAGAGGGAAGCAGTGATTTAACATGTGCTAGAGCTTTTTATTTGTAAAACAGAGAGATAAAAATTGGTTTTGAGAGGTGGTTGTCTTTGTCAACGATTGGCAATGGGGTTCTTACTATCTTCCATACAAAAATGAAGCAAGTTTTTGAGAGAGAGATTGGCACTTTTGTGCTCTTTTATAAAGCTTGGCACTCATCCCCACCTTTTTTCCTTTCACAAACCATGGCTAACCGATTCCATCGGGTGCCCACCAACATTCACATTCCATGGAGGAGTGCCTTTTTTCTTTCTTTTTTCTCTTTCTTTTTCTTTTTGGAATAAGCAATATGGAAGATAGCAAATCCGACCACTACGTCCCCATGAGCTGAAAACAATGTCAAAAAACGAGAAGTATTTTGAAGGTTTTTTCAAAGGTAGAACATGAAAATTTACTTTGGAATGGCTTACAAATACCATGCATAGGAATTTATAGTGGACACAATGGCAAACTTGGTTTTTGGGAGTTGGATGCACGAGTAGAGCTCATACTCAGTACAAAATGAGGGCTAGCAAAAGACTGGGAGCGACCAACTAAGAGAGCAATAATGGCCATAATCATGCAGAGCGACAAAGCGACATTAAAAGAAGCATAAGATGGCATCAAAAGTCAAAAACTAAATGATCATAGAGGCTATTGACGACTTTGTAAGAGTCTAACATGTGTGAGCGTGCGCCAAGTAAACCCAAATAAAGCATCAAGGAGAAAACCAAAATAATGCTTCCAAATAATAAAAACAACGCATGATTTTTTCAAAGGCTCATTAAGCAATCTCAGTTATTTGAGACAAATCATGCTACAGCAAAACCACTAAGCATACTATCAAAAAGACATCAAGCATGACATGCAAAAGCCTAAGCCGCAGTCTACACAAGCTCCTTCTTGTACCACTTTTTTGCATAAAGCTTTTTCTCTTTTCCAACACCATTCAAACTTTTTTAAGACACCTCTTTTGATGAAAACCAATAAAGATCAGAGGCAAAAATACACCTTGATAAATAGATATAAGAAGATCTGAACGCAAATCAAGGCGAAAACGAAAACCAAAAGCAGTAGCAGAAAAAGAGAACACTCATTGAAACGATAAGAGTGAAAAATAGAGTGTTCTTGGCAAATGAAAAACAGAGTTCATCTCCCTCCAAAACAACATGATGTGATCAAATCATTTATTGCAGCAAACAAAACTAAACTAATAATGAAAACTAAAACAACTGACGCTCCAAGAAAAACACATAGTGCATGAAGCAATAAAAATATAGTGTTTTGAAAGGTGACCTAATTTTTGCCGATGAAGAAGGGGTGCCTCGGGGGCATCCCCAAGCTTTGACGCTTGTACTTCTTGGATATTTATTGGGGTGATGCATGGGCATCCCCAAGCTTGAGCTTTTGTCCATTCTTCAACTCATCTCATCATTCTCTAATCCCTACACTTGAAAACTTCCTTCATACAAAACTAAACACAAATCGATTAGCAACATTAGTGCAAGCATAACATATAATCAACCTCTTTTTGCTTTAGGTTTCAACCTAAAACCACCACATATAAAGTATATACTACTGTAGCAACTTCCCCAAAAGTTCCATGATCAAAAGAACTCAAAAAGAAAGCGATAAAGTGGCAAACACAAATATTGGCAGAAATCTGTCAAAACTGAACAGCTGACAAAGGTCGAATTTTTGAGGGATTTTCTGTTGCTCAAATCAAAAAGTGTTCAACTAACAAAAGTTTGAATATAACCTGGGGCATATGCACAAGAAATCACAGGTCCAAAAGATAAACATAGAATTTATACGAATTTTAAGAAATCACAGGTCCAAAAGATAAACATAGAATTTATACGAATTTTTACGGTGAAGCACCGAAAACAGTTTCAGGACAGCAACATCCCCAAATCTTTACCTCGCTCGAATTAGAGGCTTCTCTTGGCACAACAACGAAATAAACAAGATAAGGAGTGGTCATTATAGTAGTAATGACTTCCAAGACTCAAATAAAAGAAAAAGTACTGAAAAGAAACATTGGGTTATCTCCCAAGAGTGCTTTTCTTTAACGCCTTTGAGCTAGGCGCAGTAATTTGCAAAGATGCTCATGTGGGCGCCATATAAGAGCTTGAGGCAAAGGCGCCATATAGGAACTTAAAGCAATAGAGAGCATCAAAAAGTAGATGTGAAAGACATTTATATCTGAACCACTTCCTATGCATAGGAATCTTGTAAGAAAATAAATCAACGAGGCACAAAGTAGCAAGCATGGATAGATAAAACAAGTGCCACTTCAAGATTTGCAACATAAAGAGGGGAAACTTAATATTGTTGAGATCCATCAAACCATGTTTCCCTCTCTCATAATAACTTTCAGTAGCATCATGAATAGAACTAACAATATAAATATCATATAAAACATCCCTATCATGAGCCACATGCATAAAAGAATTAATACTCACCACATGAACACTAGTAGTAGGAGCAAATTCAATAGAATAATTATTCTCATCACCATAATCATCATAAATAGGAGGCATATTGTAATCATAACTAATTTTATCCTCAATAGTAGGTGAACTGAAAATATTATACTCATCATCATAGCCATCATAAACTAGAGGTTTAGTATCATCACAAGCTAGAGAACAACTGTTTTGCAAAGCATATTCTTCAAACATATCATCATAAGAAGGAACATCACATATGGGAGATAAAATATTATCAGAACAAACTTTCTCCACTAAAGCTGGGGAACTAAAAATATCATGCTTAACAAAACCAGCTTCCCCAAGCTTAGACTTTTCTACAGCATTAGCAATAACGGTGTTCAAAGCATTCATACTAACAACACTATTAGCATGCAAATTAAGCTCCAAAGGTTTTTCAATTTTCTCTTCAAACACTTCATATCTAAACTCAGGAAAAAGACTAGAGAACTCTTTGTTTTCCATTAAGCCTAACTAGTGAAAATAAAAACAAGAAACAAAAAGATGTAATTGCAGAATCTAAAGGAAATAACTCCAAGCACTCACACAGGAGGATGCGAGTACCTTTAACCTTACCTCCCCGGCAACGGCGTCAGAAAAGAGCTTGATGTCTACGCACTTCTATTCTTGTAGACACTTGTTGGGCCTCCAAGTGCAGAGGTTTGTATAACAGCAGCAAGTTTCCCTTAAGTGGATCACCCAAGGTTTATCGAACTCAGGGAGGTTAGAGGTCAAAGCTATCCCTCTCAAGCAACCCTGCAATTACGATACAGAAAGTCTCTTGTGTCCCCAACACACCCAATACACTTGTCAGATGTATAGGTGCACTATTTCGGCGAAGGGATAGTGAAATACAAGTGGTATAGATGATTATAAGTAGCAAACGTGATGTAAAATAAATATCGCTGCGAGCAAACAAGTAACAAAATAGCAAGTAAACGGTGTGCAATGCTTGGAAACAAGGCCTAGGGATCATACTTTCACTAGTGGACACACTCCCAACAATATAACATGAATGAACAAATAAATAACTTCTCTCCACTATGGTACTCTGAATTACTCTCCTATTGAATAACACTAATCATTGCGTAGTGGCTACAGAAGCACCCCTTAAAGTTCATCAAGTACTTGACAAACACCACTCATAGAGATATCCAAATCAGATCACAACTCAAGATAAATATTATTGCAACTTAGACCAAGTACTAACACGGTGCACACACTGTCAACATTACACCATGAAAGGAGGAATAGATCACTTCAATACTATCATAGCGATAATTACTCTCATAATCCATAAAAGATCACAATCGTAGCCTAGACCAAGTACCACCATGATGCATGCACTGTCACCGTTACACCATGGCAGGAGGAATAGATTACTTTAATAATACCACTAGAGTACACATAATATCTGAATAATAGCATCTACTTGTTCAACATGATACAAAGCTCACGATCACATAAAGATCACATCATGGGAGAGAGAGGTGAACCACATAGCTACCGGTAGATCCCTCAGCCCCGGGGATGAACTACTCCCTCCTCATCATAGGAGACGGCAAGGTTGATGGAGATGGCGGTGAGGTCGATGGAGACGGCGGAGACGGCGATGGAGACCGATGGAGATGGCTCCGGGGCACTTCCCCGTCCCGGCAGGGTGCCGGAACAGAGACTTCTGTCACCCGAAATTCGTCGGTGGCGGCGGCAGAACTACGGAACTCTTTCTGGAAATTTGCCGACTCCCTTAGGGTTTTCCGTCCCGAGGCTTCTTATAGGCGAAGGGGCGATATCAGAGGTGGAGCCAGGCGCCCTCACGCGGGGCTCGCGCGGCCAGGACCCTGGCCGCGCCACCCCTGCGTGTGGGGCCCTGGTGGCCCCCCTCCTACTCTCCTTCAGATCTCTGGAAGCTTCCGGGCAAAATAAGACTTCAGGAACTTGTTTCGTCCAATTCTGAGAATATTTCCTGTGTATCACTTCTGAAACACAAAAATAGCAGAAAACAGGGAACTGGCACTGTGGCGACTTGTTAATAGGTTAGTTCCGGAAAATGCATAAAAGTGCCACGAAGTGTAACGAAACAGTTGGCAAATGGTGTAAAAACAAGCATGGAGCATCAAAAATTATAGATACGTTGGAGACGTATCAGTGAGTATTTGAGTTATGATTTTCTCACGCATCTTAAAGCAAGCGGAATAGTTTCGCAACTCACGCCACCCGGAACACCACAGCGCAATGGTGTGTCTGAACGCCGGAATCGAACTCTATTAGATATGGTGCGATCAATGATGTCTCTTACAGATTTGCCGTTATCATTTTGGGGTTATGCATTAGAAACCGCTGCATTCACTTTAAATAGGGCACCATCTAAATCCGTTGAGACGACACCGTATGAACTATGGTTTGGTGCTAAACCTAAGTTGTCGTTTCTTAAAGTTTGGGGATGCAAAGCTTACGTCAAGAAGTTGATGCCGGACAAGCTCGAACCCAAAGCGGAGAAATGCGTCTTCATAGGATACCCTAAGGAAACTATTGGGTATACCTTCTACCACAGATCCGAAGGCAAAGTGTTTGTTGCAAAGAACGGATCATTTCTTGAGAAGAAGTTTCTCTCGAAAGAAGTGAGTGGTAGGAAGGTAGAGCTAGACGAGGTTATTGAACCTTCTCTCAATTTGGAGAGTAGCGCAGCACCTGAAGTTGTTTCCGGTGCCATCTGCACCAACAAGAGAGGAAGCTAATGATGAGGATCATGAAACTTCGAATGATGCTACTACTGAACTTCGCAGGTCAACAAGGTCGCGTGCCACTCCTGAATGGTACGGCAACCCTGTCTTAACAGTCTTGTTGTTAGACAACAGTGAACCTGCGAACTATGAGGAAGCGATGATGAGCCCAGACTCTGAGAAATGGCTAGAGGCCATGAAATCCGAATTGGGATCCATGAGCAAAAACCAAGTATGGACTTTGGTGGACCCTCCTAGCGACCGTAAGGCCGTTGAGTGCAAATGGATTTTCAAGAAGAAAACGGACGTGGATGGTAATGTTACTGTCTATAAAGCTCGGCTTGTCGCAAAAGGGTTTCGGCAAGTTCAAGGTGTTGACTACGATGAGACTTTCTCTCCCGTAGCGATGTTTAAGTCCATTCAGATTTTATTAGCAATTGTTGCGTTTCATGATTATGAAATATGGCAGATGGATGTCAAGACTGCGTTCCTCAATGGCAACATTGATGAAGAGTTGTATATGATGCAACCCGAAGGTTTTGTCGATCCTAAGGATGCTAATAAGGTGTACAAACTTCAGCGTTCCATTTATGGACTGAAGCAAGCATCTCGGAGTTGGAACCTTCATTTTGATCAAGTGATCAAGAGTTTTGGATTTGTTCCAAATTGCTACGAAGCTTGTATCTACAAGAAAGTGAGTGGGAGCTCGGTGACATTTTTAGTACTATATGTGGATGACATATTGATTATTGGAAATGACATCGGTATGCTTAATGATGTGAAGAGTTATTTGAATAAATGTTTTTCAATGAAAGACCTAGGAAAAGCTGCTTATATATTAGGCATCAAAATCTATAGAGGTAGAGAAAGACGCCTAATAGCTTTATGCCAAAGTACATACCTGGACAAAATTCTGAAGAGGTTCAGAATGGATAAAGCAAAGAAAGGTTCATTGCCCATGTTGTCTGGTAAGATATTGAGCAAGGCTCAGTGTCCAGCTACGGTAAAAGATAGAGATACTATGAGCAAAGTGCCATATGCCTCGGCCATAGGTTCTATCATGTATGCCATGCTGTGTACTAGACCGGATGTGTCCAATGCTCTTAGTTTGACGAGCAGATACCAAAGTGATCCAGGAGTGGAACACTGGACAGCCGTAAAGAACATCCTAAAGTATTTAAATAGGACTAAAGAAATGTTCTTGGTCTATGGAGGTGATGAGGAGCTCGTCGTAAAAGGTTACGTCGACGCTAGTTTTGACACCGACCCGGATGATTCTAAATCTCAGACAGGATACGTTTATATTTTGAATGGTGGAGCTGTGAGCTGGAGAAGCTGCAAGCAAAGTGTTTTCGCGGGATCTACAACAGAAGCGGAATACATGGCTGCTTCGGAAGCATCAAGTGAAGGAGTTTGGATCATAAACTTCATCACTGAGCTTGGTGTGGTTCCAAATGCCTTGGATCCACTGGAGATATTGTGTGACAACACTGGCGCCATAGCACTGGCTAAGGAACCAAGATATCATCCAAAGACCAAGCACATCAACCGCCGGTTCCATATAATTCGAGATTATATAGCAGATGGAGATCTGAAGATTAGCAAAGTACATACGGATCTGAATGTCACAGACCCGTTGACTAAACCTCTTCCACGAGCAAAACATGATCAGCACCTTAATGCCATGGGTGTTAGATTGTTGCCAGATGTAAACTAGATTATTGACTCTAGTGCAAGTGGGAGACTGTTGGAATTATGCCCTAGAGGCAATAATAAAGATGTTATTATTATAATTCTTGTTCATGATAATGTTTATATTCCATGCTAGAATTGTATTAAGCGGAAACTTTAATACTTGTGTGGTTTATGAACAACACCATGTCCCTAGTACGCCTCTATGGACTAGCTCATTGATTAATGATGGTTAAGGTTTCCTAACCATAGACATGAGTTGTCAATTAATAATGAGATCATGTCATTAGGAGAATGATGTGATGGACAGACCCAAATAAAGCAGAGCAATTAGATCGTGTCATTGTGTTCATCTTTGCGAAGCTTTTATTATGTCAAGTATTGTATTTCTTAGACCATGAGATAATACAACTCCCTGGTATCGGAAGAAAGCTTTGAGGTCATCAAACGTCATCCTATGTGAGGGTGATCATAAAGGTGTCTCTCAGGTGATCGGAAAGTACTTGTTGGGTTGTATGTATCGAGATGGAATTTGTCCCTCCTGAGTCGGAGAGATATACTTTGGGCCCACTCGGTAATCGATATCAACACCGCTTGCAAGCACGTGGTTAAGGAGTTAATCACAAAGTGATATCGGATTACGGAATGAGTAAAGTACTTGCTGTGAACGAGATTGAACTAGGTATGCCGATACCGACGATCGAATCTCGGGCGAGTAAAATATCGTGTGACGAAGGGAATACATATACGGGATTAATTGAATCCTGACATCGTGGTTCATCTGATATGATCATCGATGAATATGTGGGAGTCAATATGGGTTTCCAGATCCCGCTGTTGATTATTGATAGAAGATCATGTCTGCATATTCTCGAACCCGTAGGGTCACACACTTAACGTGCATCGATGCTAGGATATAATGGATAATTGGTTTATGAGTTTTTGTTCAGAGTCTCGGATGAGATCCAGGACATCACGAGAGGTTCCGGAATGGTCCGGAGAATAAGATTCATATAAAGGAAAGCAGTTTTTGGATTCCAGAATCGTTTCGGAGTTTATCGGTATTGTACCGGAAGGTTCTAGAAGGTTCCGGAGTGGGACCAACGTGGGCCCACTTGTTGGAGGCCTGCATGGGCCTAAGGGGAAGTGTCCTGGCCACTTTGGGCCAGGCACACAAGGCCCCTAAGGCCCAGCCGGCCAGCCCTTAGGGGAAACCCTAAGGGAACCTTCTAGAAGAGGGGGGGGAGACTTACCCCCTACTCTTCCCCCTTGGCCGCCGCCCTAGGGCTTGGAGGAGGGGCCAAGGCAGCCGGCCAGCCCCCCATATAAGGAGGGGCTGGGGCACAGCCCCCTTTCACTCCAACCCTAGCCGCCGGCCAACTGCTGCCTGATACGTCTCAAACGTATCTATAATTTTTGATGCTCCATGCTTGTTTTTACACCATTTGCCTATTGTTTCGTTACACTTAGTGGTACTTTTATACATTTTCCGGAACTAACCTATTAACGAAGTGCCACAGTGCCAGTTTCCTGTTTTCTGCTGTTTTTGTGTTTCAGAAGTGATACACAGGAAATATTCTCGGAATTGGACGAAACAAGTTCCTGAAGTCATATTTCACCGGGGAGCTCCCAAACATCCGAAGACCTGACGGAGGGGGGCCACGTGGCCCCCACACACAGGGGTGGCGCGGCCTGGCCCCTGGCCGCGCCAGCCCCGTGTGAGGCCGCGTGGCTCCACCTCTGGCAGCCCCCCTTCGCCTACATATACCCCCTGACGAGAAAAACCTAAGGGCCCGATCAGTTTTCCAGAATACATCGCGATCCGCCGCCGCCGTCGACCCGAAGATCGGGAGGGTCCAGAAGCTCTTCCCGGCACCCTGCCGGAGAGGGGAATCGCCACCGGAGGTCTTCTTCATCGCCATGCTTGCCTCCGGAGTGATGAGTGAGTAGTCTACCTTGGACTATGGGTCCATAGCAGTAGCTAGATGGTTGTCTTCTCCACCATGTGCTTCATGTTTAGATCTCATGAGCTGCCCTACATGATTGAGATCACCGTTATGTAATACTATGATGTTGGTTTGTTGGGATCCGATGAATATTGGTGTTTATGATTAAGTTGCTGTACTGAATTATATCTTTTGTTATCTCTATGTTGTTTATGATCTTGCATGATCTCCGTTGTTAGTAGCTATCTTGGCCGAGTAGTTGCTAGTGACTCCAAGAGGGGGTATTTATGCTCGATAGTGGGTTCATGTCTCTATTTCACCTGGGGGAGTGACAGAAACCTCTAAGGTGGTAGATGTGCTGTTGCTACTAGGGAGAAAACAACATTCATATGCTCAAGGGCATATGCTTTGTTTCGATTACACACTTTGCTTAATGCAATTATCTGTTGTTCGCAACTTAATACTTCTAGGGTGTTTGGATGATATCCCCGGGGGTGGATTATTAGTCATAGATGCAGTTGGATGGCGGTCTATGTATTTTGTTGTAATGCCCAGAGTGAATCTCATAGTGATCTTCTTGACATATCACGTTATCTTTATTCTATCAATTGCCCAACTGTAATTTGTTTACCCAGCATGTTATTTATCTGTGGAGAGACACCACTAGTGAACTGTGGACCCCGGTCCTATTTTAATCATATTGAAATCACCTATTTACTATTCCCGCACTGTTTACTTTACTAGCATTTTACTACTGTTTTCCACTCGATACACTCATAACCTTTGTTTCAAGTAAACCGGTGAGATTGACAACCTCATCGCAAGTTGGGGACAAAGTATTTGTCTGTGTGTGTGCAGGTTCCACAAACACCTTCAGTCGTCATCGTCTCTCTTCTCCTGTTCGATATACCTTGGTTTCTTAACTGAGGGAAAACTAGCCGCTACACTCATCATACCTTCCTCTTGGGGTTCCCAACGGGCTGGTCATCACCACGCACAAGGACATACTGCTCCCACGTCAACTTAACGCCACAGTTCTTTTCTGGCGCCATCACACGAGTAGCAGCTTCTTTTCTGGCGCCGTTGCCGGGGAAGAGAGAAGACTTCTGCGAGGGGAGTTCTTCGCACACACATTCTTTACTTTGTTATTTGTTTTTCTTTACTTTATTTTATTTTACCTGCATTGCTTTTTATATCAAAAACCCAAAAAAATTAGAATCCTTTGTAGTTGTTATTTTTGTTGGTCTGTTATTGTCTTGCTTTATCATGCTTTCTATCAATGGTTGGTTTCTTTGAAACTAAATCTTTTTGGCAAGGTGGGTTCACGGAAGAGCAACAAAATTATTATGAGGAACACTGCTTGTCACAAAAAGGGAAACACTTATGGGAACAAATCAATAGATTGTATATCATTGCTAGAAATGTGTGCTCTACTTATAATGTTACCTATTGCTTTGATAGATCTTGTTGCTGTAGGAGGTATAAACACCTTCCTTTTCAATGTGAGTATAATGATGATGTTACCATATCTTCTTATATTAATGGAAATTATGACTTCTACGATGTGGAACAAATTGAAGAATTTATTGCTTGGAAGGGTGCATTCGAACTTGCTTATTTGCTTGAAAATATTGATGATGCACTTTATAAATATGAGGTTTATGATATACTTAAATTTTGCTTTGATAATTACAAGGAAGGAAATGGCTATATTCTTAAATATCTTAATAGATGCTCTCCAACGGAAGAGACTAATGCCTTGAAGGAGCCTATGGAAGAAGAAATTGCTGAAACTGGAAGCTCATTGGATGAAAAAGAGGAGGAGAGTGATGATCAAGAGGAGGAAGAATGGAGCTACCCATGTCTACCTCCTAATAAGAGTAACTCTTTAACTAATACCTTATTTGATAGCCCTCCATGCTTAACAAAGGAGGATGAGTGTGATATTTATATTGTTGAGTTTGTTCATGATGCTACTGAAAATTATTATGAGAGAGGAAAATATGGTTGTTGGAATTCCCATGTTACTAAAATACCTCTCTTTATATTGAAAGTTTCAAAGTTGCTCATGTTTTATCTACCCATACTTGTGACTATGTGCTTCTTTGATTTATTTTCTTACAAGATTCCTATGCATAGGAAGTGGGTTAGACTTAAGTGTGTTTTATATTTGCTCCTTGATGCTCTTTTGACTTCCATTCATATTTCTTATGTGAGCATCTTCTCCAATTACTGAGCCTAGCTCAAAGGCGTTAAAGAAAAGCACTCTTGGGAGATAACCCAATGTTTACTTTTCAGTACTTTTTCTTTTATTTGAGTCTTGGAAGTCATTACTACTGTAATGACCGCTCCTTATCTTGTTTATTTCGTTTTTGTACCAAGAGAAGCCTCTAATTTGAGTGAGGTAAAGATTTGGGGTTATTGCTGTCCTGAAACTGTTTTCGGTGCTGCACCGTAAAAATTCGTGAAAATTCTCTGTTTATCTTTTAGACCTGCGATTTCTTGTGCATATGCCCCAGGTTATATCCAAACTTTTCTTAGTTGAACACTTTTTGATTTGATCAACGGAAAATCCCTCAAAAATTCGTCCATTATCAGCTGTTCAGTTTTGACAGATTTCTGCCAATATTTGTTTTTGCCACTTTATCGCTTTCTTTTGAGTTCTTTTTGATCATGGAACTCTTGTGGAAGTTGCTACAGTAGTATATACTTTATATGTGGTGGTTTTGGGTTGAAACCTGAAGCTAAAAGAGGTTGAATATATTTTATGCTTACACTAATGTTGCTAATAGAATTGTGTTTAGTTTTGTATGAAGGAAGTTTTCAAGTGTAGGGATTGGAGAATGATGAGATGAGTTGAAGAATGGACAAAAGCTCAAGCTTGGGTATGGCCATGCATCACCCCAAGAAATATCCAAGAAGTACAAGCGTCAAAGCTTGGGGATGCCCCCGAGGCACCCCTTCTTCATCGGCAAAAATCAGGTCACCTTTCAAAACACTATATTTTTATTGCTTCATGCACTATGTGTTTTTCTTGGAGCGTCAGTTGTTTTAGTTTTCTTAGTTTGTTTAGTTTGTTTGTTTGCTGCAATAAATGGTTGGACCCCAACAAATTTCCTTTGGAGGAGATGTACTCGTTTTCATTTGCAAAGAATGCTCTAGTTTTCACTCTTATTAATCGAGCATTCTACTTTTTCTGCTACTGCTTTTGGTTTTCGTTTTCGCCTTGATATGCGTTCAGATCTTGTCATATCTTTTCATCAAGGTGCATTTTTGCCTCTGGTCTTTATTGGTTTTCATCAAAAGAGGTGTTTATAAAAATTTCAAATGGTGTTGGAAAAGAGAAAAAGCTTTGTGCAAAATAGTGGTACAAGAAGGAGCTTGTGTAGACTGCGGCTTAGGCTTTTTCATGTCATGCTTGATGTCTTTTTGATAGTATGCTTAGTGGTTTTGCTGTAGCATGACTTGTCTCAAATAACTAAGATTGCTTAATGAGCCTTTGAAAAAAATCATGCGTTGTTTTTATTGTATGGAAGCATTATTTTGGTTTTCTCCTTGATGCTTTATTTGGGTTGACTTGGCGCATGCTCACACATGTTAGACTCTTCCAAAGTCGCCATTAGCCTTCATGATCATTTAGTTTTTGACTTTTGATGCCATCGTATGCTTCTTTTAATGTCGCTTTGTCGCTTTGCATGATTATGGCCATTATTGCTCTCTTAGTTGGTCGCTCCCAGTCTTTTGCTAGCCCTCACCTTGTACTGAGTATGAGCTCTACTCGTGCATCCAACTCCTAAAAGCCAAAGTTTTACATTGTGTCCACCATACATACCTACTAGCAATTTGCTATTCCAAGTAAATTTGACTTGCTTTTATATTATCTTCAAATTAAACTCTTACCAGTGTTATGCGAAACTCGGTTAGTAAAGCTCTCACGAACCGGAAGGCACACTTTACTTTTTCCTGTTCTTAAAATTTTGACATTGTGGTCTTTTATGTTGAGTTGTTATGCTTGCAAGTTGTAAGTTGGATTCTAGCCCAGCCATGCTGTCATGGGGCAAGCTTTCAACATTGCACTTCCTTTTGAGTTGATATCGTGATCTTTTGTTTATGGATGCCCACTGTGTGAAATGAATTGGGAATCTTGTGAGGATCATGGAGTTTTTATATGTGTTAGGGAAACGCCGGGCCGCCAATCTAAGCCATGCATAATTCATGGTGGAAATTTGCAGCATACCCATGGTGAACATTCGACGACGCATCTCACAATAAAAAGCTAAACAATATAGCAAATAAAAGAGATGTCGAGGTGTTCATTGTCTGCTTGTCCTGTCATTTTGATGTGGGCTTGTTCCATGTCATCGGGCACGGAGGTACCCCATTGGCGGTTCTCAATGATATGCATATACTTACAATGACAAGAGCCTTGCTTGGGACTCTAAGTAAACTAGCATGGTTTGGGTACTTGTATTCACGGGACACGAGGTTTTCAACTTATGATTTGTCAAGCATATGCATCATAATTGTTCTCGCATTAACTTTAACCATTCAAGATGCTTATGATGGGGGCAATGAGAGCTCAAAGCCGGTAAGTACCATAATTTTTGAAGGTTATAAAACTTGCAATCACTGCTTCGCTCTGCGAAGGGCCTTTCTTTTATTTTTATGTTGAGTCACCACCTTCTTTCTTTATGCACCATTAAGAGAGCATAGTTGTCATTCTTAGTGTGATATGCATTGTCCCAAGGTTCATTGATTGACTCATATTGTTGGTTTCACTTGTTCTTAAATTATTTGTATCTAGTCGCCCTCTTAAACTTTGAGGTGTCCTATGCATTTATGTTTTGCTCTCTTTGAAGGACAAGTTGAAAACCATTTGTATGTTTTTCCTTATGATTTGAACACATGTTTGACTTTCATTGTTTCATTATCATGATCTTTTGTTTGTGTTCATTTGCATGTTTACAACATGGTTGCTAAGTTCTTATTGTCATGATTATATCTTTCATGCCCATGTTTTAAGTTCTATTGATCCCAGCTCATCAATGGTTGCATATATGATCAAGATTGTGTAGGTGCATGTCACCTCAAAAATTATTCTTTTGTTATCACTTACCTACTCGAGGACGAGCAGGAGTTAAGCTTGGGGATGCTTGATACGTCTCAAACGTATCTATAATTTTTGATGCTCCATGCTTGTTTTTACACCATTTGCCTATTGTTTCGTTACACTTAGTGGTACTTTTATACATTTTCTGGAACTAACCTATTAACGAAGTGCCACAGTGCCAGTTTCCTGTTTTCTGCTGTTTTTGTGTTTCAGAAGTGATACACAGGAAATATTCTCAGAATTGGACGAAACAAGTTCCTGAAGTCATATTTCACCGGGGAGCTCCCAAACATCCGAAGACCTGACGGAGGGGGGCCACGTGGCCCCCACACACAGGGGCGGCGCGGCCTGGCCCCTGGCCGCGCCAGCCCCTTGTGAGGCCGCGTGGCTCCACCTCTGGCAGCCCCTCTTCGCCTACATATACCCCCTGACGAGAAAAACCTAAGGGCCCGATCAGTTTTCCAGAATACATCGCGATCCGCCGCCGCCGTCGACCCGAAGATCGGGAGGGTCCAGAAGCTCTTCCCGGCACCCTGCCGGAGAGGGGAATCGCCACCGGAGGTCTTCTTCATCGCCATGCTTGCCTCCGGAGCGATGAGTGAGTAGTCTACCTTGGACTATGGGTCCATAGCAGTAGCTAGATGGTTGTCTTCTCCACCATGTGCTTCATGTTTAGATCTCATGAGCTGCCCTACATGATTGAGATCACCGTTATGTAATACTATGATGTTGGTTTGTTGGGATCCGATGAATATTGGTGTTTATGATTAAGTTGCTGTACTGAATTATATCTTTTGTTATCTCTATGTTGTTTATGATCTTGCATGCTCTCCGTTGTTAGTAGCTATCTTGTCCGAGTAGTTGCTAGTGACTCCAAGAGGGGGTATTTATGCTCGATAGTGGGTTCATGTCTCTATTTCACCTGGGGGAGTGACAGAAACCTCTAAGGTGGTAGATGTGTTGTTGCTACTAGGGAGAAAACAACATTCATATGCTCAAGGGCATATGCTTTGTTTACATTACACACTTTGCTTAATGCAATTATCTGTTGTTCGCAACTTAATACTTCTAGGGTGTTCGGATGATATCCCCGGGGGTGGATTATTAGTCATAGACGCAGTTGGATGGCGGTCTATGTATTTTGTTGTAATGCCCAGAGTGAATCTCATAGTGATCTTCTTGACATATCACGTTATCTTTATTCTATCAATTGCCCAACTGTAATTTGTTTACCCAGCATGTTATTTATCTATGGAGAGACACCACTAGCCGCTACACTCATCATACCTTCCTCTTGGGGTTCCCAACGGGCTGGTCATCACCACGCACAAGGACATACTGCTCCCACGTCAACTTAACGCCACAGTTCTTTTCTGGCACCATCACACGAGTAGCACTGCCCCCTCCACCTCTCTCTCTCTCGCGACTGTGCGTAGGCGAAGCCCTGCCGCAGAAAGTCTCCACCATAAGCACCACGCCGTCGTGCTGCAGATCCAATCTATCTCTCCACCATACTTGCTGGACCAAGGAAGGAGGAGACATCGCTGCACCGTACGTGTGCATCTCTCGGAGGCGCCGCCACTTGCGGCGTAGGATCGGATCGGATCGGATCGCGGGGAGGAGACGGCTAGTACGACTACATCATCCACGTTCTGTTGAACGTTTCCGCTGTGCGATTTCTTCAAGGGTATGAAGATCTCATCTACCTCTCTCGTTGATTACATCTCCTAGATTAGATCTTGGCTTTCTTGTTCGCATCCGTAGGAATTTTTTTAATTTACTATGCTGCGAAACCCATCACGCGAGGTGAAAGAAGAAAGACTAAAGATCTAGTCAAACTAGAGCTATAAAATATTTCAAAAGACAGAGATAACGCCGACTGAAACAATTTTCTGTATTAGGTCTAACCTCAATACTGCTGACTCTCTCTTTCTTTTATAATCGTCTGCCACGCGATACAACATGGTTTGCAAGACAGGCGATTGCGTGGCTGATCGGCTAGCTGCGTCGCGAGTGGCGTACGCGTACGCGCCAAGGCAACGCTTGGCCGATGCACTTGCGTGCACGCCATGCCTGGCCAGCTTGCGCCTGGCGGTGGTGTTGATCGATCGTTTCGATCGATATCGCCGGCCAGGGCGAGCTCTGCCGCATGCGGCCCGGCCGGCCCATGTGGTCTCTTTTTTTTCTTTCTTTTGCTTTTCTTTATTTATTAGTTTGTCTAAATAGATTACTAAACTAGCCTGTTAGCAAACTAATTATGGACTACTTTTTTAGCCCTTATTTATTTCTAATAAATAAATATATGTATTAACATTTATTAATTCAAATAATTAATAAATCATTAATCATCTTCTCGGATCAATTCCGTTAACTCTCTGAAACAATTTCCATAAATCCTGAAACTACCCTAGCGTCAAAGAGCGTTAAGTGTGTGACTCTACGGGTTTGAGAATGTGCGGACATGATCACCATCAATAATCAATAGCGGGATCTGGAAATCCATATTGACTCCCACATATTCAACGAAGATCATTATCGGTGAACCACGATGTCAGGATTCAATTAATCCCGTATACGAATTCCTTTGTCTCACGATATTTTACTTGCCCGAGATTTGATCGTCGGCATCGCAATACCTAGTTCAATCTTGTTCACAGCAAGTACTCTTTACTTGTTCCGCTATCCAATATCACCATGTGATTAAACTCATTAATCACGTGTTTGCAAACGGTGTATGATATTGATTACCGAGTGGGCCCAGAGTATATCTCTCCGACATGGGAGGGACAAATTTCATCTTGATACATGCAACCCAACAAATACTTTCTGATTACCCGAGAGACACCTTTATGATCACCCTCTCATAGGATGACGTTTGATGACCTCAAAGCTCTCTTCCGATACCAGGGAGTGACATTATCTCATGGTCTAAGGAATAGGATACTGACATAGGAAAAGCTACGCAATTGTGAACACAATGACATGATCTAATTGCTGTGCTTAATTTGGGTCTGTCCATCACATCATTCTTCTAATGACATGACCTCATTATTAATCGACAACTCATGCCTATGGTTAGGAAACCTTAACCATCATTAATCAATGAGCTAGACTAGTAGAGGCATACTAGGGACACGATGTTGTTTATAAACCACACAAGTATTAATGTTTCCACTTAATACAATTCTAGCATGGAATATAAACATTATCATGAACAAGAAATATGATAATAACAATATTATTATTGTCTCTAGGGCATATTTCCTTCATCATGAGCTAACTTTAGGCGAGCATGGGACACTAGAAGATCCTCATTAGAGATAGATAGCTTTTCATGACTTTCTTCCAATTTCCCATACTTGCTAGTTAGCAACTCAAGTTGAGCCCTTAGATCAACATTCTCCTTCAAAATAGATGCTTCACAACAAGTAGAGTTAGTAGCATATGCATCATTATCATTACCAATAGGATAAGACAACTTGGCAAGAGCGAGGTCACGTTCTTTAGTGAGGGATACGTCTCAAACGTATCTATAATTTTTGATGCTCCATGCTTGTTTTTACACCATTTGCCTTGTGTTTTGTTACACTTCGTGGCATTTTTATGCGATTTCCGGAACTAACCTATTGACAAGATGCCACAGTGCCAGTTCCCTATTTTCTGCTATTTTTGTGTTTCAGAAAAGCTACACAGGAAATATTCTCGGAATTGGACGAAACAAAAGCCAGAAGTCTTCTTTTTCCCGGAAGCTTCCCGAAGACCGAAAGAGAGTCAGAGGGGGCCAGAGGCCGCCCTCACACATAGGTGGCGCGGCCTAGGCCCTGGCCGTGCCACCCTGGTGTGAGGAGCCCCTGGCTGCCCCCTGACGACGCCCCTTCGCCTATAAGAAGCCTTAGGATAGAAAACCCTAGGAGAGTCGACGTTTTTCCCAGAACAGTTCCGCAGCTCCGCCGCCGTCGAAGACAAATTTTGGGGGACAGAAATCTCTGTTCTGGCACCCTGCCGGGATGGGGAAGTGCCCCCGGAGCCATCTCCATCGGTCTTCATTGCCGTCTCCGCCGTCTCCATCGACCTCACCGCCATCTCCATCAACCTTGTTGTCTCCTATGATGAGGAGGGAGTAGTTCTCCCCCGGGGCTGAGGGCTCTACCGGTAGCTATGTGGTTCACCTCTCTCTCCCATGATGTGATCTTTATGTGATCATGAGCTTTGTATCTAGTTGAATTGGTAGATGTTATTATTCAGATATTATGCTACTCCTATGCTTTATTATTGTACTCTCCGGAGATACCTCGTATCATGGTGTAAAGGTGACTAGTGTGTGCATCATGTGTATCTTTTTGGTTAATGTCTCTATGAATGTGGTGTTTGTTGGAACCATCTAGTGCGTTCACGGTGATAGTGTGGGACAATCTAGTTTGGGCACATACGGACTTTGAGGAGTGCTTCGTAGCCCTACGCATGATTATTGTATGTTTTCCATTGGAGAATTGATTGAGTTGCATATTGATGATAGCATCTATTGGTTCAATTATGTTATATTTGTTGGGAGTATGTCCACTAGTGAAAGTATGATCCCTAGGCCTTGTTTCCAAGCTTTGCACACCGTTTACTCGCTGTATTGTTACTTGTTTGCTTGCTGCCATTTTTATTCCAGATTACATTTACTACTTATAATCATCTATACCACTTGTATTTCACTATCTCTTTGCCGAACTAGTACACCTATACATCTGACAAGTGTATTGGGTGTGTTGGGGACACAAGAGACTTTCTGTATCGTAATTGCAGGGTTGTTTGAGAGGGATAGCTTTGACCTCTTCCTCCCTGAGTTCGATAAACCTTGGGTGATCCACTTAAGGGAAACTTGCTGCTGCTCTACAAACCTCTGCACTTGGAGGCCCAACAATGTCTACAAGAACAGAAGCGTGTGTAGACATCAAGCTCTTTTCTGGCGCCGTTGCCGGGGAGGTAAGGTAAAAGGTACTCGCATCCTCCTGTGTGAGTGCTCGGAGTTATTTCCTTTAGATTCTGCAATTACATCTTTTTGTTTCTTGTTTTTATTTTCACTAGTTAGGCTTAATGGAAAACAAAGAGTTCTTTAGTCTTTTTCCTGATTTTAGATTTGAAGAGAAAATTGAAAAACCTTTGGAGCTTATTTCACATAGCAATGTTATTAGTACGAATGCTTTGAATACCGTTACTGCTAATGCTATAGAAAAGTCTAAGCTTGGGGAAGCTGGTTTTGTGAAGTATGATATTTTTAGTCCCACAGCTTTAGTGGAGAAGGTTTGCTCTGATAATATTTTATCTCCCATATGTGATGTTTCTAGTGATGCTTGTGCTCCTCATCCTTTTAAAATACCTACGAAGATTGTTGAATGTGTTAAGAATAACTGCTATTTAGGAGATAGAACTGTCCATCCTGGTGATCATTTGCTCTTTATACATGAATTATGCGAGTTGTTCCAGTGTGCAGGTATTTCGATGAACCAAGTTAAGAAGAAGCTATTTTCTTTATCACTGAAAGGCAGAGCTGAGGAATGGTATCGGCTGCTTAAGGATGGTCCATCTATTGGCTGGGAGGAAATTGTACCTCTCTTTTATTCTAAATTCTATCCGTCAAGTGAGATTCATAAAGATCGTAATCAGATATACAATTTTTGGCCTCATGATGGAGAAAGCATTGCCCAAGCGTGGGGAAGATTGAAGTCACTAATGCTCAAATGTACTATTCATGATCTTCCCCGTAATATTGTTATTAATAATTTTTATGCAAGGCTTTCAGGATATTACAAGGACTATCTAGATGCATGCTTTGATGGGTCTTTCACAAGCAAGGATGTTGACACCAAGTGGGATCTGCTTGAAACAATTCAAAACAATATTGAAGGTTGGGATAGCGACAAAGGTAAAGGATCAGGTATGAATTACGAGTTTGATTGCATTAAGTCCTTCGCTAAAACTGCTGATTTTCAAGATCTTAGTGCTAAGTATGGTCTTGATCCTCAAATTAGGGTTGATTGCTTTAAAGCATTTGCTTCCCATATGAATGTTCCTAAAGGAAGTGGGGACGTGTATCATGAACTTTTTAAGGACACTTGCATAGAAAGTGATATTGTTATTGATGATTGCAATGAACATGCTCAAACTTCTAAAAGTCCTATTTCTTATAAGCATGTTAATTTTTGTGGAGTACATAGACCTTGTGAACAGAGTTACAAGAAGGAAGATTATTGCATCACCCACGCAAATGAAGAAACCAGTATGTGGCTCAAGGATCTAGATGTGCTTGGTGAAAGGGTTTGTGAGCTTTATCCTTTTCTTTGTGAATTTTGCGGTGAAAAGGGGCACTTTAATTTTCAATGCCCAATTAATCGAACGAGTACCACAGATTTGTATTGTGATGATAAGATTACTTTCAATCAGTATGATGAGCTTACTTTGTTTTTGAATTGTGAAGAGATATCTAGAAAGATCGCTTTGGTAGACATGAATGATGTTGATATTAATAGCACCCTTCGTGGTTGTCATCTCTATTGTGCTAAAGATTGCCTCGCAAATACTTACTTACAAGATCTTATAAAACATGATGTTTTGCCAAGCTATGGCAGGACTAATAGATGTTTCGATATTATTAATAGAGAGGAGAAACCCTCCAAAGTTTCTTTTGTTGTTTCAGTCAGTAAACCAGATTATGTGGAGAAGATGCCTTTCCCTCCTAAAGAATATGTGGAGAAGATGCCCTTCAAGTCTCTCCCTCCTAAAGGAGAGAGTAAGAAGAGTATGAAGAAGAAGAGGAGTAAAAGGCGAGAGGACACGGTATCTTCCCCTAAGCTTTATGATCCTGCTATTGATTATGATAATTCTGATTGGGATGATGTTCCTATGCCTGTTACCTATGTTAGTGATCATGATTGGGAAAAGCACTCTACTTTTGATATTGAAAATCTTTTTGGTACCAATTCTAAGATTAATAATTGTTGTACCATTAGTACTATCCATGCTCCTTCTTATGATGATATGTTTGATGAATATGCTTTGCGAAATAGTTGCTCTCTAGCTTGTGATGATACTAAACCTCTAGTTTATGATGGTTATGATGATGGGTATAATATTTTTAGTTCACCTACTATTGAGGATAAAATTAGTTATGATTACAATATGCCTCCTATTTTTGATGATTATGGTGATGAGAATAATTATTCTGTTGAATCTGCTCCTACTACGATTGTTCATGTGGGGAGTATTAATCCTTTTATGCGTGTGGCTCATGATACAGATGCTTTATGTGATAGTTATATTGTTAGTTCTATTCATGATGCTACTGAAAGTTATTATGAGAGAGGGAAACATGGTTTGATGGATCTCAACAATATTGAGTTTCCCCTCCTTATGCTGCAATTCTTGAAGTTGTACTTATTTTGCCTTCCTATGCTTTTTGCTTTGCGCTTTCATGACTTGTCTCTTTACAAGACTATTTTTCATAGGAAGTGGTATAGATTTAAATGTGTTCCATACTTTCTTTTTGATGCTCTCTATTGCTTTAAGTTTCTATATGGCGCCTTTGCCTCAAGCTCTTATATGGCGCCCACATGAGCATCTTTGCAATTTTCTGCGCCTAGCTCAAAGGCGTTAAAGAAAAGCACTCTTGGGAGATAGCCCAATGTTTTATTTTCAGTACTTTTTATTTTCTTTGAGTCTTGGAAGTCATTACTACTATAATGACTGCTCATTATCCTTTTTATTTTGTTGTTGTGCCAAGAGAAGCCTCTAATTCGAGTGAGGTAAAGATTTGGGGATGTTGCTGTCCTGAAACTGTTTTCGGTGCTGCACCGAAAAAATTCGTATAAATTCTCTGTATATCTTTTGGACCTGCGATTTCTTGTGCATATGCCCCAGATTTTATCCAAACTTTCGTTAGTTGAACACTTTTTGATTTGAGCAACATAAAACCCCTCAAAAATTCGACCTTTGTCAGCTGTTCTGTTTTGACAGATTTCTGCCAATATTTGTGTTTGCCGCTTTATCGCTTTCTTTTGAGTTCTTTTGATCATGGAACTTTTGGGGAAGTTGCTACAGTAGTATTTTCTATATATGTGGTGGTGTTGAGTTTAAACCTGAAGCAAAAAAAGAGGTTGATTATATGTTATGTTACACTAATGTTGCTAATAGAATTGTGTTTAGTTTTGAATGAAGAAAGTTTTCAAGTATAGGGATTGGAGAATGATGAGATGAGTTGAAGAATGGACAAAAGCTCAAGCTTGGGGATGCCCATGCATCACCCCAAGAAATATCCAAGAAGTACAAGCGTCAAAGCTTGGGGATGCCCCCGAGGCACCCCTTCTTCATCGGCAAAAATCAGGTCACCTTTCAAGACACTATATTTTTATTGCTTCATGCACTATGTGTTTTTCTTGGAGCATCAGTTGTTTTAGTTTTCTTAGTTAGTTTTGTTTTGTTTTCTGCAATAAATGGTTGGACCCCAACTAATTTCTTTTGGAGGAGATGTACTCATTTTCATTTGCCAGGAACACTCAGTTTTTCACCATGCTTGTTTTTACACCATTTGCATATTGTTTCGTTACACTTAGTGGCATTTTTTATACATTTTCCGGAACTAACCTATTAACGAAGTGCCATAGTGCCAGTTTCCTGTTTTCTGCTGTTTTTGTGTTTCAGAAGTGATACACAGGAAATATTCTCGGAATTGGACGAAGCAAGTTCCTGAAGTCATATTTCACGGGGAAGCTCCCAAACATCCGAAGACCTGACGGAGGGGGGCCACGTGGGCCCCAGACACAGGGGCGGCGCGGCCACCCCCCTGGCCACGCTGGCCCCATGTGAGGGGGCGTGGTCCCCCCTCTGACATCGTCCTTTCGCCTATATATACCCCCTGACGAGAAAAACCTAAGGCCCGATCAGTTTTCCAGAATACATCGCGATCCGCCGCCGCCGTCGACCCGAAGATCGAGAGGGTCCAGAAGCTCTTCCCGGCACCCTGCCGGAGAGGGGAATCGCCACCGGAGGTCTTCTTCATCGCCATGCTTGCCTCCGGAGCGATGAGTGAGTAGTCTACCTTGGACTATGGGTCCATAGCAGTAGCTAGATGGTTGTCTTCTCCACCATGTGCTTCATGTTTAGATCTCATGAGCTGCCCTACATGATTGAGATCACCGTTATGTAATTCTATGATGTTGGTTTGTTGGGATCCGATGAATATTGGTGTTTATGATTAAGTTGCTGTACTGAATTATATCTTTTGTTATCTCTATGTTGTTTATGATCTTGCATGGTCTCCGTTGTTAGTAGCTATCTTGGCCGAGTAGTTGCTAGTGACTCCAAGAGGGGGTATTTATGCTCGATAGTGGGTTCATGTCTCTATTTCACCTGGGGGAGTGACAGAAACCTCTAAGGTGGTAGATGTGCTGTTGCTACTAGGGAGAAAACAACATTCATATGCTCAAGGGCATATGCTTTGTTTACATTACACACTTTGCTTAATGCAATTATCTGTTGTTCGCAACTTAATACTTTTGGGGTGTTCGGATGATATCCCCGGGGGTGGATTATTAGTCATAGATGCAGTTGGATGGCGGTCTATGTATTTTGTTGTAATGCCCAGAGTAAATCTCATAGTGATCTTCTTGACATATCACGTTATCTTTATTCTATCAATTGCCCAACTGTAATTTGTTTACCCAACATGTTATTTATCTATGGAGAGACACCACTAGTGAACTGTGGACCCCGGTCCTATTTTAATCATATTGCAATCACCTGTTTACTTTTCCCGCACTATTTACTTTACTCGCACATTACTACTGTTTTCCACTCGATACACTCATAACCTTTGTTTCAAGCAAACCGGTGAGATTGACAACCTCATCGCAAGTTGGGGACAAAGTACTTGTTTGTGTGTGTGCAGGTTCCACGTTGCAGCTAGCAAGCAAAGCTTGGACGAGGCGCCATATATAAATTATCCACTGCTGTCGCAAACTAGCAAGCATCACCTTCAGTCGTCACCGTCTCTCTTCTTCAAGATCGACATTAAACCTTGGTTTCTTAACTGAGGTAAAACTAGCTGCTATACTCATCACACCTTCCTCTTGGGGTTCCCAACGGGCTGGTCATTCACCACGCATTATGCTAATTTTCTGGCGCCGTTGCCGGGGAAGAGAGAAGACTTCTGCGAGGGGAGTTCTTCGCACACACATTCTTTACTTTGTTATTTGTTTTGCTTTACTTTATTTTATTTTACCTGCACTGCTTTATATCAAAAACCCAAAAAAATTAGAATCCTTGGTAGTTGTTATTTCTTTACTTTAGTTTATCATGTCGTTTCCTAAGTTCGTTCTGGAGGACCTCTCAGTAGGTAGTGGTTCGATTATTGGCAAAAGTAACATTGAGGAGTTCTTTAATCACATTAGTATGCATGATGAAGATGAGGAAAAGTCTTGGGTTAAACTTGCTCCTAGTATTGAAGTTGCTTCTATTTATTTAATTGACATATTGGAAACTAGGTTTGCTAGTCTTAATCCTTTTATGCAATATATGTTCCTTAAGCTTCATGAAATTGAGGACCCCGAAAAGAAAGCTTTTATCTTGGAAACTTTGCGCCTAGAATTTAAGGATGTCGTTATTGAAGCTAGGAAGGTTCTTAAACGTTTTAATAAACTCGGTTCACCTATAACGGTTATTGATACACATGATGGGGAGGCCGAGATACCTATACCTTGCAAGCTTTTGGGATTGAATGATGGTTTCGAAAACAATTTTGCCTGGATTTGTCCTGAAAATCTTTTTGATGAGAATAGTGTACCAAAGCATGATCACCAAGGGTCTTCAAAAACTTATGTGGATGAAATACAATGCCTTATTGACAAGACCTCTTCTGTTGATCTTAATGCTTCTTCTGAAGGTACTTGATTCGCAATTTTCTGCGCCTAGCTCAAAGGCGTTAAAGAAAAGCACTCTTGGGAGATAACCCATTGTTTACTTTTCAGTACTTTTTCTTTTATTTGAGTCTTGGAAGTCATTACTACTGTAATGACCGCTCCTTATCTTGTTTATTTCGTTTTTGTGCCAAGAGAAGCCTCTAATTTGAGTGAGGTAAAGATTTGGGGTTATTGCTGTCCTGAAACTGTTTTCGGTGCTGCACCGTAAAAATTCGTGAAAATTCTCTGTTTATCTTTTGGACCTGCGATTTCTTGTGCATATGCCCCAGTTTATATCCAAACTTTTCTTAGTAGAACACTTTTTGATTTGAGCAACAGAAAATCCCTCAAAAATTCGTCCATTATCAGCTGTCCAGTTTTGACAGATTTCTGCCAATATTTGTTTTTGCCACTTTATCGCTTTCTTTTGAGTTCTTTTTGATCATGGAACTCTTGTGGAAGTTGCTACAGTAGTATATACTTTATATGTGGTGGTTTTGGGTTGAAACCTGAAGCTAAAAGAGGTTGAATATATTTTATGCTTACACTAATGTTGCTAATAGAATTGTGTTTAGTTTTGTATGAAGGAAGTTTTCAAGTGTAGGGATTGGAGAATGATGAGATGAGTTGAAGAATGGACAAAAGCTCAAGCTTGGGGATGCCCATGCATCACACCAAGAAATATCCAAGAAGTACAAGCGTCAAAGCTTGGGGATGCCCCCGAGGCACCCCTTCTTCATCGGCAAAAATCAGGTCACCTTTCAAGACACTATATTTTTATTGCTTCATGCACTATGTGTTTTTCTTGGAGCGTCAGTTGTTTTAGTTTTCCTAGGTTGTTTAGTTTGTTTGTTTGCTGCAATAAATGGTTGGACCCCAACAAATTTCCTTTGGAGGAGATGTACTCGTTTTCATTTGCAAAGAACGCTCTAGTTTTCACTCTTATTAATCGAGCGTTCTACTTTTTCTGCTACTGCTTTTGGTTTTCGTTTTTGCCTTGATATGCGTTCAGATCTTGTCATATCTTTTCATCAAGGTGTATTTTTACCTCTGATCTTCATTGGTTTTCATCAAAAGAGGTGTTTATAAAAATTTCAAATGGTGTTGGAAAAGAGAAAAAGCTTTGTGCAAAATAGTGGTACAAGAAGGAGCTTGTGTAGACTGCGGCTTAGGCTTTTTCATGTCATGCTTGATGTCTTTTTGATAGTATGCTTAGTGGTTTTGCTGTAGCATGACTTGACTCAAATAACTGAGATTGCTTAATGAGCCTTTGAAAAAAATCATGCGTTGTTTTTATTGTATGGAAGCATTATTTTGGTTTTCTCCTTGATGCTTTATTTGGGTTGACTTGGCGCATGCTCACACATGTTAGACTCTTTCAAAGTCGCCATTAGCCTTCATGATCATTTAGTTTTTGACTTTTGATGCCATCATATGCTTCTTTTAATGTCGCTTTGTCGCTTTGCATGATTATGGCCATTATTGCTCTCTTAGTTGGTCGCTCCCAGTCTTTTGCTAGCCCTCACCTTGTACTGAGTATGAGCTCTACTCGTGCATCCAACTCCTAAAAGCCAAGTTTGCCATTGTGTCCACTATAAATGCCTATGCATGGTATTTGTAAGCCATTCCAAAGTAAAATTTTCGTGTGCTACCTTTCAAAAACCTTCAAAATACTTCTCGTTTTGTGACACTGTTTTCAGCTCATGGGGACGTAGTGGTCGGATTTGCTATCTTCCATATTGTTTATTCCAAAAAGAAAAAAAAGGAAAAAAGAAAGAAAAAAAGGCACTCCTCCAATGAATGTGAATGTTGGTGGGCACCCGATGGAATCGGTTAGCCATGGTATGTGAAATGAAAAGGTGGGGAGGAGTGCCAAGTTTTATAAAAAGAGCACGAAGTGCCAATCTCTCTCTCAAAAACTTGCTTTATTTTTGTATGGAAGATAGTAAGAACCCCATTGCCAGTCGTTGACAAAGACAACCACCTCTCAAAATCAAGTTTTATCTCTGTTTTACAAATGAAAAGCTCTAGCACATGTTTAAATCACTGCTTCCCTCTGCGAAGGGCCTTTCTTTTACTTTTATGTTGAGTCACCACCTTCTTTCTTTATGCACCATTAAGAGAGCATAGTTGTCATTCTTAGTGTGATATGCATTGTCCCAAGTTTCATTGATTGACTCATATTGTTGGTTTCACTTGTTCTTAAATTATTTGTATCTAGTCGCCCTCTTAAACTTTGAGGTGTCCTATGCATTTATGTTTTGCTCTCTTTGAAGGACAAGCTGAAAACCTTTTGTATGTTTTTCCTTATGATTAGAACACACGTTTGACTTTCATTGTTTCATTATCATGATCTTTTGTTTGTGTTCATTTGCATGTTTACAACATGGTTGCTAAGTTATTATTGTCATGATTATATCTTTCATGCCCATGTTTTAAGTTCTATTGATCCCAGCTCACCAATGCTTACATATATGATCAAGATTGTGTAGGTGCATGTCACCTCAAAAATTATTCTTTTGTTATCACTTACCTACTCGAGGACGAGCAGGAGTTAAGCTTGGGGATGCTTGATACGTCTCAAACGTATCTATAATTTTTGATGCTCCATGCTTGTTTTTACACCATTTGCATATTGTTTCGTTACACTTAGTGGCATTTTTATACATTTTTCGGAACTAACCTATTAACGAAGTGCCACAGTGCCAGTTTCCTGTTTTCTGCTGTTTTTGTGTTTCAGAAGTGATACACAGGAAATATTCTCGGAATTGGACGAAACAAGTTCCTGAAGTCATATTTCACGGGGAAGCTCCCAAACATCCGAAGACCTGACGGAGGGGGGCCACGTGGGCCCCAGACACAGGGGCGGCGCGGCCACACCCCTGGCCGCGCCGGCCCCGTGTGAGGGGGCGTGGTCGCCCCTCTGACATCGTCCTTTCGCCTATATATACCCCCTGACGAGAAAAACCTAAGGCCCGATCAGTTTTCCAGAATACATCGCGATCCGCCGCCGCCGTCGACCCGAAGATCGGGAGGGTCCAGAAGCTCTTCCCGGCACCCTGCCGGAGAGGGGAATCACCACCGGAGGTCTTCTTCATCGCCATGCTTGCCTCCGGAGCGATGAGTGAGTAGTCTACCTTGGACTATGGGTCCATAACAGTAGCTAGATGGTTGTCTTCTCCACCATGTGCTTCATGTTTAGATCTCATGAGCTGCCCTACATGATTGAGATCACCGTTATGTAATTCTATGATGTTGGTTTGTTGGGATCCGATGAATATTGGTATTTATGATTAAGTTGCTGTACTGAATTATATCTTTTGTTATCTCTATGTTGTTTATGATCTTGCATGCTCTCCGTTGTTAGTAGCTATCTTGGCCGAGTAGTTGCTAGTGACTCCAAGAGGGGGTATTTATGCTCGATAGTGGGTTCATGTCTCTATTTCACCTGGGGGAGTGACAGAAACCTCTAAGGTGGTAGATGTGCTGTTGCTACTAGGGAGAAAACAACATTCATATGCTCAAGGGCATATGCTTTGTTTACATTACACACTTTGCTTAATGCAATTATCTGTTGTTCGCAACTTAATACTTTTGGGGTGTTCGGATGATATCCCCGGGGGTGGATTATTAGTCATAGATGCAGTTGGATGGCGGTCTATGTATTTTGTTGTAATGCCCAGAGTAAATCTCATAGTGATCTTCTTGACATATCACGTTATCTTTATTCTATCAATTGCCCAACTGTAATTTGTTTACCCAGCATGTTATTTATCTATGGAGAGACACCACTAGTGAACTGTGGACCCCGGTCCTATTTTAATCATATTGCAATCACCTGTTTACTTTTCCCGCACTGTTTACTTTACTCGCACATTACTACTGTTTTCCACTCGATACACTCATAACCTTTGTTTCAAGCAAACCGGTGAGATTGACAACCTCATCGCAAGTTGGGGACAAAGTATTTGTTTGTGTGTGTGCAGGTTCCACGTTGCAGCTAGCAAGCAAAGCTTGGACGAGGCGCCATATATAAATTGTCCGCTGCTGTCGCAAACTAGCAAGCATCACCTTTAGTCGTCACCGTCTCTCTTCTTCAAGAACGATATTAAACCTTGGTTTCTTAACTGAGGGAAAACTAGCTGCTATACTCATCACACCTTCCTCTTGGGGTTCCCAACGGGCTGGTCATTCACCACGCATCAAGCTAATTTTCTGGCGCCGTTGCCGGGGAAGAGAGAAGACTTCTGCGAGGGGAGTTCTTCGCACACACATTCTTTACTTTGTTATTTGTTTTGCTTTACTTTATTTTATTTTACTTGCATTGCTTTATATCAAAAAAACCCAAAAAAAATAGAATCCTTGGTAGCTGTTTTTACTTGTTTACTTTCGTTTTGCTGAAATGGCCAATCCTGAAAACACCAAGTTGTGTGACTTTGCTAGCACGAACAATAGTGATTTTATCTGCACTCCTATTGCACCAACTGTTCCTGCTACCACTTTTTATGAGATCAAGCCTGCTTTATTGAACCTTGTTATGAAAGAGCAATTTTCTGGTGCTAGTACTGAAGATGCTGCAGCTCATCTCAACAATTTTGTTGAGCTATGTGAGATGCAGAAATATAAGGATGTTGATAGTGATATTATTAAACTCAAGTTGTTTCCTTTTTCTTTGAGAGGAAAGGCTAAAGATTGGTTGCTGTCTTTGACTAAGAATAGTATTGATTCATGGGCTAAGTGTAAGGATGCTTTTATTGGTAGATATTATCCTCCTGCTAAGATTATATCGTTGCGTAGCAATATTATGAAGTTTACTCAATTTGATAATGAACATGTTGCTCAAGCTTGGGAAAGAATGAAATCTATGGTAAAGAATTGCCCCACTCATAGACTGACTACTTGGATGATTATCCAAACTTTTTATGCAGGACTGAATTTTTCTTCAAGGAACCTACTTGATTCAGCTGCTGGAGGCACTTTTATGTCCCTTACTTTGGGCGCCGCATCAAAGCTACTCGACAACATGATGGTAAATTATTCTGAATGGCACACCGAGAGAGCTCCACAAGGTAAGAAGGTAAATTCTGTTGAGGAAACCTCTTCCTTGAGTGATAAGATTGATACCATTATGGCTATGCTTGCTAATGATAGGACTCATGTTGATCCTAATAATGTTCCTTTGGCCTCTTTGGTTGCTCAAGAAGAACAAGTTGATGTGAATTTCATTAGAAATAACAATTTTAATAACAATGCTTATAGGAACAATTTTGCTAGTAACAATTATAGGCCGTATCCTTCTACCAATGGTAATGGTTATGGTAACTCTTATGGTAATTCCTACAACAACACTAGGGCCGCGCCCTCAGAGCTTGAGGTAATGCTCAAGGACTTCATCGGTAAACAAACTGCTTTTAACAAGTCTGTTGAGGAAAAGTTAGGCAAAATTGATATTCTTGCTTCTAAAGTTG
Organism: Dactylis glomerata; assembly: GCA_007115705.1. Lineage (NCBI taxonomy): Eukaryota > Viridiplantae > Streptophyta > Magnoliopsida > Poales > Poaceae > Dactylis > Dactylis glomerata. Next base: position 4,041,429 of record QXEO01000545.1, on the reverse strand, counting down.
ATAGCCTTGCTCATGATGTTGAACTTCTGAAATTAAAAGTGTTTCCTAATGATGTGAATGTGAGCACTATTGTTGCTGCCGCTAATGCTACCCAAGTTGGAATTGATAAAAATATTAGATTGTTAGCGGAATTGCATGCTAGGTGGGAAAGAGAAGATGAGATGGCTAGAGAGATGAAGGTATGTACTATTACTACCTCTAATGATGTTGCTCCTACTGATAACAATCCTCTTACTTTGATTGGTGTAGAGAAAACTCCCACTCCTTGTGCTAAAAAGCCTAAAACTGCCAAAACTTTTTCTCAAAAGAGTGCTGAAATTTTTCGGAGTGTGGGAGATGATAGCTCTATTTCTTTTAATGATTTTGATGTTGATGGCTGCAATATATCTGAAGTTATTTTGTTCTTGCAAAAGCTTGCTTTGACTCCCAATGCTAGTTCTTTAAATATTGCTTTTACTAAGCATATTACCAATGCTCTCATAAAGATTAGGGATGAAAAGTTGAAGCAAAAAGCCTCTGTTCCCAAGAAGTTAGAAGATGGTTGGGAACCCATCATTGATATGCATGTTAATGGTTATGATTGTCATGCTTTATGTGATCTAGGTGCTAGTATTTCTATTATGCCTAGAAAGATTTATGACATGCTTGATTTACCACCACTTGAAAAATGTTATTTTGATGTTCCTATTGCTGATGTTGCTAAGAAGAAACCTTTGGGAAGGATTAATGATGTTCTTATTGTGGTTAACAATAACCTTGTTCCCGTTGATTTTCTTGTTATGGACGTTGAATGCCATGCTTCATGTCCTATTATTTTGGGAAGACCCTTACTTCGAACTGTAGGTGCTATTATTGATATGAGGGAAGGCACTATCAAGTATCAATTCCCACTAAAGAAAGGTATGGAACACTTCCCTAGGAAAAGAAAGAAATTACTTTTTGACTCTATTCTTAGAGCAAATTATGAGCTTGATGCTTCATCACTTGATATTACTTGATTCGCAATTTTCTGCGCCTAGCTCAAAGGCGTTAAAGAAAAGCACTCTTGGGAGATAACCCATTGTTTACTTTTCTGTACTTTTTCTTTTATTTGAGTCTTGGAAGTCATTACTACTGTAATGACCGCTCCTTATCTTGTTTATTTCGTTTTTGTGCCAAGAGAAGCCTCTAATTTGAGTGAGGTAAAGATTTGGGGTTATTGCTGTCCTGAAACTGTTTTCGGTGCTGCACCGTAAAAATTCGTGAAAATTCTCTGTTTATATTTTGGACCTGCGATTTCTTGTGCATATGCCCCAGGTTATATCCAAACTTTTCTTAGTTGAACACTTTTTGATTTGAGCAACAGAAAATCCCTCAAAAATTCGTCCATTATCAGCTGTCCAGTTTTGACAAATATCTGCCAATATTTGTTTTTGCCACTTTATCGCTTTCTTTTGAGTTCTTCTTTATCATGGAACTCTTGTGGAAGTTGCTACAGTAGTATATACTTTATATGTGGTGGTTTTGGGTTGAAACCTGAAGCTAAAAGAGGTTGAATATATTTTATGCTTGCACTAATGTTGCTAATAGAATTGTGTTTAGTTTTGTATGAAGGAAGTTTTCAAGTGTAGGGATTGGAGAATGATGAGATGAGTTGAAGAATGGACAAAAGCTCAACCTTGGGGATGCCCATGCATCACCCCAAGAAATATCCAAGAAGTACAAGCGTCAAAGCTTGGGGATGCCCCCGAGGCACCCCTTCTTCATCGGCAAAAATCAGGTCACCTTTCAAAACACTATATTTTTATTGCTTCATGCACTATGTGTTTTTCTTGGAGCGTCAGTTGTTTTAGTTTTCTAAGGTTGTTTAGTTTGTTTGTTTGCTGCAATAAATGGTTGGACCCCAACAAATTTCCTTTGGAGGAGATGTACTCGTTTTCATTTGCAAAGAACGCTCTAGTTTTCACTCCTATTAATCGAGCGTTCTACTTTTTCTGCTACTGCTTTTGGTTTTCGTTTTCGCCTTGATATGCGTTCAGATCTTGTCATATCTTTTCATCAAGGTTTATTTTTGCCTCTGATCTTCATTGGTTTTCATCAAAAGAGGTGTTTATAAAAATTTCAAATGGTGTTGGAAAAGAGAAAAAGCTTTGTGCAAAATAGTGGTACAAGAAGGAGCTTGTGTAGACTGCGGCTTAGGCTTTTTCATGTCATGCTTGATGTCTTTTTGATAGTATGCTTAGTGGTTTTGATGCCATCGTATGCTTCTTTTAATGTCGCTTTGCATGATTATGGCCATTATTGCTCTCTTAGTTGGTCGCTCCCAGTCTTTTGCTAGCCCTCACCTTGTACTGAGTATGAGCTCTACTCGTGCATCCAACTCCTAAAAGCCAAGTTTTCCATTGTGTCCACCATACATACCTACTATCAATTTGCTATTCCTAGTAAATTTGACTTGCTTTTATATTCTCTTCAAATTAAACTCTTACCAGTGTTATGCGAAATTCGGTCAGTAAAGCTCTCACGAACCGGAAGGCACACTTTACTTTTTCCTGTTCTTAAAATTTTGACATTGTGGTCTTTTATGTTGAGTTGTTATGCTTGCAAGTTGTAAGTTGGATTCTAGCCCAGCCATGCTGTCATGGGGCAAGCTTTCAACATTGCACTTCTTTTTGAGTTGATATCGTGATCTTTTGTTTATGGATGCCCGCTGTGTGAAATGAATTGGGAATCTTGTAGGGATCATGGAGTTTTTATATGTGTTAGGGAAACGCCGGGCCGCCAATCTAAGCCATGCATAATTCATGGTGGAAATTTGCAGCATACCCATGGTGAACATTCGACGACGCATCTCACAATAAAAAGCTAAACAATATAGCAAATAAAAGAGATGTCGAGGTGTTCATTGTCTGCTTGTCCTGTCATTTTGGTGTGGGCTTGTTCCATGTCATCGGGCATGGAGGTACCCCATTGGCGGTTCTCAATGATATGCATATACTTACAATGACAAGAGCCTTGCTTGGGACTCTAAGTAAACTAGCATGGTTTGGGTACTTGTATTCACGGGACACGAGGTTTTCAACTTATGATTTGTCAAGCATATGCATCATAATTGTTTTCGCATTAACTTTAACCATTCAAGATGCTTATGATGGGGGCAATGAGAGCTCAAAGCCGGTAAGTACCATAATTTTTGAAGGTTATAAAACTTGCAATCACTGCTTCCCTCTACGAAGGGCCTTTCTTTTACTTTTATGTTGAGTCACCACCTTCTTTCTTTATGCACCATTAAGAGAGCATAGTTGTCATTCTTAGTGTGATATGCATTGTCCCAAGGTTCATTGATTGACTCATATTGTTGGTTTCACTTGTTCTTAAATTATTTTTATCTAGTCGCCCTCTTAAACTTTGAGGTGTCCTATGCATTTATGTTTTGCTCTCTTTGAAGGACAAGCTGAAAACCATTTGTATGTTTTTCCTTATGATTAGAACACACGTTTGACTTTCATTGTTTCATTATCATGATCTTTTGTTTGTGTTCATTTGCATGTTTACAGCATGGTTGCTAAGTTCTTATTGTCATGATTATATCTTTCATGCCCATGTTTTAAGTTCTATTGATCCCAGCTCACCAATGCTTACATATATGATCAAGATTGTGTAGGTGCATGTCACCTCAAAAATTATTCTTTTGTTATCACTTACCTACTCGAGGACGAGCAGGAGTTAAGCTTGGGGATGCTTGATACGTCTCAAACGTATCTATAATTTTTGATGCTCCATGCTTGTTTTTACACCATTTTCCTATTGTTTCGTTACACTTAGTGGCATTTTTATACATTTTCCGGAACTAACCTATTAACGAAGTGCCACAGTGCCAGTTTCCTGTTTTCTGCTGTTTTTGTGTTTCAGAAGTGATACACAGGAAATATTCTCGGAATTGGACGAAACAAGTTCCTGAAGTCATATTTCACGGGGAAGCTCCCAAACATCCGAAGACCTGACGGAGGGGGGCCACGTGGGCCCCAGACACAGGGGCGGTGCGGCCACCCCCCTGGCCGCGCCAGCCCCGTGTGAGGGGCCGTGGTCCCTCCTCTAACATCGTCCTTTCGCCTATATATACCCCCCGACGAGAAAAACCTAAGGGCCCGATCAGTTTTCCAGAATACATCGCGATCCGCCGCCGCCGTCGACCCGAAGATCGGGAGGGTCCAGAAGCTCTTCCCGGCACCCTGCCGGAGAGGGGAATCACCACCGGAGTTCTTCTTCATCGCCATGCTTGCCTCCGGAGCGATGAGTGAGTAGTCTACCTTGGACTATGGGTCCATAGCAGTAGCTAGATGGTTGTCTTCTCCACCATGTGCTTCATGTTTAGATCTCATGAGCTGCCCTATGATACGTCTCAAATGTATCTATAATTTTTGATGCTCCATGCTTGTTTTTACACCATTTTCCTATTGTTTCGTTACACTTAGTGGCACTTTTATACATTTTCCGGAACTAACCTATTAACGAAGTGCCACGGTGCCAGTTTCCTGTTTTCTGCTATTTTTGTGTTTCAGAAGTGATACACAGGAAATATTCTCGGAATTGGACGAAACAAGTTCCTGAAGTCATATTTCACGGGGAAGCTCCCAAACATCCGAAGACCTGACGGAGAGGGGCCACGTGGGCCCCAGACACAGGGGCGGCGCGGCCACCCCCCTGGCCACGCCAGCCACGTGTGAGGGGGCGTGGGACCCCCTCTGACATCGTCCTTTCGCCTATATATACCCCTGACGAGAAAAACCTAAGGGCCCGATCAGATTTCCAGAACACATCGCGATACGCCACCGCCGTCGACCCGAAGATCGGGAGGGTCCAGAAGCTCTTCCCGGCACCCTACCGGAGAGGGGAATCGCCACCGGAGGTCTTCTTCATCGCCATGCTTGCCTCCGGAGCGATGAGTGAGTAGTCTACCTTGGACTATGGGTCCATAGCAGTAGCTAGATGGTTGTCTTCTCCACCATGTGCTTCATGTTTAGATCTCATGAGCTGCCCTACATGATTGAGATCACCGTTATGTAATTCTATGATGTTGGTTTGTTGGGATCCGATGAATATTGGTGTTTATGATTAAGTTGCTGTACTGAATTATATCTTTTGTTATCTCTATGTTGTTTATGATCTTGCATGCTCTCCGTTGTTAGTAGCTATCTTGGCCGAGTAGTTGCTAGTGACTCCAAGAGGGGGTATTTATGCTCGATAGTGGGTTCATGTCTCTATTTCACCTGGGGGAGTGACAGAAACCTCTAAGGTGGTAGATGTGTTGTTGCTACTAGGGAGAAAACAACATTCATATGCTCAAGGGCATATGCTTTGTTTACATTACACACTTTGCTTAATGCAATTATCTGTTGTTCGCAACTTAATACTTTTGGGGTGTTCGGATGATATCCCCGAGGGTGGATTATTAGTCATAGATGCAGTTGGATGGCGGTCTATGTATTTTGTTGTAATGCCCAGAGTAAATCTCATAGTGATCTTCTTGACATATCACGTTATCTCTATTCTATCAATTGCCCAACTGTAATTTGTTTACCCAGCATGTTATTTTATCTATGGAGAGACACCACTAGTGAACTGTGGACCCCGGTCCTATTTTAATCATATTACAATCACCTGTTTACTTTTCCCGCACTGTTTACTTTACTAGCATATTACTACTGTTTTCCACTCGATACACTCATAACCTTTGTTTCAAGCAAACCGGTGAGATTGACAACCTCATCGCAAGTTGGGGACAAAGTATTTGTTTGTGTGTGTGCAGGTTCCACAAACACCTTCAGTCGTCACCGTCTCTCTTCTCCTGATCGATAAACCTTGGTTTCTTAACTGAGGGAAAACTAGCTGCTACACTCATCATACCTTCCTCTTGGGGTTCCCAACGGGCTGGTCATCACCACGCACAAGGACATACTGCTCCCACGTCAACTAAACGCCACAGTCTTTTCTGGCGCCATCACACGAGTAGCAGCTTCTTTTCTGGCGCCGTTGCCGGGGAACGAAACTCCTACATCAACTATATTTTCCCCCATCAATTCGGCCCCATCATTCTTTTCTGGCGCCGTTGCCGGGGAAGAGAGAAGACTTCTGCGAGGGGAGTTCTTCGCACACACATACTTTACTTTGTTATTTGTTTTGCTTTACTTTATTTATTTTACCTGCATTGCTTTATATCAAAAAAACCCAAAAAAATTAGAATCCTTGGTAGCTGTTTTTACTTGTTTACTTTCGTTTTGCTGAAATGGCCAATCCTGAAAACACCAAGTTGTGTGACTTTGCTAGCACGAACAATAGTGATTTTATCTGCACTCCTATTGCACCAACTGTTCCTGCTACCACCTTTTATGAGATCAAGCCTGCTTTATTGAACCTTGTTATGAAAGAGCAATTTTCTGGTGCTACTACTGAAGATGCTGCAGCTCATCTCAACAATTTTGTTGAGCTATGTGAGATGCAGAAATATAAAGATGTTGATAGTGATATTATTAAGCTCAAGTTGTTTCCTTTTTCTTTGAGAGGAAAGGCTAAAGATTGGTTGCTGTCTTTGACTAAGAATAGTATTGATTCATGGGCTAAATGTAAGGATGCTTTTATTGGTAGATACTATCCTCCTGCTAAGATTATATCGTTGCGTAGCAATATTATGAAGTTTACTCAGTTTGATAATGAACATGTTGCTCAAGCTTGGGAAAGAATGAAATCTATGGTAAAGAATTGCCCCACTCATGGACTGACTACTTGGATGATTATCCAAACTTCTTATGCAGGACTGAATTTTTCTTCAAGGAACCTACTTGATTCAGCTGCTGGAGGCACTTTTATGTCCCTTACCTTGGGCACCGCATCAAAGCTACTCGACAACATGATGGTAAATTATTCTGAATGGCACACCGAGAGAGCTCCACAAGGTAAGAAGGTAAATTATGTTGAGGAAACCTCTTCCTTGAGTGATAAGATTGATACAATTATGGCTATGCTTGCTAATGATAGGACTCATGTTGATCCTAATAATGTTCCTTTGGCCTCTCTGGTTGCTCAAGAAGAGCAAGTTGATGTGAATTTTATTAGAAATAATAATTTTAATAACAATGCTTATAGGAACAATTTTGCTAGTAACAATTATAGGCCGTATCCTTCTACCAATGGTAATGGTTATGGTAATTCTTATGGTAACTCCTACAACAACACTAGGGCCGCGCCCTCCGAGCTTGAGGTAGGACTTCATCTGTAAACAAACTGCTTTTAACAAGTCTGTTGAGGAAAAGTTAGGTAAAATTGATATTCTTGCTTCTAAAGTTGATAGCCTTGCTCATGATGTTGAACTTCTGAAATTAAAAGTGTTTCCTAATGATGTGAATGTGTGCAATATTGTTGCTACCGCTAATGCTACCCAAGTTGGAATTGATAAAAATATTAGATTGTTAGCGGAATTGCATGCCAGGTGGGAAAGAGAAGATGAGATAGCTAGAGAGATGAAGGTATGTACTATTACTACCTCTAATGATGTTGCTCCTACTGATAGCAATCCTCTTACTTTGATTGGTGTAGAGAAAACTCCCACTCCTTGTGTTAAAAAGCCTAAAACTGCCAAAACTTTTTCTCAAAAGAGTGCTGAAATTTTTCGGAGTGTGGGAGATGATAGCTCTATTACTTTTAATGATTTTGATGTTGATGGCTGCAATATATCTGAAGTTATTTTGTTCTTACAAAAGCTTGCTTTGACTCCCAATGCTAGTTCTTTAAATATTGCTTTTACTAAGCATATTACCAATGCTCTCATAAAGATTAGGGATGAAAAGTTGAAGCAAAAAGCCTCTGTTCCCAAGAAGTTAGAAGATGGTTGGGAACCCATCATTGATATGCATGTTAATGGTTATGATTGCCATGCTTTATGTGATCTAGGTGCTACTATTTCTATCATGCCTAGAAAGATTTATGATATGCTTGATTTATCACCACTTGAAAAGTGTTATTTTGATGTTCCTATTGCTGATGTTGCTAAGAAGAAACCTTTGGGAAGGATTAATGATGTTCTTATTGTGGTTAACAATAACCTTGTTCCCGTTGATTTTCTTGTTATGGACGTTGAATGCCATGCTTCATGTCCTATTATATTGGGAAGACCCTTTCTTCGAACTGTAGGTGCTATTATTGATATGAGGGAAGGCACTATCAAGTATCAATTCCCACTAAAGAAAGGTATGGAACACTTCCCTAGGAAAAGAAAGAAATTGCTTTTTGACTCTATTCTTAGAGCAAATTATGAGCTTGATGCTTCATCACTTGATATTACTTGATTCGCAATTTTCTGCGCCTAGCTCAAAGGCGTTAAAGAAAAGCACTCTTGGGAGATAACCCATTGTTTACTTTTCAGTACTTTTTCTTTTATTTGAGTCTTGGAAGTCATTACTACTGTAATGACCGCTCCTTATCTTGTTTATTTCGTTTTTGTGCCAAGAGAAGCCTCTAATTTGAGTGAGGTAAAGATTTGGGGTTATTGCTGTCCTGAAACTGTTTTCGGTGCTGCACCGTAAAAATTCGTGAAAATTCTCTGTTTATCTTTTGGACCTGCGATTTCTTGTGCATATGCCCCAGGTTATATCCAAACGTTTCTTAGTTGAACACTTTTTGATTTGCGCAACAGAAAATCCCTCAAAAATTCGTCCATTATCAGCTGTCCAGTTTTGACAGATTTCTGCCAATATTTGTTTTTGCCACTTTATCGCTTTCTTTTGAGTTCTTTTTGATCATGGAACTCTTGTGGAAGTTGCTACAGTAGTATATACTTTATATGTGGTGGTTTTGGGTTGAAACCTGAAGCTAAAAGAGGTTGAATATATTTTATGCTTGCACTAATGTTGCTAATAGAATTGTGTTTAGTTTTGTATGAAGGAAGTTTTCAAGTGTAGGGATTGGAGAATGATGAGATGAGTTGAAGAATGGAAAAAAGCTCAAGCTTGGGGATGCCCATGCATCACCCCAAGAAATATCCAAGAAGTACAAGCGTCAAAGCTTGGGGATGCCCCCGAGGCACCCCTTCTTCATCGGCAAAAATCAGGTCACCTTTCAAAACACTATATTTTTATTGCTTCATGCACTATGTGTTTTTCTTGGAGCGTCAGTTGTTTTAGTTTTCTTAGTTGGTTTAGTTTGTTTGTTTGCTGTAATAAATGGTTGGACCCCAACAAATTCCTTTGGAGGAGATGTACTCGTTTTCATTTGCAAAGAACGCTCTAGTTTTCACTCTTATTAATCGAGCATTCTACTTTTTCTGCTACTGCTTTTGGTTTTCGTTTTCGCCTTGATATGCGTTCAGATCTTGCCATATCTTTTCATCAAGGTGTATTTTTGCCTCTGATATTTATTGGTTTTCATCAAAAGAGGTGTCTTTAAAAATTTCAAATGGTGTTGGAAAAGAGAAAAAGCTTTGTGCAAAATAGTGGTACAAGAAGGAGCTTGTGTAGACTGCGGCTTAGGCTTTTTCATGTCATGCTTGATGTCTTTTTGATAGTATGCTTAGTGGTTTTGCTGTAGCATGGCTTGTCTCAAATAACTGAGATTGCTTAATGAGCCTTTGAAAAAATCATGCGTTGTTTTTATTGTATGGAAGCATTATTTTGGTTTTCTCCTTGATGCTTTATTTGGGTTGACTTGGCGCATGCTCACACATGTTAGACTCTTCAAAAGTCGCCATTAGCCTTCATGATCATTTAGTTTTTGACTTTTGATGCCATCGTATGCTTCTTTTAATGTCGCTTTGTCGCTTTGCATGATTATGGCCATTACTGCTCTCTTAGTTGGTCGCTCCCAGTCTTTTGCTAGCCCTTACCTTGTACTGAGTATGAGCTCTACTCGTGCATCCAACTCCTAAAAGCCAAAGTTTTTCAAAGTGTCCACCATACATACCTACTAGCAATTTGCTATTCCAAGTAAATTTGACTTGCTTTTATTTTCTCTTCAAATTAAACTCTTACCAGTGTTATGCGAAATTCGGTCAGTAAAGCTCTCACGAACCGGAAGGCACACTTTACTTTTTCCTGTTCTTAAAATTTTGACATTGTGGTCTTTTATGTTGAGTTGTTATGCTTGCAAGTTGTAAGTTGGATTCTAGCCCAGCCATGCTGTCATGGGGCAAGCTTTCAACATTGCACTTCCTTTTGAGTTGATATCGTGATCTTTTGTTTATGGATGCCCGCTGTGTGAAATGAATTGGGAATCTTGTGAGGATCATGGAGTTTTTATATGTGTTAGGGTAACGCCGGGCCGCCAATCTAAGCCATGCATAATTCATGGTGGAAATTTGCAGCATACCCATGGTGAACATTCGACGACGCATCTCACAATAAAAAGCTAAACAATATAGCAAATAAAAGAGATGTCGAGGTGTTCATTGTCTGCTTGTCCTGTCATTTTGGTGTGGGCTTGTTCCATGTCATCGGGCACGGAGGTACCCCATTGGCGGTTCTCAATGATATGCATATACTTACAATGACAAGAGCCTTGCTTGGGACTCTAAGTAAACTAGCATGGTTTGGGTACTTGTATTCACGGGACACGAGGTTTTCAACTTATGATTTGTTAAGCATATGCATCATAATTGTTCTCGCATTAACTTTAACCATTCAAGATGCTTATGATGGGGGCAATGAGAGCTCAAAGCCGGTAAGTACCATAATTTTTGAAGGTTATAAAACTTGCAATCACTGCTTCCCTCTGCGAAGGGCCTTTCTTTTACTTTTATGTTGAGTCACCACCTTCTTTCTTTATGCACCATTAAGAGAGCATAGTTGTCATTCTTAGTGTGATATGCATTGTCCCAAGGTTCATTGATTGACTCATATTGTTGGTTTCACTTGTTCTTAAATTATGTGTATCTAGTCGCCCTCTTAAACTTTGAGGTGTCCTATGCATTTATGTTTTGCTCTCTTTGAAGGACAAGCTGAAAACCATTTGTATGTTTTTCCTTATGATTTGAACACACGTTTGACTTTCATTGTTTCATTATCATGATCTTTTGTTTGTGTTCATTTGCATGTTTACAACATGGTTGCTAAGTTCTTATTGTCATGATTATATCTTTCATGCCCATGTTTTAAGTTCTATTGATCCCAGCTCATCAATGCTTGCATATATGATCAAGATTGTGTAGGTGCATGTCACCTCAAAAATTATTCTTTGTTATCACTTACCTACTCGAGGACGAGCATGAGTTAAGCTTGGGGATGCTTGATACATCTCAAACGTATCTATAATTTTTGATGCTCCATGCTTGTTTTTACACCATTTGCCTATTGTTTCGTTACACTTAGTGGCACTTTTATACATTTTCCGGAACTAACCTATTAACGAAGTGCCACAGTGCCAGTTTCATGTTTTCTGCTGTTTTTGTGTTTCAGAAGTGATACACAGGAAATATTCTCGGAATTGGACGAAACAAGTTCCTGAAGTCATATTTCACGGGGAAGCTCCCAAACATCCGAAGACCTGACGGAGAGGGGCCACGTGGGCCCCAGACACAGGGGCGGCGTGGCCACCCCCTGGCCGCGCCAGCCCTGTGTGAGGGGGCGTGGGACCCCCTCTGACATCGTCCTTTCGCCTATATATACCCCCTGACGAGAAAAACCTAAGGGCCAGATCAGATTTCCAGAACACATCGCAATACGCCGCCGCCGTCGACCCGAAGATCGGGAGGGTCCAGAAGCTCTTCCCGGCACCCTGCCGGAGAGGGGAATCGCCACCGGAGGTCTTCTTCATCGCCATGCTTGCCTCCGGAGCGATGAGTGAGTAGTCTACCTTGGACTATGGGTCCATAGCAGTAGCTAGATGGTTGTCTTCTCCACCATGTGCTTCATGTTTAGATCTCATGAGCTGCCCTACATGATTGAGATCACCGTTATGTAATTCTATGATGTTGGTTTGTTGGGATCCGATGAATATTGGTGTTTATGATTAAGTTGCTGTACTGAATTATATCTTTTGTTATCTCTATGTTGTTTATGATCTTGCATGCTCTCCGTTGTTAGTAGCTATCTTGGCCGAGTAGTTGCTAGTGACTCCAAGAGGGGGTATTATGCTCGATAGTGGGTTCATGTCTCTATTTCACCTGGGGGGAGTGACAGAAACCTCTAAGGTGGTAGATGTGCTGTTGCTACTAGGGAGAAAACAACATTCATATGCTCAAGGGCATATGCTTTGTTTACATTACACACTTTGCTTAATGCAATTATCTGTTGTTCGCAACTTAATACTTTTGGGGTGTTCGGATGATATCCCCGAGGGTGGATTATTAGTCATAGATGCAGTTGGATGGCGGTCTATGTATTTTGTTGTAATGCCCAGAGTAAATCTCATAGTGATCTTCTTGACATATCACGTTATCTCTATTCTATCAATTGCCCAACTGTAATTTGTTTACCCAGCATGTTATTTTATCTATGGAGAGACACCACTAGTGAACTGTGGACCCCAGTCCTATTTTAATCATATTGCAATCACCTATTTACTTTTCCCGCACTGTTTACTTTACTAGCATATTACTACTGTTTTCCACTCGATACACTCATAACCTTTGTTTCAAGCAAACCGGTGAGATTGACAACCTCATCGCAAGTTGGGGACAAAGTATTTGTTTGTGTGTGTGCAGGTTCCACAAACACCTTCAGTCGTCACCGTCTCTCTTCTCCTGATCGATAAACCTTGGTTTCTTAACTGAGGGAAAACTAGCCGCTACACTCATCATACCTTCCTCTTGGGGTTCCCAACGGGCTGGTCATCACCACGCACAAGGACATACTGCTCCCACGTCAACTAAACGCCACAGTCTTTTCTGGCGCCATCACACGAGTAGCACCCTACATGATTGAGATCACCGTTATGTAATTCTATGATGTTGGTTTGTTGGGATCCGATGAATATTGGTGTTTATGATTAAGTTGCTGTACTGAATTATATCTTTTGTTATCTCTATGTTGTTTATGATCTTGCATGCTCTCTGTTGTTAGTAGCTATCTTGGCCGAGTAGTTGCTAGTGACTCCATGAGGGGGTATTTATGCTCGATAGTGGGTTCATGTCTCTATTTCACCTGGGGGAGTGACAGAAACCTCTAAGGTGGTAGATGTGCTGTTGCTACTAGGGAGAAAACAACATTCATATGCTCAAGGGCATATGCTTTGTTTACATTACACACTTTGCTTAATGCAATTATCTGTTGTTCGCAACTTAATACTTTTGGGGTGTTCGGATGATATCCCCGGGGGTGGATTATTAGTCATAGATGCAGTTGGATGGCGGTCTATGTATTTTGTTGTAATGCCCAGAGTAAAACTCATAGTGATCTTCTTAACATATCACGTTATCTTTATTCTATCAATTGCCCAACTGTAATTTGTTTACCCAGCATGTTATTTATCTATGGAGAGACACCACTAGTGAACTGTGGACCCCGGTCCTATTTTAATCATATTGCAATCACCTGTTTACTTTTCCCGCACTGTTTACTTTACTCGCACATTACTACTGTTTTCCACTCGATACACTCATAACCTTTGTTTCAAGCAAACCGGTGAGATTGACAACCTCATCGCAAGTTGGGGACAAAGTATTTGTTTGTGTGTGTGCAGGTTCCACGTTGCAGCTAGCAAGCAAAGCTTGGACGAGGCGCCATATATAAATTGTCCGCTGCTGTCGCAAACTAGCAAGCATCACCTTCAGTCGTCACCGTCTCTCTTCTTCAAGAACGATATTAAACCTTGGTTTCTTAACTGAGGGAAAACTAGCTGCTATACTCATCACACCTTCCTCTTGGGGTTCCCAATGGGCTGGTCATTCACCACGCATCAGCCGCCCCCTTGTGTGGGGCCCTGGTGGCCCCCCTCCGACACTTCTTCGGATCTCTGGAAGCTTTCGGGTAAAATAAGACTTCAGGAACTTGTTTCGTCCAATTCCGAGAATATTTCCTGTGTATCACTTCTGAAACACAAAAACAGCAGAAAACAGGAAACTGGCACTGTGGCACTTCGTTAATAGGTTAGTTCCGGAAAATGCATAAAAGTGCCACTAAGTGTAACGAAACAATAGGCAAATGGTGTAAAAACAAGCATGGAGCATCAAAAATTATAGATACGTTTGAGACGTATCACGGCCCAGGCCCTGGCCGCGCCACCCTGGTGTGAGGAGCCCCTGGCTGCCCCCTGACGACGCCCCTTCGCCTATAAGAAGCCTCGGGACGGAAAACCCTAGGAGAGTCGACATTTTTCCCAGAACAGTTTCGTAGCTCCGCCGCCTTCGAAGACAAATTTCGGGGGACAGAAGTCTCTGTTCTGGCACCCTGCCGGGATGGGGAAGTGCCCCCGGAGCCATCTCCATCGGTCTCCATCGCCGTCTCCGCCGTCTCCATCGACCTCACCGCCATCTCCATCAACCTTGCTGTCTCCTATGATGAGGAGGGAGTAGTTCTTTCCCGGGGCTGAGGGCTCTACCGGTAGCTATGTGGTTCACCTCTCTCTCCCATGATGTGATCTTTATGTGATCGTGAGCTTTGTATCTAGTTGAATTGGTAGATGTTATTATTCAGATATTATGCTACTCCTATGCTTTATTATTGTACTCTCCGGAGATACCTCGTATCATGGTGTAAAGGTGACTAGTGTGTGCATCATGTGTATCTTTTTTGTTAATGTCTCTATGAATGTGGTGTTTGTTGGAACCATCTAGTGCGTTCACGGTGATAGTGTGGGACAATCTAGTTTGGGTACATATGGACTTTGAGGAGTGCTTCGTAGCCCTACGCATGATTATTGTATGTTTTCCATTGGAGAATTGTTTGAGTTGCATATTGATGATAGCATCTATTGGTTCAATTATGTTATATTTGTTGGGAGTGTGTCCGCTAGTGAAAGTATGATCCCTAGGCCTTGTTTCCAAGCTTTGCACACCGTTTACTCGCAGTTTTGTTACTTGTTTGCTTGCTGCCATTTTTATTCCAGATTGCATTTACTACTTATAATCATCTATACCACTTGTATTTCACTATCTCTTCGCCAAACTAGTACACCTATACATCTGACAAGTGTATTGGGTGTGTTGGGGACACAAGAGACTTTCTGTATCGTAATTGTAGGGTTGTTTGAGAGGGATAGCTTTGACCTCTTCCTCCCTAAGTTCGATAAACCTTGGGTGATCCACTTAAGGGAAACTTGCTGCTGCTCTACAAACCTCTGCACTTGGAGGCCCAACACTGTCTACAAGAACAGAAGCGTGTGTAGACATCAAGCTCTTTTCTGGCGCCGTTGCCGGGGAGGTAAGGTAAAAGGTACTCGCATCCTCCTGTGTGAGTGCTCGGAGTTATTTCCTTTAGATTCTGCAATTACATCTTTTTGTTTCTTGTTTTTATTTTCACTAGTTAGGCTTAATGGAAAACAAAGAGTTTTTTAGTCTTTTTCCTGATTTTAGATTTGAAGAGAAAATTGAAAAACCTTTGGAGCTTATTTCGCATAGCAATGTTATTAGTACGAATGCTTTGAATACCGTTACTGCTAATGCTATAGAAAAGTCTAAGCTTGGGGAAGCTGGTTTTGTGAAGTATGATATTTTTAGTCCCCCAGCTTTAGTGGAGAAGGTTTGTTCTGATAATATTTTATCTCCCATATGTGATGTTTATAGTGATGCTTGTGCTCCTCATCCTTTTAAAATACCTACGAATATTGTTGAATGTGT
Source organism: Dactylis glomerata (assembly GCA_007115705.1). Taxonomy (NCBI): domain Eukaryota; kingdom Viridiplantae; phylum Streptophyta; class Magnoliopsida; order Poales; family Poaceae; genus Dactylis; species Dactylis glomerata. Next base: position 4,025,690 of record QXEO01000545.1, on the reverse strand, counting down.
TATGAATAACTGCTATTTAGGAGATGGAACTGTCCATCCTGGTGATCATTTGCTCTTTATACATGAATTATGCGAGTTGTTCCAGTGTGCAGGTATTTCGATGAACCAAGTTAAGAAGAAGCTATTTTCTTTATCACTGAAAGGCAGAGCTGAGGAATGGTATCGGCTGCTTAAGGATGGTCCATCTATTGGCTGGGAGGAAATTGTACCTCTCTTTTATTCTAAATTCTATCCTCCAAGTGAGATTCATAAAGATCGTAATCAGATATACAATTTTTGGCCTCATGATGGAGAAAGCATTGCCCTCAAGAAGATGCAAGAATAATTGGTGGGATTGAGAGATAGCAAGCTTGAGAAGGTCAACAATGGAGGAGAGAACTTGCAAGGATGGTTGAGGATCTATTGGGGAAGAAGACCCCCTTAAATAGGTCCCCCAAACTCCAACCGTTATGTTAAGAAATCGTCCGGGCCGGAGTCTCCGCCCCTGGGCCGGAGTCTTCGGTGCCCCGGGGACATTTGGGGGCCTTAGGACGGACGATTCAGGAGCCAGGCCGGAGTTGGGCCGGAGACTTTGCGTCTCGGGCCGGAGACTCCGGCCACCCAAAAACTGGCAGCAACACCAACACGAAAACGACCATAACTTGAGCATCCAGACTCCGTTTTTGATGATCTTGGGCTCGTTGGAATCACAACAACGAGCTCTACAAGTATATGCATAGAAACATCATAGTCCAACAAGTGAGGATAAAACCAAATGATGAAAGGTTTGACCTATCTATAAGAGATGAACCGGCAAAACCATCAACATAAAAAACTCAATAAGAATTTCATCCAAAATCCGTTTTTGATGAGTTAGAGCTTGTCATGGAAATAACCACAAGCTCTAAAACCTCACATGGATAAAAGCCAAATAAGAACCAAGAAAGATGATGCCAAATATGCAAAGGTTTGAGCTCTCTTCGAACGATGCGATTAAGTTACTCACTCGAGAGCCCCTCTTGATAGTACGGCTACCAATCCTATAACCCGGTCTCTCAACTAACATCATGACACCGATAAGAAAGAAACCCTATCATGATCATACCTTTGCCTTGAGCAAAATCCACTTGATCTAGATGATGACCGTCTTGTCTTCCTCAAGTTGGAACACCTTTCTTGATCTTGCTTGCTTGGTGAAGTCTTGCGAATTGCTCGCCCATACACCACTATGAGAAAGACTCTCATTAAGCATATCTTCACTTATCCATGATCACAATATATATGGCAAGCTTCAAGCATATGATCTCTTCTAGATTCCATCTTGAACTTGCGCTTCGGCTTGATCAATTCTTGAATCAACTCTTCTTTCTCCACAATGATGGTGTCTTGAAGATTCACATGAGAGCTCACTCAATCTTATTCTTCAAGACACACTTGATAAAGGCTCAACTAGCTTATGATCAATCTTTGGATAACTACTTGAATAACACCTTAGCCATCACATAATCTTCTTTATTGTCTTCTTCATACAACCTTGAAACCAACAAATGGTTCAAGCATTGTCTATGGACAAGTCCTACAAATATAACTCAATGCAAACATTAGTCCATAGGGATTGTCATTAATTACCAAAACCACACATGGGGGCTCCATGCTCTTTCAACAGGTACTGGGCCATGGCCTGCATGGAAATACCACCCTCTATGTCTCTGACCTAGCAATGGAGCTCGAGTCCCTAAGCCACCGTAATCCTGGAGTCCCAGACGTAGGTGGCCAGGATGGAAAACGTCTACAAGATCGAGTGCCGGTTCGGCAGCCAAGAATGTGACTAGAATTTGGCCGTAAAGTCGTTCCCCAAGCGCACGAAGGAGGCTGCTTCCACCAGTTGCGACACATCGCTGTCATCCGGAAGCCAGATAAGTGCCGAGGGGCGGGGTGAGGCAGCCCAACGGAACCAAGGCCAGTGACTGCAGATGGTGAACAGATTACGGCATATGATTCTTCCTATGATGTTTGAAATAGCATAGATGCTATAATATTTTAGCGTGATATAGCAGCCTATTCTATAAATAGCGCCATAGCAAGCAATGTTACAAAATTTAGCATGAACACGCCAAATACGCTATACGCGCACCTTTTTTTTCCTTGTGATAAACTCTGGAATGATCCTGAACAATCACCACGCAAGTCGACCAGCAGCGCGCGCGGGAAAACAACAGGAAAACCTCGATCGACACTGAACAATCAAGTCTCTAGTCCAGGTCGGCCGGCTGGCGGCTCGGACCAGTCGGTTATCCTGCGAAAATCCCTGTGTGTGGCACGCTCGGTATGCATGACAATTGAAGAGACGAACGGCCGGTGGTACCCATCGTGCATCTTGGAATCTAATGCAGAGACGCTTCCAAGAAAGTGGTCGTTTTCCTGGCCCCTCAGAGATCCGAATCTTGGGATCAAAAGCATTTCTCCGTGGCTAGGGTCGAAATCGACAAAACTGACCTCTCTGGCAAACTTCAGCACAAAATGAACCCAATCTCAAACTATTTCACAAAATAACCCTTTTCAGTAGCGCCCGCAAGACCGGCACTATGATCTATTGCATAGCGCCATGCACCAGGGTGCTATCCTCCTGGACACGTGGCATAGCGGGGCTCGCATTCGGCGCCATAGCGCCGGAGCCAGGGGCGCTATGCTCTTAATGGGCCGGCCCACGACGGCTACGGCCGTGCGATGCTAACCGAGGTGGGAGTTTAGTCCCACCTCGGAAGCTTAGGCAAATCCGCACCAGCATATAAGCTGGGGTGTGAGAGAGGCCCCGAGCTCCTCTCAACACACACACCCTACAGCTGGCCCGTGTTTGCTATCTCTCTCTGCCATGTGGGCCCGCCTGGCTGGGCGCCATAGCTAGGCGAGCCCACAGGGCAGAGAGAGGTAGCGAGCACGGGGCCAGCTGCAGGGTGTGTGTGTTGAGAGGAGCTCGGGGCCTCTCTCACACTCCAGCTTATATGCTGGTGCGGATTTGCCTCAGCTTCCAAGGTGGGACTAAACTCCCACCTCGGTTAGCATCGCACGGCCGCAGCTTCGTGGGCCGGCCCATTAAGAGCATAGCGCCTCTGGCTCCGGCGCTATGGTGCCGGATGCAGACCCCGCTACGCCACGTGTCCAGGAGGATATCACCCTGGTGTAAGGCGCTATGCAATAGACCATAGCGCCGGTCTTGCGGGCGCTACTAAAAGGAGTTATTTTGTGAAATAATTTGAGATTGAGTTCATTTTGTGCTGAACTTTACCAGAGAGGTCAGTTTTGTCGTTTTGATCGTGGCTAGGCGTCCGTACGTTGAGATCATGGCTAGGCGTCCGTACGTTGAGATCAGTGGTGGTGGGGCGGAGCTGGTTGGTTGGTGGTCTCAGTAACGGGCACGTGAGGCGCAATGCAGCCGGCTGCCTTCCACCTGGTGGGCCCTTTCTCTGTCTGTGAGACTGAAATGTGGGCCGCGACAAGTGGCGACGCCGGCCGGCCGGACCGCCACGCGCAGCGCAGGGCACGACCCCTGGCGGCGTCCAATGGAGCGCTCCCGAGAGGCCAGTAGGGAGGCAGCTATTCAGCAGCTCAGGAGCCAGAGGTTAAAACCCAAATTAACTTTTCATCCGCCAGGATTCTACCTTGATTGTTCCTCCTGCTTCATCACAGTAACAACTTGTCCAGTAGTACACCTTCCAAGATTTGTCGAGTGAGCGGTGATACCTAGAATGGCACCTATTCGATCCCGGAAAGATAAGGACTTGCTTACAGTTTATTCTTAAAAAAAGTGTTGATGTTCTCATAGTGATGATTATTCTGTTTTCTCAGTAAGCCAATAGCTTTTTATACAAGTGATGATTTCTTTTTTTCTCAAGACTCAAGCGGCCGTGCATAACTAAATATCATTTGAGATCCTAATTCTCCGGAGGAAAGAGACAAAACAAACTGTCGCGTTGGGTCTATGCCCCATGTCACCATGGAGAGTATGTAATCTCGTATCTCCAGGGCGGCAGAGGAGCTCGAGGAGGAGGAGCAGGCAGATCGCGCGGCTGCGGAGGAGCAAGCAGCTGCCATGAGTGCAAAGGAGCAGGTGAAGGACTACGCATGCTCGGACGCTGACATGGCGACGACGAGCAGACGCCGGCTTGAGCAGGAGGAGAGGGGCGTGCGCCGCCGCTGCATTTCTGTCGGGTGCCACGACGCTCACCATGCTTGCTAGCGGAGGCGACCATCGCGGTGCGCCAGGGCGACGAAGGTGGCCCCTATGGCCAAGCCGGAGCGGGAGACCGCGAGGAGTAATCTATAGGAGCCGGCGACGGTGCAAAACACCATGTAGATACGCCCGTCTTAGTACCACTTTTTGTATAGGCGGCGCTATAGTTTTTTGTTATATTACACACTTGCATGGAGAAGACTTGCTTACAATTTAAAATTACAGTAATAAATAAGTGTTAATGTTGTGGGAGGCCATTTCGAATTGTCTATCCAAAATATTTCCAAGAGCATTTCACACAAGTGATGATTCCTTACTTTTCAATAGTAGTACATTAAGCTAAACGGCCGTGCACCACTAGATATCACGCGAGATCCTAATTCTTCGGAAGAAAGAGACAAGACAAACTGCCGCCTCGATCAGGCCTATGGCACCATGGAGAGTATTTAATCTCATCTCACACCAAATAAAAAATCATAAGAAAATGCAATAGGCTGAGTTGGATGCAGTCAATCATGTGTGCATGCTCAGCTCAACAGAGGGTCATGTTGTAGTTTTGAATTAGCTATGTTCCATGGAGGATGCAATGAACACTTGCTCCATCTCATGCTGTCGTGTAGGCTCGTTCCATGCTTGCTTCTGTCGGCACTACTTGTTTCTTTTTTTCTCTGAAATTGGAAGACGGCACTACTAGTAGCTAGTGACAAAGCCTCGTTTGTTAATTATAGGTACCGTGCCGCCATTCCGCGTAGAAAACATAAAAAATCCGGCTAAGAGTAGATCACCGGGAAAACCTGCACTCAGGACTCTGGTCATGTAACAAGCACGAGCTACGTCGACCAACTCAACATCACCACCACCCTCTCCAGCAGCTTGTCCCTGAAACCGAATTCGCCAAGTAGAAGCACAACACTACCTCAAGATCATGTTCAGTTGTGAGCTGTGACTGTATGGCAGCATTTTTCTACCGTTGCGCGTTCCAGTTCGACGGTGTCACCGTCGTCCGTGCCAAAACTGGGGCACGCATGCGCCGAAAGACAGGACGATCCTAGCTAGCCCTGCACTTGAAGATTCACTCATCTCAACGGGGGGCAGACAGGAAGCACTTTCTTTAATCGAGCCGAGCATGGACGAACACGGCACATGACCCGCAGAGCAAAGCAACGGCTGTCCGTCGCCCGGCGAGGTCGGCCGCCGGCCGGCTCGATTCGGCTTGAATCCACGCGAGATTCCCATGACTTTCCGCGTCGGACGGGGGCAGCCCAGCCGGCATCGATCGCAAACTGGGTACGGTGTTGTTGGTGGTGGGCCTGCAGTAAGCTTAGCCGCGCCGTTCCCGAGGAAGGTCTCGTGCTTGCGGCGGTGGGCGCCCAGCGCGGAGATCCTCCGGGATTCCCTGTCAGTTTTCAGTGGTGATGCAGCTGGCAATGGCTGCCGATCTCGCTGTGTCCACTGTCCTATGATGGATCTACTTGATGGATTCCGTATACGGCTTGGTAAAAACGGTAAAGAATCCTCATCATGCGTAGGAGTTGCTACTAGTAAGAGCATCTCCAGCCGTTGGCGTCCCCCACGGCCAAATCCGGCAGTAATTGCGCCGGATTGGACGAAAATTGGGTGCGGGGAGCGCCGAACTTCTAGCCGGCACCCTAGGAAGACGCCCAGAAATCGGCGTTTTTGGCTTATTTTTACAAATATACATTCCAGTTCGGCGAATTTCATACAGTTTGCCAACATTTGGCTCAAATAAACGTTACAATTCGGCGAATTTCATACAGTTTAACAAAACAAGCAAATAATTTGACAAGTTTTCAAACAAATCAAATGGAAACTAGTTGGTGTTGCCTTGAAACCTCCATATGTGCTCCACCAGATCATCCTGCAGTAGTTGATGCATAGTGGAGCCTTGAATCTTCTGACGCATAGCGATGAACGCAGCCCACGATGCCGGCACCTGGTGATTAGGTTGTGCAAGAGGACCCTCTCTCTCATATGGTATAGCTTGTTCGCTCAAAGGAACCGGATACTTCCGCTCATCCTCAACAATCATGTTGTGTAAGCATACACAACAGTTCATCACCTCCCATATCTGATCTTTGGACCAACTCATAGCGGGGAACCGGACTACAGCAAATCTCTGCTGGAGGACACCAAATGCACGCTCGACGTCCTTTTGACAACCTTCTTGTGCCTTCACAAACTCCATTTTCTTGGGAAGATGGGACCCGAGATAGTCTTCATAAATGTTGCCCACTTTGGATAGATACCGTCTGCAAGATAGTATCCCTTGTTGTAGTGTCGGCCATTGATCACAAAGTCAACCGGGGGAGCATGACCCTCAACAAGCTTGGAGAAGATCGGCGAGCACTGCAAGACGTTGATGTCGTTGTTGGATCCCAGCATACCAAAGAAGGAGTGCCAAATTCAGAGATCATGGGTAGCCACTGTCTCAAGTATCACAGTGTAGACTTTTTGTGACCATTGTACATTCCCTGCTATAAAAACGGACAGTTCTTCCATTTCCAATGCATGCAGTCAATGCTTCCAAGCATCCCCAGAAATCCTCGAGCTTCATTGAAAGCGAGGATCCGAGCAGTGTCTTGGACAGTGGGTGATCTCAAGTACGTGTCCCCAAACACTGCTATCACCGTCCTGCAGAACCGGTAGAAACAATCAAAGGTGGTGGACTCCGCCATCCGAAGATAGTCATCGGTAGTATCACCAGGAGCTCCATATGCCAGCATCCGCATAGCCACCGTGCATTTTTGGAGGGCGGAAACCCCTGCCATGCCGGTGCAATCTAGCTTGCATCTGAAATAGGAGTCGTAGTCTCGAAGGGCATAGACAATTTTCAGGAAAAGCTTCCGGCTCATCCCGAAACGACGCCTAAAAACAGCCTCACCGTGCAATAGATTGTCGGCGAAGTAGTCGGCGTAGAGTATGCAGTAGCCCTCCATTCGCTGCCTCGGCTTGCACTTTCGGCGACCTGGTGCCGACCCACCACGGCGACCAATGGCCGCCTCCGCGTACAAGCCCGACAGGCAAGCTAGGATCAGCATATGCTCCTCGTCTTGGGCGGCGGCTGCCATCTCTTCTTCAAACATCTCTGCGAACATCTGCTCATCCTCGTCGTCCGAGTCCATTTCCGGCCAGGCAAATGGACGAACACCTGCCGGGCGTGTCGACGAGGCGCGACGGGAGGAGTTACCCAACAGCGGAATATAGCCAGACGGCACGCCGAACGGTGGAATATAGGCTGGTGGGGGCTGGTGGGAGGAGGGACGGCGAAGTTTAGGCAACTGGCCGGCGGATTGGCTAGGGGTGGTGCCGGCGGTGACAAAGCAACGAGGGGAGGAAGAGGGGGATTTGCGGCCAGATTGTAGGTTTTGCGTGTTCTCTCGCCGACAGAGCGGGGCCGTTTCCGCTTTTCTCTCGTCCGGAGTCCCCGAGCGCGCCCCGGGGACCAGGGATGGCCTGTGCTCGCCGGATGGATTAAGACCCAAATCCGGAGGGAAACGGGGAACTGGGAGCGCGACTGAGCCATTTTTCGCCGTCCGAATAAAAAAAACGACCGTCGGGGCCTCGCCGGGACCATGGCTGGAGATGCTCTAACGATCTTGCGCTGGACGTACGGCAGGGAAAGAGTGCGTTCCGTTCGCAAGGTGAAAAATCATAGACGCAGCCGTTACTGAAGAAACAAATAACACCGCACGACTCAAGTTAAGCAGTCAATTAATTACCGCTTCTCTCGTGCTCACTTTGTAACCATGAACCCAAACGCTTTCCATTTCCAAGGTGTGTGTAACGAGGGCGTCATGCGCCGGGAAGAGGCATCGGTCAATGCTCTACGCAAAACCATAGTCCATGGCTATCGGCAGTTCGGCACGCGAAAACAAAGCGGATGATTTGACGAGTTGTGCACGCGCGTGTTTTGAAAAAGGTGCTAGACTGTAGAGAGAAGTAGATTATAGTTATGACGATGACCATTTTTTAATATAACATGTTTTAGATTTATGAAGTAAATGTAGAATGTCTAGATATATTTATTTCACAAAATTAAAACATCTTATATTTTAATACAGAGAGAGTAGTAATCATGAGATAAACAGGAGGGCAGGTAGTGTAACGAGGGCATGCATCGCACCACACGTCATGGAGGAGGAGGCGTGCATTGGTCAATGTAATATAGGGAGGACAACCATGGTCCATGGTTATCGGGATGAGTCATGAGAGAATCGAGGGAATGATTTGACCGGTCATATTGTATTAGTAATAGTTTTCCGGTCATTTGGCTGCCGCTAAGCATGCTAGCTCATCCATTGACCAATGAGGGTGCATGAGATAACGTTAATCGGAAGATAACATAATTAACATTCTTCTGAGTTTCTATATTTGCACTTGGCTTCGAGATCATGGCTAGCTGCCTGCAGGATATGCATGCATCATGCATGCAGGATTGGCTTCAGACAATCAGACTGGTGGTCATGGCTATTCCGCCACGCCGGTGCCATCCTTCCGTCAGTCAGATATCTACTAATTTCCATCCCAGTACTGCTAACTAGAGGGCAATTTGTTGTGTGGCCGTGACAATGTCAACGCATATAGCATTAAGAAGTGCAAACGAGCATAGAATTAAAATGCAGCCTGGTGAGATGCGCCTTCCCATTTGAGCTTCTGATCATGCCAATGACCTCACGGTCGTCGATGGCCGTGAACGAGATCATGCGTGTTTGCATGGATTGGCTTCAGACTGGTCATGGCGATGCTGCCACGCCGGTGCCATCCATCAGATATCGATCTCCTAACCTGAATACCTGAAGATGTCAACTTGTTGTGCGCCTGTAGACAGTGTCAACGCGCATATAGGAGCAGCAAGCTACCCAGGACCGATCGTGTTAAGAATTGCGCCTTCCCGACTGAGTATGCGTTCTGAATTCTGATCATGAATATGACCTCAGAGTCATATATAGATGACCGTTAACGAGATCTGGAGTACAGCTCAATGCCCTTCCTGGGCTGCAAGCTCCTTCGTCCATTCTGGCACGGTGAGTCGTCGATCCGATCGTGTTTTCGATGTGAAGGCGGCTATTAAGCATTTAAGCACGGGAACTCAATTTGCACTCGATCAGCACTGCGTTGCACTAACACGCCTCTCTCTCTTCGTCTATTAGTATATATAGGACACGCGTACGGCTCAGGTTTTATTCGGGAATGTCACTAACTCGTGGAATGACAAAAAAACGTACTCCTGCACGATATTTTCTGTTTGAGAGATCTTTATTTGAGAACTTCTGTTTTTTCATTAAACATTTTTTTATTTATGCGAATGATCCGACTTTATTTGTTAGCTAAACAAAGTACTAAATCAAATCTTATAAACTTGAATAAATAGGAAAAATAATAGCCATGATGATTCTGAAGTCCTTGTCTTTGTCTCTGGTTTCACCTTTTCTATCTCAAATTTCTCCGTGCCTCACAAAAAAAAATCGAAATTGCACAAGCCGAACTAACCTCAAACACTTGAATATGATACATGAGAAGCCTAACCCAGCTAGCGATGACCCAAGAACGCTAAACACACCTAGGACCTTTAGGACACACACCCCTTGTATGTTTGACCGTTCTGTTGTTGTTACGTTCCCTCACTCTTGTGGAAGAAGGCTAGGAGAATAAATGAACAAAACATGAGGCTATCTTCACTACCGCCGAGACATAGTGAGGCGTTGGATGATAATCAGCGAGAGAAGTTGCCGTGCCGACCACGATAGCCACACCATGATGGGGATGGAAGTGTGTGACTGTTACACCGTACAACATTGCCTCCACTATCGAGACTCCGACATTGTTTTTTTTTTAATCAAGGATCCCGCGCTCCCAATTTTATTAATGAAACTAGAAGTGTCACATGTATTGCAAGCACGACCCGAAGCAGAGAAAATATGACATGTTCTAACAACACATGACATACACTAAAACTAACTACTTGCAAGAGACACAAAAACACATGACACGTTCTCACAACACACCTCAACTCTTATTTGTTCTTGTCCAAACCTTCATGAGCAGGTCATGCACTCTACATGTATCCTCTAGATTACACCCAACTCCAATTCTAGTACGAACCTAACACAAATGAAACTAAAAAATACATCGCCCTACGTATCGATCGTAGTTTCGAAGCCAGGAGTAACCATATTGCTAAGTCTGTGGTGGCTAGGTTTTCCATGTTCGACGATGCTTCTCCTGATTTAGTTGATGCAGATGCTGCAAATCATTCATTTTCGATAAAAATATATTAATTCCAAATTTTGCAAGTTTTTTTAGAGATTCAAAATGTTTTTCCAAGCCAACTAGGTTTTCCATCCACTGGGCCAATGTAACACAACATGGGCCGGCAGACCTACGATGATCAATAATAAATTCTGACGTTTATATGGGCCTACGAATGATAGCTACTGCCCCAGTAAATCGGCTCAAATTAGCCCAATTTAACTGGGCCAACCCGCCAGTAGCCCTAATTGCAGAAAAGAACGTTTTTCTGGCCATCTTCCCGTGCCGCGCACTGCCCGACCGCCGCCGCCGACTGCACACCAGCGCGAGACCACCGCGCCGCAGAGCTACCCTCCCATACTTCTTCTTCGCCGGCAGCCAGACACCGGTAGCTAGGCACCAGCCGCACCACCACCTACCCTTCGCTTCCGTTTCCTCCACCGTCCTCCGATGGGCGGGCGGCTCGCCGGCGCCGAGAAAGAGGTAACAAAAGCAAAGCGTCAGCGAGCGAGAACAAGCCCGAAATCCCTATTTCTGACTCCGATTGTTCTGCTTCATTGCTTTTGTTCTTTGCCAGGTGCTTGTTGAGATCGTGAGGTTCACGCAGAAGAACGGGCTGAAGGGCGCCGAGGGGGGATGGAAGGATTTCCTGGATCGGAACGACAAGAAGTACGGCGTGTCCGTCAGTGACCCCAAGAAGCGGACCAAGGACGTGCTGCTCTCCTTCCTTGTAACCTTCTCCAAGGATTTCCAAAAGGTACCGATATTTTGGTTCAGAGCCAGCCAACTGTGTTTCACTGCATATGCAGTTCGGTTTTTGCAGCATCCGGACCATGGTACTGACGATTTGGAGGCTCTACTTTTGCTTCTAGTACTTCAGCAAATTGGTGAGACGTCACGCGGAACGGAGAGCTATCGAGCAGTATATGAATGAGTTCTCTGGCAAGGTTTCTCCCGAGCAGGTAATGTAATGTTTAGCTTCATGTAGGGTTGATCTGAACAATTGGATTGCTGCATTCATGTAGTTTCCAAGGATACCAGGCATTATTTACTGGACCAATGAGCTGATGTGTATTATGCAAAATGCAGAAGCTTGTTCAACTGACGACAGAACACATTGAGTACAGGAAAAATTACTACTTCCCATCTTACCAAGAGGTAAAAGCTCTATTGTACTTTTATTTGTTCATGAATGATGATCCAGCACTTTGAAGTTTATTGCACGTTTTCCTGTCGATATTACATTGTTCGGACAGAATAGGTTCATGATCATTATGTTTGGATCACATTTGTACTTGTTCATCGCGTAGCATTCTTCATACAAAACCGAAAAGAATACCCCTACTTTAAATATCAAAGCCCAAGCTCAGTTCCTATAGTCACTCATATCTCCTTGTTGTACTTTAGTAACTTTAATGAAGTATTGATTTCTCATACGGCATTACCTATTTGCAGGGGTGGAAAATAATGCGAATAGGAAAACTCTCCAATAGTATGAACTCTGGAGACATGTTGGCAATTGACTGTGAGATGGTCCTTTGCAAGGATGGTACGGAGGCCGTTGTCCGAGTATGTGTTGTAGACAACAAACTGGAGGTAACATATTATTTTACTAAATATAGTGCTTTTTAATTTGTTTATCGAACCTCGCTGAATTCATTTTTTCCCAGGTGAAGTTGGATACACTTGTAAATCCCTTGAAAGCTATTGCAGACTATAGGACAAACATAACTGGTGTATCCAAGAAGGATTTAGAAGGAGTTGAATGCTCATTAGTTGATGTGCAGGTACGTTGTTTGTACAAACTTCTTGCATATTTTTGTATTTCCTTCATGGGGATTATATTTGTTCTTTTCTTCTATAGAAATCATTGAAGAAAATCTTGGCCAAAGGAAAGATTTTGGTTGGCCATAGCTTATATAGAGATTTATATGGTAAGGTTAGATCATGTCTGATCTTCTTGATGCAGTATTGTGTTTGTTGGACATGCTTATATTTGTTATTCGACAGCATTTAACTCGAGTTCCTATTCTTTCTTTCTGTGATTTCAGTTCTGAAGTTTGATTACAGTCGAGTGATTGATACAGCATACATATTTAAGTATGCAAATTTACCTACCACTGCATCAGCTTCTTTAAACAGCCTTTGCAAGGTATGGTCACTGGAGCACCATATAGCAGTGTCTTCGCTTCTCTCAAGTGTGCAATATTTTGCATGTAAGACAAATAATGACATAAAAGGACTCCTTTAGGATCTCATGTTGATATTACCACCTTTCTCCTAAACGTTTTAGAGTAATGTTTGATACGGTCACATAGCTATGTAGGCCTGTAAGATACATCCTTTTTGTTTTTGGTTTAATTTTTCTCCCTATTGGAGCAGGCAGACACTTCTCTTTGATTTTCCGACAGAATCGAACGGTACAGAACTTTGAAAACTAAACTGTTTGATTTCTTTCGTGCTTCTAGTCTGTTTGTGGGTATACTCTTCGAGAAGAAGGAAAACCACATAATTGCTTGAAGGACGCAGAAGCTGCGATGAATCTAGTTACTGCAAAGCTCAAGCATGGATTTAATGATCCAATCGAAATTGCAGAGAATAGTGTAAGTGTTACAAGGATGTTCCTAATCCTCACAGTTGGTTTTTAAGTTGCCACCTTACTTATTTGTTTCTGTGTCTTAGGTACCTGAATCTGATCAGATGAAGTTGCTTGCTCATAGAATTCCAGTCTATCTTCCTTCTCAAGAGCTGGTCAAAATTTTCTCTGGGAATCCCAGGATCGAGGAGAAGGTTTTGCCCGAGCTTTTGTTGCTTGTTCAATGAGCTTATATGCACTGATTAATGATTTATTCCCTTTCCTTTTCAACAGATCGATTCAAGGATTCGAGGAGAGTTTTACTCTACGTGTATTTTGTTTGAGGACATAGATGAGGCAGATAAAGCTTTTGATGAACTAGATGGCCAAGAGACTAAGGTATGCTTGAGTTCACCATTCGTGTCACAGTTTTGCTGTGCCGAGTAGTATGATTAACCCTTTGCATCTTTTACTTTGGTGAAACATGCAGGACACCAGTGGGCGACTGCAAAAAGCTGTGCTACTGAAGCGTGACAATGGAGATGTCGCGAGCTTCTTTGTTCGGAAGATGGTATATGGTACCCGGCTCAACAACCCTGAAGTTTCGAAGAAGAGGCCGCAGCCTACTGACAACGAGGAGCAAAAGAAAGAAGATGTCGATGGCGGGAAGCAAAAAAAGCAAAAAACTAGCAAGAAGCACGGGAAGAAAGCAAAGACACTGGTGGTTGAGTGAATAACTTGTGGCACGGTGACCATCTTGATGCAAATGGATGCTGAGCGATTGGATGATTTGCTGTTGGTCAGTGAAGGATTTTGAGACCAGGAAGTGCGGAAGCACCAGATATCCCTCTCATTAGGAGGATCAATTTTGTCATGGCTAGGTGAAGCGCTTTTTCTTTGTTGCTCGATCTCTGACTTCTAGATGCTGCTCTCGATCAGGGCATGTAGGCACTCGATAGCTAGCCGCAGATCACGAAATTTCTTTTCTGATGGATGCGTTTGCTAACTGGCGGTGTCTCTTCTGCAACTTAAACTTGAATATACACTCCGAGTTAAAGGTTGTAAGGATTTTGGAAGCTAGCATCATGGGGATTTCTTTTCAACCGTGTGAAATTGCTGTGTTCTCTGGAACGATTGCTGTTGTTACTTATATTGTATTGTCTTGTGTCACTTGGCCTGAGGATTGTTGTACGGGTACACATTCTAGAGCTTCCATGGCAGGCTGGCATTGCCGCTGCTGCCAACCTTCACTATCCACTGCATGTATTGCCAGTGCATGCACAGAGATGGGTAGAGACCAAACCATTCTGAACCTAACATGCATTCTCCACTGTTAGCTCTGCATCTTTTCTTCAGAACAAACGATCAGCATCCAAGAGAGCAAGCGAAAAACTTCCGGCAGCTCAGATGGGCCACCAAATACAGTCGCAATCTAGGTAAGGGTGCAGGCGGGACTGCTCGCGGAAGGTCCGCTTATATCCGCAAAATTCCGCATATGTTAAGTGGGTGTTCCGTGGGAGCCCGTTAAACTTATGCGGGTGCCCACTATCCCACATATGCCCGCAAATTCATCGTTATAATTTTAGCAAATGACATGATGGACATAGTCGGCGACGCTCCGCAGCTCTTTATATTTACGCTTATTCGTGACCTAGACGGATATATGTGGGATGATGCGGGAAGTGGGATAGCACATTTATCCCCTTTAATTTTAATGCTTGCCTGCGGGTACCCGCTTGACGTATTATGTGGGCTTGGGTAGTGGGCTCCGCGGGTAGCCCGCACCCACCTGCATCCTGAAATCTAGGTGCTCAACTCGATCATCTCTTGGCCCGTGGTTTAAGACTCCTCGCAGCCTCATCTCATCGACCCTCGCTTCCGCCTGCGCTGGTGGATGATATTGCCCAAGGGGCACGGACTTCATCAAACACTTTATCTGCATCGTCTATGTCCTTGAACAAAATACACGTCGAATAAAACTCTCTTTGAATCCTTGAGTCGATATCTTGAAGGAAGGGTGCTGATATGTATGTGAAGTATGGATGGTCCAGTTTATTTTAAAAAATAGTTGAAAACGCTCGGATCAAAATATGGACGGTCCGAGTGGAGGCTCCTGGAGCATGCCGGTAATATACGAACTGTCTGGTCAGGCGAGAGAAGGTTTCCAATCTAACTCCAATAGTATAGCAATTGTGAGCCTCCCCTGGTTTTGAATCCAGAAACTTGATTCTCATTAGTAAGCATTTGCTTAATATTTTCTCTTGCAACTGAACTAGTTGTTCAATTTGATTACTACTAGTCATAACAAAATGTGTAGAAACCATTTTGATAGCATCTATAATGGAGTTCAAAATTTCACGAAGAGCTTTAATTATTCCAGCTGAGACAATTTCGTCACTATATCATTGAAAGAGCTAGGGAATCCTTCCATTTCAAGAACTTAGAGCAAGAATAATGAGATCTAATAGAAGATCTGATCAAATGGGATGACTCAGAGGACAGAAATGTGCAAGTACTATGACATGGCTGTAAATTTTAAAATTTGTGACACCATCAGTCACCAGTTAAATCTAACAAATAACGAAGGTTTTGTTGTTGTTGGATAAGCTAGCTAGTGCACTTGCAAATTTAGTGATGCGCTGTATCCCGTCACGGGTGTTGCCAAAATAATCACGTTGGAATAGTGTATACATGCATTTGTAGAGGAGAAAAAAAGGCGAACGGTGTGATCATTCTCATGTTGATCGTGTGGCTGAACTACTTATTCATGGCCAGGTTTTCATGTGTGCCTCAACATTGCTACTAGTACAAAAAGAATACAACGTTGCTACTAGATTCACAACGTTGGGGTGAACCGCGGGCTGATGGCCATATAAAAGGAAGACGAAGGTGAGGTTTGGGTTCTCAAATTTGAGTCTTCATTTCGCTGTTGTGATGTGTATAGGAGTGATGTGATATTAGAAGAATACTGAGTCCCAACAAGAACATGTGAAGCTGTGAACGGACGAATGATTAAAGTCTATAGAACTACTAATATCAAGGCCTAATGGAGTTCAAGAATGAAATACAATTAATTGCCAAGCTACAACACCGGAACCTGGTTAGGCTACTTGGGTGCTGCGTCCATGGCGTGGAAAAACTATTGGTGTACGAGTTCATGGAAAATAAGAGTCTGGATAACTTCATCTTCGGAACGTCTCGTCCTTTCAATCCGAGTCTCACATCTATTATACTCGTAAACATGGTGTCAACTTGTTTCTATTACTAAACACAAGTTGGCAAATGGAGAAATCTACTGATAACTAGTGGCAAGATGGTTGCGGCATACCAAACGGTAATTGAACCCAAAATTGCCAACATCATTTTTTTTCTACACCAACGGTAGCTGCCTGGGGCATGCAAAGTTTTCTTAGACCTATACGTACGTACTATTTGATCTGGGCCAGTGTGTAAAACGAGAGTTTGTCTAGCAGTAACCCACCTAGCAAATCTAGTACTCCCTCCGTCCGGACTTAAGTGACGTGGCCGCAGTACAAAAGAGTTTTTGCTAAAAAGTTTTTACACATTTAAAAAACGGTTCAAATAAGGCCAGAAATTGGAAATCCAAACTGGAGTCTTCTCCGTCGACCTCCCCGCCGGCCGCCGGAGACGGGGCCGAGCTCAAGGAGGAGGCAGATCGGGCGGGAAGTTGAGGCGGGATTCGCGGAGGTGGAGGCGGAGTCGCGCCTGCGGAGCAGCCGACGCATCAGGCCGAGGCCACGGGTCGGGCGCCATGGAGCTGGAGGTCGAGCGGCATGGAGCGCGAGGTCGCACGCCATGGAGCGGGATGTCAGCTCAGCCGCAGGGTAGCGCGACATGGAGCGGCCAGCGGGAGGCCAAGGCGGAGCTCCTCGCCCTCACGGGCTTCCACCCCTTCCTCCTCTCCTCGCTCACCATGGAAGCTTCTCCTCCGGCCCAACCTCCAGCTCAGACATCATCAACGCTGCTGCCCCCAGGCCCTGCTACCATTCCAGCGCAGAAGAGCCACGGTTCGCCTCCAGCCTCCCTGAGCCCGCCGGTCGATCACTCGTCTTCTCTTCCTCCGCTCAACCTCCTGTAAAGAAACAAGTTCAGATTCAGTTCAGTTATAGCAACAGTTCGTCCGTGTTGTCAAATGGAAAGATCATTCAAAACAACTCGGTAGGATGGTGTGTTGATGTGATTGAGGAGAATTGGTATGTTTCTCAAAGTGTTTCATCGATTCCTTCTGCGAACCAATTGCCAGACACTACCAGCCAACTAGAATCAGACGTTTTGATAAATATATGGACATAAATTCACAGGAAACTATGGCAGCCTAGTTCATACAATGGGTAATCAATTTACAGTTGGAATGAGGTATACAATGAATATTCTAAGGTCTGTCATGGCCTCATGGGTCAGTTTTGGGTATGTTGGTTTTAGACCATATAACAGCTTATACTTGTATGCAAACAGATATAACAACTTCATGTGGGCATTGTGTCACTGCTGCTTGTTCTAGACCATATAAGAACTTATACTTGTATGCAAACAGATATGGCCATTCCTGTTAAGAACAAGTAAAATCATCAGACTTGACAGGCTTGAGCTCAAACTGCTGTAGAAGAAGCACGTTGGAGTTGGTATCTAATAACAGAGAGAGCCTCTTGTAGATCTCCTGTTGGAAATTCTGAATTTCCATTAGCAAAATAATAACAGAGAGACTTCAAAATTTTCCAAACCTGCATTTTAGAAGATATTATGGTCTAGAACAACTAGCAGCAGGATTAAAGTCTAAACAATTGAGATACACAATGTAATTGTGATGTATACAATTCACTATTTCAACCAAAACAGACAGGATATATTTTAAACAATATGTTAATGCAAACTTATAGGAAATCTACTCCAAATGCCTCAATGTTTCTGTAGTATTCCTGTATTTAAATGAGCCCTTAGATTCTTTCTTGCTCAGAATGTAGCCTAGCATTAGCAAAAAACAGAGAGCAAACAGTAGTGATAATTCTAAAATGTTAAAAGAGTCTTTCTTGCTCAAAGAGCAAACATAGAGCAAACTCCTATATAGATTTGCTGAGAAATGAAGAAACATAATTCCATAATGCCTTTAGAAATAGTAATTAGCACAAACAAACTTTATGCTCTGAATGAACCAGGTACAAAACAAAAAGACATCTTAATGTAGTAGCCTGTTGCTCCCTACAAGTTGGTTTGTCCCATTTCAAGCCTATATGTGGAAGAATTACTTGTACCACTAAATCTACACTAGCTTTGGAAATAATTTCGTTACGCCTAGCCGGAAAATCATGTATTCACCTATATGGATGGATAAATAATACCCAACAGTGGGCAAGTTGTCGTTGCCAATCTTACTACGCTCGATCTCACGCTCTCAAATCTCGATCAAACACAGGAACTCAAGAGTTTTTTTGTGCTGCGTAAAAGTGGCAGTTTTCTGTTCTACCTTAACTGAATATAAAGGGTACAAAAGGATTATGTCCAACCACGGTCAGAAAACAAGCTGGGGTCCGATTCTATCGCGCTATCCCAGGACCACGTCCTCCAGCTCGATCTATCCTAACTGATTTAAAAGCAAGAAGAAATGGTTATCGTGCCTAGCGCACGCGCCGATCGCTACGCCCTTGTTCACAGACGAATGGGTCTTTTATTTTCTGACTGAACTAACTGAAAACTATAGCTACGTGCAGTGCGACAGTTCAGAAGTAGACACTGAAGGGTTTAGCTTAACACAAGTGTATGTTCTATCTGTAATTTCACACGCTTATGATAAAATTTGCAACACTAAGATGAGCCAAATCTGTACTTGCTAGAGCCAACTAACCAAGCTAGCAAAGTCTCAGCTGTAGAACCAACCGAGCTAGCAATCAAGCGGGGACTAGGCCCTAATGAAATCGAACACCCCGATGGGCCACGGATCAGGTCCTAGCCTCGCTGCAAGCACCGAGCACGCAATATCTCAGCAAAGTCAAGCATGGATTGACCTGGTGGGCAAAGAGGGTAGCAATGGCATACAGACAGATAGATAAGTGAGGGGATTAGACCTCGTGGAAGGTCTCGGACTGCGCCCAGATGGAGCCGCCCGTGGCCAAGGATGCCATCGGTATTTAGGCTCTGGCCGTCGATGTCTCAGAGCAGGCACTCATCCAAGTACTCCTGCCACGACATGCATCCTCCTTGAGCATGGTGTCTTCGACGGAAAAAATTAAACCTTCAGCGTGGGCCCGCAGGCGCGGGGAAATGAGGCGCCGGGGAGAAAGGCGGCGGAAGCCGGCGTGGGGAAGCAAGGCAACGGCGGGTGGCGGCGGAGGGGGAGGGAGTAGGGGGGAGGGGGAGGAAGGCGGCGGAGGGCGACGAGCGGGCTGCCTTGAGCGGCGACGAACAGACCGAGGAACAGAGCGTCGGGGACGAAGGAGGGGTCAGATGTTTGTCGGAAACATCTAAAAGACGTTTTTATAAAATGTTCTCCACATCACTTAAATGGGGGATTTTATTTTTTGCCACACTTTATTTGGGGACTATACAATTTGCCCTCCATTACATTGAGCTCTTTTTTTTGCCCCACTTTACCTTGCCAGTTTATGATTTGCCCTCCTGACAGGCCAGGCCCACGCCTAAAGACCAAAATGCCCCATGTACCTGTGTGACATGAGTAAGAGTGGAAGAGGCAAAACAAAACAGCAGCTGGTCGTTGTCACCACCGTCGCCGACGATGCTTCCATTCGAGGAGCAGGTGGCGGTAGATCTCCTGGAATCGAAATAGAGGGCGGGATGGTGGTGTGCAGCAGGAGGGGCCGGAGGACGAGCTGCAGACGTGCGCTAGGCCAGACGGAGTCAACTGGCCAAAAGGGGTCGCCGGAGAGAGCTTGGGAACGAAGGGCTGGAGGTCGTCGGCGCACATGGAGGCGTCAGGGACGGGCGCAGGCGAGGCGGTGCGACACGGAGCTGGTGGGCGAGCAGATCGAGCAGGAGGCTGGCGAGGAGGCGCGGGCGAGGCAGGGCGTCGATGCGCTACACGCACGCGCGCCCAGCTGGTGGCCGCGGGGCCTGGACGGAGTCATCGAGCCACCAGGCTGCTCGATGCTTGGAGCAGGGAGCGAGGGGCTCTCGCTGTCTCCTCTCTCCTGCGCTATCCTAACGCCATGGAGAGAGATCCCGATCTAATTCAAGTCAGATCTGCAGCTGGGGGCAATTTTGTCTTCCAGTTTCTTTCTAAATCCTCAAAAGAGAATAAAATAATTCAAAAGGGCAAATTATAAACTGGCAGGGTAAAGTGGGGCAAAAAAGAAAGTCCAATGTAATAGAGGGCAAATCGTATAGTTCCCAAGTAAAGTGGGGCAAAAAAATAAAATCGGGGACGCAGGGAGTACATTTGATCCAATTCAATAGGAAAAAGTCTAAATTAAACCTTAAATTTTAAATTTGTAGGCATTAGCTAAATCAAACCCCAAATTTTCGATCCCCTAAATCAGCACACTCAACTTATAAATCCTAGTCTGTTCTGAACCCTAGATCCCTTCGAGTTAGGATTTTGCTGACGTGGCAGGTCAAACCTAAAAGAAAGTCCAAATTAATCAAGCTGCTCCCACTGACATGCACAGCCCACCTGTCATATTCGTCTTCATCCTATTCTAACCCCAAATCCCCTCCCACTCCCACCGATTTCCCCGCGTCGTTGTACAAATCCCATGTTCCGTCTGCTCTGCGAGGTCAGCCATGCCTAGCGGTGTGTGAATCAGGGCGAGATCCCATGCTCCAGCCGCAACTCCGGCCGAGAACGACAGATCTCGAGTTCGTGTACTGCAGATCCCATCTCGTACACACCCGAGGACACAAGTCAAACTGCTGCTAGCGCAGTTGTATATGAACAGTTGCTTCCGCTCCCGCATTTCCATTTTAAAAATCGATCAACCAACTAGAGCTAGCTAGCGAGGTTCACGTACAGGAGAATCCATCGAGCTGCTAGCTTGCTTAGCTTACTAGCGTTGAACCTCTCTTAGAGGAAGCTAGTGCTATAAAATTTACACTGCATGCGATTGAATCGGCCAACGGAAATCAAGAGGAGGTCCTAAACCTAAAGATCTATTTCAGGAGGCGGCGCCATTGCCATACGGGGCAAGATTCGGAGCAGCTCGCAGAAGCCGACCCTAACCGCGCCAGTAACATATCCGGATGCGGCGGGCCTCGGAGATTTTTTCTCGGTCATCGGCCATCCTCACCGTGCCGCCTATTGCCAGCAGCATCGCTCCACCAACCTCCGATGGGCTTGACCGAGGTAAAAGACGAAGTCATAGGAGGAAGAAATACCGCTTGATATTTATCAAACTCTGACAGGGGGGTCCGCATTATCAATGAGAGTAGCATGCTATCCCGGTCTGGTTTGGTGCTTTCCGGTGTGCCAAACAGCTCGAAGATTAAAAACAGACTGGGATCCAAAAGTTTAGAGTGTCAATTTCCGGGATTCAAAGTTCATGATTTGATTTAGCTAACCTCTACAAATTTAAGGTTTATTTTGAACTTTTTCCAATTCAATATTAACATGCAGGACGTATAGTTGTGGCAGCGTGGACATCCGGTACCCATTTTGGGTTGACTCGGATGGCGACCAACAGCTCCTGCCCCTTCCTAGCTGGCCGTAACTTGACGCTCCCTCCCGGGTCACCGTCCCCGCTATCCCTCACACAGACACACACCGGAACACCAACATAACTTTCTACTACAACTGTAGATTCTTTGGGATTCCATTCCAGATTGTACAGTGTCTGGAGATTGTCGATGGGAGGAACTATATGTATGTGTTGATTCTTGGTCTCTTATTGGCAATGTTCAGTTCAAATACTGCTCGAGAGAAGCTAATGGAGTAGCTCATGAGTTGGTTAGGTTTTGCTTTTCTAGTAAAAAAAATTGTAACTGGGTCGATGAACCCCCTAGCTTTCTCCTAGATACACTGATAAACGATGTAACTAAACTTTGATGGCGGCAACAAGATTTAGACACACTCTTTTCCTTACCAGGATATCTAAGGGGACTTGAATGTTTTTAATGAGACGGCTTGTTAGCTTAATATATTATGGTTTATCTAAAAAAACTTCAACTCCGAGAATTTAATTTATGTAATCTTATAAAATGATTGAAAATAATCTCTATGCCCCGTAGGCCCTTGGTTTGCAACCAAAGTTTCATCAATCAGACCATAGAGAATCTGCTCAGACCCGTTCAACTGATTCCATATGGAAAACTCAAAACGTAGACCGAGCTATATGTAGCTCTTTATTTTTGAACATATAAAATTTGCATTTTAAAGTTTCAAAAAAATTCGAAATAAATTTTTTGAGATAGCCAATGTTGAATGCTACAAATCGGTCATAATCTCAATATGAAATACTATATATTCTAGTCTACACAAAAATAACAAAATCTGACATTTTATATAGTGAATAGTACACATTTCAACACTATATAATTTTGTTAAATTTTGTTATTTTTTTTAACCTAGAACATGAAGTATTTCATATTGAGATTATGACTGATATGTAGCATTAACATTTTCGACCTTGAAAATTTTGTTTCAAAAAAATTTAAAACTTTTAAATATAAATTTTATATGTTTAAATATAAAGAGCTATATATAGCTCGGTCTACAGTAATTCATTCTCAATTCTATAGAGCTAAACTAGCTCGGTTTGTTCTTATTTTGGAATCACACCACCAATGTGGTTGGTCTAAGCATTAGCCAGTGAATGGCTGATGGTGAATGCTGCTAGAAATTGCCATCTACATATTGATCAGAATAAGGACAATGGGGCAGCCGGGCATGTGTGCGCCTGCATCCCGTTTGACACAATTCCGACGTGCCGCGTGACTTGAAGCTTTTGAATCTCTTCCACCAACGACTCCAGGTCCTTGCGCGAGCTCCCTCCTTCCTTCGTCGCGTCGGCCGCTTTGTCCGCGAGCTCCTTTGCGCGGGCTCGTGCGCCTGACCCTCCGTCCCCGACCGCGTCGGCAAGCACGGCCGCGAGCTCGCAGGCATCCGGGGCCACGCCGAGCCCGCCCGCGCACGCGCGCACCGCGATGCTTGTTTCTTCCACGAGCAGCCGCGCGTTCACGAACTGGTCGGCCGCCATCGGCCACGCTAGCATGGGCACACCCGCGGCCACCGCCTCCAGCATAGAGTTCCAGCCGCAGTGGGTCATGAACCACCCCACCGCCGCGTGCCGCAGGATCGCCACCTGCGGCGCCCAGACGAACGGTACGGCGCTCCGGTCCAGCGCCTCGGCCAGGGCCCCTGCCACGGCCGGGGTCAGCATCGCCTGGCTCCCGAAGCACACGTACACGACCGCGCCTTCCGAGAAGCTGTCCAGCCACGCGCCGAGATCACCGGCTCCGCGGCCGAGCAAGCCAGAGGTGTCCCTCTCCGGCGCTAGCGGGCCCACTGCCCACGCGCGCTTGCACCCCAGGGCCTCGAGCGGCGAATCCAGGTACCTCCCCTCCAGCGCACGGAGGGTGTTCGACACAAATCCCAAGCTCTCCAGGTTCCTGAGTAAGTTCTGCCTCACCGCCTCGCCGACCTGCTCCTCAATGCCGATCAGGGCATGTAGGCACTGGATAGCTAGCCGAAGATCATGATTTTTATTTTCTGATGGATGCGTTTGCTAACTGACGGTGTCTCTTCTGCAACGTGAACCTGAATGTACACTCTGAGTTAAAGGCGGTAAGGATTTTGGAAGCTAGCATCATGGGGATTTCTTTTCAACCGTGTGAAATTGCTGTGTTCTCTGGAACGACTGCTGTTGTTAATTATATTGTGTTGTCTTGTGTCACTTGGCCTGAAGATTGTTGTACTTGTACGGGTACACATTCTGGAGCATCCATGGCAGGCTGGCATTGCCGCTGCTGCCAACCTTCACTATCCACTGCATGTATTGCCAGTGCATGCACAGAGATGGGTAGAGACCAAGACCATTCTGAACCTAACATGCATTCTCCGCTGTTACTCTGCATCTTTTCTTCAGAACAAACGATCAATCATCTTAGAGAGCAAACAAAAAACTTCCGGCAGCTCAGATGAGCCAAATATAGTCGCAATCTAGGTGCTTACCTCGATCATCTCTTGGCCCTTGGTTTAAGACTCCTCGCAGCCTCATCTCATCGACCCTCGCTTCCGCCCGCGCCGGTGGATGATATTGCCCGAGGGGCACGGACTTCATCAAACGCTTTATCTGCATCGTCTATGTCCTTGAACAAAATACACGTCAAATAAAACTCTCTTTGGATCCTCGAGTCGATATCTTGAAGGAAGGGTGCTGATATGTAGGTGACGTATGGATGGTCCTGTTTATTTTAAAAAATAGTTGGAAACGCTCGGATCAAAGTATGGACGGTCCGAGTGGAGGCTCCTGGAGCATGCCGGTAATATACGAACAGTCCGGTCAGGCGAGAAAAGGTTTCCAATCTAACTCCAATAGTATACTCCCGGATATCCATTTCGGCTCATGGGAGCAAATGAACCCATTATCGAAAAAAATATTTTTAAATGTTAAAAATTCAGAACAAAAATTCCGCATATACATTTTGACATATTATATTTGTACACAAATTTTTAGAAGAAAAGAACATTTTTTATGTCCTATATAAAAAAGATAAATTTATGTATGAACATATCACTATTCACATGACATATTTTTATCTTTTTTACCGATGCCATATAAAATGTTCTTTGTTGTCAAAAACTTTTGTGCCAATATAAATGTCCTGATCTACATGAGAAATTTATTTTAAGAATTTTTTGACATTTGAAATTTGTTTTTTTATGCATTTTCTATAATAGGTTCATATACACCTGGGAGCCAAAACATCTCCTCCACCTCCTTCTCAGTTTATTAGGCCTGCACGTCTATCTAAATTGTCAATTTGGTCTACATAATATAAATTATATAACCGAAAAATTATATCGTTAGAAAATATAACAGCTAAATTTTTTACGGTATATTTCTTAATGCGCATGAGACTAATAAACGAGAAGGAGGGAGTAGCAATGTGCCGTAAAACCGGCAACCTCGTAAATACTTGGACTACCCAGGATACGGTAGAGGCGGCTATTTTGTTTAACCGGCTCTGCACTATAGAGTCTGTTTAAATTAAGAACCATCTCCCTAATAACTGGGTCATCCGAGCATAACCCGATGTCCCGGATTTATAGAGTTAGTTCTGTTTAAAGTAAAAGTATTGAGAGAGAATCAAGTGATTTTATTGATAGATGTATGGGTATATATACCCTGTGAACAGTCGCCTATTAAGGCGGTTTACAAGTGAGGGGACACCTCATTAAGGCGGTTTGGACAAATCCTAACTGCTAACAGTTAGCCTAATTACAGCATTAATTATTCTTAACACTCCCCCTTGGACAACGCCGTTTCGTGAAAATGTCTTGTATAATCTTCTTTGTCTTGAGAGTGTTCTTGCGTAAATATGCATGGACTTGTCCTTGCAAACAATACTGTTCTTTGTAAATCTATCATCTTGAAAATCTTCATCTTTAGAATACCTCCCCCAAAAACCCTATGGGAAAAATATGAGGAGAGTTGTATTTGATATGTTGCTAAAACTCCTTTAAACCCAGTGGGGAAAATAAGGAGAAAATGATACAACATATTGTTATTGTTATTTCCTTAATAACTCATATGAGAAAAACCTTAAAAAGGAAAAATCTCATTAGTGAGTTTAGAGAATAACATATATGTCTCGAGTACTTCCTTCTAAAAACCCAGATGGGGAAAAATAGGAGGTATGACATATATCTTATGTAAATACTGCAAAGAGTGCAATATGATGTGCCACTGAAAACTCCTTTAAAACCCAATGGGAAAAATATAAGGAGAAAACGATATGGCATATCTAAACACTTGTATATATATTGTCTCATTAAAAACCTTTTATGAGAAATCATTAGGAAAAACTCATCAAGGGAAAAAGAGTACAATATATATGATCTGAAGATCATCAATAGGTTATAATTAGGGAATTTACTCCCCCTGAATTGTGCAAATCTCAAAGTTGTCTCATACCAATTCCATGACATAGTTATGGAAAACAAAGTTGGTAATTAAAGACATTGTGAATAAATCTGTTAGATTTTCACAGGATAAGTTTGCAAGAACAATATCCCTACTTTGGGAAATACTATTTTACTAGCAATTTATTTTGCTATATTGTTCTCTATAGAACCTACATGGATTTGAGAAATACAAGTGTGATTTATCTTGATAGATATGATATTGATTCTGTTGAATCCCAACCACAAGATTTTGAAAGTGGTCAATCATTCTGTGAAGCCACTAAAGTCTATTTTAAAGACTATATTTAGAAGGCTTTTTATTGAATTCAGTCTATGATATGGCTTTATCGGGATCAAATAATTAGCCAATATATGTGTATCACAAAATGGTCAAACCTTGATGTTCCTGATGGAATTAATCAAGATCCTTTGTGTCTTGAAGATATCAGAGGATATACTTATAACAACTATAGAAATATTTGTTGGTGCACTTTAAATAAATTGCCACAACTCACATATATAGTATTGTTCGATGATATAAAGACATAGAACCGTAGGTCCGGATATAACTTTATCGTTCCCACTATGTACGAATAAGTTCGCATCCCTGTTAGGGATAGTTTGGCCATATGTGTCATTGATATGAATTATCCATATTAATGGATATATAAAGACTGATAGATATGTATTCCAGAGGGAATATGTTCAAGATATAAACTTGATTATTATTTGGTTTCATCCAAAATCTTCGTCTTAAGATGATTGAAAGCACCTTTTATGCATTGTATATACTTTGATGATAAAGTCATCGACATATACAAAGGTCAAGTGTAATCCAATTAGGGATTTTGTTTATGACTACAGGTAAGCAATCATCATTATTGGAGTAACCCTTTGAAGAAGGAATTATCTTAGTCGGTAGTACCATTTAAATTTTTCGACTATCTCTTCAAGTCATAGAGTGACTATTGAAGATTTACACAAATATATGTTGCGATTTTCTTTTGGATCCAAAACTTTAAGCCCTGAAGGGACTTTAATATAGGTATCCAAATGAGTGAACCATATGAGTATGGATCTATCAACTGCATGAATAGTTTATTTGTAGCTGCCAATAAGATTAATATCGAAACATAATTCCATATATACCAAGAGGGTATGTTACATCGTAATTGATGTCGGGTCTCTGCGTGAACCCTTGTGCTACAAGCCTCACTTTTCACCACCTCATTGTTTTCAATATTAACGAAAAGTTACTGATCTTCCAGAGGAAAGATCCTTATGAGGAGTAGGTATTACAAAGGTAGATACCGCTCTTTTGTTAAGCGAGTGCTATTCTTATTTAATTGCTTCCTTATAGTTGAACCAATATAAGAGTACATGAGGCACTCTGCCATGGACTTTGGTTCAGGGCCCTAAAGGTTTTAGCAATCTTTAAGAATAAATATATGTCGACAAATGTAGGCTTTTATGTTATATGATTCTGTTGAATCAATGAATTTGTGGAAATATTATTTACGTCATTTAACTCCTCATGATTTCCCATAACAACGGAGTCAACGTGTTTCGATATCCAACACTTAAAATTGTGTGCACATTTGTGTTGGTTTGGATGAGATCATCCATTTGTGTTATTCAACTTGAGATTGAATTACATTTACAGTTTGAGGATATCATTTCCTCTATATCCGCGGAAGCATATGAGAATTTAAATCCCATGTGATAAGGTTTCTCCCCCTTTTGCTCTCATTTGGGGAGAAGAGTGGTTGAATTAGGTACCTTCACTCATATTGCATATTGGTTGCATGAATAATATGATGTAGTGACATCTTTATTCTCTGTAAATATATGTGGCAGATTTGCAATGTGTTGCAAATTTATGATTGAACTTCATGTTCAAATTTTCAAGTACGTGAATATAAGGACTAAATGTCTATGACATTTCTACTTTATTTATCGGCATTCTTTGTGGTACTAATCTCCCCCTAATGCCGAAAATGTCATTATTGCAAATGAAATCAACATACGGACTATCAATAACTCCCTTGTTAGGGTCAAGTATTTGACGAATAATACCTTAGTTATTTCTCACATAGATCCCAATTTGATGTGAGAGCCCATGATGTACATTGGGGTGGTGATATCGGTATATGACCAAATTATCGCAGATGGGAAATACTTGTTTGATTTCCACGTACTTACTGCAAGGGGAAGCAGTATGGTATGCAGTTATTATGATCTTGATCAGATCTATGCCGTGTAAGGACGCATATCTCCAACAAGAGGTTGGTATAATTAAATTTTCTTGATGTGGTCTTTTAATTAGTTAATCTTTTGATAAAGAGTTTAGTTGCACCATTTTGGGTATGTACATGAGGTACTTAGTAAAATCATAAATGATCATAAAGATGACATTCACATGGTTTTAATCCATCTCTTATGATAATTTGCTCTAATTTGATAATTGAGCAATTAATTTAGTAAGATCATGAGTTTGTGGAGATTAGAGATCCCCATAAGGCATCTATAGGATGCGCCTATAGATTTACCATGAAGTACTTATATGACCCATATAATGGTTGAATAGTCCACCTCTATCTTCTTGTATACTTTGAAGAATCTGGGTGTCTTATTTCTAATTTTAAGGTGAGAGAGCCTTAAAATAATAATTTTCTTATGGCACATGTGGTGCACATAAAATCTGATGACTTGAGAATTTTGCAACTTATAAGTTGTGACCAACAAGATTGTTGAAAAAATTTCATATCATCCCTATGATGGGGTGACTAAGGCTATTATGCCATATGCTAAATTTATCAATATTTGATAAATTACTTTGTACGCAACAAAATTAGTATGATTTTGGTTCATACATTGAGTTGTCATGTCAAAAGAACATGATATTGAACAACATACCACTTGTAGTAGTATAATTATAGGCGAAGTAACACAATGGGATAGTTATAAGACCAAATGTGGTCACCAAAATGTATTGGGACTTTCATTCCTCAATCAAATTATTATTGTGAAGGAGTGCATCTCCTACCAGACTATACTTACGTTCTCTTTCTGATGAAGATAATAAGTATAATCAGGAACCATATTATATTCTGGTGCTTATCGAAGTGAGCTTCGAAATTATTCCATTGAACTCATATTAATTGATGCATTTGTAGCATAACTTAACCAATGATTTGGGAATTGGAAATGCATATGTATGATGATTCATACAATAATATATTTAATAAACTTGATAGTTAGCTTATCCCTTTTGATAAGGTTCACTTTGTTTCTGTTTGTTATTTTACCTCCACTTTACATTGATTTCTCATGGTTCACTTTGAGACCAACGAGATTCGTAGTACTTTGAATACTAGTACGAATTTCATATAATTGCATATCACCCGTAGGGTGTATTTAATGATTCTTCAGAAGAAGATATCATATAGTTTTTGCCTAAAATAAAGACAATAATGTTGATGCATTATTATCATGGAAGGATGTAAAGTACATTAGTGGTTCTGATCAGATCTTTATAACATTTTTCTGATCATAAAATATCAACTTTGAGTTGATTCTATAGACAACAGAAAGAGAAAAAAAAACGCGCAATGTAGTAGAAGTCCTCAAAAGTGTTTGAGAAACTACTATCATTGAGTTTATGCATCATATATCTCCTTGATGGAGATTTATAGGAAAATTGATATTTAATCAATTTCTCTCATGTAATGTGAGTTCAACAATTTCCACTAATGGGAATGATAGCCATGTCCTGCATAAGATGATCATGCAACTCATTTACTATGTTAGTAAATTTAAATTTATGAAAGAATACTCTGAATGAGCATATGTTAATGGTCAAGGTGATTCCTTAATGACCATAGGGTAGACATTCAATGTTGAGACATCAAATGGTATTTATATCAATGTTTTGGACTTTATTCCCAAAGCAATGGGTGATATTATATTTTGCGCCAAAACATGGATATATACTTTTGACATTGGTTATTCGCTGTGAATATAATTATCATCATATGATATAGAAATAGTAGTATATGAGAAATAATGGACTATGTCTTGATAGACATTAGAACCATGTCCAATGATTATAGATCCCACATCTTACCAATGTAATAGAAGCATGAAATAATCATGCATTTATTGTTTTTATTATGATAGTAAAATTTCTTTTGGTAAATAACAAATATGCTCAAGAGGAACAATTTGAATATTAAGCTGATGCTTTTATGCCATATGCATGTAGATCTCAAATTCTAAGTTAACACATTATAGATACTCTCTATTTCAATAGAGCACATCTCTTAGTAGTAGGATGCATATCTGACATCAGTAGACGCCTTAACTTAGTACCTTGTGTTATACTTAAACAATGATATATTTGGAAGAGCACATATGATTCACAAATAAAATTTGAGATAGTCACATAGGAAATCTTATCTCATATTTTAATGAGAAATTTTCAAGAATATTGATTTCAATAGAACAATATAATTGTTATAACAAATTGTATGTTATAGAAAATGCTTGAGGCAAATTTATAACAAAGTTTAAGTTCAAGAGAAATAATGTATTCAATGCAAGTAAAGTGCATACATATTCTTGCATTATGTGAGTACCAGAGGGCCTCATACATTAATTTTACATGATGTAAAATAGTGTATAATTATTCTTTACGCAATTTAGGATGACATGGGGGTCCAACATGTCTATTTATTCCAAAGCGAATGGAGTGGTCAATAGAGCTAAATTGCAAAGTTTAAGATAGCTTGACGGCTGACTACGAAATGAAGGGATGTATGTGTTAAGACAGAGAATACAGAAGACTAAGATGCGAATGAACCAAGGAGATAAGGTTCTCATCGTTATCTTCTGTGTGGTACACTCGTATGAGTCTGTTCGCGTCAGTTCTAGAGGAAAAATCTACATGGAGATAGCTCTAGAGCGGAGAGCCGGAGACTGTAGAAAAATCTACATGGAGATAGCGCCGCCGTAAGGATTGGGATCGAGCAACGCCGGAGGGCACTGCAGTTGGGACAAGCGCGTCGCAACCTCGCATTTGAGTCCTCGTGCGTCAGCTGCCGCCGGTGTGAGCCTGGTGCCGGTGAGGCGCCACACCGATGAAATCCGTAGGCTCGGGCGCCACCGTGCTCCGTGCCGAGGCCGAAGGCCACGGCTTCGCCGAGCTCGTGAACGCTGCCTCCCCATGCTTTGGGTCTTCGTACTGAAGGGAGCCATGCCACGGGATGCAGCGACAGAGTCCCTCGCCGGTCTGCGCCCGACAGATGAGCCGCGCGGTGAGGGCTCTCGCCGGGGAGCGCCATAACGACTGATGCCGTGGTGAGTTTGCTCGAACGCCGGCGTCAAAGGTAGTTCTTGCCATGATTCTTACCTCTGATTTCCTCTTATTCTCTGTGATGCGGTCTTCTTGGCAGAGTCGAAGTGCTGTTCAGGAATCAATCAATTCGTCTCACGCGGCTTTGCACATAGTGCATCGCCGAAAGATACCTTACTCCAGAGGGAGAAAGGTCGCAATGGTTGCAGCGAGGCCATCTATTGAATTCGCCTCCGTGCCGAGGAGGAATCAGGCCGAGGACCGTGGCGGCGGGCGCCGCCGCGCCGCGCGCGAGGGCCGAGCCGAAGGCTGTGTGGTGCGCCTCCGTTGGAGGCCGCCTTCGTCGCGCGTACGCGGTCATCTGCCGGGAGGAGCATCGCCGGAGACGGGTTGCCGCCTCCACGGGCCGATGCCCGATGTGACATGCTCGGAGGAGCAGCGCCGGGGGCGTCGCCGTGCGTCATAGGGAGCCAGGGCTGCGGGGGCTGCTACGCACGGGCGGTGGGAGCACCGCCGGAGCATCGCCGGGCCTAGGTTACCTTGTTGGGAAGGTGAGTTGTCGACGATGAATCGATGATGCCTCCCCGCATTGGTTCCTTTTATTCGCTTCTTCTTTTCTGTGACTGGAACTTGCTCTTGGTAGAGTTCTAGCGTGCGTGATAACGTGTTTAAAGTAAAAGTATTGAGAGAGAATCAAGTGATTTTATTGATAGATGTATGGGTATATATACCCTGTGAACAGTCGCCTATTAAGGCGGTTTACAAGTGAGGGGACACCTCATTAAGGCGGTTTGGACAAATCCTAACTGCTAACAGTTAGCCTAATTACAGCATTAATTATTCTTAACAAGTTCGTATGCTTGACCGCCTCTACTGCTAGTGCCGGCTCATTATTACACCCCGACTCCAAAATTCGTATTATTGGAGTCTTGTTACTAAAAATGATTGAGAGATCATTTTTCAGAGTCTCTTGGGATATTCATCTTCAAAAAACCATATTATTAGCACTAGCGCTTAGAGCCGTATGGAAAAACAGCCTCCGGACTATGTTGGAGAACCGACTCTAAAGGTCTATTTTGTGCTAGGTAGAGAGCCTCCCCTGGTTAAACTTGGTTCTCATTAGTAAGCATTTGCTTAAATATTTTCTCTTGCAAATCAACTAGTTGTTCAATTTGATTACTACTAGTCGTAACAAAATGTTTAGAAACCATTTTGATAGCATCTATAATGGAGTTAGAAATTTCACACAAAGAGCTTTAATTATTCTAGCTGAGACAATTTCGTCACTAGATCACTGAAAGATCTAGGGAATCCTTCCATTTCAAGAACTTAGAGCAAGAATAACGAGATATAATAGATGATCTGATCAAATGGGATGACTCAGAGGACGGAAATGTGCAAGTACTATGGCATGGCTGACACCGTCAGTCACCAGTTAAATCTTAACAAATAACGAAGTATTTTTTTGGATAAGCTAGCTAGTGCAATTGCAAATTTTGGTGATGCGCTGCTCCCGTCACGAGTGTCGCCAAAATAATCACATTGGAATAGTGTATACATGCGTTTGTAGAGGAGAAAAAAAGGCGAACGGTGTGATCATTCTCATGTTGATCGTGTGGCTAAGCAACTTATTCATGGCCAGGTTTTCATGTGTGCCTCAACGTTGCTACTAGTTAAAAAGGAATACAAAGTTGCTACTAGATTCACAACGTTGGGGTGAACCGCGGGCTGATGGCCATATAAAAGGAAGACGAAGTGTGAGGCTTAGGTTCTCAAATTTGAGTCTTGATTTCGCTCGAAATAATAGATAGGTTAGTTGTGATGTGTATAGGTTAGTTGTGATATTAGAAGAATACTGAGTCCCAACAAGGACATGTGAAGCTGTGAACGGACGAATGATTCATAGAACTACATTTGATGCAATTCAATATTCACAAGCGGGACGTACCGTTGCGGCAGCGTGGACATCCGGTACCCATTTTGGGTTGACTCGGATGGCGATCAACAGCTCTTGCTCTTCGTAGCTGGCCGTAACTTGACGCTCCCTCCCAGGTCACCGTCCCCGCTATCCCTCACAAACCAGAACACGAACATAACTTTCTACTACAACTGCAGATTTTTTGGGATTCCATCCCAGATTGTATAGTGTCTGGAGCCACTTGATGAGGTGATCCAGGCGCTCACGAATGGATTCGAGCTAAGATGGAGGATGCGACACTGCAAGAAATACGTTGACTAGCAACCCTATAATTCGTCACTAAATCATCACAATGGTTGATCTATGACTATTTTCTAACGATAATCTATGATGATTTTATGATAAAAAAAGATTGTCAAAAATGCAGTGTCGTCGATTAACGAATGTGACGAATCCACTGAAATTGTCATAACCGTCTATAACAATATTGGGCCATCATAATGGTTATGACGATTTAATATCGTCATGGGCAATTTGAGGAGGCCACATCATCAATCCAATATGGCAGCCACGTGGCAGGCATTGTGACGATTTTGAATTGGTCGTAAATCGAAATCAGCCAGGTCTATTTCAACCATCTATATGGGCCAAGCCCAATAATTCAGCCTATTTTATAATTTATTTTTCTCAATTCTGGTCAGCTAAATGGGCCAAGCCTAACAATTCAGCCTTTTTATAATAGCTTTTCTCGATTATGGTCAGGTAAATGGGCTAAGCCCAACATTTGGCCTTTTTGTTTTCCAGTATTTGGCCTTTTTACAGCATTTATTTTTTATTTTTGTCCTATAACCTTGCAGGAAGTGGTCCCACTTGCCAGATG
Source organism: Dactylis glomerata (assembly GCA_007115705.1). NCBI lineage: Eukaryota > Viridiplantae > Streptophyta > Magnoliopsida > Poales > Poaceae > Dactylis > Dactylis glomerata. The sequence continues at coordinate 3,991,394 of QXEO01000545.1, read as the reverse complement.
GGTCCCACTTGTCATGCTAATATCATAAATTGGTTTCATTTTTATTTTTCAATGATTTTATTCCAAATTTCAAGCCCAATATTGTTTGGGCCGTGGTGCTTTTACAGCCCAACTAACATTTACTTCATCTCTAATATCTAGCGGTAAATAAACCATTATTTTGATAAATAGAGCACAAATCATATGAATTTTTACAAAACGTAACCAAAATTAACACATATTACAATCGAGACATAGTTCAGATCACCCAGTATGGCTACTGTATATTACAACCTTCCCATAGTTCAAATCACCCAAGTAATTATACTTGCTGAATATGAAGATTCGGGTTCTTCCAACTTCTTCAGCCTGAAGCTCCCGTAGAAGAGAGGAAATGACAGGTCATGGCTGTCAATGAGAAAAAACACACTATATTCTAATACTAACATAGAACAGCTATAAATAAAATAAAGAACAGATGTACTAGCAGCTATGTGTTGATCCTAAAGAATTAGGGCATGGATTACAATAGAAACCACAATGAATAGCTATATTAGCAAATATTACATTTCAACTCACAGCTTTTACATTTCTTACCATAAATTTTGGCTAAATAAAGATAGCACACTACTTTTAAAAGTACCATTGTGCTTATAACTGGATATCTTTCATTCTATCCCTATTTGACTGCTATGTAAAATATTTGCAAACAAAAGTAAATATATATATCAGTGAGCACTCTATGCTATCTATACAGTATCAAATTTAAAATGCATTAACATACAGAAGCAAGCAACATGCAAATAAGCATGAAGGGTACTCACTCATGATAAAATAGGAGCTAGAGTTGCATAGACGAGCTTGTTGCAGGTTTAACTTCCGCAGATAAGGTGCGCCATCAACGGCCACTTTCGAGATTCATCTGATACAAATCACCAACAAAACGAAAGCACAAATGCTATAAACAAAACCAAATGAACAACCTGAGCAAACCAGCAATATCAATCAGCCAATATAGGATTTTATCTTAAAAATGAGAAGCAATAGACTATAAAATATTTATTTCATACATCATTTATGTGATCTGTCAAAATGGAATGATACAATGGACCCACACATCTACTAGAGCCTGTGTATCTCCAAGACCCACACATCAATGGCAGGTAAAATTATTAAGGAAAACATTCTAGAAATTGTACTGGTGACTAGGGTTTCCTTGACCTAGGTGACTAGGGTTTTCCAATTACAACTCCAATCCGATCCAATTCCTGGTGACCAATCAATCAAATCCTTTTCTCTGTGGCGGTTTGTTCCTCCTTATTGGTACGGAGTTTGTGGAGTCTCGTGGTGGCGATCTGGGCGAGCTTGGATTGGGTTCTAGATGGCATCGCCGGTGGGATCTTCCATGTCGGTACGTCCGGGACAACCATCGGTAGGGAAAGAAGTAGGTATTGATGAACTACTAGAAAAGCTAGGGTTTGAGGATGATGAGGTGGATGACTTAATCTTTGAAGAAGAGACCGATGATCTGTTGGAAGGCATCAAGTGGATGGCTCTTGCTCGCGTACACACTACAAACAACTTCAGCGCTCAGACCTTTGCGTAGCATATGGTGACATCTTGGAGCCTGACGAAGGAAGTAAAATTCAGAGCTATAGAGAATAATATTTTCACAATTTAGTGTTTCTGCTTGGGAGATTGGTTGAAAGGTAACGAAAGAAGGCTTCTGGCTGTTTCGATAGAATGTTGTTATTATTGAATCTTATGATGTCTTGAGTGCGCCTGGTAAGATCGATCTAACTTACTTTGAGGTGTGGGTTCATGTGACGACCCCGAATTTATCACAAATTCGAAGTGCCCGTTATGCATTCCACCACAATTCCAGAATCATTGTTGTGATACACATAACGTAGTTGGTACCCAGTTCCATAGACATTACAATACGATGGTTCAAATACAATGGTCATAGCGACCAAGTTCATATTATAACACAATATAGCAGCGGAAATAACGTCTTCGGGTCCATGCCTTCACCCTACAGGCAATGGCGACTCAGTAGAAGATCTTAGTTCTGATACTCTTCCTCATAACCTTCCTCCGGATACTCTTCCCCATAGTCTGGCCAAGTTGATAGCCAGGGACACAGCCATGAGTACATTGGATGCACTCGCAAACCATCTTATAAAGGAAATGATGAAGTAGATATGCAAGGTTGATATAGTGGACTAAGCACTAAGTTTAGTTGCAAAAGCTAGTTTTGTTTCCCAAGAAGGTTCATTGGTAGAAAAGAAGTTTAGTTCTCTAAGTTCAATCTAGAGGAACCTCAAGTGTGTCAATATCAATGTCAAGTCAAGTCATGTCATTCACCAAGTTCACCATAAGTTATTATGTTCCTGACAAAAGTCAAGTACAGCTTGCCAACTGTCCATAACCGAGGACGCGGCTATTCGAATAGTTTTTGAAACCTCTGCAGAGGGGTACACTTTACCCACAAGATTCGATACATCTGCCGGGAGAAATCCACGGTTCGTCATACACAAAGTATGCGAGGTTCAGATAATCAAACAAACTCTTTCACTTGCTGATGCTTCAGGTGAATGTGGCAACAGACAGTCCTTGTGCGTGGTGAATGACCAGCCCGTTGGGAACCCCAAGAGGAAGGTATGATGAGTGCAGCGGCTAGTTTTCCCTCAGTTAAGAAACCAAGGTTTAATGTCGATCTTGAAGAAGAGAGACGGTGACGACTGAAGGTGTTTGTGGAACCTGCACACACACAAACAAATACTTTGTCCCCAACTTGCGATGAGGTTGTCAATCTCACCGGTTTGCTTGAAACAAAGGTTATGAGTGTATCGAGTGGAAAACAGTAGTAATATGCGAGTAAAGTAAACAGTGCGGGAAAAGTAAACAGGTGATTGCAATATGATTAAAATAGGACCGGGGTCCACAGTTCACTAGTGGTGTCTCTCCATAGATAAATAACATGCTGGGTAAACAAATTACAGTTGGGCAATTGATAGAATAAAGATAACGTGATATGTCAAGAAGATCACTATGAGATTCACTCTGGGCATTACAACAAAATACATAGACCGCCATCCAACTGCATCTATGACTAATAATCCACCCTCGGGGATATCATCCGAACACCCCAAAAGTATTAAGTTGCGAACAACAGATAATTGCATTAAGCAAAGTGTGTAATGTAAACAAAGCATATGCCCTTGAGCATATGAATATTGTTTTCTCCCTAGTAGCAACAGCACATCTACCACCTTAGAGGTTTCTGTCACTCCCCCAGGTGAAATAGAGACATGAACCCATTATCGAGCATAAATACCCCCTCTTGGAGTCACTAGCAACTACTCGGCCAAGATAGCTACTAACAACGGAGAGCATGCAAGATCATAAACAACATAGAGATAACAAAAGATATAATTCAGTACAGCAACTTAATCATAAACACCAATATTCATCGGATCCCAACAAACCAACATCATAGAATTACATAACGGTGATCTCAATCATGTAGGGCAGCTCATGAGATCTAAACATGAAGCACATGGTGGAGAAGACAACCATCTAGCTACTGCTATGGACCCATAGTCCAAGGTAGACTACTCACTCATCGCTCCGGAGGCAAGCATGGCGATGAAGAAGACCTCCGGTGGCGATTCCCCTCTCCGGCAGGGTGCCGGGAAGAGCTTCTAGACCCTCCCGATCTTCGGGTCGACGGCGGCGGCGGATCGCGATGTATTCTGGAAAACTGATCGGGCCCTTAGGTTTTTCTCGTCGGGGGGGTACTTATAGGCGAAAGGGCGATGTCAGAGGGGGTCCCACGCCCCCTCACACGTGGGTGGCGCGGCCAGGGGGTGGCCGCGCCGCCTGTGTGTGTGGGGCCCACGTGGCCCTACTCCTTCTCTCCTTCGGATGTTTGGAAGCTTCCGGGTAAAATATGACTTCAGGAACTTGTTTCGTCCAATTCCGAGAATATTTCCCGTGTATCACTTCTGAAACACAAAAACAGCAGAAAACAGGAAACTGGCACTGTGGCACTTCGTTAATAGGTTAGTTCCGGAAAATGTATAAAAGTGCCACTAAGTGTAACGAAACAATAGGCAAATGGTGTAAAAACAAGCATGGAGCATCAAAAATTATAGATACGTTTGAGACGTATCAAGCATCCCCAAGCTTAACTCCTGCTCGTCCTCGAGTAGGTAAGTGATAACAAAGAATAATTTTTGAGGTGACATGCACCTACACAATCTTGATCATATATGTAAGCATTGGTGAGCTGGGATCAATAGAACTTAAAACATGGGCATGAAGATATAATCATGACAATAAGAACTTAGCAACCATGTTGTAAACATGTAAATGAACACAAACAAAAGATCATGATAATGAAACAATGAAAGTCAAACGTGTGTTCAAATCATAAGGAAAAACATACAAATGGTTTTCAGCTTGTCCTTCAAAGAGAGCAAAACATAAATGCATAGGACACCTCAAAGTTTAAGAGGGCGACTAGATACAAATAATTTAAGAACAAGTGAAACCAACAATATGAGTCAATCAATGAACTTTGGGACAATGCATATCACACTAAGAATGACAACTATGCTCTCTTAATGGTGCATAAAGAAAGAAGGTGGTGACTCAACATAAAAGTAAAAGAAAGGCCCTTCGCAGAGGGAAGCAGTGATTTAAACATGTGCTAGAGCTTTTCATTTGTAAAACAGAGAGATAAAACTTGATTTTGAGAGGTGGTTGTCTTTGTCAACGACTGGCAATGGGGTTCTTACTATCTTCCATACAAAAATAAAGCAAGTTTTTGAGAGAGAGATTGGCACTTCGTGCTCTTTTTATAAAACTTGGCACTCCTCCCCACCTTTTCCTTTCACATAACATGGCTAACCGATTCCATCGGGTGCCCACCAACATTCACATTCTTTGGAGGAGTGCCTTTTTTTCTTTCTTTTTTCCTTTTTTTTCTTTTTTTTGGAATAAACAATATGGAAGATAGCAAATCCGACCACTACGTCCCCATGAGCTGAAAACAGTGTCACAAAACGAGAAGTATTTTGAAGGGTTTTTGAAAGGTAGCACACGAAAATTTTACTTTGGAATGGCTTACAAATACCATGCATAGGAATTTATAGTGGACACAATGGCAAACTTGGCTTTTGGGAGTTGGATGCACGAGTAGAGCTCATACTCAGTACAAGGCGAGGGCTAGCAAAAGACTGGGAGCGACCAACTAAGAGAGCAATAATGGTCATAATCATGCAAAGCGACAAAGCGACATTAAAAGAAGCATATGATGGCATCAAAAGTCAAAAACTAAATGATCATGAAGGCTAATGGCGACTTTGTAAGAGTCTAACATGTGTGAGCATGCGCCAAGTCAACCCAAATAAAGCATCAAGGAGAAAACCAAAATAATGCTTCCATACAATAAAAACAACGCATGATTTTTTTCAAAGGCTCATTAAGCAATCTCAGTTATTTGAGACAAGTCATGCTACAGAAAAACCACTAAGCATACTATCAAAAAGACATCAAGCATGACATGAAAAAGCCTAAGCCGCAGTCTACACAAGCTCCTTCTTGTACCACTATTTTGCACAAAGCTTTTTCTCTTTTCCAACACCATTTGAAATTTTTATAAACACCTCTTTTGATGAAAACCAATGAAGATCAGAGGCAAAAATACACCTTGATGAGAAGATATGACAAGATCTGAACGCATATCAAGGCGAAAACGAAAACCAAAAGCAGTAGCAGAAAAAGTAGAACGCTCGATTTTTAATAAGAGTGAAAACTAGAGCGTTCTTTGCAAATGAAAACGAGTACATCTCCTCCAAAGGAAATTTGTTGGGGTCCAACCATTTATTGCAGCAAACAAACAAACTAAACAAACTAAGAAAACTAAAACAACTGACGCTCCAAGAAAAACACATAGTGCATGAAGCAATAAAAATATAGTGTCTTGAAAGGTGACCTGATTTTTGCCGATGAAGAAGGGGTGCCTCGGGGGCATCCCCAAGCTTTGACGCTTGTACTTCTTGGATATTTCTTGGGGTGATGCAGGGGCATCCCCAAGCTTGAGCTTTTGTCCATTCTTCAACTCATCTCATCATTCTCCAATCCCTACACTTGAAAACTTCCTTCATACAAAACTAAACACAATTCTATTAGCAACATTAGTGTAGGCATAAAATATATTCAACCTCTTTTAGCTTCAGGTTTCAACCCAAAACCACCACATATAAAGTATATACTACTGTAGCAACTTCCACAAGAGTTCCATGATCAAAAAGAACTCAAAAGAAAGCGATAAAGTGGCAAAAACAAATATTGGCAGAAATCTGTCAAAACTGGACAGCTGATAATGGACGAATTTTTGAGGGATTTTCCGTTGCTCAAATCAAAAAGTGTTCAACTAAGAAAAGTTTGGATATAACCTGGGGCATATGCACAAGAAATCGCAGGTCCAAAAGATAAACAGAGAATTTTCACGAATTTTTACGGTACAGCACCGAAAACAGTTTCAAGACAGCAATAACCCCAAATCTTTACCTCGCTCAAATTAGAGGCTTCTCTTGGCACAAAAACGAAATAAACAAGATAAGGAGTGGTCATTACAGTAGTAATGACTTCCAAGACTCAAATAAAAGAAAAAATACTGAAAAGTAAACAATGGGTTATCTCCCAAGAGTGCTTTTCTTTAACGCCTTTGAGCTAGGCGCAGAAAATTGCGAATCAAGTACCTTCAGAAGAAGCATTAAGATCAACAGAAGAGGTCTTGTCAATAAGGCATTGTATTTCATCCACATAAGTTTTTGAAGACCCTTGGTGATCATGCTTTGGTACACTATTCTCATCAAAAAGATTTTCAGGACAAATCCAGGCAAAATTGTTTTCGAAAGCATCATTCAATCCCAAAAGCTTGCAAGGTATAGGTATCTCGGCCTCCCCATCATGTGTATCAATAACCGTTATAGGTGAACCGAGTTTATTAAAACGTTTAAGAACCTTCCTAGCTTCAATAACGACATCCTTAAATTCTAAACGCAAAGTTTCCAAGATAAAAGCTTTCTTTTCGGGGTCCTCAATTTCATGAAGCTTAAGGAACATGTATTGCATAAAAGGATTAAGACTAGCAAACCTAGTTTCCAATATGTCAATTAAATAAATAGAAGCAACTTCAATACTAGGAGCAAGTTCAACCCAAGACTTTTCCTCATCTTCATCATGCATACTAATATGATTAAAGAACTCCTCAATGTTACTTTTGCCAATAATCGAACCACTCCCTACAAAGAGGTCCTCCAGAACGAACTCAGGGAACAACATGATAAACTAAAGTAAAGAAATAACAACTACCAAGGATTCTAATTTTTTTGGATTTTTGATATAAAGCAATGCAGGTAAAAATAAAATAAAGTAAACCAAAACAAATAACAAAGTAAAGAATGTGCGCACGAAGAACTCCCCTCGCAGAAGTCTTCTCTCTTCCCCGGCAACGGCGCCAGAAAAGTAGCTGATGCTTGAGGTGAATGTGGCAACAGACAGTCCTTGTGCGTGGTGAATGACCAGCCCGTTGGGAACCCCAAGAGGAAGGTATGATGAGTGCAGCGGCTAGTTTTCCCTCAGTTAAGAAATCAAGGTTTAATGTCGATCTTGAAGAAGAGAGACGGTGACGACTGAAGGTGTTTGTGGAACTTGCACACACACAAACAAATACTTTGTCCCCAACTTGCGATGAGGTTGTCAATCTCACCGGTTTGCTTGAAACAAAGGTTATGAGTGTATCGAGTGGAAAACAGTAGTAATATGCGAGTAAAGTAAACAGTGCGGGAAAAGTAAACAGGTGATTGCAATATGATTAAAATAGGACCGGGGTCCACAGTTCACTAGTGGTGTCTCTCCATAGATAAATAACATGCTGGGTAAACAAATTACAGTTGGGCAATTGATAGAATAAAGATAACGTGATATGTCAAGAAGATCACTATGAGATTCACTCTGGGCATTACAACAAAATACATAGACCGCCATCCAACTGCATCTATGACTAATAATCCACCCTCGGGGATATCATCCGAACACCCCAAAAGTATTAAGTTGCGAACAACAGATAATTGCATTAAGCAAAGTGTGTAATGTAAACAAAGCATATGCCCTTGAGCATATGAATGTTGTTTTCTCCCTAGTAGCAACAGCACATCTACCACCTTAGAGGTTTCTGTCACTCCCCCAGGTGAAATAGAGACATGAACCCACTATCGAGCATAAATACCCCCTCTTGGAGTCACTAGCAACTACTCGGCCAAGATAGCTACTAACAACGGAGAGCATGCAAGATCATAAACAACATAGAGATAACAAAAGATATAATTCAGTACAGCAACTTAATCATAAACACCAATATTCATCGGATCCCAACAAACCAACATCATAGAATTACATAACGGTGATCTCAATCATGTAGGGCAGCTCATGAGATCTAAACATGAAGCACATGGTGGAGAAGACAACCATCTAGCTACTGCTATGGACCCATAGTCCAAGGTAGACTACTCACTCATCGCTCCGGAGGCAAGCATGGCGATGAAGAAGACCTCCGGTGGCGATTCCCCTCTCCGACAGGGTGCCGGGAAGAGCTTCTGGACCCTCCCGATCTTCGGGTCGACGGCGGCGGCGGATCGCGATGTATTCTGGAAAACTGATCGGGCCCTTAGGTTTTTCTCGTCGGGGGGTACTTATAGGCGAAAGGGCGATGTCAGAGGGGGTCCCACGCCCCCTCACACGTGGGTGGCGCGGCCAGGGGGTGGCCGCGCCGCCTGTGTGTGTGGGGCCCACGTGGCCCTACTCCTTCTCTCCTTCGGATGTTTGGAAGCTTCCGGGTAAAATATGACTTCAGGAACTTGTTTTGTCCAATTCCGAGAATATTTCCTGTGTATCACTTCTGAAACACAAAAACAGCAGAAAACAGGAAACTGGCACTGTGGCACTTCGTTAATAGGTTAGTTCCGAAAAATGTATAAAAGTGCCACTAAGTGTAACGAAACAATAGGCAAATGGTGTAAAAACAAGCATGGAGCATCAAAAATTATAGATACGTTTGAGACGTATCACTTGCTCACTCTAGTATAGGATCCTTCCCTAGAGCCCGAGACACGGACATCTCCGTTCCGGCGTCTCTAGTTTTGCCCGCTCTGGGATGCCGGATGAATGGAATTTCCACTCGGTTCAGAAGTACCCGCGCACGGTGCACTTCTATAAAGGATGATACAAGGCCTCCCACACTAGGGTAAACAAGCTACGGACTAAGCCCCTTCCCATTTAGGGGTAATGTGGTTGTACGGTAATGGTTGGCTCACATGGTACATCACTTATTATCATTTAGCAAATCTGTTTCATAGTCCTTAGTCAAGATTATTTTCCTTCATAAAACCATCATGTAGGAGAATCTCCAATTCAAGCTTTCAAGTTCAAGTTACCAAGTTCAAATGGGGTTCCACTTAGAGATGGCCTTAATTTTATTAGCGACTAAGCAACTACCTTGAGTGATGTTACCACTAAAATAGGGTTGGATAAACTCGGCTTGATGCTCTTGCTAAGCAAGATATCACTACACATCTATCATTCTACTCTAGCAATTCAATCATGCAATTTACTTAAAACAAGTAGAATGCAAAAGTGAAACTAGGTATGTGGAGTATGATTCAAAAGATGGCTTGCCTTGGTTGGCAAAGTGTCCGGGGTACTCTTCTTCTTCTTGATAATATTCCCCCTCAATATCCTCCTCAGCAACACTAGCGTCTAATAACGAATAAACACAAAGCACATCATCACTACACCATGCTAACAACACACCAAGCACACATACTTGTTTTCAAACAATAGCCTTCTTGTTGGATTTTATTTGAATTGGTTTGCAAGTTTTCTTCCAAGTTTGCATTGAGTGTGCAAGTTAAATTTTCTAACATATGCCATGTGTGGTTTACTTTTTAAGTATGGGTATTGAACTAAGGGTATTAGTACTAGTTCCAATGAGGATTGACTCATTAAGTGAATTGGTGTTTGAGGGCAAATTAATTCTAAGTATATAATAGAAATCTATCATTTTATGTTACCAATTAGGATTGGATTAAGGTCTAATTGGTATCACTAACAAGGTTTGAGTTGATTAAGGTTGACTAAACAGTAGGGGAGGTAATTAGTGAGTTCACAAACCAAATTTCATAATTTTAGGAGGCTTAACCAATTTTCTAGGATTTTTCTATGATTAACAAAGCTATGGTCAAAGTATTCTTATTTATTTAAATCCCTAACTCAAATTGAATTATAAACAGTTTCAGAGGGTAGAGCATTTCCTAAGCTTTCCAACGCATATTCATTTGCTAAAAATGGATTTCTAAAACTCTTGGAATTAAAGTTTGAAAATCATATCTGAAATTTATTTGAAATAATTCAAACGGGCGGGAAAACAAATAAAATCGAATCAGACCGAAACTTAACCGAACCGGGCCGAATCCAGAAGAATCCCGAACGGCCCAGCCCGATACCATTTCGCCCCGGCGGGAAACGTTTTAAAACGAACTGACAGGGGGGTCCCACTCGTTAGGTCACTTAAGTGACCCGAATCGGTATGCTGCCATTGGATTCTAATCCAATGGCGCATATGCGTCGTGTTCGTCGGCGAGGAGGAAGCTCACCTGCGCGCAGAGAAGAAGACGACGGCGACGGCGGCGCTCGTAGAGGAAGCAGAGCTTGACGGCGACGGGCGGAAAAGACTCCTGCGAGACTCCTCCACCAATTCCCGGCGTCCTCTTGCTCAACGGAGGTTGAACGCGGCGGCGCCCTCCGCGTTCAGTACCTCGCTGGCGGGGCTGGCGATGTCGAACGAGAGCGAGCGGGGAGAGGTGAGGGTGTCTGGGAGGTAGCTGGGGATGGTGTGCGTCCACTCGTTCGGGGGCTTTTATAGGCCAGAGAGGCGGGGACAGGGGCGCCCAGTGGGTGGCTGGCGCAGGGCGTGCTGGCGACGTGCACAGGCGACACCAGGCTCGACGGCCTTGCTCGCGTGCTGGAGGGGTTCGGTCTCGGCGACGGGGTGCTGTGGGTTAGCTCTGGCGAGGTCACAGTGGTCGGTGACGTGCAGCGAGCAGAGGAAGAAGAGAGGGGGTCCTGGGCGCTGTCTTCCCCTTCTCCTCCCTTTCTCACGGCTCGGGTCGGGGCAGAGGGGGCTGGGCTCGACCGCGGCGATGTCCACGAGCATGGCTACAGGGTCCAGACGAACGGCGACAGTGATGTTCAGAGTAAACTTGATTTTCTCAATTTTTGTCTGCCAGGTGTTCGGTCAAATGCCCGCAAGAAATTCAAATTCGAATTTTTGAAAATTTTCACTTTGGGTGTTCAACATATTGGACAAGGGTTCCAGGGATATTTTTGTTACCAAGAAAGAATAAGTTTTGCAGAAATCATATTTCAAATTTTGGGTATTGTCACTGTTTCAGATTCAATCTTTGGCTGATGTTTGAGTTGGGTTGCACTTTGAATTTTTGTTTGAAACTTCTTGGTTGAGTTAGTAGGCAACTTGGTCAAGCTCAACTAACTGGCCAAACACTGAGTTGAGTTACAGATTTCTTATTATAAGAGTCCAAAGTAGGGTAGTCAATAACAATTTCTAGATCACTCTTTTCTTCTCTTTTTCTTTCTTTCTTTTGTTTCTTGTTTCTTTAGCTCTGATAATCTTTCTCTAATGCTTCTGTTGGTTAGGTTAGAATTAACTAACTATTTCACAACACATAATAACACACATGAAATCATAAAAGACATATAATGGAAAATACATGCATACATGCAATAATAGATAAAAGTTTTATCTTGGTCCAAAATTTGGCACTTTAATTAATAGTAAGTGGATTACAAATTTCTGAGTTGTTACAGTTCAAGTTCATAAATTGCCAGATGGATAGAGAGGGAAATCTTTGGTTACTAATCTGGTCGAGAAGAAGATAGGAAAGGTTACAGAGGTGGAACCAGCACCCCCAGGTGTTGGTAATTTTGTTAGAGCCCGAGTCAAAATAGATGTGCGCAAAACCTTGGAAAGATTTGTTACTATCTCAAGGGGAGGGCAAAGGGAGTTTTACAAAATTCAATTTGAGAAATTCTTAAAATTCTGCGGTGCCTGTGGAATGCTGGGTCATACACATCTCGAGTGTGGTACGGGGGAGCATGATGAGACCAAGCTAAAGTGGGGAGATTTTCTGAAGGCTGACCGCGATACTTGGCATGGTAGGCGGGGTTTTCTTAGAGGTAGAGGTGATGGGGCAGGCTGGCGTGGTGGCCGGGATGGAGGACAAGGCAGAGGACAAGGAGAATTTTATGACTGGAGGCTACATCGTGAACATAAGAATTCTTCAAGAGATGATAAGGAGAATCCCGAACTTCAAGATACGACAACAAGCCCTAATAAAGTGCGAGATATTGTTATGACGGATGCAGAGAACAATGCTAGGAAGAGGTCAACTTCAATGATGCCGGTTTGCTCCAACCTGATAACATAGGTGAAAAGGGCACCCTGATGATCACTAATGGGATGGCTACGGACAATCAAATAGAGTCGGAGCAGGTGAATATGTGCAACACTTTGCACAATAACAAAGAGATAGAAGAGTAAAAGTGGAAACTCGGCGGCTTCTAATTCAATATCAGTGGGCTCCCTTGAGGGGTACCCTCGGGAGCAATGAGAATCCTAGGACTGAACTATCAGGGTTTGGGTAACGCCCCGATAGTTCGAGCGCTTTTAGAGGTCCGAAAGCAAAGTGACCCCAAAGTCATGTTTTTGTCAAAGACTCACTTGGATACTTATCCGACAAAGTGTTTAAGAAGGAGAATGGAGATTTTAAAATAGTTAACACTAGTAATTGACCAAGTGGTGAAGTGCTAATGCTTTGGAAGAAAGAAGTGCAGATTCAACAACTATTCTTGGCTCCTAATTATATTGATGTTCGTGTGACAGAAAGTCCAAGTAAAATTTTGTGTTTGACATGCATCTATGGGGAGCCTAGATGGGAGGATAAATATAAGACGTGGGATAAAATCTATGAGCCGCATGGACAACACAATTTACCATGGGAGATTATAGGGGATTTCAATGTGATTTATTTTCGCATGAAAAGGAGGGGGGGAAATCAAAGGCGTGTTAACCTCATGCAAACTTTCCGAGACGTTTTATCTCATTGCGGGTTGGAAGACCTTGGCTATGTGGGAGATCCTTTTACTTGGAAACGTGGACGTATCCGAGGAGGCTTGATAGAGGGGTAGCAAACAGTTCTTGGGCGGATATGCATTTGGGTGCCATGTGAACACATTTGGAGTATACTAGATCGGATCATCGGCCACTACTTCTGGATACTGAACATCAGCCTACTCAAACTAATAATAATTCATCGCCCCACAGATTTGAAGCAAAGTGGTTGCAAGATAAAAACTTCAAGGAACTAGTGGAGAAGGCTTGGGAGGATGCAGATCTTGTGGCTGGTAGCGATTGCGTGTTAGCCAAGCTAGGGCATATGCATACTATGTTGCATGACTGGGACAAGAAATTTCTGAAGCTGCCCAAGAAGCGTATCCAAAAAGCACAGCGGGAGTTTGAGAAGGCTATGAATGGGCCAATGACAGATGAAAATGATGCAAAGGCTAAAGAATTGGCAAATTTAGTTGAAATTCTTTTAGAGCAAGAAGAAATTCATTGGCTTCAACGTTCCCGCGTGAATTGGTTATCTCAAGGGGACAAAAATACAAGGTTTTTCCATCAGTTTGCATCGGCCTGACGAAAGAAGAATATGATTAAACGGTTGAAGGATGACTCAAAGGAGTGGGTAGAAGGTACATAATCGCTTAAACCTCTATTTTTCAATATTTCTCTAACTTGTTTACCTCTGAAGTCCAAGGAACAGATCCAGAAAAGTACCAGCCACAAGATCGCACATGGTGGAAAAGATTCAACCAAAGATCACTCATGATATGAATGAGAAATTACTAGCCCCCTTTACACCGGAGGAAGTCAGAAAAGTAGCCTTTAGTATTGGAAATTTTAAAGCTCCTGGCCCAGATGGACTACATGCCATTTTTTATACTCCATCAGACCACTAATACCTATCTCTAACACAATGTATCTAGATACTTTTAATGCCTAGATACATCATGTTAAAGACATATATTAGTGGTCGGAGGGAGTAAAAAGTTTTGGGATATGTGTGGCAATGAAATCACCATTGAGATATTGCAGGCTCTTCACAATGGAAGTATTCCCGAAGGATGGAATGATACTACAATTGTTCTAATTCCCAAGGTTGATAATCCAGAATAAGTAACATAGTTTCGTCCAATAAGTTTATGCAATGTGATCTACAAGATAATTTCTAAGATGTTGGCCATACGGTTGAAACAAATCCTCCCTGATGTGATATCGCCTATGCAAAGTGCTTTTGTGCCTGGTCGTCTAATAACCGATAATGTGCTGGTTGCATACGAGTGTGTGCACACGATCAAATATAAGAGGAGTGGTACTAATGGTGCTTGTGCAGTCAAATTACATATGCATAAAGCATATGATCATGTGGAGTGGGTTTTCTTGGAGAACATGATGAGGAGACTGGGGTTTGCGGAAAGATGGATTGTCTTGATGATGGCTTGTGTTAGTTCTGTTAGATACCAAGTGCGGTTTAACTCGGAAGAAACATAGATGTTTACTCCTACAAGAGGGTTGCGCCAGGGGGACCCTCTCTGTCCTTATTTATTCCTTCTTTGTGTGGAAGGTTTATCTACTATCTTTGTTGTATGAAAAATAAGTTGGTGGCATTGAAGGGGTAAGGGCGTGCAGGAATGCACCGTCAGTTTCTCATTTACTCTTTGCTGATGATTCCCTTATTCTCATGAAGGCATATAGAACAATCCAACTTCCTTACAATGAGTATTGGATACCTATTGTGCAAACTCGGGACAATTGGTGAGCTTAGCAAAATCAAGTATATTTTTCTCGCCTAATACAAATGTACTGGTAAGGGCAAAAATTTGTGAGACTCTACATATTGATACTGAGGTATTGTCTGATAAATATTTGGGGCTCCCTGCATTGGTTGTGGTAGATAGAGTGACTGTTTAATCCATTTTTTTTGAGAGAATCGTCCAACGGATTAATGGCTGGAAGGAGAAATATCTATCCATAAAAGGTAAGGAAATTCTACTGAAATCGGTGGCTCAAGCAATACCAGTGTATGCCATGTCAGTTTTTCAAATTCCAATTGGGATGTGTAAAAGGATGACTGATGCTATAGCCCAATTCTGGTGGGTGATGATGAGAACACAAAGAAGATGCATTGGTTTGTGTCGTCAAAACTAAGTTATCCAAAAGATGAAGGAGGTATGGGCTTCCGTGATTTTCACTACATTAATCTTGCTATGCTAGCAAAGCAGGTTTGAAGGCTTATTGATGAACCTAACTCGCTTTGTGCACATGTTCTCTGAGCTAAATAGTATTCGAATGGTGATATACTGAAGGCAGGACTGAAAAATGGCTCATCTTTTACATGGCAAAGTATTCTAACAAGCCTGTTGACCTTTAAGCGAGGATATATATGGAGAGTTGGCAATGGTGAAAGTGCAAACATATATACTGATCCATAGATCCCAACTAGTGCAGATAGGAAAATTATCTCACCAAGAGGAAATGCGCTATATACAAAAGTGACCCAGCTAATTGACCCTATTATTGGACAGTGGGATGAAGATCTAATCGAGAGTCTATTTTACATTCCAGATGTTAATAGAATATTGCAAATACCACTGAACAACCAGGGGTTTGATGATTTTATAGCATGGCAATTGATGCTTCAGGTGAATGTGGCAACAGACAGTCCTTGTGCGTGGTGAATGACCAGCCCGTTGGGAACCCCAAGAGGAAGGTATGATGAGTGCAGCGGCTAGTTTTCTCTCAGTTAAGAAACCAAGGTTTAATGTCGATCTTGAAGAAGAGAGACGGTGACGACTGAAGGTGTTTGTGGAACCTGCACACACACAAACAAATACTTTGTCCCCAACTTGCGATGAGGTTGTCAATCTCACCGGTTTGCTTGAAACAAAGGTTATGAGTGTATCGAGTGGAAAACAGTAGTAATATGCGAGTAAAGTAAACAGTGCGGGAAAAGTAAACAGGTGATTGCAATATGATTAAAATAGGACCGGGGTCCACAGTTCACTAGTGGTGTCTCTCCATAGATAAAATAACATGCTGGGTAAACAAATTACAGTTGGGCAATTGATAGAATAAAGATAACGTGATATGTCAAGAAGATCACTATGAGATTTACTCTGGGCATTACAACAAAATACATAGAACGCCATCCAACTGCATCTATGACTAATAATCCACCCTCGGGGATATCATCCGAACACCCCAAAAGTATTAAGTTGCGAACAACAGATAATTGCATTAAGCAAAGTGTGTAATGTAAACAAAGCATATTCCCTTGAGCATATGAATGTTGTTTTCTCCCTAGTAGCAACAGCACATCTACCACCTTAGAGGTTTCTGTCACTCCCCCAGGTGAAATAGAGACATGAACCCACTATCGAGCATAAATACCCCCTCTTGGAGTCACTAGCAACTACTCGGCCAAGATAGCTACTAACAACGGAGAGCATGCAAGATCATAAACAACATAGAGATAACAAAAGATATGATTCAGTACAGCAACTTAATCATAAACACCAATATTCATCGGATCCCAACAAACCAACATCATAGAATTACATAACGGTGATCTCAATCATGTAGGGCAGCTCATGAGATCTAAACATGAAGCACATGGTGGAGAAGACAACCATCTAGCTACTGCTATGGACCCATAGTCCAAGGTAGACTACTCACTCATCGCTCCGGAGGCAAGCATGGCGATGAAGAAGACCTCCGGTGGCGATTCCCCTCTCCGGCAGGGTGCCGGGAAGAGCTTCTGGACCCTCCCGATCTTCGGGTCGACGGCGGCGGCGGATCGCGATGTATTCTGGAAAACTGATCGGGCCCTTAGGTTTTTCTCGTCGGGGGGTACTTATAGGCGAAAGGGCGATGTCAGAGGGGAGACCACGGCCCCTCACGTGGGTCCGGCGCGGCCAGGGGGGTGGCCGCGCCGCCCCTGTGTGTGGGGGCCACGTGGCCCCCCTCCGTCAGGTCTTCGGATGTTTGGGAGCTTCCCCGTAAAATATGACTTCAGGAACTTGTTTCGTCCAATTCCGAGAATATTTCCTGTGTATCACTTCTGAAACACAAAAACAGCAGAAAACAGGAAA
Source organism: Dactylis glomerata (assembly GCA_007115705.1). NCBI lineage: Eukaryota > Viridiplantae > Streptophyta > Magnoliopsida > Poales > Poaceae > Dactylis > Dactylis glomerata. The sequence continues at coordinate 3,974,054 of QXEO01000545.1, read as the reverse complement.
CTGGCACTGTGGCACTTCGTTAATAGGTTAGTTCCGGAAAATGTATAAAAGTACCACTAAGTGTAACAAAACAATAGGCAAATGGTGTAAAAACAAGCATGGAGCATCAAAAATTATAGATACGTTTGAGACGTATCAAGCATCCCCAAGCTTAACTCCTGCTCGTCCTCGAGTAGGTAAGTGATAACAAAGAATAATTTTTGAGGTGACATGCACCTACACAATCTTGATCATATATATAAGCATTGGTGAGCTGGGATCAATAGAACTTAAAACATGGGCATGAAGATATAATCATGACAATAAGAACTTAGCAACCATGTTGTAAACATGCAAATGAACACAAACAAAAGATCATGAAAATGAAACAATGAAAGTCAAACGTGTGTTCAAATCATAAGGAAAAACATACAAATGGTTTTCAGCTTGTCCTTCAAAGAGAGCAAAACATAAATGCATAGGACACCTCAAAGTTTAAGAGGGTGACTAGATACAAATAATTTAAGAACAAGTGAAACCAACAATATGAGTCAATCAATGAACCTTGGGACAATGCATATCACACTAAGAATGACAACTATGCTCTCTTAATGGTGCATAAAGAAAGAAGGTGGTGACTCAACATAAAAGTAAAAGAAAGGCCCTTCGCGGAGGGAAGCAGTGATTGCAAGTTTTATAACCTTCAAAAATTATGGTACTTACCGGCTTTGAGCTCTCATTGCCCCCATCATAAGCATCTTGAATGGTTAAAGTTAATGCGAGAACAATTATGATGCATATGCTTGACAAATCATAAGTTGAAAACCTCGTGTCCCGTGAATACGAGTACCCAAACCATGCTAATTTACTTAGAGTCCCAAGCAAGGCTCTTGTCATTGTAAGTATATGCATATCATTGAGAACCGCCAATGGGGTACCTCCGTGCCCGATGACATGGAACAAGCCCACACCAAAATGACAGGACAAGCAGACAATGAACACCTCGACATCTCTTTTATTTGCTATATTGTTTAGCTTTTTATTGTGAGATGCGTCGTCGAATGTTCACCATGGGTATGCTGCAAATTTCCACCATGAATTATGCATGGCTTAGATTGGCGGCCCGGCGTTTCCCTAACACATATAAAAACTCCATGATCCTCACAAGATTCCCAATTCATTTCACACAGCGGGCATCCATAAACAAAAGATCACGATATCAACTCAAAAAGAAGTGCAATGTTGAAAGCTTGCCCCATGACAGCATGGCGGGGCTAGAATCCAACTTACAACTTGCAAGCATAACAACTCAGCATAAAAGACCACAATGTCAAAATTTTAAGAACAGGAAAAAGTAAAGTGTGCCTTCCGGTTCGTGAGAGCTTTACTAACCGAGTTTCGCATAACACTGGTAAGAGTTTAATTTGAAGAGAAAATAAAAGCAAGTCAAATTTACTTGGAATAGCAAATTGCTAGTAGGTATGTATGGTGGACACAATGGAAAACTTTGGCTTTTAGGAGTTGGATGCACGAGTAGAGCTCATACTCAGTACAAGGCGAGGGCTAGCAAAAGACTGGGAGCGACCAACTAAGAGAGCAATAATGGCCATAATCATGCAAAGCGACAAAGCGACATTAAAAGAAGCATACGATGGCATCAAAAGTCAAAAACTAAATGATCATGAAGGCTAATGGCGACTTTGTAAGAGTCTAACATGTGTGAGCATGCGCTAAGTCAACCCAAATAAAGCATCAAGGAGAAAACCAAAATAATGCTTCCATACAATAAAAACAACGCATGATTTTTTTCAAAGGCTCATTAAGCAATCTCAGTTATTTGAGACAAGTCATGCTACAACAAAACCACTAAGCATACTATCAAAAAGACATCAAGCATGACATGAAAAAGCCTAAGCCGCAGTCTACACAAGCTCCTTCTTGTACCACTATTTTGCACAAAGCTTTTTCTCTTTTCCAACACCATTTGAAATTTTTATAAACACCTCTTTTGATGAAAACCAATGAAGATCAGAGGCAAAAATACACCTTGATGAGAATATATGACAAGATCTGAACGCAAATCAAGGCGAAAACGAAAACCAAAAGCAGTAGCAGAAAAAGTAGAATGCTCGATTTTTAATAAGAGTGAAAACTAGAGCGTTCTTTGCAAATGAAAACGAGTATATCTCCTCCAAAGGAAATTTGTTGGGGTCCAACCATTTATTGCAGCAAACAAACAAATTAAACAAACTAAGACAACTAAAACAACTGACGCTCCAAGAAAAACACACAGTGCATGAAGCAATAAAAATATAGTGTTTTGAAAGGTGACCTGATTTTTGCCGATGAAGAAGGGGTGCCTCGGGGGCATCCCCAAGCTTTGACGCTTGTACTTCTTGGATATTTCTTGGGGTGATGCATGGGCATCCCCAAGCTTGAGCTTTTTTCCATTCTTCAACTCATCTCATCATTCTCCAATCCCTACACTTGAAAACTTCCTTCATACAAAACTAAACACAATTCTATTAGCAACATTAGTGTAGGCATAAAATATATTCAACCTCTTTTAGCTTCAGGTTTCAACCCAAAACCACCACATATAAAGTATATACTACTGTAGCAACTTCCACAAGAGTTCCATGATAAAAAAGAACTCAAAAGAAAGCGATAAAGTGGCAAAAACAAATATTGGCAGAAATCTGTCAAAACTGGACAGCTGATAATGGACGAATTTTTGAGGGATTTTCCGTTGCTAAAATCAAAAAGTGTTCAACTAAGAAAAGTTTGGATATAACCTGGGGCATATGCACAAGAAATCGCAGGTCCAAAAGATAAACAGAGAATTTTCACGAATTTTTACGGTGCAGCACCGAAAACAGTTTCAGGACAGCAATAACCCCAAATCTTTACCTCACTCAAATTAGAGGCTTCTCTTGGCACAAAAACGAAATAAACAAGATAAGGAGCGGTCATTACAGTAGTAATGACTTCCAAGACTCAAATAAAAGAAAAAGTACTGAAAAGTAAACAATGGGTTATCTCCCAAGAGTGCTTTTCTTTAACGCCTTTGAGCTAGGCGCAGAAAATTGCGAATCAAGTACCTTCAGAAGAAGCATTAAGATCAACAGAAGAGGTCTTGTCAATAAGGCATTGTATTTCATCCACATAAGTTTTTGAAGACCCTTGGTGATCATGCTTTGGTACACTATTCTCATCAAAAAGATTTTCAGGACAAATCCAGGCAAAGTTGTTTTCGAAAGCATCATTCAATCCCAAAAGCTTGCAAGGTATAGGTATCTCGGCCTCCCCATCATGTGTATCAATAACCGTTATAGGTGAACCGAGTTTATTAAAACGTTTAAGAACCTTCCTAGCTTCAATAACGACATCCTTAAATTCTAAACGCAAAGTTTCCAAGATAAAAGCTTTCTTTTCGGGGTCCTCAATTTCATGAAGCTTAAGGAACATGTATTGCATAAAAGGATTAAGACTAGCAAACCTAGCTTCTAACATGTGAACTAAATAAGCAGAAGCAACTTCATAACTAGGAGCCAACTCAACCAAAGACTTTTCCTCAACTTCCTTATGCATACTAATGTGATTAAAGAACTCCTCAATGTTACTTTTGCCAATAATCGAACCACTCCCTACAGAGAGGTCCTCCAGAACGAACTCAGGGAACAACATGATAAACTAAAGTAAAGAAATAACAACTACCAAGGATTCTAATTTTTTTGGATTTTTGATATAAAGGAATGCAGGTAAAATAAATAAAGTAAAGCAAAACAAATAACAAAGTAAAGAATGTGTGTGCAAAGAACTCCCCTCGCAGAAGTCTTCTCTCTTCCCCGGCAACGGCGCCAGAAAAGTAGCTGATGCTTCAGGTGAATGTGGCAACAGACAGTCCTTGTGCGTGGTGAATGACCAGCCCGTTGGGAACCCCAAGAGGAAGGTATGATGAGTGCAGCGGCTAGTTTTCCCTCAGTTAAGAAACCAAGGTTTAATGTCGATCTTGAAGAAGAGAGACGGTGACGACTGAAGGTGTTTGTGGAACCTGCACACACACAAACAAATACTTTGTCCCCAACTTGCGATGAGGTTGTCAATCTCACCGGTTTGCTTGAAACAAAGGTTATGAGTGTATCGAGTGGAAAACAGTAGTAATATGCGAGTAAAGTAAACAGTGCGGGAAAAGTAAACAGGTGATAGCAATATGATTAAAATAGGATCGGGGTCCACAGTTCACTAGTGGTGTCTCTCCATAGATAAAATAACATGCTGGGTAAACAAATTACAGTTGGGCAATTGATAGAATAAAGATAACGTGATATGTCAAGAAGATCACTATGAGATTTACTCTGGGCATTACAACAAAATACATAGACCGCCATCCAACTGCATTTATGACTAATAATCCACCCTCGGGGATATCATCCGAACACCCCAAAAGTATTAAGTTGCGAACAACAGATAATTGCATTAAGCAAAGTGTGTAATGTAAACAAAGCATATGCCCTTGAGCATATGAATGTTGTTTTCTCCCTAGTAGCAACAACACATCTACCACCTTAGAGGTTTCTGTCACTCCCCCAGGTGAAATAGAGACATGAACCCACTATCGAGCATAAATACCCCCTCTTGGAGTCACTAGCAACTACTCGGCCAAGATAGCTACTAACAACTAAGAGCATGCAAGATCATAAACAACATAGAGATAACAAAAGATATAATTCAGTACAGCAACTTAATCATAAACACCAATATTCATCGGATCCCAACAAACCAACATCATAGAATTACATAACGGTGATCTCAATCATGTAGGGCAGCTCATGAGATCTAAACATGAAGCACATGGTGGAGAAGACAACCATCTAGCTACTGCTATGGACCCATAGTCCAAGGTAGACTACTCACTCATCGCTCCGGAGGCAAGCATGGCGATGAAGAAGACCTCCGGTGGCGATTCCCCTCTCCGGCAGGGTGCCGGGAAGAGCTTCTGGACCCTCCCGATCTTCGGGTCGACGGCGGCGGCGGATCGCGATGTATTCTGGAAAACTGATCGGGCCCTTAGGTTTTTCTCGTCGGGGGGTACTTATAGGCGAAAGGGCGATGTCAGAGGGGAGACCACGTTCCCTCATGTGGGCCCGGCGCGGCCAGGGGGGTGGCCGCGCCGCCCCTGTGTGTGGGGGCCACATGGCCCCCCTCCGTCACGTCTTCGGATGTTTGGGAGCTTCCCCGTAAAATATGACTTTAGGAACTTGTTTCGTCCAATTCCGAGAATATTTCCTGTGTATCACTTCTGAAACACAAAAATAGCAGAAAACAGGAAACTGGCACTGTGGCACTTCGTTAATAGGTTAGTTCCGGAAAATGTATAAAAGTACCACTAAGTGTAACGAAACAATAGGCAAATGGTGTAAAAACAAGCATGGAGCATCAAAAATTATAGATACGTTTGAGACGTATCAGCAATACACCAAGCATGGATGGTATGCGGTTTGGTCTAGCTACCATCTACAGTGGAGACATCAATTTGGCCCTAGAGCAAACCAATTATCACTGCCTGGTTCATCAGCAAATAGCCCTGTTTGGAAATATCTTTGGAAGATGCAAATACCTGGTAAGGTTAAAATCTTCATATGGCATGCTCTACATGGGATCTTGCGCCTCAAAATCAATTACGGTGAATCTCCACATAGGGATGAGTGGCCATTGTCCGATTTGCAATTTAGATGCAGAAGATGTGCTCCATCTTTTATTTAAGTGTCCTACGGCCCAAGCTTTATGGGATTCGATAAGGATTCGTGGGATCATTGATACGACTCAAACGTATCTATAATTTTTGATGCTCCATGCTTGTTTTTACACCATTTGCTTAGTGTTTTGTTACACTTCGTGACACTTTTATGCATTTTCCGGAACTAACCTATTAACAAGTCGCCATAGTGCCAATTCCCTGTTTTCTGCTGTTTTTGTGTTTCAAAAAAGTTACACATGAAATATTCTCGGAATTAGACGAAACAAAAGCCGAACGTCCAGAAATTCACCGAAGCTTCCAGAGAACCGAAGAGGAGATGGAGTGGGGCCACGAGGGCCCCACACAACAGGGCGGCGTGGCCTGGCCCCTGGCCGCACCCCTATGTGTGACGGCGCCTCGGCCCACTCCTGACGTTGCCCCTTCGACTATAAAGACCCCTCGACGGGAAAAACCTAAGGACCCGATCACTTTTCCAGAACACATCGCGATCCGCCGCCGCCGTCGACCAGAAGATCGGGAGGGTCCAGAAGCTCTTCCCGGCACCCTGCCGGAGAGAGGAATTGCCACCGGAGGTCTTCTTCATCGCCATGCTTGCCTCCGGAGTGATGAGTGAGTAGTCTACCTTGGACTATGGGTCCATAGCAGTAGCTAGTTGGTTGTCTTCTCCGCCATGTGCTTCATGTTTAGATCTCGTGAGCTGCCTTACATGATCGAGATCACCGTTATGTAATTCTACATGTTGTGTTTGTTGGGATCCAATGAATATTGGTGTTATGATTGAGTTGAAGTACTGAATTTTATCTTATGTTATCTCTATGTTGTTTATGATCTTTCATGCTCTCCGTTGTTAGTAGCTATCTTGGTCGAGTAGTTGCTAGTGACTCCAAGAGGGGGTATTTATACTCGATAGTGGGTTCATGCCTCTATTTAATCTGGGGGAGTGACAGAAACCTCTAAGGTTGTAGATGTGCTGTTGCTACTAGGGGGAAAACAATATTTATATGCTCAAGGGCATATGCTTTGTTTACATTACACACTTTGCTTAATGCAATTATCTGTTGTTTGCAACTTAATACTTGTGGAATTCTCGGATTGATTCGCCACAAGTGGATTATTAATCATAGATGCAGTTGGATGGCGGTCTATGTATCTTGTTGTAATGCCCAGAGTAAATCTCATAGTGATCCTCTCGACATATGCACGTTGTCTTTATTCTATCAATTGCCCAACTGTAATTTGTTTACCCAGCATGTGTTATTTATCTTATGGAGAGACACCACTAGTGAACTGTGGATCTCGGTCCTATTTCCTTTATATTGCTATCACCTGTTTACTTTACTCTCACTATTTACTTTACTCGCATACTATTACTATTTTCCACTCGATACGCTCATTCCTTTGTTTACAGCAAACCGTGAGATTGACAACCTCATCGTAAGTTGGGAACAAAGTATTTGGTTGTGTGATACATCTCCAACGTATCTATAATTTTTGATGCTCCATGCTTATTTTTACACCATTTACCTACTGTTTCGTTACACTTCGTGGCACTTTTATGCATTTTCCGGAACTAACCTATTAACAAGTCGCCACAGTGCCAGTTCCCTATTTTCTGCTGTTTTTGTGTTTCAGAAGTGCTACACAGGAAATATTCTCGGAATTGGACGAAACAAGTTCGTGAAGTCTTATTTTCCCCGGAAGCTTCCAGATATCCGAAGAGGAGTTGGAGGGGGGCCACGAGGGCCCCACACACCAGGGCGGCGTGGCCTAGCCCCTAGCCGCGCCCCCTATGTGTGAGGGCACCTCGGGCCACTTCTGACGATGCCCCTTCGCCTATAAAGACCCCCCGACGGAAAAAACTTAAGTACCCAATCAATTTTCCAGAAACACATCGCGATCCGCCGCCATCGTCAACCCGAGATCGGGAGGGTCCAGAAGCTCTTCTCGGCACCCTGCCGGAGAGGGGAATCACCACCGGAGGTCTTCTTCATCGCCATGCTTGCCTCCGGAGCGATGAGTGAGTAGTCTACCTTGGACTATGGGTCCATAGCAGTAGCTAGTTGGTTGTCTCCTCCACCATGTGCTTCATGTTTAGATCTCATGAGCTGCCCCACATGATTGAGATCTCCGTTATGTAATTCTACATGTTTGGTTTGTTGGGATCCGATGAATATTGGTGTTATGATTGAGTTGCTATACTGAAATATATCTTATGTTATCTCTATGTTGTTTATGATCTTGCATGCTCTCCATTGTTAGTAGCTATCTTGGCCGAGTAGTTGCTAGTGACTCCAAGAGGGGGTATTTATGCTCGATAGTGGGTTCATGCCTCTATTTAACCTGGGGGAGTGAAAGAAACCTCTAAGGTTGTAGATGTGCTGTTGCTACTAGGGAGAAAACAACATTCATATGCTCAAGGGCATATGCTTTGTTTATATTACACACTTTGCTTAATGCAATTAGCTGTTGTTCGCAACTTAATACTCATGGGGTATTCGGATGATATCCCCGTGAGTGGATTATTAGTCATAGATGCAGTTGGATGGCGGTCTATGTATTTTGTTGTAATGCCCAGAGTAAATCGTATAGTGATCTTCTTGACATATCACGTTTATCTTTATTCTATCAATTGCCCTGCTGTAATTTGTTTACCCAGTATGTGTTATTTATTTTATGGAGAGACACCACTAGTGAACTGTGGACCCCAGTCCTATTTCCATCATATTGCTATCACCTGTTTACTTTACTCGCACTGTTTACTTTACTCGCATAATTTCACTGCTTTCCACTCGATACGCTCATACCCTTTGTTTCAAGCAAACCAGTGAGATTGACAACCTCATCGCAAGTTGGGAACAAAGTATTTGGTTGTGTTGTGTGCAGGTTCCACGTTGCTGCTAGCAAAGCAAAGCTTGGATGAGGCGCCATATATAAATTGTCCGGAGCTGTCGCGAAGCTTGCAAGCATCACCTTCAGTCATTTGTCTCTCCTCTCCTGATCGATAAACCTTGGTTTCTTAATTGAGGGAAAATCTTGCTGCTATATTCATCACACCTTCCTCTTGGGGTTCCCAATGGGCTGGTCATCAACCACGCATCAAGCTATTTTCTGGCACCGTTGCCGGGGAGGAAGTAGAAGACTTCTGCGAGGGGAGTTTTTCGCACGCACATCCTTTACTTTGTTATTGTTTTGCTTTACTTTATTTATTTTACCTGTATCGTTTTTTATCAAAAACCCAAAAAAATTAGAATCCTTGGTAGTTGTTTATTATGTCTAGTTCAGTTGTTACTACTATGTCGCCCGAGGATATGATTTTCACTTTTAAACAAAAGGATGAGGAAAGTTTTAAAGAAGCTTGGTCTAGGATTTATGATTGGCATGGAAAAACTGAACCTAAAATGACCTTGAGTTTGCTTCTTAGTAGTTTTTACTTTGGACTTGCCCTTCATTATAGATATGCTTTGGATGCTACTGTAGAAGGAGATTTCCTTCATTGTGATGGAGATCAAGCCTTCAATATTATAAAAAAGTTAATTACAATTTATAGCATGCCAACCTATTTTGATTCCTCTCTTGTGTGCATTTTTAATAGACTTGATACTCTTGAGACTCGCACTACTAGTTTAAATACTTGCTACAATACTTTGCGCCAGCATTTTGATTATGTGCCAACAAATTCTGAACCTTCGAGTTGGTATCCTACGGTAAAAATCACCATTAGTGCTGAAACTTTTCATGCTCGTTGTGATATTATGTCTGAATTTTGTCTTATGCCAAAGGATGTTTATGAATCTTTGAGTCTTTGGAAGCTTTCTGAGGGGGGAGAAAGAATTTCTCTTACTAACAATGCCACTATATTTCCCATTGGAATAGCTGAAGGAGTTTTTTTATAAAATTCCTAGGAAGAATGATATCTACTAATTATCTTGTTATTGAATGTGTAGGAAAAGGACAAATCACACTTGGAAGATCCCTACTGAAGCTCCTGGGCGCCGTCATTGATGTGGGAAAAGGCAATATAAGATTTATCTCCCCACCTTGCAATAGCCATGTCTTTCCTAGAGTCAAGAGCAAAGGTAAGAAAGGAAGACGTAAGGCGCCCGCTGATCCTAGCACTTCATCACTTGATTTTACTTGATTCGCAATTTTCTGCGCCTAGCTCAAAGGCGTTAAAGAAAAGCACTCTTGGGAGATAACCCAATGTTTTATTTTCAGTACTTTTTCTTTTATTTGAGTCTTGGAAGTCATTACTACTGTAATGACCGCTCCTTATCCTTTTTATTTCATTGTTGTGCCAAGAGAAGCCTCTAATTTGAGTGAGGTAAGATATGGGGATGTTGCTGTCCTGAAACTGTTTTCGGTGCTGCACCGTAAAAATTCGTATAAATTCTCTGTATATCTTTTGGACCTGCGATTTCTTGTGCATATGCCCCAGGTTATATCCAAACTTTCATTAGTTGAACACTTTTTGATTTGAGCAACAGAAAACCCCTCAAAACTTCGGCCTTTGTCAGCTATTCTGTTTTGATAGATTTCTGCCAATATTTGTGTTTGCCGCTTTATCACTTTCTTTTGAGTTCCTTTGATCACGGAACTTTTGGGGAAGTTGCTACAGTATTATATGCTATATATGTGGTGGTTTTGGGTTGAAACCTGGAGCAAAAAGAGGTTGATTATATGTTATGCTACACTAATATTGCTAATAGATTTGTGTTTAGTTTTGTATGAAGGAAGTTTTCAAGTGTAGGGATTGGAGAATGATGAGATGAGTTGAAGAATGGACAAAAGCTCAATATTGGGAATGCCCATGCATCACCCCAAGAAATATCCAAGAAGTACAAGCGTCAAAGCTTGGGGATGCCCCCGAGGCACCCCTTCTTCATCGGCAAAAATCAGGTCACCTTTCAAGACACTATATTTTTATTGCTTCATGCACTATGTGTTTTTCTTGGAGCGTCAGTTGTTTTAGTTTTCTTAGTTAGTTTAGTTTGTTTGCTGTAATAAATGGTTGGACCCCAACAAATTTCTTTTGGAGAAGTTGCCTTGCTTTTCATTTGCCAAGAACGCTCTAGTTTTCACTCTTATCAAAAACCGAGTGTTCTTCTTTTTCTGCTACTGCTTTTGGTTTTCATTTTCGCCTTGATTTGTGTTCAGACCTTGTCATATCTCTTCATCAAGGTGTATTTTTGCCTCTGATCTTTATTGGTTTTCATCAAAAGAGGTGTCTTAAATTTTTTCAAATGGTGTTGGAAAAGAGAAAAAGCTTTATGCAAAAAAGTGGTACAAGAAGGAGCTTGTGTAGACTGCGGCTTAGGCTTTTTCATGTCATGCTTGATGTTTTTTTGATAGTATGCTTAGTGGTTTTTCTGTAGCATGACTTATCTCAAATAACTGAGATTGCTTAATGAGCCTTTGAAAAAATCATGCATTGTTTTTAATTATTTGGAAGCATTATTTTGGTTTTCTCCTTGATGCTTTATTTGGGTTGACTTGGCGCATGCTCACACATGTTAGACTCATACAAGTCGCCAATAGCCTCTATGATCATTTAGTTTTTGACTTTTGATGCCATCTTATGCTTCTTTTAATGTCGCTTTGTCGCTTTGCATGATTATAGCCATTATTGCTCTCTTAGTTGGTCGCTCCCAGTCTTTTGCTAGCCCTCACCTTGTACTAAGTATGAGCTCTACTCATGCATCCAACTCCTAAAAACCAAGTTTGCCAAAGTGTCCACCATACATACCTACTAGCAATTTGCTATTCCAAGTAATTTGACTTGCTTTTATTTTCTCTTCAAATTAAACTCTTACAAGTGTTATGCGAAAATTGGTCAGTAAAGCTCTCATGAACCGGAAGGCACACTTTACTTTTTCCTGTTCTTAAAAGTTTGACATTGTGGTCTCTTATGTTGAGTTTTTGTGCTTGCAAGTTGTAAGTTGGATACTAGCCCAGCCATGCCGTCATGGGGCAAGCTTTCAACATTGCACTTCTCTTTTGAGTTGATATCGTGTTCTTTTGTTTATGGATGCCCGCGGTGTGAAATGAATTGGGAATCTTGCGGGGATCATGGAGTTTGTATATGTGTTAGGGAAACGCTTGGGCCGCCAATCTAAGCCATGCATAATTCATGGTGGAAATTTGCAGCATACCCATAGTGGACATTCGACGACGCATCTCAAAATAAAAAGCTATACAATTGGTAAATAAAAGAGATGTCGAGGTGTTCATTGTCTGCTTGTCCTGTCATTTTGATGTGGGCTTGTTCCATGTCATCGGGCACGGAGGTACCCCGTTGGCGGTTCTTGATGATACATATATACTTACAATGACAAGAGCCTTCCTTGGGACTCTAAGTTGAGTAGCATGAGGTTTGAGTACTCGTATTCACGGGACACGAGGTTTTCGACTTATGATTTATCAAGCATATGCATCATAATTGTTCTCGCATTAACTCTGACCATTCGAGATGCTTATGATGGGGGCAATGAGAGCTCAAAGCCGGTAAGTACCATAATTTTTGAAGGTTATAAAACTTGCAATCACTACTTCCCTCTGCGAAGGGCCTTTTTTTAGGGATTTCTATTTTCGTGCCCTCGGGTCCTTAGTTGTGCTCAGTTTTCCCTAGACGCTTAACTTTTCCTCAGTTTTCCCCTCGCTCTAGTTTGAAACCCCTCGCAGACGCTCGGACGGGAGGGTTGCGGTCTGGTTAGAGGCCTTGACTATTACCGGTGACGGCTAGGGAGCCGCGGTGGTTGTGAATTGACCGATGCTTTTGAATGGTGCTGACGGGTAGGGCCAGGAGACATGTCGGAGCAGCCATCCATCTATCGCTGACGTGTGGGCCGTTTTATTTCCTGATTGTATACGCGGTTCTGCCAATGACAAATGGGGCTGCTCTATAGGGCTGCCACAGCCAATGACCAGTGGGGTCGTGTAATTTTCAGGAAAAGACATATATTGCCGCTCTGTGGGGCTACCGCAACCAATGACTAGTGGGGTCATCAATTTATTTAGAGAAAATCATATATTGCCGCTCTGTGGGGCCTCTGCAGCCAATGACCGCTGGGGTCGTCTATTTATTTAGAGAAAATCATATAGAGCCGCTCTGTGGGGCTGCCTCAGCCAATGACCGCTGGGGTCGCCCTTAGTGAAAAGGCATATATACCTACTTTTAGTTAGAGAGAAGCAACAAGTTCACTAATTAATTTTTCTTAAGCTAGACCCAGCAGGTGACTATTTTTGCAGCTTAATCTAAAATGAATCTTATGCTAAACATGGCTGGAACCTAGTGTTGTGCATCTCATTAGTCATCGGAGAACCGCTGGCAGCTCGTTCCCCACCCTCGGACGGAGCAGCCATCGCCGGCGCCTCGTCGCGCCGCCGGCTCTGTTCCCCGACGGCGTCGGATGGACTGCGGCGCTGCACGTCAACCACGGCTCTAGCACTTGTTTCATCCGCACACATTGTACCCACCGCAGGAAAGTCCGCTACAAGAAGATCCGCCGCCCACAACGACCGGGATTTGCTCCGCCGCAAGCAGATCCGCCGCCCACGATGACCTTCGCTTCCGCCTCCCCCGCCCTCTAATCGATTCGGTTCCCGTAATTTATTGGAGTTTGCAGGTGCGAAATAGTCCTCAATGTCTGGTCATAGCGGGTACACCGGCGAGGGTGGGGATTCGATCATGTCGTGGCCATATTCTACTTCTCCTACCTCGTCGGAAGTGCAGGTATCTAGCTTCTGCTCTCTGTACTACCGTTGAATTTGAAGTGCCGCCTTGGCCTGTTGGAGTGATTTCAGTTGTTCTTTTTTCCATTATTGTTACAGTTCGCCAGGCAAGCCGATGATCCATGGTACATTGCATACCAAGATGAATCAACCCAGTGGTGTAGCCAGAGGATGGATTTGGAGGAGAAGGTGGCCAATTTAGGTGATGAATTGGCCCATAAAAACCTGATGATATTCGAGCTGAAGCATACTGTGGAGGAAGAAAAGAAGAATTCAGAGCTTATTCGCAAGGAGAAGTTGATACTTGAGACAGATCTTGCCGTATTTGATCAAGTGGTAGAAAATCTAGAACATGAACTTCAAGTGATGGGAGAGGCAAAAAGTAGATTCATCTGGGTAGTTTGATTAGGTGTCATCCCTGTCCTAGCAGTTATGTGGTTGTGGTAGATGATTTATATAGTATAGAATTGTTATTCAGTAGATGGCTCTAACCATTGTATTTTCGTGTGGCTATAACCACTGTATTTTGTCGTACAATTTCCTAGTTGTGCTAAGTAATGCGCGCGATAATTTTCATGCATACTAGTCTGATCAACATTCTTCGCTCCCTGACCTAGCCGCCAGGGGCGATCAGGGAGGCGCCGCCTTTTCTACCCGATCTCCATCGGCCGTGTTGGTCCCCTCTCCCTCCGCCTGCTCCGGCGGCGGTGGGGAGGGGTGATCCGGTCTCTCCGCTCTGTAGTTAGGGTTTGGTTTTGCAGGTCGTGGAGCGCCGTTGGGGTGGTGGGAGTGGCGCCCAGACAAATAAATCTGCCTCAGCTCCACTCCCACACCGGCGGTGTCCTTCATGGAGGCGTCTCGGAGTTGATGGCATCGTGTGTTTGCCGATTCCTCGGATCGGCGGCTTTCAGTTTCTTGGATGGTGTCGTCGAGGCGGAGGCGGTGATCCCATCAGGTGTGTTCATCCTCCTGCTCTGTCCCTGTTACTATGGCGTTGGCTCCGACGTCATGGTGGAGAAGGGAGGATGTGTTGTCCAGGAGTACGTGCAGACATTTGTCTGCGTATGTGACAGACGGAAGATGGTGTATCCTATGCTGGGTTTGTGGATGGAGGCCGACAGTTCTGATTTCCTCCCTCGACGTTGTAGTCGTAGGGGGGTACCAGTTCTGGAGTTCGATCGCGTGTCCGAGGACATGTTGCCTCGGTCTGATTCTTTCAACGACAATGGTTTTGCCTCTGGCAAACTACTTTGGAGGTCCGAAAAGCTGCTGATCAGCGATGGAGCCGCGTCGAGCTCAGGTGTTGTGGTGATCTGTCTTCCGTCCCTTTGGCGTTCGCTTTGGTGGTGTCGAAGGAGGAGGATAGACGCTGGTTTTTTACATAGGTTTATCCTATCTTTTCAGTTCTGTAAGGTCTGTTCGTTCGTAACTTGTAACTTGTTTTTATCTTATGAATAAAGAGCGGATTACAGTGTCAAAAAAAAAGATAATTTTCATGCATGAACATCTTATAAAAGTAAAGGGATCCCAAAAGTGAAAGCATGTACCAGCCTCTCGGATCAAATACATATCAATCTTCCCAATCAAGTTGGGATAGAATTTAAATCATACATTTGGATGTACAGGGACACATCGAGAAAGTGGAGAAGCTTTTTTTGAGACGGAGGTAGTAGTTCGAACAATTTTATCCCAAATTGAAATTGAAAAATACAAATTTATCATAATTTATCCCAATTTGCGGCGTCGAACACGGCCGCGCACCGATGGGCTAGAAGGGCCTGGACGACGGGCGGCTGAGGGGGCTGGATCTGCGCCATCTGCAAACTCGGACATGGAGGAGGGCTGGATCTGCGCCGTCGCAGCAATGTTGTGGATGATGGCTTCAATCGTCTTGTCATCGATGACCACTGTCGACACGGCCGCCGTCTTGGTGTCCATCAGCAACAGATCTGAGGAGGGCAACGGAAGTGAGACATCGGCAAGCTCCGACATTGAAGGTTGGATCTGCGCCGTTGCAGCGATGTTGTAGGCAATGGCTTCAAGACGATCGATGAGCACTGTCGATACGGCCGCCATCTTGGTGTCCATCAGCAATAGATCTGAGGAGGGTAACAGAAGTGAGACATCGGCAGGCTCTGACATTGAAGGCTGGATCTGCGCCGTCGCAGCGATGTTGTAGGTCGCAGCGATGTTGTAGGCGATGGCTTCAAGACGATCGATGAGCACTGTCGACACGGCCGCCGTCTTGGTGTCCATCAGCAACAGATCTGAGGAGGGTAACGGAAGTGAGACATCGGCAGGCTCCGACATTGAAGGCTGGATCTGCGCCGTCGCAACGATGTTGTAGGCGATGGCTTCAATCGTCTTGGCATCGGTGAGCACTGTCGGCACGACCACCGTCTTGGTGTTCTTCATCATCAATAGATCTGAGAAGATAAATGAAAGTGAGACAGAGAGAGACATTTCAACTATTTCCGAGGGTTAGATCTTCACCGGCACTCTTAGATCCACGCCGCCGCACGGTTAGATCCGCGCCGCCGCACACACGGTTAGATCCGCGCCGCTGCACGCATGGTTAGATCCGCGCTGCCGCACGCACGGTTAGATCCGCGCCGCCACACGCACGCACGCACGCTGCAGATCCGCGCCGCCGCACGCATGGTTAGATCCGTGCCACCGCGATCGCTAGAGTAAGAGAGGAAGATGCGACTGGAATATGCGACTGCCAGGGTTGGTAGGTATGTGCTCTGCAGATCCACGCCGCCGCGACCGCCAGGGTTGACAGGCCGTTCGATCATAAATGATCCAACGGTGCAAGCGTGCATTGAGCTATCAACCAACCAAGATTCGTGTGACATACATCTCGACCAATCAGAGATCAGCCAGTGAGTACAAGGGAGGAAAGCTGAGTAGAACTAAGAGGGGGAAAAGTGAGGAAATGTTTATCGGAAGCGCAAAACTGAGTAGGACTGAATAAAACAAGTGGACCCGGAGGGGGAAAACTAAGTAAAACAAAGTAAATCAGGGGCACCCAAATAATAAAGGGAGTAAGGGAAATTGAAGCTTTTGGCATAAAAATTGTTAGATTGTGTTATTTGAACAATATAGTACATTTTGGCCGACGTGATATTGTTTGCAATTCAAAGATACACAAGTGTGACGAATTTGGACTCATTTGGACAAAGTTTGTAAGCATTGTGGGCATTTGGGAGGTGTGTTGAGTAGAAAGCCCTGCATCTTCATAGCTAGTAGCTCATAGACTAGGAAGTGGTTTTGGGAAAGGGAAACTTCATATCTCTATATTTCCTTTTCCATTATTATTTCTCTAGGTTGTAGGTAACATAACAAGACTCCATGGGAAGGTTCCACCATGTTTTGAATTATTATGAATTAAAATAAACCCAAAACTATATTTTTTGAGTTTAGTCACTAAGAGGGGGAAAAGTGAGGAAACCTCAAGCGATGAACTATAGCTAGTAGCTCATGGGCTAGGAACTTATTCAAGCAAATAACACATACATTATTGTGATTATTCAACATACAAACTTGGGAACGTCACACTAGTTCGACTTCAATACAAAGGGATCCCCAATACAAATTGTTCATACAAATTCAAATTAATTGTTCAAAATAAAATCTTTCTCTTGCTCCTGGTGTGACTCGCTGGGTCCACCACCTTAATCCGGGTAACCCTACAAGGGATATTACCGGTGTCTACCTTCCTTTTGCCATCTTTCTTGTTCTTGTTCTTCTTCTCTTCGGGTTGTGCCAAGACCGAGACAACCATATCATACGAAGCTTGTGCTCTTTCTTCTAATGCATTTTCTTCAAATGCTTCAAGCAGCTCTCGATCTATTGCTTCAAAGGCCTCTCGATCCATATGTTCCCTCTGCTCTCGATCCATCGGTTCAAGCAGCTCTCGATCCATCTGTTTCCTCTGCTCTCGATCCATCAGTTCAAGCAGCTCTTGATCCATCGGTTCAAGCAGCTCTCGATCCATCGGTTCAATCTGCTCTGGATCCATCGGTTCAAGCAGCTCATGATCCATTGCTTCAATCTCCTCATGATCCATTGCTTAAATCTCCTCATGTTGAATTGCTGCTTCATTCTCCTCTGCATTTGCTGCTCCCACCTTATCTTCCATTCCAAAAGCTGGGTCAACTGGATTTTTACAAAGCCTAGCAATGTGTCCAGGGATTCCACAACGTTTACACTTACGTCGTCGAATCGGTGGACCACCCTCTGCACTAGCTCTGATCCTATTCTTCCTCGGCCTACCTGCCGGTCTAGTCAAAACCGGAGAGTACAGTTTGAAGCCTGGATCGACTTTCATCCATTGGTCTTTTCCCAACAAGGTAGGAACATTCACAGCATATGCAGCCCTAAATTTGGCAATAGAGAAATACTCTGACACATACTAATCAACTTCACCTTCTGCACCCGCTATAACACTCATGAAAAACAATGCGTGTATGCAGGGTATCCCACGGATCTGTCATCGCCTACAATGGCATGTCCTATCAACCAAACTCACTGGATACCTCCACTGCCTGTTTTTACTGTCAGTGTAGGTTACCTCAGCCTCCATTCCTTTTCTGATGCATTTCATCTTCAATTGTTTTGCCCTGGCATGCAAAGACTTAATCAAAGATGGGAGCATGAGATGGCTAACATATTTTGTGGCTGCAATTCTTTGACGCAGATCGATCTTTATCATGATCATCTGCCTAATCTTATCAAATATTTGCCACAGCATAAGCCCTTTCAATGACTTGACCTTTGCATTGAAACTCTCCACAAGGTTACTTGTTACATAGTCTACCTTGCAAATTTCATTGAATTGGCTTCTTGACCACACCCTACCATGATGTTCATCCAAGTACTCCTTCACCCCAGTTTTTTTGTTTATACAACACTTCCAAATGAAACAGATGCTTCCTAATGCTGCATGTGTATGCAGCTGGCCATAGGTTGTCAGTATAGACTTTATCCTTGAATTTCTTTATAAAATTTTGTACCAAGTGTCGCATACATTCCCTATGCTCCACTCCAGGGATTATTGCTTCTACTGCACTCTCCAAACCTTTGCAAGCGTATGTGTGGATAGTAAGTCCTGGTGGATGACCTATAAGGTCGCGCAAATTCTGCAGAAACCATGTCCAACTTTTCTCTGACTCAACCTCCAAAACTCCATAAGCAACAGGGAACATCCAATTGTGTCCATCAATTGCAGTAGCAGCAACTAGCTATCCTTTAAACCTGCCATGAAGAGCTGTTGCATCCACGGCCAAATAAGGCCTGCAACCGTCCAGAAAGCCTTTCCAGCAAGCTTTGAAACAAACAAAAGCCCTTCTAAAACATTCCTTCTGCATCATCCTCCCGCTTTTCAATTTGTAGGGAACTGTATGCTTGTCTATCGCTACAACACTGCCTGGACTAGCCATCTCCACTTCAGCTTTGAAAGTGTAAAGCAACTGAAATCTTTCATTCCATGGACCATTTATCCTGTCAAGAGCCATTTCCTTTATAGAACATCCTCATGTAAGGTATGTTTATACTAAACTTATCAGATATCAATTTTATGAGTGCTGTTGGACCAAGTGTTGGAGTTTCTCTCAGCCAATCTATGATTGCATCTGCCAACCACCTAGTCTTCGCTAGCTTTGATTTCTCCTCTGGCGCTCCCGCTCGAGGTGGACAAGTATGGTCGATCGAGTTCTTCTTTATCTGAAACATAATTATAAGGGATGTCAGTAACAGTTAACAAATTTTACAGCGTGATCTAAAATACACAACTGGTTGGCATAGTACCTGAACCATGGTGGTTCTGAGCATTGTGGATGCATGCAGCCTCCACCTACACCTCTTGTATGAGCACTTAACTGTGAACCTACCTGGCTCACTTTTAATAACCACATAATCATTCTTGGTGAGAATGCAATATGTAGTAATTGCATTATGGCAGTCCATCATCGTTTGAAATACGGTGCCTTCTGCAAGCTGAGGATCCTCCTTGTTCCACTCAATTGTTGGCAAGTCATCATCTTCGTAATCGGCTAAAACAAGGCTGTCATTGTTCTCATCCTTCTCTTCATCATCAGTGTCATCAAATCTGGCACCTTGTGCAATATCTTCCATGTATTGATCCTCCATTGCCTGCTTACTGCATCGATCTACCAATTCAGGAAATATCAACTCATCCTCATCATCTTGAGGAGACGGATCCTCAATCTCTGCATCGTCCTCCACATCGACCGCAGGAACAATCTGGCTACCACTAGCACTGGGGACAGATGGTGCTGCTGTGGACCTACAAGGTGCGGGGCGGCGCACACGATTAGCAGAGGCAGCAACACTAGAGAGACATGATGCCCGACCACCTGATGATGCCCCAACACCAGATGATGCCTGGACCCTGTCCACATGGATTCGAATTTTACCGACACGGCAAGAATCATTTAAAGCAAAAAGAATTCCCAGATCGTCATCAGAAATTAGTGGAACAAATGTTCCCTCCATGCTGTTGAAATATTGGAAATCAACTGAATCGCCAGTGCCCTAGGGGTACCGAGCGCAGATGTTATCTTTTAAATCCCTCAACGAGATGGTAGTTGCAACCACCGCTGGGATGTAAAATCCGCTCACATTGCGTTCAGAATCACGTAAAAAGCTAGTATCCAGCCTAACCACCAGCCAAAAAGCCAGCGCTGGATCAATCCTATTCGAAAAGCAACGCAGTTAGTTGAGCAACAACGATTCGCGCTGAAAAACTGCGTACTCTTAATTCACATAGGCAGACGATGCTTACCCAGATGGAATCATGCGTTAGATCCCTCCGATTCCCAATCTTCTCCGCTGTTGAGGGGCATAATTGGCACATTAGATGGATGTACAAACTCTACCACCATAGGGGTAGATCTAGTGGAGGCGGAGCCCTCTTCGCCTCCCGGGGGTGGTGGTGGGGGCGGGGGCGGCTCGGTGGCGGACGATGCCATAAGGTAGGAGGGCAGGACGGCGTGGCGGTGGAGGGGCGGTATGTGAGCTCTTCCAGTCTCGGGCGGAGGGGAAAGCTTTGGGTGAGTGACAGACCACCAGTCCGACGTGTCTCATTGGGTCAACAGTCAACACAATTCAAAAGCAACGGTCCATTCACAACCACCGCGGCTCCCTAGCCATCACCGGTAACGGTCTAAGGCCTCTGACCAGACCGCAACCCTCCCATCCGAGCGTCTGCAAGGGGTTTCAAACTAGAGCGAGGGGAAAACTGAGGAAAAGTTAAGCGGCTGGGGAAAACTGAGTACAACTAACGAACCAGGGGCACAAAAATAGAAATCCCTTTTTTATGTTGAGTCACCACCTTCTATCTTTATGCACCATTAAGAGAGCATAGTTGTCATTCTTAGTATAATGTGCATTGTCCCAAAGTTTTCATTGATTGATTCATATTGTTGGTTTCACTTGTTCTTAAATTATTTGTATCTAGTCGCCCTCTTAAACTTGAAGGTGTCCTATGCATTTATGTTTTGCTCTCCATGAAGGACAAGCTGAAAACCATTTGTATGTTTTTTCTTATGATTTGAACACACGTTTGACTTTCATTGTTTCATTTTCATGATCTTTTGTTTGTGTTCATTTGCATGTTATAACATGGTTGCTAAGTTTCTATTGTCAAGATTATATCTTTCATGCCCATGTTTTAAGTTCTTATGATCCTAGCTCACAAATGCTTACATATATGATCAAGATTGTGTAGGTGCATGTCACCTCAAAAATTATTCTTTTGTTATCACTTACCTACTCGAGGACGAGCAGGAGTTAAGCTTGGGGATGCTTGATACGTCTCCAACGTATCTATAATTTTTGATGCTCCATGCTTATTTTTAGACCATTTGCCTACTGTTTCGTTACACTTCGTGGCACTTTTATGCATTTTCCGGAACTAACCTATTAACAAGTCGCCACAGTGCCAGTTCCTTATTTTCTGCTGTTTTTGTGATTCAGAAGTGCTACACAGGAAATATTCTCAGAATTGGAGGAAACAAGTTCCTGAAGTCTTATTTTTCCCGGAAGCTTCCAGAGATCCGAAGAGGAGTTGGAGGGGGGCCATGAGGGGCCCACACACCAGGGCGGCGCGGCCCAGCCCCTAGCCGCGCCCCCTATGTGTGAGGGCACCTCGGGCCACTTCTGACGATGCCCCTTCGCCTATAAAGACCCCCCAACGGAAAAAACCTAAGTACCCGATCAATTTTCCAGAAACACATCGTGATCCGCCGCCGTCGTCGACCCGAGATCGGGAGGGTCCAGAAGCTCTTCCCGACACCCTGCCGGAGAGGGGAATCACCACCAGAGGTCTTCTTCATTACCATGCTTGCCTCCGGAGCGATGAGTGAGTAGTCTACCTTGGACTATGGGTCCATAGCAGTAGCTAGTTGGTTGTCTCCTCCACCATGTGCTTCATGTTTAGATCTCATGAGCTTCCCTACATGATTGAGATCACCGTTATGTAATTCTACATGTTTGGTTTGTTGGGATCCGATGAATATTGGTGTTATGATTGAGTTGCTATACTGAAATATATCTTATGTTATCTCTATGTTGTTTATGATCTTGCATGCTCTCCGTTGTTAGTAGCTATCTTGGCCGAGTAGTTGCTAGTGACTCCAAGAGGGGGTATTTATGCTCGATAGTGGGTTCATGCCTCTATTTAACCTGGGGGAGTGAAAGAAACCTCTAAGGTTGTAGATGTGCTGTTGCTACTAGGGAGAAAACAACATTCATATGCTCAAGGGCATATGCTTTGTTTACATTACACACTTTGCTTAATGCAATTATCTGTTGTTCGCAACTTAATACTCATGGGGTGTTCGGATGATATCCCCGGGAGTGGATTATTAGTCATAGATGCAGTTGGATGGCGGTCTATGTATTTTGTTGTAATGCCCAGAGTAAATCGCATAGTGATCTTCTTGACATATCACGTTTATCTTTATTCTATCAATTGCCCAGCTGTAATTTGTTTACCCAGCATGTGTTATTTATTTTATGGAGAGACACCACTAGTGAACTGTGGACCCCGGTCCTATTTCCATCATATTGCTATCACCTGTTTACGTTACTCGCACTTTTTACTTTACTCGCATACTTTCACTGCTTTCCACTCGATACGCTCATACCCTTTGTTTCAAGTAAACCGGTGAGATTGACAACCTCATCGCAAGTTGGGAACAAAGTATTTGGTTGTGTTGTGTGCAGGTTCCACGTTGCTGCTAGCAAAGCAAAGCTTGGACGAGGCACCATATATAAATAGTCCGGAGCTGTCGCGAAGCTTGCAAGCATCACCTTCAGTCGTTTGTCTCTCCTCTCCTGATCGATAAACCTTGGTTTCTTAATTGAGGGAAAATCTTGCTGCTATATTCATCACACCTTCCTCTTGGGGTTCCCAACGGGCTGGTCATCAACCACGCATCATTGTGTTGTGTGCAGGTTCCACGTTGCCGCTCGCAAAGCAAAACTCGGACGAGGCGCTCTATAAATTGTCCAGAGCTGTCGCAAGCTAGCGGGCATCACCTTCAGTCGTATTGGCTCCTTCCTCTCCTGATCGACATACCTTGGTTTCTTAACTGAGTGAAAACCTTGCTGCTATATTCATCATACCTTCCTCTTGGGGTTCCCAACTGGACGGTGAAAAACTATCAACACTGTACCGCATCAAGCTCTTTTCTGGCGCCGTTGCCGGGGAGGAAGAAGAAGACTTCTGCAAGGGGAGTTTTCGCACGCACATCCTTTACTTTGTTTATTGTTTTGCTTTACTTTATTTTTACTTGCATCATTTTATCAAAAACACACACAAAATTAGAATCCTTGGTAGTTGTTATTTCTTTACTTTAGTTCATTATGTTGTTCCCTAAGTACGTTTTGGAGGACCTCTTAGTTGGTAGTGGTTCGATTATTGGAAAATGTAACATCGAAGAGTTCTTTAATCATATTAGTATGCATAAAGATGTTGAGAAAAAGTCTTTGGCTGAGCTTGCTCCTAGTTATGAGGTTGCTTCTGCTTATTTAATTCACATGTTAGATGCTAGGTTTGCTAGCCTTAATCCTTTTATGCAATACATGTTTCTTAAGCTTCATGATATTGAGGATCCCAAAAAGAAAGCTTTTGTCTTGGAAACTTTGCGCATAGAATATAGAGATGTTGTTATTGAAGCTAGGAAAGTTTTTAAGAAATTTAATAAGATTGGCTCGCTGATACGTCCAATTTGCATCACTATTTTGTATCATAATCTACTGTTATTCATTGATATATTTCATATTTAGACATGATACTTATGTTATTTCCTTTGTTTTCACATGTTTGATGATCATCGGAGGAGCTGCTGCCGGAGTCAGGATTCTGCTGGAAAAAGGACCATCAGGAGACCATATTTTGAAGATCAGGAAAATTCCAGAAAAATACCCAGAAATTATAATTTCCCAGAAGACTCACGGAGCCAGAAGGAGGAGTCGAGAGGGGCCAGGGGTGGCCCACACGCTAGGGTGGCGCGGCCAGCCCCCTGGCCGCGCCAGCCCTGTGTGAGGGGGCCCTGGCCCACCTCTGGTCTCGCCCCTTCGCGTACATCATCGTCCCCGAAAACCTAAGTCAAGGGGGGGTTTCAGAGTTAGACACAGCCGCCTCTGCGGGGCGGAGAACACCAGAGAGAGAAAGCTCTCCGGCAGAGAGAAATCTGCCGGGGAAATTCCTTCCCGGAGAGGGGAGATCGTCGCCATCGTCATCATCATCGCACCGGACTTCATCGGGATCATCATCATCATCATCTCCATCACCAGCACCTTCATCTCCACCATCACCTCGCCATCCCGCTGTAACATCTTGAGTTGGATCTTGTTATATTCATAGGGGAAACTTTCCCGGTGTTGATTACTCTTGTAGTTGATGCTATTGAGTGGAACCGTTGAATTAAGGTTTATGTCCAGATTGTTATTTACCATTATTTCACCTCTGATCATGATCCATATGATGTCTTGTGAGTAGTTCGTTTAGTTCTTGAGGACATGGGAGAAGTCAAGATGTTAGTAGTGAATTATTGTTGAGAAATATTTAATGGTTTGATATTGTTGTGGTGCTATTTCACTAGTGGTGTCATGTGAACGTCGACTACATGATACTTCACCATTTATGGGCCTAGTGAGATGCATTGTGTATTTGGTCACCGATTGTGGGGTTGCAGGAGTGACAGAAACCTAAACCTCCGTTGGGAAACCATTGCACCAGGGAGCGTAGGATCCTAGATTTTAAGGCTGTGGTTAGATTTATCTTAATTACTTTCTTGTATTTGCGGATGCTTGCAAGGGGTATAATCACATGTGTGTATTTATCCTAGTAAGGGTAGTGCGCTAGCACAGGTTCACCCCCATAACACTTACCAAATCAATAAATACTATTGGCTCTATGAAGCGAAAGCTCTTGACAGAAACCTCCCGTGTGTCCTCGAGAACATTTGGTTATTATAAGAACACAACCGGCTTGTCCTTTGCTGAATAAAGGATTGGGCCACTTGCTGCAATTGTTACTACTGTCTTTTATTTACTTGCACTTTATTTACTCGTATTACCAAATACTCCTGAAAACCTGTTTGCTAGTATTTACAGTGATTCCTTGATCAAAACTGCTCATCAACACCTTCTGCTCCTCGTTGGGTTCGACACTCTTATTTATCGAAAGTACTACGATACACCCCCTATACTTGTGGGTCATCACTCGCCTGTTGAAGTTGTTGGTATACCAAATGATTCTAGAATGCCAATACCTTGTAAACTTATAGGAATTCATGATGCCTTGGAAAATAATTTTAGTTGGATTTGTCCTGAAAATCTTTTTGATGAAAGTAGTATACCAAGGCGTGACTACAAGGGGTAATCAAAAACTCATTTGGACAGAATTCATTTCTTTGTTCCTACAGCTGATCTTAATGCTTCTTTCGATATTACTTGATTCGCATTTTCTGCGCCTAGCTCAAAGGCGTTAAAGAAAAGCACTCTTGGGAGATAACCCAATGTTTTTACATTCATTTCTTTTTCTTTTATTTGAGTCTTGGAAGTTATTACTACTGTAATTACCTCTCCTTATCCTTTTTATTTCGTTTTTGTGCCAATAGAAGCCTCTAATTTGAGCGAGGTAAGATTTGGGGATGTTGCTGTCCTGAAACAGTTTTTGGTGCTGCACCGTAAAAATTCGTGAAAATTCTATGTATATATTTTGGACCTGAAATTTCTTGTGCATATGTCCCAGGTTATATCCAAACTTTCATTAGTTGAACACTTTTTGATTTGAGCAACAGAAAACCCTCTGAAAATTCGACCTTTGTCAGTTGTTCTGTTTTGACAGATTTCTGCCAATATTTGTGTTTACCGCTTTATCTCTTTCTTTTTGAGTTCTTTTGATCACGGAACTTTTGGGGAAGTAGCTATAGCAGTATATACCTTATATGTGGTGGTTTTGGGTTGAAACCTGAAGCAAAAAAGGTTGATTCAATGTTATGCTTACACTAATGTTGCTAATAAATTTGTGTTTAGTTTTGTATGAAGGAAGTTTTCAAGTGTAGGGGTTGGAGAATGATGAGATGAGTTGAAGAATGGACAAAAGCTCAAGCTTGGGGATTCCCATGCATCACCCCAAGAAATATCCAAGAAGTACAAGTTTCAAAGCTTGGGGATGCCCCCGAGGCACCCCTTCTTCATTGGCAAAAATTAGGTCACCTTTCAACGCACTATATTTTCATGGGATTTCTATTTTCGTGCCCTCGGGTCCTTAGTTGTGCTCAGTTCCCAGCCGCTTAACTTTTTCTCAGTTTTCCCCTCGCTCTAGTTTGAAACCCCTCGCAGACGCTCGGACGGGAGGGTGGCGGTCTGGTTAGAGGCCTTGACCGTTACCGGTGACAGCTAGGGAGCCGCGGTGGTTGTGAATTGACCGATGCTTTTGAATGGTGCTGACGGGTAGGGTCAGGAGACACGTTGGAGCAGCTATCCATCTATCGCTGACGTGTGGGCCATTTTATTTCCTGATTGTATATGCGGTGCTGCCAATGACAAATGGGGCCGCTCTATAGGGCTGCCGCAGCCAATGACCAGTGGGCTCGTGTATTTTTCAGGAAAAGACATATATTGCCGCTCTGTGGGGGTGCCGCAGCCAATGACCAGTGGGGTCATCAATTTATTTAGAGAAAATTATATATTGCCGCTCTGTGGGGCCTCCGCAGCCAATGACCGCTGGGGTCGTCTATTTATTTAGAGAAAATCATAAAGAGCCGCTCTGTGGGGCTGCCTCAGCCAATGACCGCTAGGGTCGCCCTTAGTGAAAAGGCATATATCCCTGCTTTTAGTTAGAGAGAAGCAACAAGTTCGCTAATTAATTTTTCTTAAGCTAGACCCAGCAGGTGACTATTTTCGCAGCTTAATCTAAAGTGAATCTTATGCTAAACATGGCTGGAACCTAGTTTTTTGTATCTCATTAGTCATCGGAGAACCGCTTGCAGCTCGTTCCCCACCCTCGGACGGAGCAGCCATAGCCGACACCTCATCGCGCCGCCGGGTCTGTCCCCCGGTGGCGTCGGACGGACTGCGGCAAGCAGATCCACCGCCCACGATGACCGGGATTTGTTCCCACCGCACGCATTGTACCCACCGCAGGAAAGTCCGCCGCAAGCAGATCCGCCGCCCACGACGACCGGGATTTGTTCCACGCACCAATTGGTAGTATAGCTTGGTAAGACCTCTGCTTCTGCCTCCCCTACCCCCTAATTGATTCGGTTCCCGTAATTTATTGGAGTTTGCAGGTGCGAAATAGTCCTCAATGTCTGGTCGTAGCGGGTACACCGGCGAGGGTGGGGATTCGATCATGTCGTGGCCACGTTCTACTTCTCCTACCTCGTCGGAAGTGCAGGTGTCTAGCTTCTGCTCTCTGTACTACCGTTGAATTTGAAGTGCCGCCATGGCCTGTTGGAGTGATTTCAGTTGTTCTTTTTTCCATTATTGTTACAGTTTGCCAGGCAAGCCGATGATCCGTGGTACATTGCATACCAAGATGAATCAACCCAGTGGTGTAGCCAGAGGATGGATTTGGAGGAGAAGGTGACCAATTTAGGTGATGAATTGGCCCGTAAAAACCTGATGATATTCGAGCTGAAGCGTACTGTGGAGGAAGAAAAGAAGAATTTAGAGCTTATTCGCAAGGAGAAGTTGATACTTGAGACAGATCTTGCCGTATTTGATCAAGTGGTAGAAAATCTAGAACATGAACTTCAAGTGAAGGGAGAGGCAAAAAGTAGATTCATCTGGGCAGTTTTATTAGGTGTCATCCCTGTCCTAGCAGTTATGTGGTTGTGGTAGATGATTTAGATAGTATAGAATTGTTATTCAGTAGATGGCTCTAACGACTGTATTTTGGTGTGGCTCTAACCACTGTAGTTTGGTGTACAATTTCCTAGTTGTGCTAAGTAAAGCGCGCGATAATTTTCATGCATGCACATCTTATAAAAGTGAAGGGATCCCAAAAGTGAAAGCATGTACCAGCGTCTCGGATCAAGTACATATCAATCTCCCCAATCAAGTCGGGATAGAATTCAAATCATACATTCGGATGTACAGGGACACATCGAGAAAGTGGAGAAGCTTTTTTTGAGACGGAGGTAGTAGTTCGAACAATTTTATCCCAAATTGAAATTGAAAAATACAAATTTATCATAATTTATCCCAATTTGCGGCGTCGAACACGACCGCGCACCGATGGGCTAGAAGGGCCTGCACGACGGGCGGCTGAGGGGTGGTCATCTGCGCCATCCGCAAACTCGGACATGGAGGAGGGCTGGATCTGCGGCTTCGCAACCACTCTTGGCACCGCCGCCGTCTTGGTGGCTGGATCTACGCCATCCGCAAACTCGGACATGGAGGAGGGCTGGATCTGCGTCGTTGCAGCGATGTTGTAGGCGATGCCTTCAATCGTCTTGGCATCGATGAGCACTATCGACACGGCCACCGTCTTGGTGTCCATCATCAACAGATCTGAGGAGGGCAACGGAAGTGAGACATCGGCAGGCTCCGACATTGAAGGCTGGATCTGCGCCATCGCAGCGATGTTGTAGGCGATGGCTTCAAGACGACTGATGAGCACTGTCGACACGGCCGCCGTCTTGGTGTCCATCAGCAACAGATCTGAGGAGGGCAACGGAAGTGAGACATCGGCAGGCTTCGACATTGAAGGCTGGATCTGCGCCGTCGCAGCGATGTTGTAGGCGATGGCTTCAAGACGATCGATGAGCACTGTCGACACGGCCGCCGTCTTGGTGTCCATCAGCAACAGATCTGAGGAGGGTAACGGAAGTGAGACATCAGCAGGCTCCGACATTGAAGGCTGGATCTGCGCCATCGCAGCGATGTTGTAGGCAATGGCTTCAATCGTCTTGGCATCGGTGAGTACTGTCGGCACGGCCACCGTCTTGGTGTTCTTCATCATCAACAGATCTGAGAAGATAAACAAAGTGAGACAGAGAGAGACATTTCAACTATTTCTGAGGGTTAGATCCTCACCGGCACTCTTAGATCCTCACCGGCACTCTTAGATCCACGCCGCCGCACGCACGCACGCACGCTGTAGATCTGCGCCGCCGCACGCACGCACGCTGCAGATCCGCGCCGCCGCGACCGCCAGAGTAAGAGAGGAAGATGCGACTGCCAGGGTTGGTAGGTATGTGCTCTGCTCTTCTCTCCGTATGCGTCCATCGAGGTAGAGAGAGATATAGAGGCCGTCCGATCATAAATGATCCAACGGTGCAAGCATACGTTGAGCTATCAACCAACCAAGATTCGTGTGACATACATCTCGACCAATCAGAGATCAGCCAGTGAGTACAAGTGAGGAAAACTGAGTAGAACTAAGAGGGGGAAAAGTGAGGAATTGTTTATCGGAAGGGCAAAACTGAGTAGGACTGAATAAAACAAGTGGACCCGGAGGGGGAAAACTGAGTAAAACTAAGTAAAACAGGGGCACCCAAATAATAAAGGGAGTAAGAGAAATTGAAGCTTTTGGCATAAAAATTGTTAGATTGTGTTATTTGAACAATATAGTATATTTTGGCCGACGTGATATTGTTTGCAATTCAAAGATACACAAGTGTGACGAATTTGGACTCATTTGGACAAAGTTTGTAAGCATAGTGGGTATTTGGGAGGTGTGTTGAGTAGAAAGCCCTGCATCTTCATAGCTAGTAGCTCATGGACTAGGAAGTGGTTTTGGGAAAGGGAAACTTCATATCTCTATATTTCCTTTTCCATTATTATTTCTCTAGGTTGTAGGTAACATAACAAGACTCCATGGGAAGGTTCCACCATGTTTTGAATTATTATGAATTAAAATAAACCCAAAACTATATTTTTGAGTTTAGTCACTAAGAGGGGGAAAAGTGAGGAAACCTCAAGCGATGAACTATAGCTAGTAGCTCATGGACTAGGAACTTATTCAAGCAAATAACACATACATTATTGTTCATACAAATTCAAATAAATTGTTTCAAAATAAAATCTTTTTCTTGCTCCTGGTGTGACTCGCTGGGTCCACCACCTTACTCCGGGTAACCCTAACAGGGATATTACCGGTGTCTACCTTCCTTTTGCCATCTTTCTTGTTCTTCTTCTTCTTCTTATCTTCGGGTTGTGCCAAGACCGAGACAACCATATCATACGAAGCTTGCGCTCTTTCTTCTAATGCATTTTCTTCCCTTGCTTCTACAATCTGCTCTTGATCCATCGGTTCACCCAGCTCTCGATCCATTGCTTCACTCAGCTGTCTATCCATTGCTTCAAGGGCCTCTCGATCCATCGGTTCAAGCAGCTCTCGATCCATCTATTCAAGCAGCTCTCGATCCATCGGTTCAAGCAGCTCTCGATTCATCGGTTCAATCAGCTCTCGATCCATCGGTTCAAGCAGCTCTCGATCCATCGGTTCAATCAGCTCTCGATCCATTGCTTCAATCTCCTCATGTTGAATTGCTGCTTCATTCTCCTCTGCATTTGCTGCTCCTGCCTGATCGTCCATTCCAAAAGCTGGGTCAACTGGATTTTTACAAAGCCTAGCAATGTGTAAAGGGTTCCACAATGTTTGCACTTACGTCGTCGAATCGGTGGACCACCCTCTGCACTAGCTCTGATCCTATTCTTCCTCAGCCTACCTACCGGTCTAGTCAAAACTGGAGAGTACAGTTTGAAGCCTGGATCGACTTTCATCCATTGGTCTTTTCCCAACAAGGTAGGAACATTCAAAGCATAAGCAGCCCTAAATTTGGCAACAAAGAAATACTCTGACACATACTGATCAACTTCACCTTCTGCACCCACTATAACACTCATGAAAAATAATGCGTGTATGCAGGGTATCCCACGGATCTGCCATCGCCTACAATGGCATGTCCTATCAACCAAACTCACTGGATACCTCCACTGCCTATTTTTACTGTCATTGTAGGTTACCTCAGCCTCCATTCCTTTTCTGATGCATTTCATCTTCAATTGTTTTGCCCTGGCATGCAAAGACTTAATCAAAGATGGGAGCATGAGATGGCCAACATATTTTGTGGCTGCAATTCTTTGACGCAGATTGATCTTTATCACGATCATCTGCCTAATCTTATCAAATATTTGCCACAGCATAAGCCCTTTCAATGACTTGACCTTTGCATTGAAACTCTCCGCAAGGTTACTTGTTACATAGTCTACCTTGCAAATTTCATTGAATTGGCTTCTTGACCACACCCTACCATGATGTTCATCCAAGTACTCCTTCACCCCAGGTTTTTGTTTATACAACACTTCCAAATGAAACAGATGCTTCCTACTGATGTATGTGTATGCAGCAGGCCATAGGTTGTCAGTATAAACTTTACCCTTGAATTCTTTGTAAAATTCTGTACCAAGTGTCACATACATTCCCTATGCTCCACTCTCCAAACCTTTGCAAGCGTCTGTGTGGATAGTAAGTCCTGGTGGATGACCTATAAGGTCGCGCAAATTCTATAGAAACCAAGTCCAACTTTCCTCTGACTCAACCTCTAAAACTCCATAAGCAACAGGGAACATCCAATTGTGTCCATCAATTGCAGTAGCAGCAACTAGCTGTCCTTTAAACCTGCCATGAAGAGCTGTTGTATCCACGGCCAAATAAGTCCTGCAACCGTCCAGAAAGCCTTTCCAGTAAGCTTTGAAGCAAACAAAAGCCCTTCTAAAACATTCCTTCTGCATTATCCTCCCGCTTTTCAATTTGTAGGGAACTTTATGCTTGTCTATCGCTACAACACTGCCTGGACTAGCCATCTCCACTTTAGCTTTGAAAGTGTAAAGCAACTGAAAGCTTTCCTTCCGTGGACCATTGATCCTGTCAAGAGCCATTTCCTTTGCATAGAACATCCTCATGTAAGATATGTTTATATTAAACTTATCAGATATCAATTTTATGAGTGTTGTTGGACCAAGTGTTGGAGTTTCTCTCAGCCAATCTATGATTGCATCTGCCAACCACCTAGTCTTTGCTAGTTTGATTTCTCCTCTGGCGCTCTCGCTCGAGGTGGACAAGTATGGTTGATCGAGTTCTTCTTTATCTGAAACAGAATTATAAGGGGTGTCAGTAACAGTTAACAAATTTTACACTGTGATCTAAAATACACAACTGGTTGGCGTAGTACCTGAACCACGGTGCTTCTGAGCATTGTGGATGCATGCAGCCTCCACCTACACCTCTTGTATGGGCACTTAACTATGAACCTACCTGGCTCACTTTTAATAACCTCATAATCATTTTTGGTGAGAATGCAATATGTAGTAATTGCATTACGGCAGTCCATCATCGTTTGAAATACGGTGCCTTCTGCAAGCTGAGGATCCTCCCTGTTCCACTCAATTGTTGGCAAGTCATCACCTTCGTAATCGGCTAAAACAAGGCTGTTATTGTTCTCATCCTTCTCTTCATCATCAGTGTCATCAAATCTGGCACCTTGTGCAATATCTTCCATGTATTGATCCTCCATTGCCTGCTTACTGCATCGATCTACCAATTCAGGAAACATCAACTCATCCTCATCATCTTGAGGATACGGATCCTCAATCTCTGCATCGTCCTCCAGATCGACCGCAGGAATGATCTGGCTACCACTAGCACTGGGGACAGATGGTGCTACTGTGGACCTACAAGGAGCGGGGTGGCGCACATGATTAGCAGAGGCAGCAACACTAGAGAGACATGATGCCCGACCACCTGATGATGCCCCAACACCAGATGATGACTGGACCCTGTCCACATGGATACGAATTTTACCGACACGGCAAGAATCATTTAAAGCAAAAAAGCATTCCTAGATCCTCGTCGGAAATTAGTGGAATATATCTTCCCTCCGTGCTGTTGAAATATTGGAAATCAACTGAATCGCCAGCGCCCCAGGGGTACTGAGCGTAGATGTTATCTTTTAAATCCCTCAACGAGATGGTAGTTGCAACCACCGCTGGGATATAAAATCTGCTCACATTGCGTTCAGAATCACGCAAAAAGCTAGTATCCAGCCTAACCACCAGCCGAAAAGCCAGTGCTGGATCAATCCTATTCGAAAAGCAACGCAGTTAGTTGAGCAACAACGATTCGCGCTCAAAAACTGCCTACTCTTAATTCACATAGGCAGACGATGCTTACCCAGATGGAATCCATGCGTTAGATCCCTCCGATTCCCAATCTTCTCCGCTGTTGAGGGGCATAATCGGTACACCAGACGGATGTACAAACTCTATCGCGATAGGGGTAGATCTAGTGGAGGCGGAGCCCTCTCCGCCTCCCGGGGGTGGTGGTGGGGGCGGGGGCGGCTCGGGGGCGGACGATGCCATAAGGTAGGAGGGCAGGCCGGCGTGCCGGCGGAGGGGCAGTGTGTGAGCTCTTCGAGTCTCGGGCGGAGGGGAAAGCTTTGGGTGAGTGACAGACCGCCAGTCCGACGTGTCTCATTCGGTCAACAGTCAACACCATTCAAAAGCAATGGTCCATTCACAACTACCGCGGCTCCCTATCCGTCACCGGTAACGGTCTAAGGCCTCTGACCAGACCGCAACCCTCCCGTCCCAGCGTCTGCGAGGGGTTTCAAACTAGAGCGAGGGGAAAACTGAGGAAAAGTTAAGCGGCTGGGGAAAACTGAGTACAACTAACGAACCAGGGGCACGAAAATAGAAATCCCTATTTTTATTGCTTCATGCATTATGCGTTTTTCTTGGAGCGTCAGTTGTTTTTAGTTTTCAGTTTAGTTTAGTTTTGTTTGCTGCAATAAATGGTTGGACCCCAACAAATTTCTTTTGGAGAAGTTGCCTTGCTTTTCATTTGCCAAGAACTCTCTAGTTTTCAATCTTATCAAAAACTGAGTGTTCTTCTTTTTCTGCTACTGCTTTTGGTTTCGATTTTCGCCTTGATCTATGTTCAGATCTTCTTATATCTTTGCATCAAGGTGTATTTTTGCCTCTGGTCTTTATTGGTTTTCATCAAAAGAGTTGGCTATAAAAAGTTTGAATGGTGTTGGAAAAGAGAAAAAGCTTTATGCAAAAAAGTGGTACAAGAAGGAGCTTGTGTAGACTGCGTCCTAGGCTTTTGCATGTCGCGCTTGATGTCTTTTTGATAGTATGCTTAGTGGTTTTGTTGTAGCATGACTTGTCTCAAATGACTGAGATTGCTTAATGAGCCTTTGAAAAAATCATGTGTTGTTTTAATTATTTGGAAGCATTATTTTGGTTTTCTCCTTTGATACTTTATTTGGGTTGACTTGGCGCATGCTCACACATGTTAGACTCTTACAAAGTCGCCAATAGCCTCTATGATCATTTAGTTTTTGACTTTTGATGCCATCTTATGCTTCTTTTAATGTTGCTTTGTCGCTTTGCATGATTATGGCCGTTATTGCTCTCTTAGTTGGTCGCTCCCAGTCTTTTGCTAGCCCTCGTTTTGTACTGAGTATGAGCTCTACTCGTGCATCCAACTCCTAAAAACCAAGTTTTTCCAAAGTGTCCACCATACATACCTATTAGCAATTTTCTATTCCAAAGTACATTTGACTTGCTTTTATCTATCCTTCAAATTAAACTCTTTTTGGTGTTATGCAAAAATTGGTCAGTAAAGCTCTCACGAACCGGATGACACACTTTACTTTTCTTGCTTTAAAATTTTGACATTGTGGTCTCTTATGTTGAGTTGTTATGCTTGCAAGTTGTAAGTTGGGAATTAGCCCAGCCATGCCGTCATGGGGCAAGCTTTCAACATTGCACTTCTTATTTGAGTTGAT
Source organism: Dactylis glomerata (assembly GCA_007115705.1). Taxonomy (NCBI): domain Eukaryota; kingdom Viridiplantae; phylum Streptophyta; class Magnoliopsida; order Poales; family Poaceae; genus Dactylis; species Dactylis glomerata. The sequence continues at coordinate 3,939,242 of QXEO01000545.1, read as the reverse complement.
ATCGTGATCTTTTGTTTATGGATACTCGCGGTGTGAAATGAATTGGGAATCTTGCGGGATCATGGAGTTTGTATATGTGTTAGAAAAATGCCTGGGCCACCAATCTAAGCCATGCATAATTCATGGTGGAAATTTGTAGCATGCCCATAGTGGATATTCGACGACGCATCTCAAAATAAAAAGCTATACAAATGGTAAATAAAAGAGATGTCGAGGTGTTCATTGTCTCCTTGTCCTGTCATTTTGATGTGGGCTTGTTCCATGTCATCGGGAATGGAGGTACCCCATTGTCGGTTCTCGATGATACGTGTATACTTACAATGACAAGAGCTTGCTTGGGACTCTAAGTAAAGTAGCATGAGGTTTGGGTACTCCTATTCACGGGACACGAGGTTTTCAACTTATGATTTGTCAAGCATATGCAGCATAAGTGTTCTCGCATTAACTTTAATCATTCAAGATGCTTATGATGGGGGCAATGAGAGCTCAAAGCCGGTAAGTATCATAATTTTTGAAGGTTTATAAAACTTGCAATCACTGCTTCCCTCCGCGAAGGGCCTTTCTTTTACTTTTATGTTGAGTCACCACCTTCTATCTTTATGCACTATTAAGAGAGCATAGTTGTCATTCTGAGTATAATGTGCATTGTCCCAAAGTTTTCATTGATTGATTCATGATATTGGTTTCACTTGTTCTTAAATTATTTGTATCTAGTCGCCCTCTTAAACTTGAAGGTGTCCTATGCATTTATGTTTTGCTCTCCATGAAGGACAAGCTGAAAACCATTTGTATGTTTTTCCTTATGATTTGAACACACGTTTGACTTTCATTGTTTCATTTTCATGATCTTTTATTTATGTTCTATTTCATGTTACAACATGGTTGCTAAGTTGCTTCTATCAAGATTATATCTTTTATGCCCATGTTTTAAGTTCTTTTGATCCCAGCGCACAACGCTTACATAGATGATCAAGATTGTGTAGGTGCATGTCACCTCAAAAATTATTTCTTTTGTTATCACTTACCTACTCGAGGACGAGTAGGAGTTAAGCTTGGGATGCTGATACGTCTCAAATGTATCTATAATTTTTGATGCTCCATGCTTGTTTTTACACCATTTGCTTAGTGTTTCGTTACACTTCGTGGCACTTTTATGCATTTTCCAGAACTAACCTATTAACAAGTCGCCACAGTTCCAGTTCCCTGTTTTCTGCTGTTTTTGTGTTTCAGAAAAGTTACACAGGAAATATTCTCGGAATTGGACGAAACAAAAGTCGAACGTCCAGAAATTCACCGAAGTTTCCAGAGAACCGAAGAGGAGACGGAGTGGGGCCACGAGGGCCCCACACAATAGGGCGGCGCGGCCTGGCCCCTGGCCATGCCCCCTATGTGTGACGGCGCCTCGGCCCACTCCTGACGTTGCCCCTTCGCCTATAAAGACCCCTCGACGGGAAAAACCTAAAGACCCGATCACTTTTCTAGAACACATCGCGATCCGCCGTCGCCGTTGACCCGAAGATCGGGAGGGTCCAGAAGCTCTTCCCGGCACCCTGCCAGAGAGGGGAATCGCCACCGAAGGTCTTCTTCATCGCCATGCTTGCCTCCGGAGCGATGAGTGAGTAGTCTACCTTGGACTATGGGTCCATAGCAGTAGCTAGTTGGTTGTCTTCTCCACCATGTGCTTCATGTTTAGATCTCGTGAGCTGCCTTACATGATCGAGATCACCGTTATGTAATTCTACATGTTGTGTTTGTTGGGATCCGATGAATATTGGTGTTATGATTGAGTTGAAGTACTGAATTTTATCTTATGTTATCTCTATGTTGTTTATGATCTTGCATGCTCTCCGTTGTTAGTAGCTATCTTGGCCGAGTAGTTGCTAGTGACTCCAAGAGGGGGTATTTATGCTCGATAGTGGGTTCATGCCTCTATTTAATCTGGGGGAGTGACAGAAACCTCTAAGGTTGTAGATGTGCTGCTGCTACTAGGGGGAAAACAACATTCATATGCTCAAGGGCATATGCTTTGTTTACATTATACACTTTGCTTAATGCAATTATCTGTTGTTCGCAACTTAATACTTGTGGAGTTCTCGGATTGATTCGCCACAAGTGGATTATTAGTCATAGATGCAGTTGGATGGCGGTCTATGTATCTTGTTGTAATGCCCAGAGTAAATCTCATAGTGATCCTCTCGACATATGCACGTTGTCTTTATTCTATCAATTGCCCAACTGTAATTTGTTTACCCAGCATGTGTTATTTATCTTATGGAGAGACACCACTAGTGAACTGTGGACCCCGGTCCTATTTCCTTTATATTGCTATCACCTGTTTACTTTACTCGCACTGTTTACTTTACTCGCATACTATTACTATTTTCCACTCGATACGCTCATTCCTTTGTTTACAGCAAACCGGTGAGATTGACAACCTCATCGTAAGTTGGGAACAAAGTATTTAGTTGTGTTGTGTGCAGGTTCCACGTTGCCGCTCGCAAAGCAAAACTCGGACGAGGCACCCTATAAATGGTCCGGAGCTGTCGCAAGCTAGCGGGCATCACCTTCAGTCGTATTGGCTCCTTCCTCTCCTGATCGACATACCTTGGTTTCTTAACTGAGGGAAAACCTTGCTGCTATATTCATCATACCTTCCTCTTGGGGTTCCCAACTGGACGGTGAAAAACTATCAACACCGTACCGCATCAATCATCGAGGATGCTATGATTGTCAATCGTTCTAGATCGGTTGTGCTGGAATTTCTTCTAATGAAGAAGGACAATGCTATCCTGGGATTTTCATGTCTTGGGCTAAAGGAAACTATTACTGTTGGATGCTGGGTACCTTTGGTGGATTCACCGATGATTGACTCATAACAAAACAGCCCCCCTCCCCCCCCGACAAATCATTGTAGAATGTGTGTTCTAAGTATCATAGCGAATGCGGCAAAAGGAGTTCATGCACTATCTGGTGAGCAGCGTTGGTGCAAACCGGAGGCTAGACAAGTAAAAGTTAATGACGATGGTTCCTTTCATCAAGATGAGTGTGCAGGAGCAATAGGAGCGGTACTCCAGGATCATAAAGGTAAATTCATTGCAGCTTCTATGACATTCATTCCCAACCTGGCATCAGCTACAACTGCAGAGGCGTTGGCTATTCGAGAAGGACTATGTCTGGCGAATCGTCTCGGATGTAGTAATGTCATCGCGGAGTTTGATTCGTTGGAGACTATACAAGCCTATGCTGGAGAGGAGCGTTGGTGGGGAGAATCGGTGGCAACATATGTTGACTGTGTTGATTTGAGGTCTCTCATTAGCAACGTTCAGTTCAAATACTGCCCGAGGGAAGCTAATGGAGTAGCTCATGAGTTGGCTAGGTTTTGCTTTTCTAGTAAAAATTCTTGTAAATGGGTCGACAGACCCCCTAGCTACTTCCTAGCTACACTGATAAATGATGTAACTGAACTTTAATGGCAGCAGCAAGTTTTAAGCACACTATTTTCCTTACCAGTGTACCTAAGGAGACTGGAAGGTTTTTAATAAAGTGGCTTGCTAGCTTAATATATTATCGTTTACCTAAAAACAAAGCTTCTACTCCAGAAATTTATGTAATCTTATAAAATGATTGAAAAATAATCTCTATGCCATGTAGGCCCTTGCTTTGCAACCAAAGTTTCATCAATCCGACCATAGAGAATCAGCTCGGACCTGTTCAACTGATTCCATACACTACAACCAAACTAGCTTGGTTTGATCTTGTGAGAGTGGATTTAATGCTCACCTTGGTAGGTACTCACCCACTGAATGCCGTTAGATCTGCTTTTAGATGGAGAGATCCAGCTGGCCTTTGTTGACCGCGTCCCGCGCCCGTATGCAAGAATATTCGATTAGGGAACTAATGATTGCTCTTAGATATGGCGGGAGTAATTAAAATTTAGCTTTACGCATGGCGGGAGTCACTTGGCGGGAGAGATTTCACACTTTGGCGCACAGACACTAGCACCGCACCAGCTCCTATAAAAAAGGTAGAGAGATGCGCATGGTATACACCACTCATTCTACAATAGAAAGTGGCTACTCTGCAATTATTATGTGACTAAGAGGACGGACATGGTGTTTTGGCTCATAGGAGCAAATGCACCTATTATGAAAATACATTTTAAATGCATTTTCAAAAAATCAAAAAAATTGAACAGAAAATTTCGGATATGCATATGAATATTCTATGTCCATCCATCAAAGTTTTGGTGAGAAAGGACATTTTTTGCGGCCTGTGTAAAAATGACAAAAAGCAGTTACGTAAATAGCATTTTTGTAGCATAAAAATTTGTCTTTTTTACACAGGTCATAAAAATTATTTTTTTCTTATAAAACTTGGTGAGTGAACATAAAATATCTAGACGCACGCTAAGAATTTTTATTCAATTTTTTTAGATATTTTCAAAAATGATTTTAAACCAGCGGGTGCATATGCTCCTATGAGCCAAAGTGAATTTCCGCTAAGAGGACCTCACTTATTGCTAAAAAAGACTACTTGAGTATGTAAGAATGTACATAAGTACCCTTGTAAAAATGTACATACGTAATCTGCAATGATTATGTGAATAAGAGGATCCTCAATTATTGCTAAATGGACTATATGAGTATGTAAGAGTGTACATAGGTACACTTGTACAATGATGACGTCTTTTGACTGTGTATAAATAGAAGCGGCTACTACGCAATGATTATGTGAATAAAGGGATCCTTAATTATTGCTAAATAGCCTACTTGAGTATCTAAGAATGTAAGTAAGTATACTATTGCAATGATGATGTATTCTAGCTTTGTAATAATTGGAAGCGGCTACTACGCAATGATTGAGTGAATAAGAGGATCCTCAATTATTGCTAAAAAGACTACTTGAGTACCTAAGAATGTACAATAGAGCAATGATGATGTATTCTGACTTCAAGCCGGCGTATAGCTCTACAATGTAATTGTCCATCTGCAATGATTTACTTCCAGGATGCCATCATTCAGCCTATGAGCTTGTGACCTAGGCATATTTTTTTTGGGCTGAATTATTGAGGGGCTGACTGATACGTTGCAAACGTATCTTATAATTTTTCATGCTCCATGCTTGTTTTACACCAATTGCTATATATTTTGTCTACATTTTGTGGCACTTTTATGATTTATTTGGACTAACCTACTAATAGTTGTAAAAATGCACAATGTTCTTGTTTTACACTTTGATGTGTAGGAATTACTAAGAATACAAGTGGAAACCTTGTTGGAGTCAAGTTGGGACTTTCCAGAAATCTGTGCCAGAACTCTTTTCGAAGATGATCACGTTACGGTTCGAAGACAGCATCAAACGGAAAACTCTTCAACTACAAAGTTGTAGGGAATTTCACGGCAAATGTTCTGGACATAAAATTCACCTGATTCCGAGTCCGGACGGCCGAGTTAGACCCGATCAAGTGTGGCCCAAGATGGGGAGACAAGAATCCGAGAGACTATATAAAGGGAGGAACCCTAGCTCGTGGGGGACACCTCCACCCACGAATTTGCAGCCACCAGAGCCACGTTTTCACCTCCCCCATGGATCCCATCTCCATGGGGGAGGGCTCCCATGAAGCCTTGAAGGAAGGGGGCTAAGGGGCGGCGCTTCCCATGATGCCGGCGGCGGGGGAGTCCCCCGCGCTGCCGTCGGCACCGCCGCCGCCGCCCGCGCCCCTCGCTGCTCATCTCCACTATCTTCACCGCTATCTTCATCACCAACTCCTCCTATTATGCAGTGGTTTATCCTCCCACACACCTCTATACCGTCCTATGTAAACATAGTGTTTGATGCTATAATATTTATCCTATGATCTATGTCATGTTTGCATAGTTTATTTGTTCTTAGATTGATTTGTTGAATGTCTTTGGTTTATTAGAGTTGTATGTTGATATGGTACTGTCCTTTGGTGTCCATTATATTTATGCGCGCATGGATTAAACATCTTAGGGTTAGTAGTATGTGCAAAGGGAAGGGGGTAGTTCTGCCGGAGTGACAGAAACCTGAGGACGTGAACCGGAACGTTGCACGTATGGGAGTAAGAGGACCATTAACTTAAGGCTATGGTTGGGGAAACCTTAATGCATTGTTAGTATTTGCGGATGCTTGCTAACAATCCAATCATATAGTACTTGTATTTCCAAGTAGTGAAGTGCTTGTATATTTAGCCTCTCCCACATAGAAAACTACATCGAAGACAGTGAACCCGATTTATTCACTAATTGAACTTAGACAAAGCCACCACTATTACCACCACTTTTCCACACTCATGGTACTGTTAGTTTATGGTTACTTAGTATATTTTATTGCTGCAGCACTAACAATTACTTTCTTGTATTTATTATCTTGCAAAGCTATCTCTCATACCCATATTGTTGCTCTAGTTTTATTTCCTAGATGATGCAAATGTTTAGTGTGCGTAGAGTTGTATCAGCGACTGATAGAACTTGAGAGAACATTTATCCTACCTTTAGCTCCTCGTTGGGTTCGACACTCTTACTTATCGAAAAGGCTACACACGATCCCCTATATTTGGGGATATCAAGACCTTTTCTGGCGCCATTGCCGGGGAGCAATAGCGTGTGGGTGAATATTCTTGTGTGCACTTGTTTGCTTTATCTCCAAATAGTTTTTACTTCCAGTTTTAAGTTGTTCTCTATCTTAGTATGGATAGGGAATGCGAATTACAACAAAAAATTAGTTGTACTTGTTACATAAAAACATTTTCAAAAAGGAAAGTGATTGAAAAGATGAGTAATGTTTAAGTGGGGGTCGACCTTGAACACTTGTGTTCATGCCTATGAAACCAAAACAAATATTTCCATGGAAGCTTTTCAGTTAAAAACTTGTACATATTATGTATATTGTATATATTGTACATATTCCTTTGTACCATAAAAGTAAAGTGATAATTGTAGTTCCTAGTTACTTGGAAGTTGATAGTTTTGCTTTGCTGTCCAAAAACAGATTTTCTGTGCTTCACCGTATAAAATGTTTAAAATCACCAGAACGTGATATTGACCTGAAATTTCTTGAGTGCAAAGTAATGCTTATTATCTTTCTTTCATTAGACTAACTTTTTCTGATTTGAGTTATGTAGCTGTCTCAAAAAAATTCGATTTTCACCGACTATTCTGTTTAGACAGATTTCTGTGCTTCATTATAAAAAATCGTGAAAAATCTTAGAATAGTGTTTTGATCTAAAAAAAAATTCGTGCATAAACCTGAGATTATGATCTGTCTTTCTTTAGTTTGGAGTTTTTCGATTTGAGCTACCTAACTATCTCGTTGAGTGTCATCTTTATAGATTGTTCAGTTTTGACAGATTTCTTAGTTTATTCAATATTGTACTTGGTGTTATTAGTTTCATTAGTTTTTCGACGGGCGACGGAAATCATGAATACCTTAGTATATGTAGTTGCTAATGTTGAGTTTAGATTATGAAACTTGTCAATACTTGAACATGAGTGGATTTTACTTAATGAGTACTAACCCGACTAATGAGTTTTGTGAAGTTTTATGTGGATGTAGCTTATAAGTTCTAATCAATATGGTGATATGAGATGAACAAGAAGACACAAGAGCTCAAGCTTGGGGATGTTTAGGTGCATCCCAAGAACATGTCCAAGAAAATACAATCATCTAAGCTTGAGAATGCTCGAGTCATCCCCCTATTCATCAACTAACATGAGGTTGTCTCCTTCATACTCTATATTACGCATCCACATGATATGTATTGTGTTAACTTGTATTATATTTGCTTTTATATGTCTTGGTTTTATCTTCTTTAATTTTATTAGGCTCTTTATTTTATTTTATTTTATTTTTATTACTTCTTTACTTTCACTTATAAATTGAAAACAACAAAAATAGTTCCTTTTGTTTTGCTTCTTTGTTTGCTTCTCTATTCTGCGCCTAGCTCAAAGGCGTTAAAGAAAAGCACTCTTGGGAGATAACCCATTATTTTCTTTTCAGTACTTTTTCTTTTATTTGAGTCATAGAAGTTATTATTACTGTAATGACCTCTCCTTATCATTTTTATTTCGTTGTTGTGCCAAGAAGAACCTCTAATTTGAGGGAAGTATGATTTGGGGAAGTTGTTGTCTTGAAACAGATTTCGGTGCTGCACCGTAAAAATTCGTGAAAATTCTCAGAATATCTTTTTGACCTGCGATTTCTTGTGCATATGCCCCAGGTTATATGCAATCTTTCATTAGTTTTACACTTTTCGATTTGAGCAATAGAAGGTCCTTGAAAAAATCGACCGTTGTCAGCTGTTCTGTCTTGACAGATTTCTGCCACTATTTATGTTTGCCTCTCGATCGCTTTCTTTTTGAGCTCTTTTGATCACCGAACTTTTGGGAAAGTTTCTACAGTAGTACATGCTTTATATGTGGTGTTTTTGAGTTGAAACCTGAACCAAAAGGGCCGATTTACTATTATGCTTATGCTAACGTTGCTAATAGAATTGTGTGAAGTTTTGTATGAAGAAAGTTTTCAAGTGTAGGGATTGGAGAATGATGAGATGAGATGAAGAATAGAAAAAAGCTCAAGCTTGGGGATGCCCATGTCACCCCAATAAATATCCAAGAGGTACAAGCGTCAAAGCTTGGGGATGCCCCCGAAGCACCCCTTCTTCATCGGCAAAAATTATGTCACCTTTCAAAATACTATATTTTTATTGCTTCATGCACTATGCATTTTTCTTGGAGCATATTTACTTTTGCTTTCAGTTTTCTTGTGTTTTGTTTGCTGCAATAAATGGTTGGACCCCAACAAATTTCTTTTGGAGGAGATGTACTCGTTTTTCATTTGCCAAGAACACTTTGTTTTTCACTCTTATCGTTCAACGAGTGTTCTAGAACTGTGTTTAGCTTTCATTTTTCGCCTTAATTTTTGTTCAGATCTTGTTATATCTTTGCATCAAGGTGTATTTGGACCTCTGGTCTATGTTGGTATCCGTCAAAAGAGCTGTTTCAAAAAGGTTTGAATGGTGTTGGAAAAGAGAAAAAGTTTCATGCAAAAAAGTGGTATAAAAAGGAGCTTGTTTAGACTGTGGCTTAGACTTTTTCATGCCATGCTTGATGTCGTTTTGATAGTATGCTTAGTGATTTTTGGTGTAGCATGACTTGTCTCAAATGACTAAAATTGCTTAATGAGGCTTTGAAAAAATCATGTGTTATTTTTATTATCTGGAAGCATTTATTTGGTTTTCTCCTTTGATGCTTTATTTGGGTTGACTTGGCGCATGCTTACAACATGTTTGACTCTTACAAAGTCGCCATAAGACTCTATGATCATTTGGTTTTTGACTTGTGATGCCATTTTATGCTTCTCTTAATGATGCTTTGTCGCTTTGCATGATTATGGCCGTTATTGCTCTCTTAGTTGGTCGCTCCCAGTCATTTGCTAGCCCTCATTTTGTACTGAGTATGAGCTCTACTCGTGCATCCAACTCCCAAAAACCAAGTTATTCCAAGTGTCCACTATAAATTCCTATGCATGGTATTTGCAAGCCATTCCAAGCAAATTTTCATGTGCTACTTTTTAAAAAAAAAACCTTCAAAATACTTCTCATTTTGTGACACTGTTTTCAGCTCATGGGGACGTAGTGGTCGGATTTGCTATCTTCCATATTGTTTCATTCCAAAAAGAAAAAAAAGGGAAAAAAAGACAAGAAAAAAGGCACTCCTCCATGGTATGTGAATGTTGGTGGGCACCCGATGAAATCGGTTAGCCATGGTTTGTGAAAGGAAAAAGGTGGGGAGGAGTGCCAAGCTTTATAAAAGAGCACAAAAGTGCCAATCTATCTCTCAAAAACTTGCTCATTTTTGTATGGAAGATAGTAAGAACCCCATTGCCAGTCATTGACAAAGACAACCACCTCTCAAAATCAAATTTTTATCTCTCTGTTTTACAAATGAAAAGCTCTAGCACATGTTTAATCACTGCTTCCCTCTGCGAAGGGCCTTTCTTTACTTTTATGTTGAGTCTTCACCTTCTACCTTTATCCACCATCTAAGAGAGCATAGTTGCCATTCTGAGTTTAATATGCATAGTCCCAAAGTTTATCATTGATTGATTTATGATTATAGTTTCACTTGTTCTTAAATTATTTGTATCTAGACGCCCTTTTAAACTTGAAGGTGTCCTATGCATTTATTGTTTGACGAGTTTTTGTACTGAAAATTCGTAATATACATATGGATTAATACAGTCCTCTATGATGTGTGGGTCCCACCACATGTTAAATATTTATTTAAATATTTATATTTAATATTGGACTCATTTTATAGAGTTCATCATCTGCATTCTAATGGTGAAAACAGATTACAAGTTTGATGGACTATTCAAAAGTTATGATCTTCCAAAGATTGTAGTCTCAAGTGAGCTAGCTAAGGCTAATACATTGATCAGAAGCTACACGACATGCATGCATATGTCCATTGTACGTGCATGTGTACGTGGTTTGTTTCGTATGCGTGGAATCTGTTTAAACTACAGCTTTCGACGCGGTACGTAGAGGAGATGGACTCTCATCAGCTTTCGACGCGGTACGTAGAGGAGATGGACTCTCATCAGTTTGAACTCCACACGTTTTCTGCAATCAACGTGAGCTGAGGTAACCAGCGCCTATATAAAGGAGCTGAGACACCACGCGAGAGAGACCTGGACGACACCACCCCCACGCCACGAAGCCCCACGGAACCACGCCAAGACGCACCCAGACGAGAACACCCATCGCACCCATCAGGCAAACCAGTCCGAGGAAGAAGAAGCCGGCGGCTTGCTTGAGATTCAATCTCAGGCGAGACGCTACGTGAAGATCGCCGTTCTCTCGCGCAGGCGGCCGAGAGGAAGGCGACCGGACGTGCGCACTACAAGCTCGCGAGCTCTCCGGGGAGACTAAGGAGACCATGCCGGTTATCTACGTCAACGGTGAGATTATGATCTAATCTATGTGTTTCTTCTTGCATCTAGTATGATGGTGCCATGTCGACCAAGGCGTGGCCGATGGTGGATGAGAGCGTGTCCATGGACAGCCCTCGTCTGCCTCATCTCCTCTCTCCGTCTCGAGGTGCGTCAGCGGACGGGCTAATCAAGGCGCGGCTGGACGCCGCCCTACCGTGTCGGCCGAGGCGCGGCCGACGCCATGGAGTGATCGCCGATATGCGGGAGTGTGCCAGCGCACGCTCTCGTGTGTCGTCTCTACCGCGCCGATGGAGGTGCCCACCGGCCGGAGACGCCGTCGGTGGGGTTCGCCGACGCGAACCCCTAATCTTCATCATCTTCTTGGACCTGTCACCGGCTCATGAAGCATGCCGCCGGGATCGCCGATATACGGGAGCGTGCCAACGCACGCTCTTGTGTGTCGTCTCTACGGCGTCTATGGAGGGTCTCACCGGAGACACCGTTGGCGGGGTTAGGGTTCGCCGATGTGAACTCCCAGCCTCTCTCGTCTATCACGGACACGTCATCGACTCGTCGTGCTTGTCGCCGGGGCGGCGACAATGTGCCCGGAGCGCGCGAGCTGACGGAGGTGCTGTCGGCGGGTCACATATGTCCATCCCGGACACCATCGCGGCTGCTCACCAAGTGCGCCGGTGGAGACGCCTGTAGGGCTCGAGGCTCGCCAACCGCGAGGCTCTTGGCCACCGGTGGCATCGATGGGTTTCATGTCTCCCTTGCCAAGGTGTTGGCGAGGCAGGGTGTGGCATCGAAGCTTGCCACTGCGAGGGGCGCGGCTAAACTAGTCGTGTCGTCCACAGTCGCGCTAGTGGCCAATATCTTCATCGGCTGGAGTAATACATACCGGTGTCGGGACGCAGCCAGAGCCCTCTTTCAACGCTGCCGCCGGACGCCGTCGGCGGTCTTCTTCAGTTGAGACAGCGCGAAGCTGTGTCGTCCACCATGCATCTCGTGTGGCTGATCTCCACGAGCTAATAAGCCTAGCTGTGCATCGCCATGAGCTAGCAAGCTAGCTGGTGATCCATGCATGAAAGCCATGCACGTGCATGGTTTCCCCGGCGTGGAGTTCACGTATGCCTGCGTATGTACGCATGTGCGCACGTCCGGCAGCGACGATCACGGCCGCGGTGATACGCGCTGGCCGACATCATCGTTTTGGGCCGTTTTCTTTCTGGCGTCATTGACGATGCCGTACATGACACTCGGCATCCGGGGCTGCTAGCATGCTGTCCGGGTCGCGGGCATACAGCTCAGTGGCGACCTCCGCGTGTCAAGCTTCTACCCTTGTGCCTGAGCTGAGTTTTGTACGTGTATGAGCTGCTCGTCGGCGCTGCCTCCGATGAGGCGCCGGCGTGTTACTTCTTCAAACACGTCTTACACGGAGCCTGTCATTACTAATGACGGCGCATTTGGTGACCATCAGACGCGCTACAAGGCATGGCGTGTCCGCTTGCTTCCTCTTTCTCTTTATCGACTACCTCTATTTCTGCGGGGTGCACCCCTCGCACTTCCGGCGAAGCGGCGAAGCCATCGATGTTTTGTCCCAAGCGCAATCATGCATTCTACATCAACTCCAACCACATCAACGCCACTCAAGGCCGACAATGCAAGGCGGTGCGGCGGGAATGGTCGGAGCAAAGGTCATGCTACCGACGGCGCGTGTACACGAGTACACAGACTTCTTCGCCACCAACGTCTACACCAACACCTACACGGAGCCTCCTCGAGGTAGGGCGCCGTCTACACCGACGCCTACACGGAGCCCTCTCGAGGCAGGGCGTCATCCACATCGACATCTACACGGAGTCTCCGCCAACACGGGATGGCGGTCACATCAAGTCTACTTCGACATCCACAACAACATCATCGACATCATTCAAGCGCCGACGAGGCGAAGCCATACTCCATCGACATGTCCTTCTCCGATGAAGCAAACTACCACTTGCTTTGCCGACAAGGCAAAGGCAAGTCACCCCGTCCGACACCGACAAGGCGGACACCACCAGGCCTGGCACCGACGAGGCGAAGGCCACCCACATCTTCATCATCGGACATCGACAAGCCGGAGGGATACGGCTAAGCATCACCAGAGCGACGGACGTACCGCTCCACCGTTCTACATCACCACCACACCATCATCGACATCCTGGAGAAGACGAGACCGAAGACGACGACCATTGCAGCAGCTTAATCGGAGGTGGTCCATGGGCTGGACCCATAGACGTAATTAAGCGGGAGCTTTCCGAGGCCCCATGAACCAGAACTCCACAATAGCCTAGACATGTTGTTCGCGCCAGCAGGCCACGGAGCGCATATCTCAAGAGATCTTGTAATTTTGTTTCTCGTGACGAGATTAATAAAATGCATGTTTCCCTACATTTATTTTTGTGTATTTAGGTACACTGGCATGCCTGCGTTTTTATTTACTTTTCGTGTCAAACATTTATGTTTTGCTATTCTATGAAGGACAAGCTGAAAATCTCTTGTTATGTTTTTCCATATGATTTGAACACACGTTTGACTTTTATTGTTTCATTATTCATGATCTTTCGTTTGTGTTTCTTTTTATGTTATAACATGGTTGCTAAGTTTTTATTATCAAGATTACGTCTCTTATGCCCGTGTTTTAAGTTCTTTGATCCCAGCACTCAATGCTTTACTTAGATGATCAAAATTGTGATGGTGCATGTCACCTCAAAAATTATTATTTTGTTATCACTTACCTACTCGAGGACAAGCAGGAGTTAAGCTTGAGGATGTTGATACGTTGCAAACATATTTTATAATTTTTTATGCTCCATGCTTGTTTTACACCAATTGTTATATATTTTGTCTACACTTTATGGCACTTTTATGATTTATTTGGACTAACCTACTAATAGTTGCAAAAGTGCACAATGTTCTTGTTTTACGCTTTGATGTGTAGGAATTACCAAGAATACAAGTGGAAACCTTGTTGGAGTCAAATTGGGACTTTTCAGAAATCTGTGCCAGAACTCTTTTCGAAGATGATCATGTTGCGGGTCGAAGACAGCGTCAAACGGAAAACTCTTCAACTACAAAGTTGTAGGGAATTTCACGACAAACGTTCTGGACATAAAATTCACCTAATTCCAAGTCCGGACGGCCAAGTTAGGCCCAATCTAGTGCGGCCCAAGATGGGGAGACGGGAATCCGAGAGACTATATAAAGGGAGGAACCCTAGCTCGTGGGGCATACCTCCACCCACGAATTTGCAGCCACCAGAGCCACGTTTTCGCCTCCCCCATGGATCCCATCTCCATGGGGGAGGGCTCCCATGAAGCCTTGAAGGAAGGGGGCTAAGGGGTGACGCTCCCCATGATGCCGGCGGCGGGGGAGTCCCCCGCGCTGCCGCCAGCACTGCCGCCGCCGCCCCTCGCTGCTCATCTCCACCATCTTCACCACTATCTTCATCACCAACTCCTCCTATTATGCAGTGGTTCATCCTCCCACACACCTCTTTACCGTCCTATGTAAACATGGTGTTTGATGCTATAATATTTATCCTATGATCTATGTCATGTTTGCATAGTTTATTTGTTCTTAGATTGATTTGTTGAATGTCTTTGGTTCATTAGAGTTGTATGTTGATATGGTACTATCTTTTGGTGTCCATTATATTTATGCGCGCATGGATTAAACATCTTAGGGTTAGTAGTATATGTAAAAGGAAGGGGGTAGTTCTGCCGGAGTGACAGAAACCTGAGCACGCGAACCGGAACGTTGCACATATGGGAGTAAGAGGACCATTAACTTAAAGCTATGGTTGGGGAAACCTTAATGCATTGTTAGTATTTGCGGATGCTTGCTAACAATCCAATCATATAGTACTTGTATTTCCAAGTAGTGAAGTACTTGTATATTTAGCCTCTCCCACATAGAAAACTGCATCGAAGACAGTGAACCCGATTTATTCACTAATTGAACTTAGACAAAGCCACCACTATTACCACCACTTTTCCACACTCATGGTACTGTTAGTTTATGGTTGCTTAGTATATTTTATTGCCGCAGCACTAACAATTACTTTCTTGTATTTATTATCTTGCAAAGCTATCTCTCATACCCGTATTGTTGCTCTAGTTATATTTCCTAGATGATGCAAACCAGCGTTGCTGTAGCTTTTAGAATAGAATCAAACCGTGGAAGCCTTGGTGTAGCTTTCAGAAGAGAATCAACGGGTGCCTTTTTAGTGCAAAAAAGGTTTAAACTAAGCAGGAATCCATGGTTGTCAATATCTTTCTCCTACCTCTTCTTGTTTGCTACATCCTCTAGGAGAACCGGAGTAAGCTAGAGAGCTGTCGATGTCAATCACGTTGATAGGGTAGCGCTTCTTGGGGGAACTTGAATAAAAATGCAGGCTAATCGGATGTAGAGGTGTTTAGCTTCAACATGACTAGTTCATCGGCATGGCATATAGGCAAGATGGCATGCTACCCAGCGGGGGAGGCCGGAAATGGGTCCTTCTTTTGAATGTTTGAATCGTGCCCTTATATACCCATATTAACACACATTTCAAATTCGAATGGTTCTAATCATAGCGCTTCCACTAATAAGCGGAGGGTGGCACTCAGCCAACGATAAGCCAAGTTTGACCAAGTGGACAGGTGTCAATCATTGAGGGGGTGAGTACGTATCACGGTGCATATAGTTTTGTTTTTGTTGATCTTATTTTGGAATCGCACTACCAGTTTGGTTGGTCTAAGCATTAGCTAGTGAATGGCAGATGACGAAGGCTGCTAGAAATTGCATTTCTACTCCCTCCGTTTAGAAATATAAGATATTTTAGCTTTGTGAAGCTAATATATGTAAATATCTTTTAGTGTATTTATACACTAAAAAATATCTAGATACATTCATAAAACTAAAACATCTTATATTACCGAACGGAGGGAGTACATATTGATCACAATAAGTTAATTTTCACAAGGTACGGTGTTCAGAACAATGGGGCAGCCAGGCATGTGTGCGCCGCGGCCGCTCCGATCCCGTTTGACAAGATACCGACGTGTCGCGTGACTTAAAGCTTTCGAATCTTTTCCACCAACGACTCCAGATCCTTGCGCGAGCTCCCTCCTTCCTTCGTCGCATCGGCCGCTTTGTCCGCGAGCTCCTTTGCACGGGCTCGTGTGCCTGACCCTCCGTCCCCGACCGCGTCGGCAAGCACGGCCGCGAGCTCGTCGGCATCCGGGGCCACCCCGAGCCCGCCCGCGCATGCGCGCACCGCGATGCTTGTTTCTTCCACGAGCAGCCGCACATTCACAAACTGGTCGGCCGCCATCGGCCACGCCAGCATGGGCACACCCGCGGCCACCGCCTCCAGCATGGAGTTCCAGCCGCAGTGGGTCATGAACCACCCCACCACTAGTGGAAATCGGGGCATTAGCACCGGTTGCTAACTCCATTTTGCACCGGTTTTGCAACCGGTGCAACGCATCCGGGACTAATGCCCTAAACCTTTAGCACCGGTTGCGTTACGAACCGGTGCTAAAGGGTCTCCACGTGGCCGTGTAGACCAGCCCCGACCGATGGACCTTTAGCACCGGTTCGTAATATGAACCGGTGCTAAAGGTTGGCGACGTGGCAGCCCCTGCCGCGTTTGGCTAAAACCCTAAACCCTAGCCATTTGAAATACGGTTTTTTCGGTTATTTGAAACACGTTGATGCACATATAAAAGAAACCATCATATTACACAATATCGTCATACATATAGAGATCGAAGCTAGTATGTCTCATGTTATATCGTGCTTGGTCGAACATATTACATAATGGTACATTGTACACGTTCATGCATATATACAATATAATTTCGGCTATGATTTTCCAAACTCGTAATGCCGATGGTATTCACCGGTTGGTGCTATGACCTCATCAAGTAAGAATCCCGCTAGTTCCTCTTAAATTGCTCGTATACGCTCGGTTGCTAGAAGACGATCCCGCTTCAGTTCGATCTAATGTAAAGAAGGGGATCAATATATATGAATGAAGAAACTCAACATAAATGATGGTAATAAAATAAAATTGTGAATATTGTTTACGTACCTCTAGTTGTTCTAGTCTTCTCTTCTCACGAAAAGTCTCTCGCATGAACTCGCAGACATAGAATCCACATAAATTATTCCCGTCTTCTTGCTTCAAGCACTTTATGAGAATAGAGTTCAATCAAAATAATAATCAAGGATGATAATGGTATTGAAACTAGAACCAAAGAGATGCGCGGACCTAGCTAGTAGTACTTACCAGTACTTGTTTAAATTCAAGCTCATTTCTCCAGGGACCCGGTGCCTTAGCCGTGAACCGTTTCCAAGCACTGCCCCGCAAAGAAAATGAATAAAGAAGTTAGTAATTACTTGATATCGGGAAATGAACGAAAGTAGCTGATATAGTGCCATGCATAATGATTGAAATTACCGCTGGAGTGTATCAATCATGTCCCCGAATGTCTCAAGGGATTTTTTTTTCGAGTCCATGACTAGTACTCGTCCTCTATCAAGTTCAATAACTAGCAGAATAAAATGATAGCTGCGCACACACATAACACACACTTAACATCGAGTAACCAAAATATATAGTAATGTGTATAAGACAGTTAACACACTCACTTGAAATTGTAAGGAAATAGTATTTTCGTCATGGTTTCTTGTTTCCTTAACGCCCGTACTAAGTTATCCTCCGTGTCCTTGATATGGTTATGGAGAGTTACCTCGTTCACGGTATATGGGTCAATGAACCCAATATCATAGATTTGTCCTCTTTTGCATTCGAGTTTCTTCAATCTGCATAATATAGTGAGTAAAATTATGCATGCAATGAACGAGATTAGCTAAAGACTTATAGTTACAAGGAAAAATAATACTTACAAACAATAGGCACTGATCATCGATTTGTCGAGGGCATCATGATTATATAACTGAAATAATTCAGCAAATTTGATGTTTATGTCGTCGGTTCCACGAAAGTAATGCTCATCATTAATTCCCATTACGATCCAATTCTGCCCATGCAGTGAGGCTTCCAAGTACCACTTATGCAATTTTCGCATTCTTGTTGGTAGATTCGGAATCTCCTCGGGTCTGATGAGAGGGCTCCCGTGCCGGTATTTGTATGCTACTACTTCAGCCGTGGGGAAATCACACCTGCTTAAGTATTGAGCAACAGACATACCTACAGTTTCGGCCTCCTCTTTGTATAGTGCTATGATCTCTGGATCATACTGGACGTCGGGAAACACTTGGAGCGGGGGCAAGAGTTCTTCTGTTCTCCGAGCTGAGGAACTGATTTACCTTTCGACCGCTTTGCTGCATCTGACTTGAGAATAGTGCGGTCATAATCTGATGCAAGCCTTGGCTCGGGTTGCTGAAGGTTCTTCAACATTTTTAACACTTTTGGATCTAGAGGAGGCTGCTCGGCGGACTGCTCGGTCTTCTTTCTCTTCAAATTTTCAAAGAAGTTCTTTGATTTCCCTTGTACCTTCGCCGTGTTTTCCTCTGGAGTATAGTCGTAAGGTCTCTTTGGAGGAACCTTAGGTACTCTTGGAAGGGGCTCCTGTCGACGGATCGGTGATCGGTTACTCTTGGGAGGGGCGATGGTACGCTTTTGCTTTTGGCTCTGAGCCTCAGTGTGTGGAGGTGGCGGAGACGGCTCACTAGCTGGCGAAGGCTGGTATGCTGGAGAAGGCTGACGCAGAGATGGTGGAGAAGGCTGACGCGGAGATGGCGGAGAAGGCTGATGTGGCGGTGGAGAAGGGTGACGTGCTGGAGACCTTGGCGTCCAATTTGGAAGCACGATTAATTCCTTTAGCCATAGAACAGTGGTCTTCTTGGCTTCTCCCAGCTCGTACAAATCCCCTTCACCCGCAGGGTGGTCAAGCTTTAGCTGCTCAAATCCGCCCATAACTTCATCCACCCCGAAAATAGCATAGCCAGGTGGAATCGGACGGCAATGATAAGTTGAATCAGGTCCAATGGGTAAGGCATAGCCGACCACCACCTTCATGGTTATGTTCACGACCTTCACATGTAGCTCGCAAGATGTCGACTCCGTGATATCATCCACTGGGTAGCGGATCACCGGTTCATCATCATCCGCTGGGAGATCCGTGGAAGCCACGCTGCTTTTCCGCTGAGATGGTGGGCCGGTAGCATCATGTCCGGCTTCTAGCTGTGGCTGAGATGCGGCGGTTCCTTGCTGGCTTATCCGATTTAACAAGTCTGATTGCCGCTTCAGCTCTTGTTCTATCTGAGACATGCGGTCTGCTTCCCTTTCCTTTCTTCTCTGACGGCTTCTATCGGGAAATTTCTTCATTTCCACGGGAAACCCGAGTTTCCACGGTTTGGAGCCCGGAGTGGTTCGTGTTCGTCCTAGGTGTTCATCATTCCCAAGGGCACGCGTGAGCTCGTCCTTCTCTCTATCGGGATGGAACCTTCCCTCTTCAACATCCTTTGATGCGCTTCTAAGGGCATCAATGGGAAGAGGGTCTTCGTCATGCTTTTTTGTATATACACACTTCCCTTCCGAGTCCAACTTCCCTCCATGCCCGTAAAACCAATCCCTTGACCGATTATTCCATTTCAATGTCTCCGGAATGATCCCTTTGGCAATTAGATCGTCCTCCATCTTCTTCCACTTAGGCTTGCCAGTCTTGTAGCCTCCTTGCCCCATAGTATGGTGATACTTCTTTTTAGCAGCATTTTTCCTATTTATTTCTGACCTTCGCTTAGCTGCCTCTGAAGTCTTGTACTCCACGAATGCGTCCCAGTGATCTTTTATCTTCTCATATTGTCCAGTGAACACCGGAGTCTTTTTTTGGTCGACAAAATCCTTGTATAATCTTTTCTTCCAGTTGTTGAATTGTATTGCCATCCTCGAAAGAGTCCACTTCTTGACTTTCCGCTCTATGATATTCAGATGACGATCATCGTCATCTGAATCCTCCTCATTTGAATCCTCCTGATTTGGATCCACCTCAGTTCGATCCACCTGTGGCGCACCTGGTAGGGTAAAATTAACCATGAGCTTCTTCCAAAGAATATTCTTCAATCTGTTGCGGACATATTTAACTGGTTCCGTCTTTGTCTTCTTCCATTCTCGAAGGGTGATCGGAATGTTGTCCCTAACAAGAACTCCGCATTGTCTTATAAATTTACTTGCGTGAGCCGCGGGAGCAATCGGTTCGCCATCTTCACCGATTTCTTCTATTCGGTACCTTTCATGTTCTTCCAACCTTCTGGCCGGACCTCTTCTATTTACAGAAGAGTGGCTCGATCCAGAGGGCTAAAAGAAGAAGGAGCGTTAATATATGTATATACACAAATCAAATAATCCAACTATACAACAAATGCTTAATTTATTAT
Organism: Dactylis glomerata; assembly: GCA_007115705.1. Classification (NCBI taxonomy): domain Eukaryota; kingdom Viridiplantae; phylum Streptophyta; class Magnoliopsida; order Poales; family Poaceae; genus Dactylis; species Dactylis glomerata. The sequence goes on along the minus strand of QXEO01000545.1, from coordinate 3,918,854 downwards.
TAATACACATATCTACCTCGCCGGCGCCTTCTCCCTCTCCGGCACCTTCTCCTTCACTGGTGCCTCCATCCACTCCGGCACCTTCTCCCTCTCTGGCACCTTCTCCTTCACCGGTGCCTCCATCCTCTCCGGCACCTTCTCCCTCATCGAAGCCATCTCTACGATTATGTTCGTCTCCCTCACCGGAGTTGTTTAGAAACAACGAGGTGACATCTTCATCATTATCGCGGATGATGTCCTCGATAATATTTTCCTGGAAGTCGTCTCTTCCGAGATCCATAGTTTCTGCAAAGAATTATTACAAATTATTATAATAATACGGAGACCAAAAAAAAAGGGGGCGTTGGCCGAGCGCCGGCACGGTGGGGGAAGATTAGGTCTTCCCTCCCCACCACGCCGGCGCCCGGCCAACGCCCCCATTTTATAACCTAAAAAAATTAAAGACCTAAAATTGTTCACGAGTTTGATGCATGTAAGTATGCATGATCAAGTTTCATGGTAAATCAATATTTGTAGTGTTGTGAGTAAAAAAGAAAAAAAAATATCTCGTGCAAACCCTTATTTTACCACCCAAATTTATTTAATAATTCAAAATATGTTTAAATTATATTTAACTCTGCTCATGCATATGTTGTGAAGAATTAATCCTAACTAAATAACTAAATAACTAAAAAACATAACTAAATAACTAAAATATGCTAATAACTAACAAAATGATATTATTTTATAACAAATGCTACTAACTAACTAATTAACTAATTAACAAATCCTAAAAATAACTAAAGTAATTAAAAAACCTAAAATAACTAAAATACCTAAAATATACTAATTAACTAACAAATACCTAAAATATACTAATTAACTAACAAATAACTAAAATCCTAAAATAACTAAAAAAATTAACAAATTAAATGCATGCAGACTTACAGCGAGCGAGACGGGCGGGCGGCGCAGCAACGGGGGCGGGCGCAGCGACGGGCGGGCGCAGCAACGGCCGGCGGCGATGGGCGGCGCAGCGATGGGCGGGCGCAGCAACACGGCCGGCGGCGATGGGCGCGCGGGCGCGTGCGGGCGACGGCCGGCCGGCAGCAACGGGCGGGCGCGGGAGCGGCGAGCGGGCGCGGCGCGGCGGGAATCGGTGAGCGGGCGACGGCGGCGGGAATCGGTGAGCGGCGAGCGGGCGACGGCGGCGCGGTGCGGCGACGGTGGCGCGGAAAATTTCGGCAGCTTGCCGGCGTTGTTCTGCTCCTAGCGCGCGAGTCCTTAGCAGTTTCTGATGCGGGCAGAGGAGGAAGAAGGGAGTTATAAAGGCAGGCACCTTTAGCACCGGTTCGTGGCTTGAACCGGTGCTAAAGGTCCTTTAGCACCGGTTGAAGCCACCAACCAGTGCTAAAGGTCAGACCTTTAGCACCGGTTGATGGCTTCAACCGGTGCTAAAGGGTGCTGGCTGGGAACTGCACCGCCACCCCCTTTAGCACCGGTTTGAGCCACGAACCGGTGCTAAAGGTTGTTTTAAACTTTTCAGTTGTTCCCGCCAAATTCGATATTGAAGCTATCATCAACATTCCATTTGATTTTCTTTTTGATTAGTTATATTTGATTTTCTATTTTCTTTTGATTAGATATATTTGATTTTCTTTTTGATTAGTTATATTTGATTTTCTATTTTCTTTTGATTAGTTATATTTGATTTTCTTTTTCTTTTGATTAGTTATATTTGATTTTCTATTTTCTTTTGATTAGTTATATTTGATTTTCTTTTTTCTTTTGATTAGTTATATTTGATTTTCTATTTTCTTTTGATTAGTTATATTTGATTTTCTATTTTCTTTTGATTAGTTATATTTGATTTTCTATTTTCTTTTGATTTGTTATATTTGATTTTCTATTTTCTTTTGATTTGTTATATTTGATTTTCTATTTTCTTTTGATTTGTTATATTTGATTTTCTATTTTCTTTTGATTAGTTATATTTGATTTTCTATTTTCTTTTGATTAGTTATATTTGATTTTCTTTTTTCTTTTGATTAGTTATATTTGATTTTCTTTTTTCTTTTGATTAGTTATATTTGATTTTCTATTTTCTTTTGATTAGTTATATTTGATTTTCTTTTTTCTTTTGATTAGTTATATTTGATTTTCTTTTTTCTTTTGATTAGTTATATTTGATTTTCTATTTTCTTTTGATTAGTTATATTTGATTTTCTATTTTCTTTTGATTAGTTATATTTGATTTTCTATTTTCTTTTGATTAGTTATATTTGATTTTCTATTTTCTTTTGATTAGTTATATTTGATTTTCTATTTTCTTTTGATTAGTTATATTTGATTTTCTATTTTCTTTTGATTAGTTATATTTGATTTTCTATTTTCTTTTGATTAGTTATATTTGATTTTCTATTTTCTTTTGATTAGTTATATTTGATTTTCTTTTTTCTTTTGATTAGTTATATTTCCGTGAGAGGAAAAGGGCGGGAAGAAAAGGGCGGAAAGAAAAAGGGCGGGAAAACGATTGAACAGGAAAAGAAGTACATATCTCAACTGAAAATTAAGATACATGGCCAGATTAAGTCACAATCGGCCGAGCTTGTTTTCGAATGTTGGATGATTCAGTCATAGTCGTGCCTAGCCCTATAAACATCGCCACTGTAGTCGTCGTAGTCGCCGGTGTCATCGTCGCTGGCATCGGGGTCGCGGTAGTCGAACCTCGACTGGTGAGCACGCGTGGGCTGAGAGTGAGGGTAGCGCAGGCGGGGGCCATGGTAGGCCATGACGCTCTGGAGAGTCCGGCCGCGCCACCATAGCCGACGGCCGGCCTCGTTGAAGTTCGAACGAGGCGAGCCGTCCTCCTCGTGCCTAGCAAGCGCACTCTCACGCCGATTGATGAAGAAGGCGTCCCAAGTCGGGCTGTAGTCGGGATGCCACTGAGGATTCCTCCGCTGCTCTGGCGTGAGCTCGAAGTAGTAGTGGTTCGTGATGGCCATCTAGCGCGCCACACCTACAGGGACAGGAGGGACCGGTACGCCTCCGACGCTCAGCATCCAGCCGGTGGGGACGCGGTAGCCCGGCGGGCAGGGGTAGTTTGAGGCGCAAAGCGCCTCCGCCTCCTGGGGGGTTAGAGATACGATGGAAGCCATGGAAGAGAGTGATGAGGTTTGCAGATATGAGTCTAGATGTGATATGTAAATGGAGGCCAAGCCTACATATATATAGTGAAAAATGGCGGGAAGACGGAGGCGGGAAGTGGTCGAAAGCGCGGGAAGAAAATGGCGGGAAGACAGAGGCGGGAAGTGGTCGAAAGCGCGGGAAGAAAATAGGCGGGAACACAGTGGCGCGGGGAACCATCTAACCTTTAGTCCCGGCTGGTGGGTACAACCGGGACTAAAGGTGGTTTTTGTGTCATCTAACAAAACTGTCGGTGGGATAAGGACGTGTGGGTAACCTTTAGTCCCGGTTGGTGGGTGCAACCGAGACTAAAGATATCGGCAGGATAAGGACGCATGGGTGGATGCACTGCTCGATGAGATAAGGACGCGTGGGTGGACGCACGATGCCCCTGTCGGAGGAACAAGACAAAGTAGAAGCGGTGTCGTGCCTATGAAAGGAGCATCGATACGCCATGGCAAGCAGCTCAACAAGCCAACCTAGAAGGTAGGGAGAGTGAAAGACTCCATCTCCTCTAAGAATGTTGGGTAAATTATTGGGAAGCTCCGCCTCGGAAAAATTTCCCTCATACAATAACATCATTACACAAAAAATAAATGGGAAAGTGATTTCCATATTGAGATACACAAGTTATGATCCCTATCTAGTCTTCTGAGTTTTCTTCTTGTGTTTCCCTTTCTTCTAATTTTTTGTCTTGTAGGCCATGAACCTCCCTTCGCGTATCTCCCTTGATTAGGATCGCTTCGGTCGTAACCATGGAGTATGTTCACCATTTAACGCGATGATTGGGTCAATATTCACTCTGAAGGGCGGAATTTCATCAAACTTATTATAATCTTCTGACATGTCTGTCTTATCCTCAACTCCCACGATGTTTCTTTTCCCTGAAAGAACTATGTGACGCTTTGGCTCGTCGTATGATGTATTCGTTGTCTTATCTTTTCTTTTTTTTTGGTTTGGAGGACATGTCTTTCACATAGAAAACTTGAGCCACATCATTGGCTAGGACGAATGGTTCATCTCTGTAACCAAGATTGTTGAGATCCACTGTTGTCATTCCATACAGCTGGTCAACCTTTACCCCTACTCCATCTAGCTTGACCCATTTGCACCGAAACAAAGGGACTTTAAAAGAAGGTCCATAGTCAAGTTCCCATATCTCCTCTATGTAACCATAATAGGTGTCCTTTTGCTCGTTGTTGTTTGTTGCATCAATGCGGACACCACTGTTTTGGTTGGTGCTCTTTTTATCTTGGGCGATCGTGTAGAATGTGTTCCCATTAATCTCGTACCCTTGGAAAGTCAATATAGTCGAAGATGGTGACCCGGCCAACAAGTATAGCTGATCTCCAACAATGTTGTCATTTATGAGATGTGTCCGCAACCAACCGCCGAAAGTCGCCTTATGTTTATGTGTAATCCAGGAGTCAGACTGAGCCGGGTGTTGGGAGCGTACAATATTCTTGTGTTCAATGATATACGGGGCCACCAAGGCGGAACTTTGTAGAACTGTGTAGTGTGCTTGAGTGAAAGAAATCCCGTCCATACAATACATTGATTTCTTTCCTACCGTGCCTTTTCCACGTAGTCTCCCTTCATGCCGCGATTCAGGAACACCAATCGACTTAATGTCAAGGATAAAGTCAACACAGAACTCAATGACCTCCTCTGTTCCGTAGCCCTTGGAGATGCTTCCTTCTGGCCTAGCATGGTTATGAACATATTTCTTTAAGACTCCCATGAATCTCTCGAAGGGGAACATGTTGTGTAGAAATACAGGACCGAGAATGGCAATCTCTTCAACAAGGTGAACCAGGAGATGCGTCATAATATTAAAGAAGGATGGCGGGAACACCAACTCAAAACTAACAAGACATTGGGCCACATCCTTCTGTAACCTTGGTAGCATATCTGGATTGATTACCTTCTGAGATATTGCATTGAGGAATGCACATAGCTTAACAATGGGTACGCGAACATTTTCCGGTAGAAGCCCCCTTAATGCAACTGGAAGCAACTGCGTCATAATCACGTGACAGTCATAAGACTTCAGGTTTTGGAATTTTTTCTCTGTCATATTTATTATTCCCTTTATATTTGATAAGAAGCCAGACGGCACTTTAATACTTGAAAGGACATCAAAAAAGATTTCCTTCTCTGCTTTTGTAAGAGCGTAGCTGGCAGGACTTAAGTGACGCCCTTTATCCGTCTTGCTCTGTGGATGCATGTTGTTTGGGTCTTTCATACGTTGTTGATCCTCCCGTGCTTCTGATGTATCTTTTGTTTTTCCATACACGCCCAGAAAGCCTAGCAGGTTCACGCAAACATTCTTCGTAACGTGCATCACGTCGATTGAAGAGCAAACCTCTAGGTGTTTCCAATACTCAAGCTCCCAAAATATAGATTTCTTCTTCCACATGGGTGCGTGTCCGGTAGCGACGTCATTTGGAACAGATTGACCGCCAGGACCCTTTCCAAAGATTACTTCTAGGTCCCTGACCATATCAAATAAATCATCACCAGTACGGAGATCAGGCTTTTGCCGGTGATCTGCCACACCTCTAAAATGCTTGCCTTTCTTTCTTACGGAATGCGTGGTCGTAAGAAATCGACGATGCCCCAAGTACACAATCTTCTTGCATTTTTCCAAATATATAGCGTCAGTCTTATCTAAACAGTGCGTGCATGCATTGTATCCCTTGTTTGTTTGTCTTGAAAGGTTACTAAGAACAGGCCAATCATTGATGGTTACGAAAAGCAACGCTCGTAGGTCAAACGGCTCCTGTTTGTGCTCATCCCATGCACGTACACCTGGTTTGGTCCATAACTGTAAGAGTTCATCAACTAATAGTCTTAGATACACATCAATGTCATTGTCGGGTTGCTTCGGACCTTGGATGAGCACTGGCATCATAATGAACTTCCGCTTCATGCACAACCAAGGAGGAAGGTTATAGATACATAGAGTTACAGGCCAGGTGCTATGACTGCAGCTCTGCTCCCCAAAAGGATTCATGCCATCTGTACTCAGACCAAACCTTAAGTTCCTTGCATCGCCTGCAAAGTCCGGGTAGTCTCTCTCAATTTTTCTCCACTGCGACCCATCAGCGGGGTGTCTCAACATCGCGTCTTTCTTACGGTCTTCTTTGTGCCATCGTAACAACCTGGCATGCTCTTTGTTTCTAAACAGACGTTTCAACCGTGGTATTATAGGAGCATACCACATGACCTTGGCAGGAACCCTCTTTCTGGGGGGCTCGCCATCAACATCACCAGGGTCATCTCGTCTGATCTTATATCACAGTGCAGTGCATATCGGGCATGCTTCCAAATTCTCGTACTCCTCACCGCGGTAGAGGATGCAGTCATTAATGCATGCATGAATCTTCTGAACCTCTAATCCTAGAGGGCAGAGAACCTTCTTTGCTTCGTACGTACTGTCAGGCAATTCATTATCCTTTGGAAGCTTCTTCTTCATTATTTTCAGTAATTTCTCAAATCCCTTATCAGATAAACCAGTCTCTGCCTTCCATTGCAGCAACTCCAGTGTGGTACCGAGCTTTGTGTTCCCATCTTCACAGTCTGGGTACAACTTCTTTTTGTGATCCTCTAACATACCTTTTAACTTCCGCTTCTCATTCACACTTTCTGCTTCTCTGTGTGCATCTACGATGGCCCAAGGAAGATCATCATCAGGCTCATCTGATGCCTCTACATCTTCCGCTTCTCCTGTCCCTTCAGCTTCAGCTTCCCCCGTTGCAGTATCACCATATTCAGGGTACACATCATCATCCTCTTCTTCTTCATTGTCTTCCATTATAACCCCTCTTTCTCCGTGCTTGGTCCAACAATTATAGCTAGGCATGAAACCTTTCCGAAGCAGGTGGGCGTGAATGATTTTCCAGGAAGAGTACTCCTTCTTGTTCCCACAGTGAACACATGGACAACACATAAAACCATTCTGAATATTTGCCCGAGCCACATCGCCAAAATTACGAAGACCTTCAATGAACTCGGAAGTGCATCGGTCACCATACATCCATTGTCGTTCGTTCATCTGCGTCATATAATTAGGTTTACTAATACTATTACCGAACATCATAAATAGTAAAATAACGAAACATGCATTTGTATCAATGACAAATGAAAGGATAGAGTTGCTAACCTCGATCGAGGAGGAAAGAACAAGGACAAGACCTAAGTATCACTCGGGCACCTCATATCATATTTATTTTGTGTGAGCTTAAGTAGCATCATGCTCTTAGGCATTTCATCAAACACCTCTTGTGCATAAGGAAAAAAAATCAAACTAGCACACCCCCTCACACCTTCCACAGGAAAAAAACAGAGGAGAGGGCCGGTGGGTGGCTGTATTTATAGGCAGGACCTCTAGCACCGGTCCATGCCCAAAACCGGTGCAATAAGGCAGCCTTTAGCACCGGTTCGTGCCACGAACCGGTGCTAAAGGTCTGGCGCCTGCCACGCGGCAGACGCGACACCTTTAGCACCGGTTCGTGCCACGAACCGGTTCTAATGGTTCCTAATGAACCGGTGCTAGAGCTCCACGGGCTCCATTTAGCTTTCTGGCAGCTCGAACCGGTGCTAAAGCACCCCTTTAGTCTGGGTTCGTAAGCAAACCGGTGCTAATGCCATTTGCAGCTCCAAACGAATGCCCTATTTTCTACTAGTGCACCACCGCGTGCCACAGGATCGCCACCTGCGGCGCCCATCCGCGCACCACCAACCCACGCCTCGCCGCTAATGCGCGAGCCTCGAACTCCTCCGGAAGCTGCACGCCGCCGCCGCCCACGGCCCAGACGAATGGTACAGTGCTCCGGTCCAGCGCCTCGGCCAGTGCCGCCGCCACGGTCTGGGTCAGCATCGCCTGGCTCCTGAAGCACACGTACACGACCGTGCCTTCCGAGAAGCTCTACCGGAGGGGAACCCTTACAGTGTAATTTTTTGTATTAAAATGGAAGAACCAAACCTGTGCAAATATTTACACTGGGAGGGGAGGGGTGAAGGAGAAAAACAATGAAAAGAGGCAATTACAAAGAGACAGACTAAAGACAATCAGATAGTGGTTGCACAGAAGCTGTCCTAACTCTGAACTTGTGGAGATGTAAATCACTCTTGAACATGACTTTCCATCTCTCCAAGAAAGGGGTGTTCCCTTTGAAGATTTGTTCATTTCTCTCCTTCCATATATATTCCAGGAAGCACATGAGATCACTTCTATGAAGCAAGGGTCTTGAAAATTAGCAGAAGCAAGCAAAATTCTGATAAGAATTGACACTGTCATGTCCCACTGTACATTATAAAATTCCAACATTGTTTGGCAAACTAACAAGCAAAGAACAAATGATCTCTAGTTTCTAGCTACTGGTTATTGCATATGATACATTTGTACTTTTATATGCCATGATTTTCCATGACACCAAGAACGTCTAACCTTAGATTTCTTTGGAGTTAAGGTTTTCGGGAAAGAAGTTTCAACTTGTTGATATAAGTATCCTATCGATCATATTAAGCCCTAGGCTAAGATGTCACCCGCACACGCCTTTTGGGGACGGCGGTCAGCGCCACTGTAGCAAGGGGCCAGCGGTAGCAGCGGAGAGGGAGAGTAGCCATGTGGCTCTAGGGTTTCTCTCCCCATGACGCCAAGAGTGAGGCAGTGTGGGGGGTTGGATTAAATATTAAGAACAGTGTCTGCTCTTTATATTTTATGCACATGTTTCACAGCTTTGCGCCCGTTACAAACTGGTTATATCTTTTGATTCTTTGATGGTGAGCCGGTATATAATATAAATGTCATAAATTTGAAAACAAATAATAATTTGAATATGACTTTTTTCTGGAACTCTTTGCTCGTTTGAAGAAGCTCCATGATGATGGACTCTAACTTTATTTGACCTGGATTCATTTGAGACATGTTATCTTGATTCCTACAAGAAGTAAACACATATGAAACTTCTATGTGTTGTTTGGATACACGCAAAAAAAACAAAAATGGCATACACAAAGAGGTGATACCATGAGGTGAGACAACATGTTTTTTCCTCCAATATTTCTATTCCTTAGTTTCAAATGTTAATATAGGAACACTCAGCTTTTGTGAGGATACATGTTTAGGTAATAAACCAAATCTTAACAATATCCATTGCTATATAATATTGTTTATTATACTAATTTAACGGGTGCGGATGTTGTGTCGATGGTCCTATTGTACATAGGTTTCCTGACGGACTTTGATAGGGAGCTAATGGGATTGATGGTTGCATTTGGTAAATCGGTTGATGCATGTAATTTGTCTAATTATGAGAATAAATTCAATGGGAATTGTCATCATCTAGTTTGTTCACGGTCAAATCAATATACCTTGATATTATTATTGGTCACACTCGTTTCCTTCGCAAATACATTTGAAAAATTAAAATGCATTTGAAAATTGTTCCTTCGCCAAAAAGTCTTTCTTACCAAAGATAACTTAGGTACATGAAATTGGCATGGATGTAAGAAGTGTTGTTTCTCAAATCAAGATAAAACAATACAAAACTTTTTTATTGACTGTCCCTTTACTAGGACTTTATGGTGTAGAATGACTTTATCTTTTAATGAGAGCTTACCATTATTTTTGCATGTTATATCTTTGGCTAACCATTGAATCTATATATGATATTTTCTCCGTCATCCGGAGAACCGCCAAGTTATAAATATTGGGTGCAACTGGTTGGCAATGGTAGCACGAGATATGTATAGCTAATTTGGTTGACTGTTTGATCGAATGATACAATGTTGATGACAAGACGTTACATGGGCTCATTCATGTAGCCATCCTTGCTGATCCGTGACTTATAGTAATTTTATTTATTTTTAGCTTATTGTTGTCATGTAAAACTTTGAATAAATCTTTTAATAAAGAGCCGTATGCATCAATTAATTGCATCACCATTTTTTTTTGGAAACCATAGGAATTTCCTATAGGAATCCTATCTTTCAGAAGTGATATATTTTGATTTGTTTTAAGCGAGGCCATCCTACAACATGGACACTAAAATTTCAAACACATTGACAAATAAACTCAAAGAAACAAAAATATAAATCTGACGGTTAGCGGTATCAGCCTCAACTGTTTGCACTTCCTCCGTCTAGAAATATAAGATGTTTTCGTTTTGTGGATTGAATGTATAAACATCTTATATTTTCGAACGGAGGGAGTACATTGGTGAATTCAGTCTCATTTTATTTGTACAGTAAGATGTAAGAACAGCAGTGACACAGACAGAATTAAAGCTTGTGAATCTCTTCCACCAGCAACTCCAAAGCTTCGCGCGAGCTCCCACCTTCCTTCGTTGCGCCGGCCGCTTCCGCCGCGAGCACCTTGGCGCGGGCCCGCGCATCGGCCCCTTCCTTCCCGACCGCGTGGACAAGCATGGCTGCAAGCTCGCCGGCGTCCGGGGCCACGCCGAGCCCGCCCGCGCACGCGCGCATCGCGACGCGTGCTTCGTCCACGAGCAGCCGCGCGTTCACGAACTGGTCGGCCGCCATCGGCCACGCCAGCATGGGCACGCCAGCCGCCACCGCCTCCAGCATGGAGTTCCAGCCGCAGTGGGTCATGAACCACCCCACCGCCGCGTGCCGCAAGATCGCCACCTGCGGCGCCCATCCGCGCACCACCAGCCCACGCCTCGCCGTCGCCGCGCGAGCCTCGAACCCTTCCGGGAGAACCACGCCGTCGCCGCCGCCCACGGCCCAGACGAACGGTACGGCGCTCCGGTCCAGCGCCTCGGCCAGTGCCGCCGCCACGGTCGGGGTCAGCATCGCCTGGCTCCCGAAGCACACGTACACGACCGTGCCTTCCGAGAAGCCGTCCAGCCACGCGCCGATATCGCCGGCTGCGCCGCCGAGCTCGCCAGAGGTGTCTCTCTCCGGCGCTAGCGGGCCCACTGCCCACAGGCGCTTGGACCCCAAGTCCTCGAGCGGCGAATCCAGGTACCTCCCCTCCAGCGCACGGAGGGTGTTCGACACAAATCCCCAGCTCTCCAGGTTCCAGAGGAAGTTCTGCCTCACCGCCTCGCCGACCTGCTCCTCCATGCCGCCTTCTATGTAGCTCCTGTACGTCCCGGAAATCTCCCTCCACTGGTAAGACAGCTCGCCGGGGATCGAGGGGAACGTAACGCTGTACCCGTCATCCGCGTCCGACGGGCGGTTGACCTGGCGGCGGAAGAGAGAGTGCGGGACGGCGGTGCCGAGGACGCCCGAGGGCGAGAAGACGAGCCTGGGGACGCCGAGCTCGGCTGCGAGGGGCTGCGTCCACCCGCAGAAGAAGTCCGAGAGGACCGCGACGACTGGGTGCGCGGCGGCGGGCTGCGACCTGGCCCACGCGAGGATGGGGCGGTGGAGCGCGGCGAGCGCGTGGATGAAGATGGCGAAGTAGGATGGCGGGCAGTTCTTGATGTTCTCGAGGCCTGGCGGTAGGGAAGGGTGGGCGGGGAAGGGGAGGACGAGGGTCTGGACGGAGGCGGGGTGGGCGGCGAGGAGAGGGGAGAGCAGAGGCGCGTTGGCGGGCGTGATGACGACGGTGAGGCGGATGCCGCGGGACGCGAGCAGGGCGGCGAGGTCGAGCAGCGGCAGCGCGTGGCCCTGCGCCGGGAAGGGGACGACGAGGACATGCGGCGTTGACCGCGCGGTTGCAGACGCCGTCGCCATGTAAGAGTTGCCGCTCTAGGGATGAGTTCACCGGCTTGGCTTGGCAGGTACTGAGGTACTGGGAGTGAGGCGAGGGGAGGGGGAGTGCTAGTTTACCGACAATATTCACATCGGGGGTTGGTAAAAAGAAGGTCACATCGGGGGTTGGTCAAAAAAGGTCACAGACGCTAGCAAAATCCAACCGTAGCAACCGGTCTCGGCCGTTCCACGACGCCAGGTGCGTACCGGCGGCGTCCGCTCGCTGTCGTCTCCTCCTCCGGTCCGGTGAGCTGAACCGAATAACCACCGTACTAACCTCCAAGTGGATTCTGGTCTGGCCGAGCAGAGCGGCATGGAGCTTGGCCTGCTGAGAAGCCGAACCTTGGACTCACTCCCATCCACACTCCGTCCGCTCTCCTCGACGCGCCACCGCCGGCGACTTCCCTCCAGACCGTTCTTCCCGCCGCCGAGTGTGAGCGCTTCCCGTCCTTCCCCTCCCCTCTGCTCCTCCTGCATTTGATCAACACTTTCTCAATAAACTGTTCGCTTCTTATCTGCAGCAAGAGGACAGGAGCTGCAGCAGGGCAATGCGGCCGCCGCAGGAGTGGGTGGGGGACTGGGTCAAGAGCAACGACACGCTTGTCCGCGGCCTCCCCATTGTCGTCGGCGGGGTGTCCCTGCTCGCCGTCCTCCTCAACCGTGCCGTTTCCGGCATCGCCGCCGTCTCTGACGCTTCCAGGTCTCTCCCTGCACTCTGCACAGCTAACCCTATTGCTTAACTGTGTTTGGTCTTCTCCTAAATTGCTAAATTTGGTCCTTTCTTTGTCCTCCAAACAGTTCGCAGTCCAGAGCTGACATACTAACACTTGCCCTCTCGGTAACTGACATTCTCGCCGGCCTTGTTTGGTTGTCCATCCGCCCCAAATCCATTTCCCCGGTGAGAACTCTGTCTTTTATCATCTGTCACTTGATCAGTAATGGAAAGTGGGTTAGCCCGGTTAGGAAAAAAAATTCTATCACTTGATCAGTGTACTATTATTTATGCTTAAAATTATATTAGGTGGTTCCTCGAGGCGTCGTATGTAAACGAGTAGATCCGGATGTATCAAGTTCTGCTCTTCGTGAACTACTCTGGTAAATCTTCTACTGATGCACCGGATCCATTTTCAGTAAACACAATAAACAGAGAACTTGTGCTGTGAAGCCTATGCTTCCACTACATTAGGGCATAACTAGAACTTGAACTAACAATTTCACCAGGTTCCATGTATCCACAGTTTTCATGTTGGCATTGTGTGCTTGATTCATAAGAAGGATTTCGTGCTGTGACGCTTAATAGTACAACTTATTTCTCTTATTATAAATAGGACATGGGATTCCCTGACGGCTGCAACTTGCTGCAAATCATTGGTTGTTGTGTATGAAAGTAATTGTATTCTTCAAATTGGGGTTGCTGCTGCCTCTCCAGAAGATGGTAGTGCAGTTAACATTGATGCAGGAAAGTTCATTCGAGGTTCCCTTTACACCAGTGCCAATGAATCCAAGAAGCGTGAGTGTCTCTTGTTATTTAGAAGTTTTATGTTTGTCTTCAGAAATTTCATTGTCGCCTTCTTGCAGAATCTTATTTAGCAAATCTTGCTTTATATCCTGGAAGAACTGAGCTTCCATTTCTGCCAGCTAACACACAGGTGCTAATTCATTTCTTATGTTCGTCCTTTTTGTTTTATGCATAGCATTAAAAATCTCCGCCATGTTTCGAGATGCTTGAATTCAAAACGTAAAATCATTTGGTTATCTAAAAGTTCAATTGCAAAGCTAACATATTTTCTGTTCTACAGGCTCTAATACTGCAGCCAATTGGGGATAAAGGAATTGCAGTCATTGGTGGTGACACTATAAGAGGGTTCACTAATCTTGATCAGGTATATTGTTTCTTTGAATTTGATCTTACCGAGTGAGGATTTATAGCTCCCGGGCACCAGAGCTCCTGGATTTTGAAAAATTCAAAACTTATACTTTTAAGTTCCAAAAAATCACAAAAGAAAAATCTGTGGATGCCTACATATACGTTGTATATTTCTGCCAAGTTTCAGTGAAAAAGGCTTTTTATTTTGGGCTACAAAAAGAAAGGCAAATATGTGGCTGCGTGTAGCAATACAATACTTTTATTTTTTCCCAAAACATAACGTATCTTTTTACGAAAATTGTTGGGTCCATAGTGGATGTGCATATCTGTTTGTATAGTTTTCCGTTAATTTCTTTGGAGACGTAGAAATACAGTTTTGAATTTTCGAAAAAAAGAGAGCATTAGTGCTCATGTGCAACTTACACTTTCCGTTGTCTTCCCGGCAATAAAAAACAATACAAGCTCGTTTAGTAGTTCCCATCTATATATTGCCAGTATACAAGCTAAAGAACAAACATGCCTAACAGTTAAGACACTAAACTTGATCGAGAGTTACTCATTGATCATCATCCGGTTATTCTGTCTTGTAGGCATGGATAGCAATGATTGCAGACAAGTTGGATGCCACATTGTCTAAATCATAAGCTTGAACCCCTCGTTTGGAAATCCAATTAAATGACACTTGTCTCTGAAGTGGCCAATACCATGCATCTTTACCTGATCCAGATTTTATCAAGGTACCTATGGAAGCTGAAACCGGAGTCCACAGAACTATATTGGTATGTATTTGAGTGGTCTGATGGGGTGATCTGGGTAAGTTTGACCCACTTTATAGGATTATGGTATACGGAACGCCTAACAATCCAATCCTTTATAGAGGTTCTGACATGAATTGTAAATGAGGTTGCTCTGCATAGATGTAATGAGAAAAGTTCGGAGGCGGGAGGCACCATTTTTATGTGATAATTTAGTTGACAAAAAAATGATGTAAAATATTTATAGTGCGTATCAAATAGAAATGCAGTTTGGCGAGCTCTGTCTTTTACAAGAAAAAAAGCTCCATGTCTGAGGGAGGCTCCATGACGAATAACTCCATTCCTTATCCTTGGTGGTAGCAAAGAGTACCCGCGGGGAAAATAAAAGCACGATCATCTCAAGCATGCGATCATTCTATCACGTAAGTAAGAATCTAGTTGGCATCTCAACATTGGGAGATCGGCCATCACCGGTGAAGAGATGGAGGAGACATGATATCTTTTTGTTGGTCTTGCTGTTTTTGCCCCAGCAGGAGAAGCCCTTCGACCGTGACGATGATGCGGTGTTCCCTGAGAAGCGGAAGCCTATGCTTAATCAGCTGTCTGTCCTCTCCTGCCATGCCAAAGCTTGCTGTTCGTCTCCAGTGGCCCGGATGCGATGGTGAGAGGGCAGGTCGAGGTGGAGATAGCTCGAGTGGCCTTGGGTCCTCCCTGCGCTGGCGGTGACTAGGGGGAGCACCAGGGGCTGCGTGGCCCAGCGTGGCGGGAGATGATGGTGGTGCCGCCGCATCCAACATGTTCGTGGAAATGCCCCAATGTGTCAACCCGTAACACCCGTACGACGACACAATCGACAACTATATTGGGTTGCTGCTCATCCGAGCGTGGTTGTTCTTGCTAGTGGGGACATGTCAATGGAAGCACCCACTAGATGTTCAACTGTGAGCCCCAGTGAGATGATGGACACATCTACCGAGCCGATAGAAGCCTAATCTTGTTCAACTTGTCGAGAGTATTAAGTTGCTGTTTGCACACTTGAAGTTTGCGCTGACTAGTGAGTAGGAGGAAAGGAAGAAGAGATAGTTGCTGCTGGTTATGAAGAGGTTCTAACCCATGTTGCCTTGTTCTTCGAGCATTCTGTACAACGTGCCGAGGAGGTGTTCCCTGAACTGCTTAGCATGGAGCTTGAGGGTGAAGTCGTGTTTACGCCTGTCATCTGTCAATATATATGGAGGGGGGATTGGGTTCTGCTCATGAGGTGTGTGATTGGGTGCTTCTTGAGGATGTGTGGTCTGACGAGGTGCTCACTCATGTTGGTGGCCTATCACTTTTCATGGATTTTGATGATCTCACCTTGAGTATAGCTTCTGCAGAACAAGTGTTGCCTGATGATCTGCCATGGAAGTGTCATGCACTTTACCCATGGAGTAACACTAGAGAAGTTAGTCATTTCTTAATTGTGAATATGCCTCGACATGCCTTGCCTTTGGGCCTAATGGCATGCCAAACTCGTATTTGGTGATGGATAAATGGCTACCATGGAATCGAAGTGGGTTTAGTCCTAGTCTTTGTGATTGCCTTGTGTTATTTGTATCCCTTAGTCTGCACACAACCATTTGGACAGTAACAGGATGGCTGGGGCAGGCGCTGTTGCTAGAGATGACAAGGGTTCTGTTCTATTCGCTGCCTGCTCTCCCCTGTCCAGTTGCGATGACGCGGAGGAAGATGAGGCTCGAGCGGTGAAAGTTATCCTGGAGATGGACTGCAGTTCCTCTGTTATTGCTCTCCATTCCACATGCCAGGACAGATCAAGATACTGGACTATCTATCAGGAGCCTAAACAGGCCATTACGAAGCTACAGGAGCGCGTCATTATTCACTCCAAACATGAATCCAGTAGGGTAGCTGAGTACTTGGCCAAACATGCTAACCTTTATTATGGTTTCAGGGTCATGTTGTTAACGTCTGCCTTCCCTCCTATCGTGGGGCCAGACCATAGGTGGGCCAGTAGGCATTGGGCTGAACCTGGTCAGCATGTACGGAGGAAATCTATATTTCTTATAAAACAAAATTTTACTAAAAGGTTATTTAAGTTATCTATCTCAATATGCAAGCTATCTATATCACCCACTATATTAGCCAATTAATTATCCTTATCCATATCATCCAACTAGCATTGCATGCACCATATCCACCTCATCAAGTCTTTTAAGAAATATAATTAACCATTTTATCAGCTACACAACAATTTTAATTTAATTAAATTTATCCCTTAATTATTGTGACCAATTAAATCTTTAGATTATAATAAACAATTTCATATTTTATGTGTCTTATACATATTATTATTTATAGAGATTTCCGCTACAACGCGCAGGGTATTCTTCTAGTATGCTATAAAGATAAGCCAGAGAACGACAGAAAAGGCGGCTTCTCTTGCAATCCGAGCTGTAGTCTAGACATTGCTACTATTGAGTATTCAGAGTGGTTCCATCCACGCAAAATCTATAAATCTCCCAAATCGTAGACACCCCTCCGATCCAACTCCATGGATTGGAAAGTTGAGCTCATGTCGTCCATAGAGACGACCGTGCAGGCAGTCGTCGAGAAGGCCTTCGAGCGATCGATGTATGTCCCCATTGAGGAATCAGCGGACGAGACGGCCAGACGCCGCACCAGCTGGTTCGGGCGTTCGGCAAGGCGGAAAGGCGTCGCATCGAGCTCACACAAGACAGGGCGAGGCGCGACCCTGTGTGGGCGGCAAGGATGGCAAGGCGTCATGCTGCCTTCCGCGAGGCGTGTGCGGTGCGCGATGGCAACCTGTCCGCTCGCCCGCCCACACCGTGTTCGATGAATTGCTCAGGCCGCACCACCGCCTCAGTGGAGTCTACGATCACCCCCACCGCAGCATCAACTCCATCCAAGGTCAGTGTCGCCATCGTCCCCGAGCGCTGCTGCTCCAACCTCGACCCGGCGACCGCGATCTCGACTCCGACCTCCGCGCTTGAAATCTCAGGTGCCCGCTTAACCGTGACGACATCCCTCACGAACGATGCCATCACCGCCACTGATACGGCCATGGTCTCTGTGCGGGCGGCGACATCCGCACTCGTACCCTCTATGGTGCCCGTGAACTCTACACCAGCCAGTGTCCCAGCGGCCACCGCAGTCGATGCACTGGGTTGCGACGAATCTTTTTTTCGAAACGGGGCGTCCCAGCCTCTGCATCAATTGATGTATACGGCTTTTTATTAAAGTTGCGACGAATCTGTGGCCTCCTTCTGCTAGCAAGACCAAAGGCATTCAGACCATACTCATGTTGGACTGTCAGGGCATGCCACTCTTTCCTAGGACAACTTTCTTTCCCCTGCATGTTA
This sequence comes from Dactylis glomerata, assembly GCA_007115705.1. NCBI lineage: Eukaryota > Viridiplantae > Streptophyta > Magnoliopsida > Poales > Poaceae > Dactylis > Dactylis glomerata. The sequence goes on along the minus strand of QXEO01000545.1, from coordinate 3,900,963 downwards.
AATCACTTGAGCGCATCAGGAGCAGAATTGCAATAAGGTCATGTTGCTTGAGCTCAGAGGGTTCTGAGCTAATAGTATTCTGTTCTACATATTGCAAAAGTTCCAGCCAGCAGGGTACAATTTGTTTCATGCAGAAATCATGAGATTGGCGCTTCATGCGAATAATTAAAATTGAATGGAATGCGAACCTTACACTGTGATTATATGTGCTCTTAGAGTTCAGTGTATAAAGCTGCTGCCAACAGTGTTCAGGTGGTCAGATTTTGCTTGTCATGGTACGCATTATCTGGATGCAAGCACGCACGTGGATATGATGCTTGATTATTATTGCGTGAGAAGCTATGGGATCTGGGAGGCATTCATTCTTATGCTTGGAATTTCCTATGGTTGTTCGTACTTGCGAACTGCACAAGTTTGCAGCAATGTTCACCTCTCCAAGATATTTATCTACAACCTATGGCTGAGCCGAGTACACAGCCTAGGAATTATCTGCTCATGCTGCTGCAGCCAGGGGGTTCCAACTGGTGCTCTGGAACTCAGTTTATTCAACCGGACACTACATTTCTTGATTCTTGTTCACCAGTATCAGTTAATTGCCATTTTTCAAGGCTGAATTTTCTATTATCTAGAAGAGATAACATTGATGAGGAATTCAGTTGGGGGACATCTCTGAACTTGGTTGCCTATCATGGATACTCTGCTCTGACTCTAGCATCTACCAGTTCTTGGGAACTTCTCTGGAACATTTCTCGGCATCGTGTAACCATAGTTTGGATGAGCAGGCTCGGTTTTCATGTCAGTGTCCTGAGCTACATCAGCCATTGCGTCCTCTGTCAAACAACTTTCAGTAGGTCACTCCTTGAGTCCCAGATGGAATATGACATGCAAGGTAGTTGGATGGATCGAATGGTGCTCAAGAATGATGGTTTTTATTGTGACCTGATGTACTTGGGAGAGAGATTCCTGGTCATTCTCACCTATGGTTGATGCTCTGGACAACAATTGAACAAGAGCTAATACTGGTTTAAGGCAACATGTCCAAGTATTTTGTGCTTCTGCCGTGGCAGCTTTTGCAATGGCAGATTGCATGGCCATTAGACCATGCTCCATTCCAGCGATGGTTTTCGTATTGCACTCCCGACAAGGTTATCCTGTATAACTCTGAACATTTGCAAGGGCACATCCAACAACCTAAGAATGGGGACTGCCAGCTCCTGACAGTACAGTTGTGTTACTCTACTACAGCTTCTTTCCTAAAAAAGAGAGTTCTCGAAGCAGCACCAGTGTCCCCACAGTTCTCGAAGTTTTGTGTTTCTTGATACTATCAAACACCTGATTCTGCTGGTAACAGCGAAGCCCATCAACTTCTGAAGTTATCAGTGCGAGATGTCCTGTTTGCAAGTGCTAGCCTTAGAGTTAGAGGAAGATTTGATGCTCTCGCGTGGAAATCCCAGATGCCACCACACTACAACATGGCCAGCACCTCAGCAGACATGTCAGTGTCGATGTGCTGAGCGTGTGCACCTGAATCATCAATCATCCCGAGGCCAGGACTGAACCTGGGTCGAACAGCCTGTAGGCTTGTTCACGCCAGCCTCACCAACACCTTGCAGCGTGTGGTTCTGGGCATAGATCAAATTCATAGCGGGAAGATGTGCCGTGCCGCTAGTCGGGAACGCCATCAAGGCATGGTTGCAGCGGATTGAAAGCCGACCAAGTGTCGAACAGCTTGTGGGCATCTAGACGCCGAGCTTAGAATTGCCGGTATGCGCTGGAGTCTGCTCGCCGTCGCCGTGTAGAACTGCTTTCCCATTCCGTCTAAAATTCTGTTCACTCACACAAACAAGATGATCCAGTTTCGTCTGAATTTCTCACGCCAGTTCTCCACCCCCACGATCCAATGAAGATGGCGCCGACCTTCATCCTCCTCCTCCTCCTCCCCTCAATCGTCATCACGGCTGCTTCGGACATCTCGTCCGCGGTCTGCCGATCAAGAGGCTGCGGCCACACCGACGTACGGTACCCATTTTGGGTGGACGACGGCGACAACACGTGGCCGGCCGGACCCTGGCCCTCCCGCCGCAGCTCTCGCTCACGCGCAGGAATGGCAACCTCATCTTCCTCCTCGGCTGCGACTTCGTCGGCGTAGCGGCGCGCCACGTCATCCCCTGCCTCCGGGACGGACGGAAGAAGTCGTACGTCTTCCGCGACGGGTAGGTCCCGTCCGAGTACGAGAGTCTCTGCGTCGAAGTCGTCACATTGCCCGTCTGCGATGTCGCCGCCGCACTGAAGACCGGCTTCCAGCTCAGCTGGAGGCCGGATGGAGGGGAGTGCGCCGTCTGCGAGAGCTCCGGCGGCAAGTGTGGCCATAGTCGAACGTGATCGATCATCCTAACTAAGTAATGCTAGCTCCACAGGCCCATGCTCAGTATTCCTCTAATATCTCATGGTACATATCCTAGTCCGATCTGTAACAAACAGCCGGTATCTCATCTCACGTGTACACTATCAACTAGGAAGCTAGTAAATGCGATCGAAATCAAGACATGGTTTAAAACTGAGCCTCACACTACGTACCACTCCCTTTTATATGGGCCCGTTCACCCCATATACACTCGATCAGCATGAAATGGACACACAATTTGCATTTTTCCCTGCTCCCGAAATGTGTGTATACACTTTCCTAATGTGATTATTTTGTGGACAGAGAAGACTTAGATTGTGACTGAGGGTGTCACACATGTTACAGTTTACAACCATGTTACTGTAGTTGTATTCTAGTCCTCTCACGCATCACATTTGATAAGTCCGTCTATTAGATATCGTTATTCTTACTCCAAATTCTTGAGACTAATAAAAGATGCCTCTTTCAATGATCCAGTGACGAATATTGTCTATTGGAGAATTAAAGTTCATAGTGAAATTTTATATAGATGCTATCAAAATGGTTGCTAAACATTGTGTTATGATAAGTAATCAAAATTGAACAACTTGCTGACTTGCAAGAGAGATTGTTTAAGAAGATTCTTGCAATCAAGTGTTTGTTAAAACCATGGGAGGCTCAGCTACTCAGAATCCTTATTATCCCAAAGGAAATTTTAGGAAAGAGAAACAGGATGCCATTAAGCAAAAGAAATTTTTGGCAGGAACATACCCCAATATAATGAGGTAAATGAATATGCTAAAGACAAGGAAAATGAAATATATGTCTCTGCTGCTGAAAATTAAGATGGAAATAATCCATGTTCCCACTGCAAAGGGATTTTCTACTTCTTTCTTCAAATAAAAAAACTATTTATCAATCTATTACAGACCAATGCTTATAAAGAATTATTTATGTGTGAGATTGCTTATGTTTCATACATGCACATCTTTTTGTACAAACGGTATGCAGTGCAGATGTTGTACATCGTTCCAATGTGATTATATTGGGGAGAAACAGGATGCAGTGTACCATTAGACAAGTAATATAGTCACTTGGGGTCAGATTGAAGGTGGAGATAGATCCAAACTATGTCGAGGTCAATAAAAGGAGGGGCTGAGAGGGCAACGAATCAAAGAGTTCATGATTTGCCTAGCCCTAAACCTCAAGCATGGGAATTCTGAAAACGAAGGCAGCATGCAAGGAAGCATTCCTAAACTCAAGAGAGAAGCTTGGGAGGTCAGTTTGATCACTCTAACCTAGGTGATCTTATCGGCAACTATCAGTGGAAGAGAAGTGGGAGGACTAGATGTCTTCCACACCCAGGTTCACGGTGACAAAGTTCTATGGTGCGAGTAACTTGCCGCTAGGGAAGTCGAGAGTCAAAGATTTGTTGGGGAAGCATGGACTTTTAAGGATAATCAAAGCTGATGCGATGAAACCTACCAAGATAAACGCTGAAGACTAGGCTGAGTTGAAAATCAGAGCATCTAGGACCATATGGCTTATCCTATCTGATCAGGTCATGTATCATGTGATGGACTTGGAGTCACCGAGTGAAATCTGGAAGACGTTGGAAGAGCAGTTCCTCGAGAAGACCACACCAAATAAGTTGTTTTTGAAGCACGAGCTTTATGGCCTTAAGATGCAAGAAGGGATGACCCTTACTGAGCATGTCAATGCCTTCAACCAAGTGGTCTTAAAATTGGCATGTACTAAGGTCATGGTGGAGGATGAGGACAAGGATTTACACTTGCTTCTTTTGTTGCCTAAGTCTTACAAAGCTTTGGTTGTTACTATGACATTCGACAAGACAAGCATCACTTCAAGTGAGGTACAAATTGCGATATTATATTATTATTAAAGAGAAAAAACATTTGAGGAAGATGCTTCTGCTAGTTTGAACAATTTTTCTGTTTTCCAAGCAATTACGTATTTGAATAAATTTGAAATCTGAACAATTTTCTAATTTGAACAATTTTATAGTTTGAACAATTTTTGAGTTTGAATTTTTTTTGAGTTTGAACAATTTTTAAGTTTGAACAATTTTCAAAACTGAACAATTTTTGAATTTGAACAATTTTCGAAATTGAACAAAATTTTGAATTTGAACAATTTTCGAAAATGAACAATTTTTGTATTTGAACAATTTTTCAAAATTGAACAATTTTGAACTTTATAAAAGAATTTTTTTAGAACAGTTTTAAATTAATTTTTTAAGTTTGCACAATTTTCTGAATAAATTTTGAATTTAAACACTTCTTAAATCTAAACATTTAAAAAAAACGGAGCGAAACGAATCTGAGTAAATGGGAGCAAATGGGCCGGCCCTCCCAGGATCGCGCTTTCAGCCGGAAGGCGGAGGTACGCTCACTCTCGCTAACGAGCGGAGCCTTCTCCGTGGAGCTCGCGCGCTGGGTATGCTTCCCTTTCGCATAAGGATATTTGCTAGCTGGGCCTTTTCATAGAGCCCAGTATAATCTGGGCATGGTCCTCGTTGATTGATTGCCACGCTTTGTTGCGGGCTTCTACGCGCTCAGCCGAAACACGTGTAACGAACACGCCAGCTCCAACCCGGAGCTGTTTATTTAAACTGGTACAACTCCTATCAAGTTGTCGAGGTGGGACTAAACCCAAAAGAGAGAAAGGGGCGACACTGACAGCGCGAGTACACTCTGTAGGTTCAAAAAGGTGCTGCCCGCGCACATGTCCTCTTCCACATAGCACCTAGGCCGCATATTTTCTTACCGGCCGACATGCAGTTGGTGGACGTCCGCAGCTGGTATCCTGCTACTTGACCTGATAATATTATTTGCATGTTACCAACCGATACATGCTGCTAGGATTAAAAAAATACAAACCTGGGATTACTAAAAAAATGAGAAAGTATTAGTATTTGTGGTATACGCCAAGAAACAATACTTTTGAACTCGTGAGAAGATTTAGGCAATGAAAAAATGCACTACTTAAAATATACTTTAGGTATGGTGAACTAATCATTACTACAAATGAAGCATGATTTACACTAACTCGTCTACAAAGGACGTAAAAATTTAGCGTCCAAGGAATAAATCTAGTCTACACAGGAATCAAAATATAGCATCCGAGGAACATATCTCATGCACGTAGGGAACAATAATGTACTTTCGGAGGACCAAGTCTCTTCTACACAAGGATCAAAAATATACTATCAGATAAACAAATCTTGTCTACGCAGGGAACAACAATAGCGTCCAAGGAGCAAATGTCGTATGCGTATCAAACAAAAATATTGTGTCGAGAAATAAATCTCGTCTACACTAGGAACCAAAATGTAGAGTCAAAGAAACAAATCCCATTTACACATGGAAGATAAATGTGGCGCCTCAAGAACAAAACCTAGTCTATGTAGGGAACAAAAATGTTTGAAGAAACAAATGACGACTATAAAATTAAGGAACAAAAATATAGTGTCCATGAAAAAATCATGACTATAAAGGAAACAAAAATGTTGGCCTGTAAAACAAATCAATGCTATTTGGGGAACAAAATTTTGTTCAGCGGAACAAATCAAAACTACATAGATAACAAAAAAAATCCGTGGAACAAATCATGACTATAAAAGAAGGAACAAAATTTAGCGTCTCTGAAACAAATCATGACTTCATAGGGAACAAAATTTTGGGTTGCGTAGCAAAATCATGACTACAAAGGAAGACCAAATAATTTAGTGTTCACGGAACAAATTCACGACTATAGAGGAAATAATAAATTAGGCCATGTAACATATCAGTAATACATTGGAGATAAAATTATTCGATGGAACAAATTACAACTAAAAAAAGGAACAAAAATTTAGCTTTCGCGAAACAAATGACGACTATAAATGGAACAAAAACCTAGGTTGCCAAACAAATCAAGACAAGATGGGGAACAAAATTTTAGTCTGCAAAATAATTCACGAGTACAAATGAAGGAACAAAAAGTAGCATTATCAGAACAAATTAATACCGACTACAAAGGAACAACAGCTTAGATTGCAGAATTAATCAAGAATACAAAAGGAACAAAAAAATAGTGTCTGCGAAAATAAAACACGACTACAAGAAGAACATAAATTAGTCTATGAATAAATAACAATTAGACATGAAACAATTATTTTATAACTAAAAGCAACAAAAACAAGAAATCAAGAAGAAAGGAAATCTAGCTAAGAAAGCAAAAGGCTTAAGAAAAATATTAAAATAAAAAAGGAAGAAAAAGGAAAATAGGAAAGAATACATAGGCGTGCGCGTGCTCATGCGAAATCCTATATATCGCCCGACGCGTGCGCGTGCTCGTGCGAAATATCAAAAATAAAAAAGTGAAATTCAAATAAAAAGAAATAATATATAAATATCACGCAAAAAATTGACTTGAAAAAGAAACATAAGAAATAAACTAAGAAAAAATATAAATAAAATGAAGCATGAAAGAAACTTACACAAAAAAGGAAACATGAAAAGTAAAGAAAAAAAAGGAGGGAAAGAACGCATAACCTTGGAGATAACGCACAATCGGAAAGCAAAAAAAAGAAAGGAGCATCCTGTTTGGTGGAGAAGTAACATGCATGAATCACGTGTCCTCTCAGTCTCCGTACAAACTGTTTTTTTGAGAACTGTCTCCGTACAAACGAAGGAACCGTCGTTTGCGGGGCCTTCATTCAATCGTGCGGGCTGACCACAGCCCAAGGAAGGAACTCGGCCCAGCAGCATTCAAACACGCAGCGAGGCCGTCAATTTTCCGATTTAACAGCAATGAGGGCGTTTCCTATTTGACGCCCGTAGTGTCCGCTACGGGCTTGACGCGTACCCCTGTAATGTTACGATCTAAACTGGGCCGGCCCAAGTTGATTTTAGTTTTCGCCCGTTTCGGGATTCTTTTTTGAGTTTTCCGTGATTTGTTTCCTGTTCCGATTTTTTCAAGTCTGTTTGGTTTGGGTTTTTTTTCCAGATTTTATATTTCATATTCGTTTTTAAATTTGAACATTTTCAAATTGGAACAATTTTAATTTTGAACATTTTCAAATTGGAACAAATTTTAAATTTCCGCATTTTCAAATTGGAACAATTTCAAATTCGAACATTTTCAAATTGGAACAATTTCAAATTCGAACATTTTCAAATTGGAACAATTTTAAATTCGAACATTTTCAAATTGGAACAATTTTAAATTCGAACATTTTCAAATTTAAGCATTTTTAATATGTACAATTTTTAAATTTAAACATTTTCAAATTTAAATATTTATAATCATCTGACAAGAAGAATGTAACGAAGCGAACGAACCAAAGGAATTGGGCCGGCCCACCGGGATTTCGCTTCAGGCGTCGGCGCCGTAACCGACGCAAAGAGCGCAGAATAGGGACCCAGCAATGAGTCTACGGATTCTGCTGATGCATTCAGCGCGTACGATGACAGCAATGAGTCCATGGATCAACGGCAGCCAGAACACCAAATGAAGAGACAGATTTTGCCGTCTCTCTCTACAAGAACTGGAAAAGATGTTTCTCTGCTGGATGTTTCGTCCTAGTTCCGCTCCCTCCGAGAACACATATGTCATGTTGCGACTAGTACATACTACAAAGTTCCATTTCCGATTTGCATGCGACGTAGTACTCGCTCGACCCCGGTCCTTTGCCATAGAAAAAGAACAGGGGAAGCTTCAGCCAGCGCGTCAGGAATGCCAGGAAGCGGGAGGCGTCGGTTCTCATGCATAGGCGCCGACGCTTGACTTGCCCTCAGCCCCCCTTGCCTGTCTGTCTGTCCCATGTTTGATGTTCCGTCTCGCCCGTCTCATTGTTTCAGCAGGAAACAACAAACCCATGTGGCAGCCTCTCCGGTGAAACGAATATCCTGTCCCACCTGCTTTGGTTTCATTTCAAGCATCTGTTCATGAATCGGCATCGTCGTCGTCAACCTGTTACATATTTTGTATTTTTGCATCCGTTGTTTCAACCCAAAGCAAAAGCAAAGAACCTTCCAGGTACAGCTGGGAAATGCTCTCCTGATGAACCTTTTGCTGCTGGGTTTAGGTTGAGAACCCTGTGGGGGAATGCGCAGGTCGTAGATATACTTAAACACATTTGCCAAATGCAATTTATATATACTTATGACGCACACGCCTCCGCACAGAATGCATTTTATCTGCTTAAATTAAGTTGCTCATGCAGCTTTTACCACTTGATGACACAAGACATTCTGCAGATAGTCTACAAGCCGAGATGTTCAGATATTTATGGAGCTGTGCACGAACATGTGGCGACAGCTTAACGAAAACGAGATGTCCAAGAAAACAACAAGGACTGAAAACTTGGTTCGGCCTTGATTAGCGCCATCTCAGAGGACTGTTTGTGCACAGCTGCCTACCTGGCTAGCTGTAGTAGTACGAGATTTGGCGGCAGGCAGAGCTGCCTAAAAAAGTCAAAAGAAGTTTGTTATGAGCATGTGACGATGGATGTACCACGACCACGACCGCATATGATTGAGCTGCTCTGCCTTGCTACCACTGTTGCAGGTGGTGGATGCGATGCGATGCTCCAAGTTTGGCACTCAAGAAAATGACTGGTTCATCTCGTCTGTATCGTGTGCCAGAGGTGGGCAGCCAAGTTTATCTGCAGTTATCCAACACTGCTTCTCAAATTGTTCAATTGTCTAACGCTGCCTAAGTTGTCCAGGCAAAGTTACAGATGTTTGCTTTGGGTTGGCCTGACTGGTGTCCTGATGTCACCACCCACAAGTTACAGCAGGTGCATCATTTGCCTCACGTAATTTCACCGAGAATCTCTACAGCAAACGACTCGATGAGGAAAGACACACCTGCAATCAACCGAAATTGTCATCGCTAGTGAGGTGATGCTTTCAAGCAAAGCGTGCTATCATCATCATAAACATTCGAGTTAAGTCCCATCAACATAACTTGAAAATGTAGCTATAGCACTGAATCTTCCTGTATCTAGCTTTGGATCAGCTGCAAGCCTGTAACCTAGCCCGGACAAGCCAGCACTTGCCATTTGTTAGCTAATGAAGTCCTAATATAAAGAACACTTGCTGCCTGAACACGATACTAGCCGAAATTGCTGTATTACGCATGGTATCAAGCACCAACCAACCATCAGGACCCAAAACTCGTTTCTTAATCAACAGACCAGCCACAGGTCCAGAGCATGTGAAGCATATTCAGAGCATAGTGCAGACTGCTGTTGCAGAGTATAAAACTGCGAACACGAAAGGCACTGCGACGAAAGCACCGGGCCCCTGCATTTCTGCTGGGGAAAGAAGACAATGACCCTTTCCGTGTCGGCTCCTAACCCTAACGGCAGGATGTTCTTTCACCCGCTGCTGCTCCGATAGTTCACTTCACCGATCCTTCTGATTTCTGAAGTCTGAACTTCGCCTCGCCGTAACTCTGCAAACTGCTGCTCCAGCCGAGCTTTCTGCTACGCTGCAGCGCTGCACGCAATGAACCCTGATTTTTTTTTTTAAATAATACTATGATATATTATAGCAATGAACAGTACATGGTAGAGATACATAAGCTGTCTTCAGCAATTACAAAACAAAGTCTAAGAAAAAACGAGCTAATCTTTGAGGTCTTCAAACTCTTCTTCTTGCATGACATAATCTTGTATTTTTCTGAAGGCAGCCAAAAGATAATGGCGCAGATATCAAACCATAAACCTGTAAATACCAACAATGGTTCTCCCTTTTTTTTAACCACAAACCATAAACCTGTAAATACCAAAAGATAATGGCGCAGATATAAAACCATAAACCTGCACGCAATGAACCCTGATTTGCTCCTGTGCCCGGCGGGACACCGGCGGCCTGTAGCGTAAACGACATCGGTCCAACCACTACACCATCAACTGAGGCTTAAAGAAAGGCCAAAAGGTAATCTTAATTGCCGCTTAAATCAATGCAGGAGGGCGGTGTGAGAGCGGCAGTGGCGAAAAGGAAAGTGCAAAGGCTCCACCTAATTGCAACCTAAACGTCGCTTTTACCAGCGTCAGGACATGATTAAGCCCATGACCTATCTTAGCCTCGCTAGCCGCCTGTTGATTACGCAGTTGAACTAGCTCAAACGAGCATATGGCATCTTAAACTACGCAAAGGTCAGAAAAAGACGGGGACAAAAGTAGAGAGCCGTGCCAATCATGCTTATGAATGGATGGTGGGAAATGTTTTATAAATTGTTATTGGTGCAGAACTCACTTTCATCAAATATTTCTTTTCCCTTTTGAAGATTGAAGCCTTTTTGCCAGAAATATTTGTTACCCACCTATTGTGAGTGATATCGATCGATTGCTGTTCACGTCCATGTGGCACCAAACGGCAGTATGCATGTCACATAGCACAATAATTTATAATTAAGAGCAAGATCTACAAAACTGCAACTCTTGGGGCTAGAGTTAATAAAAACAAATCTAAGAATTTTGTTTCCATGAAACCACATTTTTGTAGTTAAGTTGTACTAATAAATCAAATCTCATAATTTAGCCAATCTAAAATGTTAATGACAACTCAGATTAAGGTTCCATGGGCCATAGAAGTCGGGTCTCTCTCGCATCGCTCCCGTCGGTCAATCGAGGGGGAATCCTAGATCCTTCTCCCTCGGTGCTGCCATAGGGAGCAGTTGGGCAAAGTCTTGTCCATGTTGGGCTCCTCTTCCGTTGCCCCTGGACTTTTGTACGGTAGGGAAATCTAGGGCTAGGGTGTTGTGCAGCCGCCAACGTCACGGCGTGGCTACACCCAGCAGCGGAGCTGCTCTTTGTTTATGATGTCAAGTGACATCACAAAAATTTGGTTAGCACCATTATGTTACCTATTGATACACACCTTTTGACCCAAATAATACTGGAGACTGACCTCACTAGCCTCATTTATCACTCAATTTGGATTCTTGACATCACTCAGCGCCAATCCCAGCTCCGCCACTGGCTACACCCAGAGGTGGTGCAGCAGATGGCGTGATCGAGAACTGCACTCGGATGGTGGCCTCGGCCGTGTTTCTCCAGGTGGCAAGGATTGTGGGTGACGCGGGCTACGAAGCCGCCTATGCATGGTCTGCATGGCGGTGAGGCTGCTAGGGTCTGAGTTTTGGGCATGGGCATGCCAAATTCGTTGTTCATGTCTATCAGGATCCCTCGGTGGTTTGCTTTGCGCACCAGACAAATGTAATGTACAACCGACTCCGACCATGGCATGATGGCAGCGTCTTGTGCGTCATTTCCTTGTCAAAGGCATTGTCTATGGGGGGGCATCATTTTGGAGCAGCTATTGGTCAAAAGGGACATAAGGTGGAGCGGCGTGGTTTCTACCGCGTCGATGTCGATGAATTTGGTAGCATGAGTCTAGGCGGTGAACATTGATGATGTGCGACATCGATGGCATGACTAGAAAGGTCCAAGTCTTGAAGATGGAAGGCAATTGCGGCGAGTTTTGGAGCATGTGCAACACTTGATCTTTGTATTTCTTTGTAATGTTTTGTTAAATAACTTAAAATAAACAAGATTGTGTTCATAATTTTCATACAGGGGTTGGAGGTTTCAACCTCCATTTCAAAATAAAACGAGTCGCAGGTCTCTTTGTGTTTTTTTTACTGCTGACCAAACCAGGCTCAGACCGATTGTTTGAAAGTGTCTTTAGATTTTCTTTAACTTGTGAACAAAAAAAGCAAAATTTAAAAAATAAAAATCGAAGAATTAAACTATGCAATGCCAGGAAAAAAGTGGCAATGCGTGCCAATCATGCCTATGAATGGATGGTGCAAAATAATTACGTGTATAATTGTTACGTCTGAGAAACTCGCCTTCATGAAATATTTGATTTTTTTCCTTTTGTGAGAGAAGCTTTTCTTGATGAAATATAATCGATCGATCGACGATCGCTGTTCACGTGCATGTTTCACCGAACGGCCAGTGCGTCACTCATACCAAGAACAATAATCAACTAACCAAAAGCTTATTCAGTCCTCGGAAGACGTCGAAATTGGGAGGTCCATTTAAAAACCTTTCATGGAAGAAGAAAAGTAGAGCGTGTCCAATTATGAAATCCCAAAACAGTAGCGGTCTACTCCTGCCACGAATTGTACAGGCCGGTCGACTGGTTGTTGAGGCGCCGCTCTCACCAAACGTCCGGCTATACGGCCAAGCTGCGTAGGTGCCGCAACTTGCCAAAATACCCTGTCAATACGTATCTGAACTCTGCGACCAGATTATGCCGTGTGCGTTTCATCTATTCTATAGTTGGTGACGGTGACACTGACACTGACCTAGCTTAGCTAGCTTTGGCCGGTATTTGGCCTGATCGATCCAGTTTAGGCTCTTGACCGTCCATCAGTTCAGATCAGATCACATCGATCGAAATGGGCAGCTCCAGCTCTACTGTACTGACCTGGCCTGTATTTTGTTTCTTCAAGGCAGATCAAATGGAAAGCTGCCTACCTTGTACTGCTCGATTTCAGGGTGTTTTTTCTGCCAAAGTAAATGTGACGTTTCTTTCTCCAAAATAGATGATGGTCTTGCATCTTGCATCCTGCTCCAAAATAGATGGAATCTGACGCATCCAGCCATGCCGTGCATGATGCAGCATTCCCAAAGCCTGGAGCGACGGCGGCATGAGCACAAAGTACAAGTGAGATAAAGTAGAAGAACACATGCTCGGTAAAATCCGTAAATGGAAAGAACACAGGTGATGCTGCATGCATTGGATGGTGTACATGCATGTGGCCTCACGTGAGGGAGTGAGTGCCATCATCCCTGAAAGGTAAAGGCTCATGTCACTCGCTTGGACATTCTTTACCAGTTTAACACAACTGGATTGTGCGCGCAGAGATCTAGACTCCTTTAACTGAAACAGAGTGAATCTGCGAGTTCATGATCGGTAAAAGATTAAGTTAAAACTCGGTCGATTCTAGGACAATTAGATATTGTTTTAGATTCACTTTTTATTTAAGTATAGGATGAAATTAGTTCGAATATGAAACTATTTGAAAAATAAAATTCTAGGAATCAAAGTATGCAAATCCAGATGAGAAAAAATGTAGCAAACCGTGCCAAGCATGGCTATGAAAGGTATGTGTTCAGAAAACATGAGGGAGGAATCATAACCACTCATGTGTGGCTTGTCAGGGCCGCATGGGGACGCCTAATCCACGGCAGTCACCACCCCTTTGTACCTTCTACACCTCTCTCGCCAATGTTGGAGGAGGCTGTCCGGGTAAGCCCATGTCGTGGATGATCAGGATATCTCCTCCCACGAAGAAGCGAGATGTAACGTTGCTGGGGGCTTGTCGTCGGATCGTTTCGTCATTCTTGTCCTTCTTGCTGGAAGGTCATGTGGCCATGCCGCTATAGATCAAGGCCACTCCGCTTTGTTCTGGCTGTCGGTGGTCGTGCTAGAGCCTAGTATGACCGTCGCGACGCACCCTAGTTGTGTCGTTGACCCACCGGGTGGTCGGTGGAATCTCGATCTAGATCTATTAGCGAAGGAGAGGTGGTTAGCGAAATCCTGATAGTCGCATTCATTAGCGCCCATCAGCCTTCTAGCTCTTCTTATGAGGGAATATGATAATATTTCTTAGGACGTATTCTAAAATAAAATGGGCGATGCAAAATATTTAGTATTCCCTCTGTTCCCTAATGTATTAGCTTGCCAAAACATATTTTCCTTTTTGACGATGCAAGCTATTAAGTTGAATTGTTATCGTGGCGGCGATCGGATCGCTGTTCACGTGCATGTCTCACCGAACGGCCAGTGCGTCATTCACACCAAGAACAATAAAAAATATACATATATGTTTTTAGACTTGGCTAGAAAACGTCGAATGCGAGGTCCATTTAAAAGTTTTCATGTAAGAAGCAAAAGGAGAGCATGTCGAATTAAGAATCCCAAAAATAGTACGAGTCCACTCCTGCCACGCATTGTTTGTCATTGTTTATTCCTTTACACTACGTTGTGTAGTGCAGGCCGACTGGTCGTTGAGACGCCGCTCTCGCCAACGTCCGGCTACGGCCGGTGAGCGTCGCGCCAAGCTGCGTAGGTGCCGCAACTAGCGCGCGTTTTCAAAATTTAGAAATTTATCAAATTAACATACTTATGTAGCCTAAAATATAATAAATTATGAATTGAGATTTTGCACACTTGTAGTAGATTTCAACATCATCAGTATCTATGATTTTTTGTGAATTTTTTGATACTTGCATATACACTAAAAGATATCTAAATACATTAGCTTCACAAAGCTAAAATATCTTATACTCCCTCCGTCCAAAAATAAGTGATGTGAATTTGTCTAGATTCATATGTATCTATGTATCAAAACATGTCTAAATACATTCAAATTTAAATAAATCCATATCACTTATTTCAGGACAGAGGTAGTATTTCTAAACGGAGGAAGTATCAATTATGGTTTCCGTGTATGAGCTCCACGGCCAGATTATGCCGTGTGCGTTTCAGCAAGTAGGTGACGGTGACACTGCTAAATCGTCTCAACTAGCTTTGGCTTGATCGATATTGCTTAGATTGTTGACCGTTGATCGGATCAGCATCAGATCAGGCCGACCGGACGCGGGCAGCTCCGTGTATGCATCTGTAGCGGGGTCAGCTCAACCCGTACTGTGCCGATCTGGAGTTCTGGACAGTATTCTGTTTCTT
The DNA here is from genome assembly GCA_007115705.1 of Dactylis glomerata. NCBI lineage: Eukaryota > Viridiplantae > Streptophyta > Magnoliopsida > Poales > Poaceae > Dactylis > Dactylis glomerata. The sequence goes on along the minus strand of QXEO01000545.1, from coordinate 3,885,864 downwards.
CAAGTCAGATCAAGGCGAAGCTGGCTGCACAGCTGGTCAGCAGCTCATGTGTCAGTTCGTCAGCAACCTACTACTGTCCCTTGTACTGCTCAAATTCAGGGTTTTTTTCCTGCAGAAGAAAGTAAATGTGATGATGATGATCTTACTTTCTCGGGCGTCGCGCATGTATCTTGCCCTTTTTGCAGACGGAATCTGGAGCACACGGACATGCAGGCTTTGCAGCAAAATGTCAAAGCCCGAGAGGCCGAGACGAGGGCGGCACTAGCAGAAAGTAGAAGGGAGCAAAGTGGATGAACAAGCGTGGTAAAAGTTGAGTAAAACCCCTAAATGGAAAAAGGACAGGCGGTACTGCATCCAAAGTGGTACATTCATGACCATACAGTATGAATGTATGATACTGCACGTGGCCTGCACGTGAGTGTTAGCATAGCATCCCCAAAGAGTATAGTCTCATGTGACTCGCTCAGAAATTCTTCACCAGTTGAACACTACTACCGGACTGTCAGCGCAAAGATCTAGACGCATTTTACTAAACTGAAACCAGCCTGAACTGATGACAGTATGCCTTGCTTAAAGAAAGAAAGCACACTACACAAAGCTGCATGCACTATTAATTTATTATCGGAAGTGTACTCTACCTTGTGGTAATAAAGAACTCCAAAATTGTATATTTTTTCATTCGGACAAATTTTATCGAAACATGCACCTCTTTTATTTATAAAAGAAGTTACTCACGAAACCGATACAAAGTGATAAGATTATCCATACAAAGTGATCAGATGATATTCCTACAAAGCAGATAGAAATGAAAAAAATATAAGAATAACCGAAACTTGCCACCAAAAACACCAAAACAAGCTAAGGGGTACCGGAGCTCCACGACGATGACCCTAAGAGGGTAACGATACAACACTATGTCGTCCTATAGATCGAGACGGTCAAGGTTTTGAACCAGCCCCAATACGAAGAAGGTACCCACAACGACGCCTCAAAGAGGGCTACGCCACTCACAGGCATCTGCATTATAGGCGTCAAAATCCATTCACGGCCACCGGCACCACCTCTAGCTGCCCGCTCTAGATTGTCACCAGCAACGTCACCACACACGTCATACCATCACCCGACCCATACACGTCGTCTTTAGTGTCACCGTTTCCGAACAACTCTACCTCGCGCAACGCATGTAAGAAAAGTCCACTGCCGTCGGCACCGCCTGAGCTTTGCCTAGCGGCTTCGGCGGCAGGAGGGGAGACGTGGCGAAGGAGGTTGAGGAGGGGCACACTTTTAGGCTATCACCCTGTGCCGCCTGCGGGTGACAAGCCGAGGAACACGAAGCGGTTTCTTTTGAACAAATGAAGCTATGGATTGTGGCGTACTAAATTCTTGCGTCCCGTTCAAAAAAAAAGAAACTTGCGTGAAATAATTACAAGGACATAGCTCGCCGACATCCAGGGTCAGATTCATCCCGGTCTCATGTCTAGACGTCTAGTGTCCCTACACTTCAACTGTCCTGGATGGTTGAAATGCTCCGAATTGTGAGTTTTTCTTTCGAACAAACAAATATGTGAGCTATGGTGCAGTAAACTCTTCTGTTTAGAAAGGACAAATGGAATAGCTCGCCGACATTGAGGATCAGATTCATTCCCGGGATCGTGTCCCCTGTACGGTACCGACTGTCCTCGATGGTTGAATTGCCCCAGTTTTGCCATATCGTACTACGTACGGTGCCGGAAAAGAAATGCCGCTGCCATTAAATGGAGAACGTGCTGGTGCTGGTGCCACAATGCGGCGAGAACAAGCGATGTATTGTAGGCCACCGTGCGTTAATCTGTCACAGCACATATGAATAGCTGCCACCTCACAGCTGACAATCCCTGTAGCGCTACCCGGACAACGATTTACCACAAATTGTATTTACTTCTTGTCTGTACAAACTGTTGAAATATGGCTCGTGGGCTCTAGACCCATTTAACAATTTTAGAAAATTCCTAAGGGCCTATTCATGCTTGGCAAGGGAAGTAGTGGAAGTTTAGTCCCACATTGCTAGTTGGGAGAGATGAGCACCAACATATAAGGTGAGCTCTTCCACCACTAGTATGTGGAAGTGTGAGAAGAAAGAGGAGCTCCACACGCGCGCTCCTCCTCCGACGCACGCCCGCCTCGCCACGACGCGTGCGCGCCGCGGGTTGCGGGAATCTCGCCGAGCCGAGTTTCTTTGAGAATGAATACGAGCTGAAACGTCTGTATTAAGTGCTCTTAAGTACGGGCGTTTCTGGCCTTCATTGCGGGGGCGGATGCCGCCCCTGTGCCTATATATTGGAGGGATCGCTCCTCTCTGAGACACAGCATGCCTCCGAAACCCCGCCCTCTCGAGATCCTGTACGGGAGAGGGGCGATTAGGTTTTTGGGGAGCGTCTTCTACGCGACTGCTCAACTTCGACCTTTTTCTTCCGCGTCGTCTTTATCATCACCATGTCTTCTGAAGCTGATCAGGCTGCTGCCGACAAGAGGGTGACCGATGAGGCTGCTGCTACTGCTTCCGCCGCTGCTGCTTCGGCCATATCCCTCTCTTGCTTATTTCCATGTGCATAGTACTAGCGATATCTGTAGATGTTTCTACAATCTGCCTAGTAGTGCATAGTTATATGATCAAATATCAGTATGTCCACATCATGCTCATGTTTTACTCTTGGATTAATATAATTTAAAAATTGTTTGGATTCTTAACAATCCAAAAACCTAATATGTGTAGGAAATTTTCGATCCAAGGTTTTGCTGCTACACTGAAACCTGCCCCGTTTACGGGGACATACTTTAAGCGTTGGCAGACCAAAACCATCTTATGGCTCACGGCGATGAACGTGTTCTGGGTCGCCAGTGTCACTCCCACTGGAACGATTGCTCCTGAACAGGAGAAGGCGTTCAGGGAGGCCACTGTCGTCTTTGTTGGAGCAGTTCTGAGCGTGATCGGAGATAAGTTGGTTGATGCATATTTACATGTGCGGGTTGCCAAGGATTTGTGGGAGGCACTCGAATCTAAATTCGGTGCAACTGATGCTGGAAGCGAGATGTATATTATTGAGCAGTTCCATGATTACAGAATGGTTGAAAACCGTTCTTTTTTGGAACAGGCTCATGAAATACAGTGCATCGCCAAGGAGCTTGAGATCCTGAAGTGTGAATTACCGGGCAAATTTGTCGCGGGATGCATAATCGCTAAGCTGCCAAATTCCTGGAGGAACTTTGCCACCACTCTGAAACATCAGAGGCATGAATTCTCATTAGAGGATGTCATCGGTCATCTGAGTGTTGAGCAGAATTTGAGAGCAAAGGACTCGCATGGAAAAGGAGAAGGGACTTCAGTTGCCAATGTGGTACAGAAGAACTTCAACTCCTACAAGTCCAAAGGGAAGATGGGTGTCCAATAGAATACCGACTTCAAGAAGAAGGGCAACAAGACCTTCAAGAAGGATAAGAAGAAGAGTGGTTGTTTCACTTGTGGTTCGGAGGAACATTGGGCTAACAAGTGCCCAAACAAGTTTAAGAAGCCAGGGCAGGACTCCAAGACTGCCAACTTGATCGTGAGCAACAATGAAAGTGGGGCATCTGGGTACGGTAATCTATTTACAGTATTTTCAGTAAGTCAATCTACCGATTGGTGGATTGACACTGGTGCAAATATTCATGTGTGTGCTGACATCTCATTGTTTTCTTCTTATCAGGCCACAAGGAAAGGCTCCGTACTGATGGGGAACGGCGCGAGTGCTTCTGTTCATGGTGTTGGCACGGTCGATCTGAAGTTTACTTCGGGAAGGATCGTGCAGCTCAAGAATGTGCAGCATGTCCCCGCCATCAAGAAGAACCTAGTTAGTGGCTCCCTTCTCTGCAGAGAAGGATTTAAGTTGGTCTTTGAGTCTAATAAAGTAGTTGTTACGAAATATGGACTGTTTGTTGGAAAAGGTTATGAATGCGGAGGTCTGTTCCGTTTTCCCTTGCTGATTTTTGTAATAAGGTCGTGAACAATATTCATTCGAATGTTAATGAAACAGAAGTTTGGCATTCACATCTTTGTCACATTGGTTTCGGTTCTATGACACGGTTAGCAAAACTGAATTTAATCCCAAGTTTCACTTTAGCCAAAGGTTCTAAGTGTCATTCGTGTGTGCAAGCAAAGCAACCTCGCAAGCCCCATAAAGCTGTGGAGGAGAGACACTTGGCACCATTAGAACTCATACATTCTGATCTGTGTGAGATGAATGGTGTGTTGACTAAAGGTGGAAAAAGATACTTCATGACGGTGATAGATGATTCCACTAGATTTTGCTATGTATATCTGTTAAACACTAAAAGTGAGGCTCTACACTACTTTAAAATCTATAAAGCAGAAGTTGAGAAACAACTTGAAAAGAAGATTAAACGAATCCGGTCAGATTGTGGTGGAGAGTATTTCTCTAATGAGTTTGATTCTTTTTGTGCGGAACATGGTATTATTCATGAGAGGACGCCTCCCTATTCACCACAGTCAAACGAGGTTGCTGAACGGAAAAACCATACTCTAACAGACTTGGTTAACGCCATGTTAGATATAGCGCGTTTATCCAAGGCATGGTGGGGGGAGGCTATATTGACATCATGTCATGTCCTAAATAAAGTTCCGACAAAAGACAATGAGATTACTCCTTATGAGCAGTGGGAGAAGAGAAGAACAACACTCTCATACTTACGTATATGGGGCTGTTTGGCGAAAGTCAATGTGCTGATCCCCAAAAAGCGTAAGCTTGGACCAAAGACGGTGGATTGCGTTAATTTGGGCTACGCTAAGAATAGCGTCGGCTATAGATTTCTAGTAGTGAAATCTGAGGTACCTGATGTGACGGTCGGTACAATTATAGAGTCTAAAGATGCTACATTCTTTGAGGATATTTTCCTATGAGAGATATGCCAAGCACTTCTAGACAGGAATCAGAGGAGACTCCTGAGCCTGCCATTCCTATGGAATATTATGAACAAACACCTGATGAAAATCCTGAGGAGGATGACGAGGAAACCCTTGGTAGGGGTAAGAGATAGAGGACTGCAAAGTCTTTTGGTGATGATTTCCTCGTGTATCTCGTGGATGATACTCCCACTTCTATTTCAGAAGCCTATGCATCTTCAGATGCTGACTACTGGAAAGAAGCGGTCCGTAGAGAGATGGATTCCATCATGGCTAACAGGACATGGGAAATTACTGAACGTCCCTATGGCTATAAACCATTGGGATGTAAGTGGGTGTTTAAAAAGAAGCTTAGGCCTGATGGTACTATTGAAAAGTACAAGGCTAGACTGGTGGCCAAGGGCTATTCCCAGAAAGAAGAGGAAGATTTCTTTGATACTTATTCGCCTGTGGCCAGACTGACCACCATTCGAGTGTTACTCTCGTTGGCGGCCTCACATGGTCTTCTTGTCCATCAAATGGATGTTAAGACGACTTTTCTGAATGGAGAGCTAGACGAGGAAATCTATATGCAACAGCCCGATGGCTTTGTGATAGATGGTCAGGAAGGAAAGGTGTGTAAGTTACTGAAATCTTTATATGGCCTGAAACAGGCACCTAAGCAGTGGCATGAGAAATTCAATACAACTTTAACATCTGCTGGCTTTGTTGTCAACGAAGCTGACAAATGTGTATACTATCGCTATGGTGGGGGCGAAGGAGTTATACTGTGCCTGTATGTTGATGACATACTAATACTTGGGACTAACCTCAAAGTCATCGAGGAGATTAAGTCATTTCTATCTCAGAATTTTGAGATGAAGGACCTTGGTGTGGCTGATGTTATCTTGAACATCAAGCTACTAAGAGATAACGAGGATGGGATTACACTTCTGCAATCCCATTATGTTGAGAAAATTCTAAGTCGTTTTGGATATTCAGACTACAAAATTTCTCCAACCCCATATAATCCTAGTGTGCGGATTCGAAAGAATGAAGGCACAGCTAAGGATCAGCTGAGATATTCTCAAATTATTGGTTCACTCATGTACCTAGCTAGCGCTACAAGACCTGATATCATGTTTCCTGTGTGCAAACTGAGCCGGTTTGTTTCTAATCCGGGTGATGAGCATTGGTGTGCTGTGGAGAGGATTATGCGCTACTTGAAAGGTACTGTGAACTATGGACTTCACTATACCGGACAACTATCAGTACTTGAAGGGTATTGTGATGCAAATTGGATCTCTGATGCTGATGAGATGAAATCCACAACGGGTTATGTGTTTACCCTTGGAGGTGGTGTTGTTTCCTGGAAGTCTTGCAAGCAAACGATCCTAACAAGATCGACAATGGAAGCAGAATTAACAGCATTAGACATATCTAGTGTCAAAGCAGGATGGCTTTGAGATCTTTTAATGGACTTGCCGGTGGTTGAAAAGCCAGTACCGGCTATTCTTATGAACTGTGACAATCAAACTGTAATTGTCAAGGTAAAGAGTTCAAAGAACAACAAGCAGTCCAACAAATTCATAAGAATGAGATTAAAAGCTGTCAGACATTTAAGAAACTCCGGAGTGATATCGTTGGATTATATCCAGTCGGCTAAGAATCTGGCAGATCCCTTTACTAAAGGGCTATCATGTGTTGTGATAGAAAATGCATCGAGGGAGATGGGTATGAGACCCACATGAGTTGCCATGGTAGTAACCCAACCTATGTGATCGGAGATCCCGTGAAGTAGGACCTAGGAAAACAAGCTAGTGGTGAACAGAGGAGAGTAGTTTACTAACCCACTCCGTTGGAGATGCAGTACTCTCAGAAACTGTATGGCAGGATGACTTTTGTCTTAATGTGTTCCAAAGCTTGTATAAGCAAGATGCTATCCTACAGAGTGATCTTTGGAGGAACACACCTATATGAGCTCGATTGCTGGTCACGGTCTATGAGATTGGGGTGATCTCTAGTAAGCTCATGAATAGGCCAGGAGTGTGACTAATATGCTCCACCCGAGGGGTCATCCTTCGGCAGCCTAGTACTGGTAAGACATTTGGTGAAACTACTTTACGCCAAACTGACAATTCAAGGCATAGTCCATTGTTTGTTGTAAAGGAGTGTAGCTATCTGTTCTAGGTGGATGTTCAACCCTAACAGGTCTCCACTGAAAATACCGGTATATCAAAACAGTGTTGGGAACAGAGGACAATATCATGGGCCTTCGGGATCTGGTGGGGGATTGTTGAAATATGGTGTGGGCTCTAGGCCCATTTAACAATTTCAGAAAATCTCTAAGGGCCCATTCATGCTTGGCAAGGGAAGTGGTGGGAGTTTAGTCCCACATTGCTAGTTGGGAGAGATGAGCACCAACATATAAGGTGAGCTCTTCCACCACTAGTATGTGGAAGTGTGAGAAGGAAGAGGAGCTCCACACGCGCGCTCCTCCTCCGACGCACGCACGCCCGCCTCGCCACGCCTCGTCACGACGCGCGCGCGCGCTGCGGGTTGCGGGAATCTCGCCGAGCCGAGTTTCTTTTTGTCGCGCAAAAACGGATACAAACGGTTACAACTGAAACGCTAATGAGAATGAATACGAGCTGAAACGTCTGTATTAAGTGCTCTTAAGTACGGGCATTTCCAGTCCTTCTTTGTGGGCGTTTTTGGCCTTCATTGAGGGTGTTTCCTTTGCATCCGCCCCTGTGCCTGTGCCTATATATTGGAGAGATCGCTCCTCTCTGAGACACAGAACACAACCCTCTGCGCCTCTGCCCAGTCGTTCTCTCCACTGTTGCTGTCTCCGGTGATCCCATCCCGTCCACTGCATACACGGTTGACGGAAGAGCGGACCTCCGAAACCCCGCCCTCTCGAGATCCCGTACGGGAGAGGGGCGAGTAGGTTTTTGGGGAGCGTCTTCTACGCGACTGCTCAACTTTGACCTTCTGCTTCCACTTCTTCCGCGTCGTCTTCATCATCACCATGTCTCCTGAAGCTGATCAGGCTGCTGCCAACAAGAGGGTGACCAATGAGGCTGCTGCTGCTGCTTCCGCCACTGCTGCTTCAGCCAACTGGCCTACTGGAGGGTACTATATGCTTGTCCCTCTCTTGCTTATTTCCATGTGCATAGTACTAGCGATATCTGTAGATGTTTCGACAATCTGCCTAGTAGTTGATGCCTGGTAAATGACCAGCCCGTTGGGAACCCCAAGAGGAAGGTGTGATGAATATAGCAGCAAGATTTTGTCTCAGTATGAAACCAAGGTTTATCGTTCAGGAGAGGAGCAAACAAACAACTGGAGGTGATGCTTGCTAGCTTGCGACAGCTCAGGACAATTTATAGGGCGCCTCATCCAAGCTTTGCTTTGCTAGCTGCAACGCGGAACCTGCACACAACACAACCAAATACTTTGTTCCCAACTTGCGATGAGGTTGTCAATCTCACCGGTTTGCTTGAAACAAAGGGTATGAGCGTATCGAGTGGAAAGTGATAATAGTATGCGAGTAAAGTAAACAGTGCGAGTAAAGTAAACATGTGCTAGCAATATAAAGGAAATAGGACCGGGGTCCACAGTTCACTAGCGGTGTCTCTCCATAAGATAAAATAATACAAGCTGGGTAAACAAATTACAGTTGGGCAATTGATAGAATAAAGACAACGTGCATATGATGAGAGGATCACTATGAGATTTACTCTGGGCATTACAACAAAATACATAGACCGCCATCCAACTGCATCTATGACTAATAATCCACTCACGGGGATATCATCCGAACACCCCATGAGTATTAAGTTGCGAACAACAGATAATTGCATTAAGCAAAGTGTGTAATGTAAACAAAGCATATACCCACGAGCATATGAATGTTGTTTTCTCCCTAGTAGCAACATCACATCTACAACCTTAGAGGTTTCTATCACTCCCCCAGATTAAATAGAGGCATGAACCCACTATCGAGCATAAATACCCCCTCTTGGAGTTACTAGCAACTACTCGGCCAAGATAGCTACTAACAACGGAGAGCACGCAAGATCATAAACAACATAGAGATAACAAAAGATAAATTTCAGTACTTCAACTCAAGCATAACACCAATATTCATCGGATCCCAACAAACCAAACAAGTAGAATTACATAACGGTGATCTCAATCATGTAAGGCAGCTCATGAGATCTAAACATGAAGCACATGGTGGAGAAGACAACCATCTAGCTACTGCTATGGACCCATAGTCCAAGGTAGACTACTCACTCATCGCTCCGGAGGCAAGCATGGCGATGAAGAAGACCTCCGGTGGTGATTCCCCTCTCCGGCAGGGTGCCGGGAAGAGCTTCTGGACCCTCCCGATCTTCGGGTCGACGGCGGCGGCGGATTGCGATGTGTTCTGAAAAATTGATCGGATACTTAGGTTTTTCCCGTCGGGGGGTCTTTATAGGCGAAGGGGCATCGTCAGAAGTGGACCGAGGCGGTCTCACACATAGGGGGCGCGGCCCAGCCCCTGGCCGCACCGCCCTGGTGTGAGGCCACCTTGTGGCCCCACTCCAACTCCTCTTCGGTTCTCTGGAAGCTTCGGTAAAATTCTTGGGCGACTGGCTTTGGTTTCGTCCAATTCCGAGAATATTTCCTGTGTAACTTTTCTGAAACACAAAAACAGCAGAAAATAGGGAACTGGCACTGTGGCAACTTGTTAATAGGTTAGTTCCGGAAAATGCATAAAAGTGCCACGAAGTGTAACGAAACATTAGGCAAATGGTGTAAAAACAAGCATGGAGCATCAAAAATTATGGATATGTTGGAGACGTATCAGCATCCCCAAGCTTAACTCCTGCTCGTCCTCGAGTAGGTAAGTGATAACAAAAGAAATAATTTTTGAGGTGACATGCCCCTACACAATCTTGATCATATATGTAAGCATTGTGCGCTGGGATCAAAAGAACTTAAAACATGGGCATGAAAGACATAATCTTGATAGAAGAAACTTAGCAACCATGTTATAACATGAAAATGAACACATACAAAAGATCATGAAAATGAAACAATGAAAGTCAAACGTGTGTTCAAATCATAAGGAAAAACATACAAATGGTTTTCAGTTTGTCCTTCATAGAGAGCAAAATATAAATGCATATGACACCTTCAAGTTTAAGAGGGCGACTAGATACAAATAATTTGAGAACAAGTGAAACCAACAATATGAATCAATCAATGAAAACTTTGGGACAATGCACATTATACTAAGAATGACAACTATGCTCTCTTAAGGGTGCATAAAGATAGAAGGTGGTGACTCAACATAAAAGTAAAAGAAAGGCCCTTCGCTGAGGGAAGCAGTGATTGCAAGTTTTATAACCTTCAAAAATTATGGTACTTACCGGCTTTGAGCTCTCATTGCCCCCATCATAAGCATCTTGAATGGTTAAAGTTAATGCGAGAACACTTACGCTGCATATGCTTGACAAATCATAAGTTCAAAACCTCGTGTCCTGTGAATACGAGTAACCAAACCTCATGCTACTTTACTTAGAGTCCCAAGCAAGGCTCTTGTCATTGTAAGTATATACGTATCATCGAGAACCGCCAACGGGGTACCTCCATGCCCGATGACATGGAACAAGCCCACATCAAAATAACAGGACAAGCAGACAATGAACACCTCGACATCTCTTTTATTTACCACTTGTTTAGCTTTTTATTTTGAGATGCGTCGTCGAATGTCCATTATGGGCATGCTACAAATTTCCACCATGAATTATGCATGGCTTAGATTGGCGGCCCAGGCGTTTCCCTAACACATATACAAACTCGATGATCCCCGCAAGATTCCCAATTCATTTCACACCGCGGGCATCCATAAACAAAAGATCACGATATCAACTCAATTAAGAAGTGCAATGTTGAAAGCTTGCCCCATGACAGCATGGATGGGCTAGAATCCAACTTACAACTTGCAAGCATAACAACTCAACATAAGAGACCACAATGTCAAATTTTTAAGAACAAAAAAAAGTAAAGTGTGCCTTCCGGTTCGTGAGAGCTTTACTGACCAATTTTCGCATAATACTGGTAAGAGTTTAATTTGAAGAGTAAATAAAGGCAAGTCAAATTTACTTGGAATAGCAAATTACTAATAGGTATGTATGGTGGACACTTTGGCAAAATTTGGTTTTTATGAGTTGGATGCACGAGTAGAGCTCATACTCAGTACAAGGCGATGGCTAGCAAAAGACTGGGAGCGACCAACTAAGAGAGCAATAATGGCCATAATCATGCAAAGCGATAAAGCGACATTAAAAGAAGCATAAGATGGCATCAAAAGTCAAAAACTAAATGATCATAGAGGCTATTAGCGACATTAAAAGAAGCATAAGATGGCATCAAAAGTCTTGCATATATTCGTTAGATTATTTACCTAGTGGCTTCACACATATTTTGTAGTTTGTTTTCTATTGGGTTGTGGGAATTTAACAAACCACACATTTTTTGGCTGCAAAATAACACACGTTCTGCCCTTGATAGGCGGGGTCAGACCGTATCACCAACACGAAAAATATGTTTTGCTATCCTATCGAAAGTACCGGGAAAAAATGGTACTGCCATTAAAAAGAAGAAATTTTCTGCACAATACAGAGAGAACACGCTGATGCACAGTAAAGCTAACCATAATGTTAGTATCTTAAGACCATATAAATGTTGATGTGCCAACTAATTAAGGAAGAGACAAAAGATTAGAGTAAGATGGTTGGACACCACGATACCATTAATACATGATACCATGCATTACAAAGATAATAACATACACTATTATTGTATGTATGATAGTATTATATGATGGTTTCTACTTTAGTACACCCCGTGATCTCTTATATGATATTGTCCACTATGGTTGGCCTAAGCCACGATGCATTAATCTGTGAGAACAAATGAATAACCCCTCCGTCCTCAAATAAGTGCACTTTTAGCTCTCTTCCTAAGTTAAATATGTTAAAGCTTGACTAAATTTATTTATAAAGTAGCAACATATATTACTTCGAATAGGTATAATATACAAGTATATTTCAATACGGATATAGTGACACTAAATTTGTTCTATAAATGTTCTCACTTATCCCCATAAAATTGGTCAAACAATAAAAAAATTGATTTAAATAAGAGCTAGAAGTTTACTTATTTTAGGACGAAGAGAGTTGCTGCCATCTCACAACTAACAGTTCCTAGCCCTACCAATACTACGATTTACTACTACCATTTTTTACTTCTTGTATGTATAAACTCTTTAATAGTACTAGTAACATAGCAGTATTACACTAGAGGCTCCCATAACCTCTTTCCCTTCTCGATTTGATTCGGGGATAACCTGGTGCTAAGATAAAAAATGTCGGTTCCTCTAGGGTTTAGGCGACGCTCTGGTGACCGCCAATCCTAGATCTACGTGACACTGTCTGGGGATCGGGAGTTTCTGCTCGCGCTCACCATTCTGCCCTCTTTCTCGCGATCTCCGTGTCCACGCCCAGCTCCCCCAGTTTCTCCTCCCGATTCGGATCTCCATTAGAGTTCGGGGCGATCTCGGGGTAAACCTAGTTTACCGCCCGCCCTTGGCCCTGTGGGTGATCGTTTCGGTTGGTTTACTTGATGGCTGGACGCGGATCTGAGACGGTGAAGGACAAAGAAGTGGCTACCACGGGACCGCATCAACTGATCGCGGTCACGGTGGGGGCGACGAATCTGGACAAGGGCAAATCCTCGGGTTCTTCTGCGTCTGCTAGCTCTGCCCGGGCAGAGAGTGTTGCAGATATGATGCGTAAGTTGAATCTCACCCCACGGGAAGCTGAGCCTTTTGTTCTGGAAGATGAGGGAGTTTCTGATCTCCCGTGCCCGGAATGGGCTCTTGTTGGTAAGGTCATGGCGCCAAACACTCTGCACGTGCAAACAATTACGGCTGTACTGCGTCCTGCATGGGGAAACCCTAAAGGCATCAAAGTTCGGCCTTTGGGTCCTAACTTGTTTTTGGCCGAGTTTTCATCAGAAGCGGACAGGCTGCAGGTGTTGAAGGGGGGGCCTTGGACCTTGAGTAAGCATGCAATTCTTCTGAAGAAATTTGACTCGAATATTGAGCCAACGGATGTGATCTTTGATCAGTTGTATATTTGGGCTCGTATTATGAGGTTGGGTTTTAACCTGATGAATTCAGAAAGGGGAGGTCCGATTGCTGGCAGATTGGGAGAAGTGGATAAGCTTGATGTTGACGAGAACGGAAGGGCCTGGGGCTCTTTTCTTCGTGCCCGCGTTATGATTAATCCCACTGAACCTGTGATGAGATGTATCTCTGTTTTTTCAAAGAGCAAGCAAGAGACTGTGTTCTTTGATGTGATGTATGAAAAATTGCCGATGTTCTGCTTCTCTTGTGGCCTGATTGGGCATTCTTCCTTGGTCTGCCCAAACCCAGCTGAGCGAGATGAGGAAGGCAAATTGCCTTGGCATGGTGACAGGCTATGTGTTCCTGACGTTAGAAAGAGGGACACGGTTACTGACCATTCGAGCAAGCGCTCATGGAGTGGTACAGATCAAAGCTCAGCGACACATTCCGCTGCTTCGGCTCATGGCAAGAAAAAGGGTGCGGGTGGCTCCGGCGAGGTTAACTACCAGGTGAAGAAACCGGCGAGAGGCCGGACCACACCCGCTCCAAAAGGAAATGACACAGAGCTGGGTATGGGACGCCATCAGCAGGATAATTCACGAGTTTCTGGACAAAAACGTAAACAGATCAAAGTCTATAGGATGAAGATCCCAATTGCTGATGCTAGAGAATCTGCGATGCCCAGTGATCCATCTGCACTTGTCATGGTTACGCAAGATGCTGTTCCTAATGCAGGGTTGGGTTTGAACAGTGCCGAGGAGGCACTTGATGATACAAATAAGAAACAGAAGACCAACACCTCTCGATCGGCGGATCCGGCGGCGGCTGCGGAGCAGCCCCGCCTCCCGCGATGATTCTCTTGTGTTGGAACTGTCGTGGCCTCGGGTCGGACGCGACAGTGGGAGAGCTCCGGTGGCTCGTTAAGACTTTCCGACCCGCCTTCCTCTTTCTCTCTGAAACAAAGATGAAGGACTCGAATGCTCAACGATTCATGTGGTCGTTGGGCTATACTGGTAGTTTTGCTGTCAGTTGTGAGGGTCTTAGTGGCGGACTCGCACTTTTCTGGTTGCAACCATTCTCGGTCTCGCTGAAGGGGTACAATGCACATTGCATCGATGTGGTCATATCAGCGGATTCTGGAGATTCGTGGCGAGCAACCTTTGTGTATGGAGAACCTCGTAGAGATAAAAGATACGAGTTTTGGGATTTACTCCGGCGTTTGAGAGATCAAAGGGAGGGTCCCTGGATTTGTTGTGGTGACTTCAATGAGGTTTTAACACATGATGAGTATTATGGCTCTAGTGATCGGTCAGATGGACAAATGCAACTATTTCGGCAGTGCCTAGAGGATTGTGATCTTGTGGATCTTGGTTTCATCGGCCCCAAATATACTTGGACAAATAAACAAGATGCCGAGACCAACGTTCGTGTTCGGCTTGATCGAGCAGTGGCTAATGGGACCTTTTCAGCAAGATTTGATGATTGTAGGGTGGAAAATATTGTCACAACAACATCAGATCATCTTGCCTTGCTGATTACTGTGGGCAGCTTTGAGTCCCTGGCTAGCCGACCACCGGTCCAGGGGGGCTTTCGTTTTGAAGCAGCATGGCTGAGGGCCCCGGACTACAAGGATCTGATGGAGCAAACATGGACCAAGGGTTCTGGAACATCGGCCTCTTTGCAGGCGACTTGCAACAAGCTGCGTTCTGTTGCAGTCTCTTTACGTCAATGGAGCCGAGATACCTTTGGGTCTGTGCAAAAACAAATCAAGAAATTAGAGAGGCAGCTCTTATATCTTCGTACTGGACCTTGTAATGCTGCTAGCCTCACGGAGACAAGGGATATTGAACGGAAATTATGTGAGCTCTTCGAGTGGGAGGAGATCATAGCCAGACAACGGTCTCGTGTGGATTGGCTAAAAGAAGGCGACCGTAATACCGCCTTTTTCCATGCGCGGGCATCTGCTAGACGCCGAGCAAATACCATTAAGATGTTAATGCGTGAGGATGGGTCCAAGTGCGATCAATTACCAGCAATTAAAGGTATGGTGGAGCATTTTTATGGTGAACTTTTTACCTCGGAGCCGTGCGGCGCTACTGAAGTGGTTCTTGATTCTATTCAGACTAAAGCAACCGATGATATGAACGCCGATTTATGTAAACCTTACTCTGATGAGGAGATCAAGAATGCACTTTTTCAAATGGGTCCGACCAAGGCACCGGGCCCGGATGGATTCCCTGCATTATTTTACCAAACACACTGGGACTTTTTCAAGGAGGATATTTGTGCAGCGGTTCGTGGTTTTCTGAATGGTGATGTTATTCCGGAGGGACTCTGTGATTCTGTTATTGTCCTAATACCGAAAGTTCAACACCCTAACCATCTCAAGAACTCCAGACCAATCAGTTTATGTAATGTACTGTACAAGATTGCTTCCAAGGTGTTGGCTAACCGTCTAAAGGTCCTCATGCCTGTCATTATTTCTGAATATCAGAGTGCGTTTGTACCGGGAAGGTTGATTACAGACAATGCGCTCATTGCATATGAGTGTTTGCACACAATTAGAAAGCAACAGGCTAAGAGGCCATATTTTGCGCTCAAAATTGATATGATGAAAGCCTATGATCGAGTAGAGTGGGACTATCTACATGGATGCTTATCCAAGTTAGGCTTTGCAGCTACTTGGATTAATTCGGTTATGAGGTGTGTCACAGAGGTGCGCTATGCTGTTAAGGTCAATGGTGAATTGACGAAACCGGTTGTTCCTACCAGAGGAATAAGACAAGGTGA
The DNA here is from genome assembly GCA_007115705.1 of Dactylis glomerata. Taxonomy (NCBI): domain Eukaryota; kingdom Viridiplantae; phylum Streptophyta; class Magnoliopsida; order Poales; family Poaceae; genus Dactylis; species Dactylis glomerata. Next base: position 3,869,974 of record QXEO01000545.1, on the reverse strand, counting down.
CCCGATTAGTCCCTATTTGTTCTTGTTACAAACCGAGGGACTCTCTTGTCTGCTGCTTAAAGAAGAGGAGTTGGGACATCTTGCAGGGATTCGTAATGGCCGCCAGGGGCCCCCAATTTCTCACTTGTTATTTGCTGATGATAGCATTTTTTTTTGCTAGGAGTGATAATGAAAGTGTTCAATCACTCAATGACACACTACAGCTATATTGTGATGGCTCAGGACAGAAAATTAACCGAGATAAGTCTTCTGTTCTCTTTGGTCCTCATTGTGATGTTGAGATTAAGCAAGCCATCAAGGATACATTGGGTGTTCAGTCAGAGATTCTAAAGGACACATATCTAGGTATGCCTATAGATATTGGGCGCTCTCCTTCTTCGGCGTTTAATTTTCTTCATGATAGGGTTTGGAAACGGATCATCGGGTGTTCTGATCGTCCACTTTCCCGGGCTGGCAAGGAGGTATTTATCAAAGCGGTAATCCAGGCTATTCCTACACACATCATGAGTTGTTTCCAAATTCCGATTGGAAATTGTGATCGCATGAGAAGGGCTATAGCAGATTTCTGGTGGGGTATGGAGGATGGCGAGAGGAAACTCCATTGGCGGTCGTGGGAATGGCTGTCTACTCCAAAATCCATGGGAGGCTTGGGATTTAGGGATCTACCCCTCTTTAACCAAGCCATGCTGGGCCGGCAGTGTTGGAGGCTACTGACGGAACCACTTTCCCTTTGTGCCCGAGTTCTCAAGGGCAGGTATTTCCCTGGAGGGGACTTTTGGCATGCTGCAAAGCCTAGAACAGCTTCTTATACCTGGCGTAGTATTCTGTTTGGCCGTGAACTGCTCAAGCAAGGCCTGCAATGGGGAATAGGTGATGGTAAGAATACTAAGGTACTTGTTGACAAATGGATACCGGGCTTAAACCCTGAGTTTATACACACTCTGTCGCCTCTTCCCGAGGCAGCGACCGTTGATTTCCTCATTGATGAAGGTAACGGTACATGGAACACTGATCTTGTTCAGACCATTTTTGAGGAGGGTGTTGCAACTCAGATTTTGCGGGTACCCATCAGTAGACATGGAGGTTCGGACTTCGCATCTTGGCCACATAATAAATATGGAATTTATACTGTACGATCAGCATACAATTTGGCCAGGACGAGTGAGTTCACTTGCTCTAGAAGTTTGCCCAGGAGGGGGCTCACATCCGATATGCAGGAAGAGACAAAGCTTTGGAAGAAACTTTGGGCAATGGTTGCGCCAGGTAAAATGAAAATTACCTTGTGGCGTTTTTCGCATGATTGCTTGCCTTCTGGACAACAATTGGTCCATCGCAATATTCCAGCAGCTCCAACATGCATTGTATGCGGTCGTTTTGAAGAGGCAGCCCACTCTTTGCTATTCTGTCAATACGCCAAGGAAGTCTGGGCTGTTTTGAAAGCCGAGTTTGCAATCAAGCTTGGCAGGAACAATTTTATTAATCCCAAAGCGTGGATCTTTGAATTCCTTTCTAGATCGGAAGCTCGGGATTGTACTGTGCTGGCTGTGGCTTTCTGGTTTCTTTGGGAGAATAGAAATGGAGTTCGCAATGGCAAACTTATGAAACATCCCAATGCCTTAGCCGAGCAAATCAAGACTTATGTGCACATGATTGAAGTGCATCTTCGTAAACCGTCGTCTACCATCAGGTGTGATTCCAGTTTTTCTGTGTTCAAATGGACTCCACCGCCGGTTGGTTCGGTTTTGATTAACGTGGATGCAGCCTTGTTTAAATATTCGAATCGAATGGGGGTCGGCGTCGTGATCAGAAGCCACAATGGTGAATGCTTGGCTGCGTGCAGCGAGCTGATCAATGAGGTCACGTCGCCCGAACTTGCTGAAGCACTGGCCATCCGGCGTGCATTGGCTCTCGCTCGTGAAGAAGGTTTTGACAAGATCATGGTTGCTTCAGATTGTCTTTCTGTGGTGCACCGCATCAACAATTCCACACAAGATCGCTCTTTCTTGGGAGTGGTCATTGAGGACATCAAGAAGGAGGCGGCGAGTTTTACTTCTTACTCCTTTTTTCATATACCTCGTAAGCGTAATGAGTCGGCACATGTTTTAGCCAAGCGTTCTGAATTATCTGGGAATGTTAGGTTCTGTTCTGTTGCTCCGGATTGCATCCGGGATATACTCTGTAATGATTTAATTTGATCAATAAAGTGTTGTTTCCCTTATAAAAAAAACCTCTTTCCCTTCTCTCTCCACCCCTCCTTTGGTAGTCTCTCATGGCGCCCCGGGTTCTCTCCCCCTCTTCTCCGGTGGCCTTGTTGGTTAGAGGTGGAAGAGGACTGGAAGGGGATTCGCTTTGTTCTTGCATGCTGCTGCAACATGGGGCTTGCTACGTGTGGTGGTGTATAGTTGACGTGGGAGCAGACTGTCCTTGTGCGTGGTGGATAACCAGCCCGTTGGGAACCCCAAGAGGAAGGTATGATGAGTGTAGCAGCAAGTTTTCCCTCAGTTTAAGAAACCAAGGTTATCGAACAGGAGAAGAGAGACAATGACGACTGAAGGTGTTGTGGAACCTGCACACACACAAACAAATACTTTGTTCCCAACTTGCGATGAGGTTGTCAATCTCACCGGTTTGCTTGAAACAAAGGTTATGAGTGTATCGAGTGGAAAACAATATAGTATGCGAGTAAAGTAAACAGTACAAGTAAAGTAAACAGGTGATAGCAATATGATGGAAATAGGACCGGGGTCCACAGTTCACTAGTGGTGTCTCTCCATAGATAAAATAACACATGCTGGGTAAACAAATTACAGTTGGGCAATTGATAGAATAAAGATAAACATGATATGTCAAGAAGATCACTATGAGATTTACTCTGGGCATTACAACAAAATACATAGACCGCCATCCAACTGCATCTATGACTAATAATCCACTCCCTGGGATATCAATCCGAACACCCTAGAAGTATTAAGTTGCAAACAACAGATAATTGCATTAAGCAAAGTGTGTAATGTAAACAAAGCATATGCCCTTCAGCATATGAATGTTGTTTTCTCCCTAGTAGCAACAACACATCTACCACCTTAGAGGTTTCTGTCACTCCCCCAGGTGAAATAGAGGCATGAACCCACTATCGAGCATAAATACCCCCTCTTGGAGTCACTAGCAACTACTCGGCCAAGATAGCTACTAACAACGGAGAGCATGCAAGATCATAAACATCATAGAGATAACAAAAGATATAATTCAGTACAACAACTTAATCATAAACACCAATATTCATCGGATCCCAACAAACCAAACATGTAGAATTACATAACGGTGATCTCAATCATGTAAGGCAGCTCATGAGATCTAAACATGAAGCACATAGTGGAGAAGACAACCATCTAGCTACTGCTATGGACCCATAGTTCAAGGTAGACTACTCACTCATCGCTCCGGAGGCAAGCATGGCGATGAAGAAGACCTCCGGTGGCGATTCCCCTCTCCGGCAGGGTGCCAGGAAGAGTTTCTGGACCCTCCCGATCTTCGGGTCGACGGCGGCGGCGGATCGCGATGTGTTCTGGAAATCTGATCGGGTCCTTAGGTTTTTCTCGTCGGGGGGTCTTTATAGGCGAAGGGGCAATGTCAGAGGTGGGGCCAGGTGGCCTCACACGGTGGTGGCGCGGGCCAGGGGCTGGCCGCGCCACCCCTGTGTGTGGGCCCCTGGTGGCCCCCCTCCTATTCCTCTTCGGATCTCTGGAAGCTTCCGGGTAAAATAAGACTTCAGGAACTTGTTTCGTCCAATTCCGAGAATATTTCCTGTGTATCACTCTGAAACACAAAAACAGCAGAAAACAGGGAACTGGCACTGTGGCACTTCGTTAATAGGTTAGTTCCGGAAAATGCATAAAAGTGCCACTAAGTGTAACGAAACAATAGGCAAATGGTGTAAAAACAATCATGGAGCATCAAAAATTATAGATACGTTTGAGACATATCAAGCATCCCCAAGCTTAACTCCTGCATGTCCTCGAGTAGGTAAGTGATAACAAAAGAATAATTTTTGAGGTGACATGCACCTACACAAACTTGATCATATATGTAAGCATTGGTGAGCTGGGATCAATAGAACTTAAAACATGGGCATGAAGATATAATCATGACAATAAGAACTTAGCAACCATGTTGTAAACATGCAAATGAACACAAACAAAAGATCATGAAAATGAAGCAATGAAAGTCAAACGTGTGTTCAAATCATAAGGAAAAACATACAAAAGGTTTTCAGCTTGTCCTTCAAAGAGAGCAAAACATAAATGCATAGGACACCTTCAAGTTTAAGAGGGCGACTAGATACAAATAATTTAAGAACAAGTGAAACCAACAATATGAATCAATCAATGAACTTTGGGACAATGCATATCACACTAAGAATGACAACTATGCTCTCTTAATGGTGCATAAAGAAAGAAGGTGGTGACTCAACATAAAAGTAAAAGAAAGACCCTTCGCAAAGGGAAGCAGTGATTAAACATGTGCTAGAGCTTTTCATTTGTAAAACAGAGAGATAAAAAATTGGTTTTGAGAGGTGGTTGTCTTTGTCAACGACTGGCAATGGGGTTCTTACTATCTTCCATACAAAAATGAAGCAAGTTTTTGAGAGAGAGATTGGCACTTTTTGTGCTCTTTTATAAAGCTTGGCACTCCTCCCCACCTTTTTTCCTTTCACAAACCATGGCTAACCGATTCCATCGGGTGCCCACCAACATTCACTTTCCATGGAGGAGTGCCTTTTTTCTTTCTTTTTTCCTTTTTTTTTCTTTTTGGAATAAGCAATATGGAAGATAGCAAATCCGACCACTACGTCCCCATGAGCTGAAAACAGTGTCACAAAACGAGAAGTGTTTTGAAGGTTTTTGAAAGGTAGCACATGAAAATTTACTTTGGAATGGCTTACAAATACCATGCATAGGAGTTTATAGTGGACACAATGGAAAACTTTGGCTTTTAGGAGTTGGATGCACGAGTAGAGCTCATACTCAGTACAAGGCGAGGGCTAGCAAAAGACTGGGAGCGACCAACTAAGAGAGCAATAATGGCCATAATCATGCAAAGCGACAAAGCGACATTAAAAGAAGCATAAGATGGCATCAAAAGTCAAAAACTAAATGATCATAAAGGCTATTGGCGACTTTGTAAGAGTCTAACATGTGTGAGCATGCGCCAAGTCAACCCAAATAAAGCATCAAGGAGAAAACCAAAATAATGCTTCCATACAATAAAAACAACGCATGATTTTTTCAAAGGCTCATTAAGCAATCTCAGTTATTTGAGACAAGTCATGCTACAGCAAAACCACTAAGCATACTATCAAAAAGACATCAAGCATGACATGAAAAAGCCTAAGCCGCAGTCTACACAACCTCCTTCTTGTACCACTATTTTGCACAAAGCTTTTTCTCTTTTCCAACACCATTTGAAATTTTTATAAACACCTCTTTTGATGAAAACCAATAAAGATCAGAAGCGAAAATACACCTTGATGAAAAGATATGACAAGGTCTGAACGCAAATCAAGGCGAAAACGAAAACCAAAAGCAGTAGCTGAAAAAGAAGAACGCTCGATGAACGATAAGAGTGAAAAACTGAGCGTTCCTTGCAAATGAAAACGAGTACATCTCCTCCAAAGGAAATTTGTTGGGGTCCAACCATTTATTGCAGCAAACAAACAAACTAAACCAACTAAGAAAACTAAAACAACTGACGCTCCAAGAAAAACACATAGTGCATGAAGCAATAAAAATATAGTGTTTTGAAAGGTGACCTGATTTTTGCCGATAAAGAAGGGGTGCCTCGGGGGCATCCCCAAACTTTGACGCTTGTACTTCTTGGATATTTCTTGGGGTGATGCATGGGCATCCCCAAGCTTGAGCTTTTGTCCATTCTTCAACTCATCTCATCATTCTCCAATCCCTACACTTGAAAACTTCCTTCATACAAAACTAAACACAATTCTATTAGCAACATTAGTGCAAGTATAACATATAATCAATCCTCTATTTGCTTCAGGTTTCAACTCAAAACCACCACATATATAGCATATACTACTGTATCAACCTCCCCAAAAGTTCCATGATCAAAAGAACTCAAAAGAAAGCGATAAAGTGGCAAACACAAATATTGGCAGAAATCTGTCAAAACTGAACAGCTGACAAAGGTCGAATTTTTGAGGGATTTTCTGTTGCTCAAATCAAAAAGTGTTCAACTAAGAAAAGTTTGGATATAACCTGGGGCATATGCACAAGAAATCGCAGGTCCAAAAAATATACAGAGAATTTTCACGAATGTTTACGATGCAGCACCGAAAACAGTTTCAGGACAGCAACATCCCCAAATCTTTACCTCACTCAAATTAGAGGCTTCTCTTGGCACAAAAACGAAATAAACAAGATAAGGAGAGGTCATTACAGTAGTAATGACTTCCAAGACTCAAATAAAAGAAAAAGTACTGAAAAGAAAACATTGGGTTATCTCCCAAGAGTGCTTTTCTTTAACGCCTTTGAGCTAGGCGCAGAAAATTGTGAATCAAGTATTATCAAGTGATGAAGCATCAAGCTCATAATTTGCTCTAAGAATAGAGTCAAAAAGCAATTTCTTTCTTTTCCTAGGGAAGTGTTCCATACCTTTCTTAAGTGGGAATTGATATTTGATAGTGCCTTCCCTCATATCAATGATAGCACCTACAGTTCGAAGAAAGGGTCTTCCCAAAATAATAGGACATAAAGCATGGCATTCAACGTCCATAACCAGAAAATCAACGGGAACAAGATTATTGTTAACCACAATAAGAACATCATTAATCCTTCCCAAAGGTTTCTTCTTAGCAACATCAGCAATAGGAACATCAAAATAAATTTTTTCAAGCGGTGGTAAATCAAGCATGTCATAAATCTTTCTAGGCATGATAGAAATACTAGCACCTAGATCACATAAAGCATGGCAATCATAACCATTAACATGCATATCAATGATGGGTTCCCAACCATCTTCTAACTTCTTGGGAATAGAGGCTTTTTGCTTCAATTTTTCATCCCTAATCTTTATGAGAGCATTGGTAATATGCTTAGTAAAAGCAATATTTAAAGAACTAGCATTGGGAGTCAAAGCAAGCTTTTGCAAGAACAAAATTACTTCAGATATATTGCAGCCATCAACATCAAAATCATTAAAAGAAATAGAGTTATCATCTCCCACACTCCGAAAAATTTTAGCACTCTTTTGAGAAAAAGTTTTGGCAGTTTTAGGCTTTTTAACACAAGGAGCGGGAGTTTTCTCTACACCAATCAAAGTAAGAGGATTGCTACCAGTAGGAGCAACATCATTAGAGGTAGTAATAGTACATACCTTCATCTCTCTAGCCATCTCATCTTCTCTTTCCCACCTGGCATGCAATTCCGCTAACAATCTAATATTTTCATCAATTCCAACTTGGATAGCATTAGCGGTAGCAAAAACATTGTTCTCTTTCACATCATTAGGCAACACTTTTAATTTCAGAAGTTCAACATCATGAGCAAGGCTATCAACTTTAGAAGCAAGAATATCAATTTTGCCTAACTTTTCCTCAACAGACCTGTTAAAAGCAGTTTGCTTACCGATGAAGTCCTTGAGCATTACCTCAAGCTCGGAGGGCGCGGCCCTAGGGTTGTTGTAGGAATTACCATAAGAGTTACCATAACCATTACCATTGGTAGAAGGATACGGCCTATAATTGTTACTAGCAAAATTGTTCCTATAAGCATTGTTGTTAAAATTATTGTTTCTAATGAAATTCACATCAACATGCTCTTCTTGAGCAACCAGAGAGGCCAAAGGAACATTATTAGGATCAACATGGGTCCTATCATTAGCAAGCACAGCCATAATGGTATCAATCTTATCATTCAAGGAAGAGGTTTCCTCAACAGAATTTACCTTCTTACCTTGTGGAGCTCTCTCGGTGTGCCATTCAGAATAATTTACCATCATGTTGTCGAGTAGCTTTGACGCGGCGCCCAAGGTAAGAGACATAAAAGTGCCTCCAGCAGCTGAATCAAGTAGGTTCCTTGAAGAAAAATTCAATCCTGCATAAAAAGTTTGGATAATCATCCAAGTAGTCAGTCCATGAGTGGGGCAATTCTTTATCATAGATTTCATTCTTTCCCAAGCTTGAGCAACATGTTCATTATCAAACTAAGTAAACTTCATAATATTGCTACGCAACGATATAATCTTAGCAGGAGGATAGTATCTACCAATAAAAGCATCCTTACACTTAGCCCATGAATCAATACTATTCTTAGTCAAAGACAGCAACCAATCTTTAGCCTTTCCTCTCAAAGAAAAAGGAAACAGCTTGAGCTTAATAATATCACTATCAACATCCTTATATTTCTGCATCTCACATAGCTCAACAAATTTTTTGAGATGAGCTGCAGCATCTTCAGTACTAGCACCAGAAAATTGCTCTTTCATAACAAGGTTCAACAAAGCAGGCTTAATCTCATAAAAGTTTGCAGCAGGAATAGGTGGTGCAATAGGAGTGCAGATAAAATCACTATTGTTCGTGCTAGTAAAGTCACACAACTTGGTGTTTTCAGGATTGGCCATTTCAGCAAAACGAAAGTAAACAAGTAAAAACAACTACCAAGGATTCTAATTTTTTTGGGTTTTTGATAAAAAGCAATGCAGGTAAAATAAATAAAGTAAAACAAAACAATAACAAAGTAAAGAATGTGTGTGCGAAGAACTCCCCTCGCAGAAGTCTTCTCTCCTCCCCAGCAACGGCGCCAGAAAAGTAGCTGCTACGTGTGGTGGTGTATAGTTGACGTGGGAGCAGACTGTCCTTGTGCGTGGTGGATAACCAGCCCGTTGGGAACCCCAAGAGGAAGGTATGATGAGTGTAGCAGCAAGTTTTCCCTCAGTTTAAGAAACCAAGGTTATCGAATAGGAGAAGAGAGACAATGACGACTGAAGGTGTTGTGGAACCTGCACACACACAAACAAATACTTTGTTCCCAACTTGCGATGAGGTTGTCAATCTCACCGGTTTGCTTGAAACAAAGGTTATGAGTGTATCGAGTGGAAAACAATATAGTATGCGAGTAAAGTAAACAGTACGAGTAAAGTAAACAGGTGATAGCAATATGATGGAAATAGGACCGGGGTCCACAGTTCACTAGTGGTGTCTCTCCATAGATAAAATAACACATGCTGGGTAAACAAATTACAGTTGGGCAATTGATAGAATAAAGATAAACGTGATATGTCAAGAAGATCACTATGAGATTTACTCTGGGCATTACAACAAAATACATAGACCGCCATCCAACTGCATCTATGACTAATAATCCACTCCCTGGGATATCAATCCGAACACCCTAGAAGTATTAAGTTGCAAACAACAGATAATTGCATTAAGCAAAGTGTGTAATGTAAACAAAGCATATGCCCTTGAGCATATGAATGTTGTTTTCTCCCTAGTAGCAACAGCACATCTACCACCTTAGAGGTTTCTGTCACTTCCCCAGGTGAAATAGAGGCATGAACCCACTATCGAGCATAAATACCCCCTCTTGGAGTCACTAGCAACTACTCGGCCAAGATAGCTACTAACAACGGAGAGCATGCAAGATCATAAACATCATAGAGAGAACAAAAGATATAATTCAGTACAGCAACTTAATCATAAACACCAATATTCATCGGATCCCAACAAACCAAACATGTAGAATTACATAACGGTGATCTCAATCATGTAAGGCAGCTCATGAGATCTAAACATGAAGCACATAGTGGAGAAGACAACCATCTAGCTACTGCTATGGACCCATAGTCCAAGGTGGACTACTCACTCATCGCTCCGGAGGCAAGCATGGCGATGAAGAAGACCTCCGGTGGCGATTCCCCTCTCCGGCAGGGTGCCGGGAAGAGCTTCTGGACCCTCCCGATCTTCGGGTCGACGGCGGCGGCGGATCGCGATGTGTTCTGGAAATCTGATCGGGTCCTTAGGTTTTTCTCGTCGGGGGGGGGGGGGGGGGTCTTTATAGGCGAAGGGGCGATGTCAGAGGTGGGGCCAGGTGGCCTCACACGGTGGTGGCGCGGGCCAGGGGCTGGCCGCGCCACCCCTGTGTGTGGGCCCCTGGTGGCCCCCCTCCTACTCCTCTTCGGATCTCTGGAAGCTTCCGGGTAAAATAAGACTTCAGGAACTTGTTTCGTCCAATTCCGAGAATATTTCCTGTGTATCACTCTGAAACACAAAAACAGCAGAAAACAGGGAACTGGCACTGTGGCACTTCGTTAATAGGTTAGTTCCGGAAAATGCATAAAAGTGCCACTAAGTGTAACGAAACAATAGGCTAATGGTGTAAAAACAAGCATGGATCATCAAAAATTATAGATACGTTTGAGACGTATCAGGGCTCTACTCCGACGTGTGGGAGTTGCGTTTGGTGGTCGTCTCTTCCCTTTCTTGGTGGTGATTCAATGCTGATGCATGTAAAATACGTCCATGATCTTTGTAGTTTATTAGGTCATGTTCCTTACTCCCTCCGTTCCTTGATGTAAGGCGTATAGTTTTTTGTGAAAAATTCCAGAATATAAGGTGTATGGCGAGATTGTGGGACTTTTTTACACAGTTTAGGAGTCGATCTGATTTGGAGAGATAAGATATCAAGATTTCTATAATTTTCCTCTATGCTCACATCAATCACCTACTTATATTAACGTCTAAAAGTATCAAAATCTATCATTTTAGCCTATGCGTTAATATTCATGCAAGAAAACTATACACCTTATATTAAGGAATGGAGACAGTATTATTTATCAACTTTATTATATGTATTGAGACCAACCTACTAATTGTTGCAAAAGTGCATAAATTCTTGTTTTACACTTTGTTGTGTAGGAATTTGCACAAATATGGAAATTCCCCCTCAATTTGGCATGTCCACCACCGAGACCCCGTTGCACCACGCCACCAAGACTCAGCATCGTCGACACTGTAGATGCAAGCCACTCTACCTATTGCCTCTAGAGTCCAGCAGCTGCTCCAATAACGATGCCCTCAAGAGGGAGAGCGACACCGAATGCGTTGTCACTGTCCTATCCAGGAGATCCAGATCTAGGGTCCCTCGGAGCAGCATGAGTGAGTACGCGACGACGGCACCGACAATTCCTTTAACATGGTAACGACGCAGAGGACACCGCCATCGCCCGTGATGACCGGGGTCAGGGCTTGATTTTTACTGGCAACTCGTCTCCCCAACTCGCCGCTGAGACTAGACGCGAGATCATGTATCCACAATCAGGCGGTCGACCAACTCCGACGAAGAAGAAGGCAACCACCGCCGTGCTTGGGATCACCGTCCTAGGCATCCTCATTTTGTGGGACTAGCCAAGGAGCCTCAGCGTGTCATCCGATGACAACACGATGAAGTAGGCAGAGCAAACTGGCTACGGCCCGTCCAGCCCAATGTGGACCTAGATCAAGCCCGTGACCACCACTGATGTTGTTAGCCGTGGCCGGAGATCCGCCGAGAACCACTGGCCGCCGTCCCACGACAATGTCGATGACCAGGCTGGTGCAGACGCAACCCCGCCGCGCTGTTAGGACTTGCCCGTTCACAGCGATGGTGGGGAGTGTGTGGGGCGGGGGGGGAGCACGGAAGACACCGAGAGAGGGTCCAGCACGGCCCCATGGGTTAGGAGAGCAGGCAAAGGTATGCCAGACTAAAGGGACGGTCTTTCTAAACCGTGGTATCCGTCACGATTTTGGCATGGAAGCGTGTTATTTTTGGCCCGGTTCGTTCTACGCTCCCATCCACCACCTACCCAGTGCGTCGGCGTCGCTACTGGCTTCCCACTTCCCAGGCCTCGTGTCCTTCCTTGGCTTTGTGCGTCTCGGGTTCGACGGGCACCGAGACCCCACGCGGCTGCCCAGCTGCTCGCCGCTGCCAATTGCCACCGGTCCACCTCACCATCCACCACCACCAGCCAGCTGCGGCCGTGCCGCCTTTTTTACCGGCCGCTCCTAATTATTGCCTTTCCCTCCCGGCCCCGGCCGCGCTCGTCCTCCCCTTATATCACTCGCCACCGCCGCCCCATTCTCCCGCTAGCTACGACGCGCTCCCACCCAAAGCCAACCTGTAATCACTACCCAAGCCAAGAGGTACGCAGAAGCAGCTAGCAGAAGCGAGCCAGGCGGAGGAGATCTCGATCGCCGCTGTCTCCGACCAGGCCCAGCGCGGCGACATGAAGCTCCCGCTGTCGGCGGGGTCGCCCGACTCCGCGCCGGAGCTGGCCAAGCCGTCGCTGCCGGCCACCTGGCTCATCCTGCACGCGCTCTTCTGCGCCACCTCCATGGCCGTCGGCTTCCGCTTCTCCCGCCTCGTCGTCTTCCTCCTCTTCCTGCCCACCCCGCCCCTCAACCCGGCGGCGCACCTCGTCTCGCTCGTCTCCCCGCCCCTCACGCTCGCCAGCTCCAACGCCACCGCCACCATCACCACCACCACCACCACCACCACAACCGTCACCACCACCACCACCGTCGCCGAGACCGAGGCCTTCGCCAACGCGCACCACCAGGTCCACCACGGCCCCGTCTTCGTCGGCCGCCACGCCATCCGCGTCCGCAAGTGGCCGCACCCGGACCCCAGCGAGCTCCTCAAGGCCCACCACATCCTCGCCGCCGTCCAGAACGCGCAGCGCAGCAGGCGCCGCGGGACCGACAAGCCCAGGCGTGTCATCGCCGTCACCCCGACCACCACCTCCGCGCTCCAGGCGCCGTCGCTCACGTCCCTGGCGCACACCCTTCGCCTAGTCGACGCCGAGCTCGTGTGGATCGTCGTCGAGCCAGGCCACCGCACTGACGCCGTCGCCGCAGTGCTCTCCCGATCCACCCTCGACTTCAAACACCTCGCCGGCCCCGCCGATGCCTCCACCACCAACCTGCGAATGCACGCTCTCAGGTACTACCACCACTATATGCTCGCAACACTAGATCTCACTGACTAGCTCTGTTCAAGAAAGGAAGTAATCCCCCCTCTATCGAGCTCAAAATTCGTGCATCTCTGGAATTGCAGGGAGATAAGGAAGGAGAAGATGGAAGGCGTCGTGGTGTTCGCCGACGAGAACGGCATCCTCCGGACGGAGCTGTTCGACGAGGCGCAGAAGGTCAAATCCGTGGGCGCCGTGCCCATCGGCATCCTCGGCGAGGACGAGGGGACCAAGGAGTCCTTCCTCCAGGCGCCGGCCTGCGACGCGGCAGGGAAGCTGGTGGGCTACCACGTGTCGGAGGAGACGCTGCTGCCGGCGGAGCGGAGCGACATGCTGCTGTCCAGCAGGCTGGAGTGGGCCGGGTTCGTGCTCGACGCGCGGGTGCTCTGGGAGTCGGCGGAGAGGCCAGAGTGGGTGCGCGACCTCGACGCCATCGTCGACGGCGGCGGCGCGCACCTAGACAGCCCGCTCGCGCTGGTCACCGATGCCGGCCGCGTCGAGCCGCTCGCCGGCTGCGGCCAGGCGGCGCTCGCGTGGTCGCTCCGCTCCGATGCTCTGCGCGAGGTCAAATTCCCACACGAGTAAGTTCAGTACTTCTGTCCTGTAGTTCGTCACTGTTGGATTGAATTTCACGGAGTACTCAATTTCACTTGGCTTGGCAAAAACGAAATCGAAATTACATTTGTGCTATGCTTGCTTGATTATTGCCTAGTAGGTTTATCAGATCTAAGATTTGGTTTTGATGGCGCGACACGAATGTAGTAAGATGGGGTCGTGCAAATTATAGTTGGCCATGATGGTCACGGTGTTCCTAATGAGGTCGGTAGGTGCGCGCGATTCCTAAAATCAATTCCTTTAGGCCTCAACCACGTGCCGACCGGACACACACTAAGCACCTTTTTAATCAACTGTCTTCGGCTACCCTTATTAGCATCATGTACACTAACATGTAGAGTACAGATTGTGACGTGACAGTATCTCATTTTCCTGCGGATTTCTGGAAAGATTTTTCAGTCTTCCTGTTGTCCTTAGCTTGCAGTAGAGCAGTCATTCCTCGAATTCTGCCTTGATATTAGGAATTCTGATATCGATATAACAATGTACTTCGATTTCCCCATTGTCTTGTGATGTTTATGGTGGAACCCTAACTTGTTTAATCAGCAAAGGGGTTATAATATCACATTCATCTCCCTTTTCCTAAACGACGCTTTTAAATTCTTCCACATGCTCACTCACCTAATCTAGCTGTCTTATGCTTTGTGTCAAAGAAATTTGAGCCAGGTCATTCTAACCTCCTTGCCGATTTGTTTTTATACCTATCACTTTCTCTTAACATAACATTTTAATGATGAAACTTCTTGAAACCCAATATGTACCGCAGCCACTTCGTTTAAAGATTTAAATACACATATACCTATGTTCTCCCTTAGTTGCTGGTGTAATGGTGTTCATTTTTCTGTTCGGCGAAATGCACAATAATTAGCGAGCAAGTATCTGTGTGAAGACGGAAGAGTGTTGTAGGTGTTTTAGACTGTCACGTCAGGATAGTCTTTAATAGGATTAAAGAGATAATTCAGTCAGCTGAATATATTATGTCGCCATACTGTTTTTGCATGTTTTAAACAGTAAGTATTCTACCTAACTAACTATATTTTCATCTTCGTGCAGATGGAAATTTGATGCTCCTCTAGTAAATGCCGCTTCGCGTCAGCAGAGTGTACTAGTAAATACTGAAGATGGTCACTAGAGAGCAATTTTTTTGTGGGAAACAAAAATCAGGGCAGATCAGACCGATACGGCTTGTCTGATTTTGTGAGAGTCTCCACTGATGCAGCTGTGCCTCCATTGTACCAAGATATCTCTTCTCTTGTGTAACATAAGGCATCTCAGCTCAACTCGTTTGGCAGAACTCTAAAGGAACTAAATCACCACACATGTTATGTGTTATCGTGTAAAATAGAAGATAAAAAACTTTAAGTATATGCTCCATTCATCGCTTCTCCAGTAGGTAGAGTTCTTTAGGCACATTATTTTCTTGTAATATACTAGGTCAAAGCAGAGGTGCTCGCGAAATTGGTGTGCGAATTGGCGGGGTAAAGCCATTAGTTTTTGTAATTGCGTGAAATAATAATCTATCCCACTCTCAATTTTCTAATACATATGTGTATACATGTATCGGGTATCCGAGTATATGACCGTGTTCTCATAAAAGCAAGTGTTCTCATAAAAACAAGAGTGAGTTCTACTTTCTATCCTATAGTTGTGCATGACACATTTTACCCTATTTAATAAAAATTCATCTAAAATACCCCTTTTAAAAGCTTTGAACACTTATTCTTAATGTGTGTATCCATTGAGAAAAGTCCGAAGTGATGAACAAGGTTTGAAAATATCAGAATGATGATAAATAATGAAACATATGGAAATGACGAAGTCGAGACATGGTTGGCATAGATCTTTGCACCATGTTGAGTAAGATGACAAATCTTATCCAACAAAAACAACCTAAATGCTAAAATGAGGTAACACTGTGTTCAAGGCCCTAAATGAGATGTTACTTCTCAACTTGTTTTATATCATGGCATAAAGGTCCACTCTTCCAATAAGAAGCAATTATATGATCACTATTATGTTTGCATTGAAAATGAGAGTGTTTATAACATTCCCTAGTGCAACAAGTCACATCATGTAATTCACAGAAATCAACAGCTAAATGTTTGACATGTCTAAGCAATTCATCAATTCTTTCTCCTTCTTTGGTAGATCGATATTCATAGTAAGCTTCCATAATATCAACATACCCATCAACCATAGAGATACTAGGAAGTCCAGCCATGGTTTAGCATGCATATTCAAGGACTACACTAATTTTTTGGGGGTTTTGTGTGTATAGGTAAAAACAAATAGAACTAAAAACACAAAAACAAGAAAAAGAGAAATGCTTTGCAAATCCAAAAGAATGAGAAGACTCACAGTGGTGCAACCTTCCCAAGCTTAGGTGATTGCACGGCGCTAGAAGATGATATTGCGTCGGAGAATGGCCTTCGCTCGCGAAAGCTCAGAGTCGTGAATGCTTTCCTTTGTTCCCCGGCAATGGCGCCAGAAAATATTATTGATGACACTAAGCAATGTGCCACTTCGTTAGGAATTCAAGTGCAGAGTGTTTTTGCAAGAGTAAATTTTCTCCACGAGGGAACTCGGAGTTTATATCGAACTCTCGAGGAACAATAGAAAAAGCTCTATTCGTTCTCGTCAGGCAACCTACAAAATAATCTCCTTCTCTTGCGTCCCCAACTCCACCGAGTGGTTGTCAAGCACAAGGTGTAAATGTAAGTAAAATAAAATAACAGATGCAATAACATAAATAACAATGCAAATAAATAAATATGATTCTTGCAAGGTAAACTAAGCTAATATGCAACTAAAACAATAAGGTAAATGTATTTTTGGGTTTTGGATGTGAATGCAAGAAAGTAAATATGTTTTTGTATTTTCGGATTTAATTAATGATGAATTTTAAAGACACGTGCAAGCGTTGGAAAGATGTTTCTTATGATTAAAATTGGACCGGGGTTGATGGGCTCACTTGTCTACTCTCTCATAAAGTTTTAGTGGCATTAAGCGCAAGATAGATGACCGAAACATCGACATGATTTTTATTATGTTAACTTGATAATATTCATATGGGCATCATGTCCTAAATTAAAGAAGATACAACACATCTTACTTATACTCCACTAGAAAGGAATACACTTCAAGCAATCTAGTATTAACAATTAACAGAGTATAGCCTTAGGTACTTTGACATGATGTAGAATATCAAATATGCTACCGCTTGGACATATTACAATAGAACTATGCATATGAATATCGCTTGGAATTCTCAACTATCACTAAGAAATTGTAGCACATGCATTCTTTTTATCCCTAGTGAGGTAACCGTGGATTGGTAAAAACCATAGCAGATCATGAATATTATTCACTATTCACTACTACTACCTAGTTACTCCATCTAATACACACCATCTCCCTCTCGTGCACTCGCATACATGTTTGATCAAAACAACTAATAATGAATGGGGTAATAATATGCATCTATCATATATCAAGAACATAATAACATATCACATCTCATAGATCATCCGATAAAATAAAGATCCACCACATAGGAATTACATAATATGTGCCATAATCATGTTGGGCAGCTCATATGGCATCTATACATTGAAGCATAAGACAGAAATAGATTAAGCTACTGCCACAAACCCATAGTCCAGAGGTGGACTACTCCCTTGTAACATCCCAGCATTTAGGACAAAACGAAGGGTAGACTTAGGACTATTGTGCATTCATGCATCTTAAAACCTGAGTAAATTTTTTGCAAATTAAAAGAAAACCTGGGAGAGCAAACTTCTTTCAAAGCATCTTTAGAGTTAGAGGTGATTTGATTGCTAAGAGTTTGCTAGGATCTCTTGATGAGGATGTTTAAGTGGTCTTGGAATGTAAAGTGATTGTTGATTTATCATGAAATTTGAAGATTTAATTATATACAAAGAAATAACTCAATTAAATATTGAATTGGATAAAAGAAAAAGAATAGAATATAAAATAAACAGAAATAGTACTTTATTGATTTTCCACAATTATACAAAGTCTTTACATCTTTATTTAAAATTAAAAGAAGATTACATCAGAGGTAAACTAAAGAAACCTAAAACTAAACTATTTCTAAAAGACTTCATGAAGTCCTTCTTCTAGTCTTCATAGTTTGCAACCTGCAAGACAAATCAAAAATAAACAAAGAAAAGGATTAAGTGTTAGAGATTTTACTCTCAGACTAGGGCAAATGTTTTGCCATTGCATCATTGAGTAGTTTGGTCAAGTATAGCATCTGTTCTGTTAAGTCACTGGGGTACAAACCAAGATAGCCCACAGCAGTTTCACAGCTCGGCCAAGTAAGGATCAGATCAAGCATGGAGAGCAAGCAGAGTAGCTGCTTACAAGCAGCACAGTCACCATGGCTGGGCTGTGGTGTTGTCAACACCACAGCAACCCAGTGAGCTGCTGGTCGACTAGATGAGCATCACCAGGAGCTGAACCAGGTGAAGCAGCTCACATTCGAAACAACAAACACCATGGAGTCCAACTGAAGCTCGAGATCAAGCTCAGGAGGAGAAGAACTAGCAGCCTATCTCAGGAGGAGAAGGACAAGCAGCAGCCAGGAGCAAGTCCAGGAGGTGAAGGACAAGCTAGCAGCCGAGCCAGGAGGAGTAGGCAAGCCAGAAGCAAGCTACCACCAACAGCAAGCAACAGAAGCTGTACTCAACCTTATCACTGCACAACTATAGGCATCAGGTAGAAACCTTGCAAGCATATCATTGCATGTGCCTGATTCCAGCCAGTGATGTTATGTGATAAGCCCTCAGTTTGGCAAAGAAGTGCTTTGCCAAACTCATCATTGGGAATCATGATTAAAAGCCAAAGTAAACCCACAGTAGAGTGTTAGCCTCAGTTTGCACTTCACTGGCACATCTCAATGATCAAAGCAACACAGAGAAGCTTGTGCTGGGCACATGTCCTATTGGACATGTGATACGTCTCCAACGTATCTATAATTTTTGATGCTCCATGCTTGTTTTTACACCATTTGCCTATTGTTTCGTTACACTTCGTGGCACTTTTATACATTTTCCGGAACTAACCTATTAACGAGTTGCCACAGTGCCAGTTCCCTGTTTTCTGCTGTTTTTGTGTTTCAGAAGTGATACACAGGAAATATTCTTGGAATTGGACGAAACAAGTTCCTGAAGTCTTATTTTACCTGGAAGCTTCCAGAGATCCGAAGGAGAGTAGGAGGGGGGCCACCAGGGCCCCACACGCCAGGGCGGCGCGGCCAGGGCCCTGGCCGCGCGAGCCTGGCGTGAGGGCGCCTGGCTCCTCCTCTGACATCACCCTTTCGCCTATAAAGACCCCCCGACGGAAAAAACCTAAGTACCTGATCACTTTTCCAGAACACATCGCGATCCACCGCCGCCGTCGACCCGAGGATCGGGAGGGTCCAGAAGCTCTTCCCGGCACCCTGCCGGAGAGGGGAATCGCCACCGGAGGTCTTCTTCATCACCATGCTTGCCTCCAGAGCGATGAGTGAGTAGTCTACCTTGAACTATGGGTCCATAGCAGTAGCTAGATGGTTGTCTCCTCCACCATGTGCTTCATATTTAGATCTCATGAGCTGCCCTACATGATTGAGATCACCGTTATGTAATTCTACATGTTTGGTTTGTTGGGATCCGATGAATATTGGTGTTTATGATTGAGTTGCTGTACTGAATATTATCTTATGTTATCTCTATGTTGTTTATGATCTTGCTTGCTCTCCGTTGTTAGTAGCTATCTTGGCCGAGTAGTTGCTAGTGACTCCAAGAGGGGGTATTTATGCTCGATAGTGGGTTCATGCCTCTGCTTAACCTGGGGGAGTGACAGAAACTTCTAAGGTTGTAGATGTGCTGTTGCTACTAGGGAGAAAACAACATTCATATGCTCAGTGGCATATGCTTTGTTTACATTACACACTTTGCTTAATGCAATTATCTGTTGTTCGCAACTTAATACTCATGGGGTGTTCGGATTGATATCCCCGGGAGTGGATTATTAGTCATAGATGTAGTTGGATGGCGGTCTATGTATTTTGCTGTAATGCCCAGAGTAAATCTCATAGTGATCTTCTTGACATATCACGTTTATCTTTATTCTATCAATTGCCCAACTGTAATTTGTTTACCCAGCATGTGTTATTTATCTTATGGAGAGACACCACTAGTGAACTGTGGACCCCGGTCCTATTTCCATCATATTGCTATCACCTGTTTACTTTACTCGCACTGTTTACTTTACTCGCACTGTTTACTTTACTCGCATACTCTACTGTTTTCCACTCGATACGCTCATAACCTTTGTTTCAAGCAAACCGGTGAGATTGACAACCTCATCGCAAGTTGGGAGCAAAGTACTTGGTTGTGTTGTGTGCAGGTTCCGCGTTGCTACTGGCCGAAGATGAGTCAACAAGTATCATTAAACGGCACCCTTGTTGGAGTGTTATTAAGCCAGTCTGCATCACCTTCAGTCGTCGCTGTCTGCTTTTCTCCTGAAAGATATTAAACCTTGGTTTCTTAACTGAGGGAAAAGTAGCTGCTATACTCATCATACCTTCCTCTTGGGGTTCCCAACGGGCTGATCATTCACCACGCACAAGGACTGTCTGCTACACGTCAGCTTGGCATCAGCAGCTTCTTTTCTGGCGCCGTTGCCGGGGAAGAGTGGAAGACTTCTGCGAGGGGAGTTTTTTTTCGCACACACATCCTTTACTTTGTTATTGCTTTGCTTTACTTTATTTATTTTACTTGCATCACTTTATATCAAAAACCCAAAAAAATTAGAATCCTTGGTAGTTGTTTTTACTTGTTTACTTTCGTTTTGCTGAAATGGCCAATCCTGAAAATACCAAGTTGTGTGACTTCACTAGCATGAACAATAGTGATTTTATCTGCACTCCTATTGCACCACCTGCTACTGCTGCAAACTTTTATGAGATTAAGCCTGCTTTGTTGAACCTTGTTATGAAAGAGCAATTTTCTGGTGCTAGTACTGAAGATGCTGCAGCTCATCTCAACAATTTTGTTGAGCTATGTGAGATGCAGAAATATAAGGATGTTGATAGTGATATTATTAAGCTCAAGTTGTTTCCTTTTTCTTTGAGAGGAAAAGCTAAAGATTGGTTGCTGTCTTTGACTAAGAATAGTATTGATTCATGGGCTAAGTGTAAGGATGCTTTTATTGGTAGATACTATCCTCCTGCTAAGATTATATCTTTGTGTAGCAATATTATGAAGTTTACTCAGTTTGATAATGAACATGTTGCTCAAGCTTGGGAAAGAATGAAATCTATGATAAAGAATTGCCCCACTCATGGACTGACTACTTGGATGATTATCCAAACTTTTTATGCAGGACTGAATTTTTCTTCGAGGAACCTACTTGATTCAGCTGCTGGAGGCACTTTTATGTCCCTTACCTTGGGCACCGCAATAAAGCTACTTGACAACATGATGGTAAATTATTCTGAATGGCACACCGAGAGAGCTCCACAAGGTAAGAAGGTAAATTCTATTGAGGAAACCTCTTCCTTGAATGATAAGATTGATACCATTATGGCTATGCTTGCTAATGATAGGACTCATGTTGATCCTAATAATGTTCCTTTGGCCTCTTTGGTTGCTCAAGAAGAGCATGTTGATGTGAATTTCATTAGAAACAATAATTTTAACAACAATGCTTATAGGAACAATTTTGCTAGTAACAATTATAGGCCGTATCCTTTTACCAATAGTAATGGTTATGGTAACTCTTATGGTAATTCCTACAACAACACTAGGGCCGCGCCCTCTGAGCTTGGGGTAATGCTCAAGGACTTCATCGGTAAGCAAACTGCTTTTAACAAGTCTGTTGAGGAAAAGTTAGCCAAAATTGATATTCTTGCTTCTAAAGTTGATAGCCTTGCTCATGATGTTGAACTTCTAAAATTAAAAGTGTTGCCTAATGATGTGAAAGAGAACAATGTTTTTGCTACCGCTAATGCTATTCAAGTTGGAATTGATGAAAATATTAGATTGTTAGCGGAATTGCATGCCAGGTGGGAAAGAGAAGATGAGATGGCTAGAGAGATGAAGGTATGTACCATTACTACCTCTAATGATGTTGCTCCTAATGCTAGCAATCCTCTTACTTTGATTGGTGTAGAGAAAACTCCCACTCCTTGTGTTAAAAAGCCTAAAAGTGCCAAAACTTTTTCTCAAAAGAGTGCTGAAATTTTTCAGAGTGTAGGAGATGATAGCTCTACTTATTTTAATGATTTTGATGTTGATGGCTGCAATATATCTGAAGTTATTTTTTTCTTGCAAAAGCGTGCTTTGACTCCCAATGCTAGTTCCTTAAATATTGCTTTTACTAAGCATATTACCAATGCTCTCATAAAAATTAGGGATAAAAAGTTGAAGCAAAAAGCCTCTGTTCCCAAGAAGTTAGAAGATGGTTGGGAACCCATCATTGATATGCATGTTAATGGTTATGATTACCATGCTTTATGTGATCTAGGTGCTAGTATTTCTATCATGCCTAGAAAGATTTATGACATGCTTGATTTACCACCGCTTGAAAAATGTTATTTTGATGTTCCTATTGCTGATGTTGCTAAGAAGAAACCTTTGGGAAGGATTAATGATGTTCTTATTGTGGTTAACAATAACCTTGTTCCCGTTTATTTTCTTGTTATGGATGTTGAATGCCATGCTTCATGTCCTATTATTTCGGGAAGACCCTTTCTTCGAACTGTAGGTGCCATCATTGATATGAGGGAAGGCACTATCAAATATCAATTCCCACTTAAGAAAGGTATGAAACACTTCCCTAGGAAAAGAAAGAAATTACTTTTTGACTCTATTCTTAGAGCAAATTATGAGCTTGATGCTTCATCACTTGATGTTACTTGATTCGCAATTTTCTGCGCCTAGCTCAAAGGCGTTAAAGAAAAGCACTCTTGGGAGATA
This sequence comes from Dactylis glomerata, assembly GCA_007115705.1. Taxonomy (NCBI): domain Eukaryota; kingdom Viridiplantae; phylum Streptophyta; class Magnoliopsida; order Poales; family Poaceae; genus Dactylis; species Dactylis glomerata. The sequence goes on along the minus strand of QXEO01000545.1, from coordinate 3,847,352 downwards.
ACCCAATGATTTCTTTTCAGTACTTTTTCTTTTATTTGAGTCTTGGAAGTCATTACTACTGTAATGACCGCTCCTTATCTTGTTTATTTTGTTTTTGTGCCAAGAGAAGCCTCTAATTCGAGTGAGGTAAAGATTTGGGGATGTTGCTGTCCTGAAACTGTTTTCAGTGCTGCACCGTAAAAATTCGTATAAATTCTCTGTATATCTTTTGGACCTGCGATTTCTTGTGCATATGCCCCAGGTTATATCCAAACTTTTGTTAGTTGAACACTTTTTGATTTGAGTAACAGAAAACCCCTCAAAAATTCGACCTTTGTCAGCTGTTCAGTTTTGACAGATTTCTGCCAATATTTGTGTTTGCCACTTTATCGCTTTCTTTTGAGTTCTTTTGATCATGGAACTTTTGGGGAGGTTGCTACAGTAGTATTTTCTATATATGTGGTGGTTTTGAGTTGAAGCCTGAAGCAAAAAGAGGATTGATTATATGTTATGCTTGCACTAATGTTGCTAATAGAATTGTGTTTAGTTTTGTATGAAGGAAGTTTTCAAGTGTAGGGATTGGAGAATGATGAGATGAGTTGAAGAATGGACAAAAGCTCAAGCTTGGGGATGCCCATGCATCACCCCAAGAAATATCCAAGAAGTACAAGCGTCAAAGCTTGGGGATGCCCCCGAGGCACCCCTTCTTCATCGGCAAAAATCAGGTCACCTTTCAAAACACTATATTTTTATTGCTTCATGCACTATGTGTTTTTCTTGGAGCGTCAGTTGTTTTAGTTTTCTTAGTTAGTTTAGTTTTGTTTGTTTTCTGCAATAAATGGTTGGACCCCAACAAATTTCCTTTGGAGGAGATGTACTCGTTTTCATTTGCAAAGAACGCTCTAGTTTTCACTCTTATTAAAAATCGAGTGTTCTTCTTTTTCTGCTACTGCTTTTGGTTTTGGTTTTTGCCTTGATTTGCGTTCAGACCTTGTCATATCTTTTCATCAAGGTGTATTTTTGCCTCTAATATTTATTGGTTTTCATCAAAAGAGGTGTTTATAAAAATTTCAAATGGTGTTGGAAAAGAGAATTATCTGTTGTTCGCATTACACACTTTGCTTAATGCAATTATCTGTTGTTCGCAACTTAATACTCATGGGGTGTTCGGATTGATATCCCCGGGAGTGGATTATTAGTTATAGATGCAGTTGGATGGCGGTCTATTTATTTTGTTGTAATGCCCAGAGTAAATCTCATAGTGATCTTCTTGACATATCACGTTTATCTTTATTCTATCAATTGCCCAACTGTAATTTGTTTACCCAGCATGTGTTATTTATCTTATGGAGAGACACAACTAGTGAACTGTGGACCCCGGTCCTATTTCCATCATATTGCTATCACCTGTTTACTTTACTCGCACTGTTTACTTTACTCGCATACTCTACTGTTTTCCACTCGATACGCTCATAACCTTTGTTTCAAGCAAACCGGTGAGATTGACAACCTCATCGCAAGTTAGGAGCAAAGTACTTGGTTGTGTTGTGTGCAGGTTCCGCGTTGCTACTGGCCGAAGACGAGTCAACAAGTATCGTTAAACGGCGCCCTTGTTGGAGTGTTATTAAGCCAGTCTGCATCACCTTCAGTCGTTGCTGTCTGCTTTCCTCCTGAACGATATTAAACCTTGGTTTCTTAACTGAAGGAAAACTAGCTGCTATACTCATCATACCTTCCTCTTGGGGTTCCCAACGGGCTGGTCATTCACCACGCACAAGGACTGTCTGCTACACGTCAGCTTGGCATCAGCAACATGCACCTCAAACACACAAGGCTTGCAAGCATCACCAAATAAGGTATCAGTGGGCACTCTAGCAAGCTAGGCACCTCACTAACATCAATAGCCTCAGACCAGCATCATTGGCTAAATTCCTAGGGGCAAGTTTCACCATAAAATTGATTCCAGAAGTCAGTTGCTGGGCACAAGATCAGAAGATCTTGCACCTCAACACAACTAACTGGATATTGGACAGATAGGTCCCTATGCAATAGTAAAATCATTTCCCTAGTTATCAAAAGCTAGGAATCAGATATTTGCTCAAGCTAATCATCACAGAGGCTTGCAAAACTGCAAGACATATTGTCCCTTGTTACCATGGGTAAACAAGTGACAGAAGCTAGCACCACAAAGCATTCACCACAGAACCAAGTCCAGCAGTTAACTGAATCTGGAAATTCAGTTTGCTACCACAACAATAGGATATCATCTATCACAGGGGAATCATCTAGCATACCATAGGATAGAGCTAGCTGAGAGAGTACAGTATTGCTAGCATATGACTAGTGTTAACTGAATCTTGCAAAAGTGCAAGGTTCAGAATAACATTTCTGTCAGTAAGTGTGCTGACAGAGGAAGTAGAAGAGCAGGCAGATCATCACAGGATATAGCACAATCACAGCTAACTGAAACAAGCATGCATCCAGCAGCAGCAGCACAGAGCGTGATCTGTGAGCTTGGCTCACTGGTCTTGACCATTATGGTCAGAGACCATGGCCAGGAAGAGTAGCAGAAGGTGGAGAGGAGATGAAGAACACGCTCACCGTACGCCCAGGCGCTTGTCTAGGCGGCATGGTGGGGAAGTGCCCGCGCGGCCGGCTAGATGCTACCCGAGGAGGTCTTCACCGCGGCACCACCGGGAGCACCACACCCGGCGCTTCCACCAGCGTGCACACACACCAAGACCTACTCGAAGAAGCACCACAGGCGTCGGGGAGAAGCCGGCGTGGTATCAAGCTCAGTGGTGGCCGAGGGGTGAAATCCTGAGCGGGATCCAGCCACGGATCTCCTCGGAGAGGAGGAGGCCGGCGAAACTATTTGGTGGAGGTTGAAGAGGGCACAGAGGCAAGTATTTCGCCCAAGGTGGCGACGGTGGAGGTCACCGGAGTCGGCCGGAATGGCCAAGCGATGGCGGCGGCGATCCAGATCGCCAGAGGGAGCGAGAGGAGAAGAAGGAGAGTGAGTGGGGGATGGGCTGGGTCGGTTGACCGACCCAGACCCGAGCTGGGTCGGCTAAGCTGAGCCCGAGTGGGCCGGTTGGGCCGATTGGCCAGATAGGCCAAAAAGGCTTTGGCCAAATGTTTAAATCAAAATTTTAAATTTAAATCCAAATGTTATTTCCTTTTTGAATTCAAACCAAATTCAATAATTCAAATAACATTAATAAAACACTCTCTTATCCTTTAATGAAATAAACATTAAATAAATTCAAATATCTGAATTATTCTTCAAGACATGTTTTAAAGCTTTTAAATTCTATTTTTAACCAAAAAAAACCTTAATTACTATTTATATTATCAAAATTGAATTTCTTCTTAAAGAATTAATTTTTTTTCCTTTCCAGATAACTCCAATAATTTTTTTATATATATTCAAATTGCTTTCAAAACCTAAATGGTTGTTTGAATTACCTTATCTAGGGTAAAACACACCAACTTTACTAAGTGTTGTATCAAAACACTTTAATAATACAAAGTCTTGGGTAAAACACACAAATAAGTAAACAAAGACCATGAATCATCATGCATTGCATATCATTGCACATAGCATCCATTTGCCTCTTCAAACATTGTCCTTACCGGACAATGATGGTATTTTGTAGAACCAGGAGATCAGGAGCAACGCCAAGTATCCGACTCCATTACCTTTCAGTCACAAGGCAAGTTTATCTTGCTTATATCTCTTGAATGCACTAGTTTTGAAACTTCTTGCAAAGTGTTGACTTCAAACTCTAACATTTCAAAAGGGATGGAAAACCTAGTTTCATAAATGAATATGACTAGTGGTTATCGACCAGTGGTGATAACCTAGGAAGGCTGGCAGGTGGAACCACGGTAAGATTGTGATGGTGGAGGTTCCACTTGCACGGGAAAGTAAACCCAGGACTAATTACCAATGCCACAGTTAGTCCGGCGCCGTAAAAACCGTATCATCCAAGAGACTTGGAATGGGACGGGAAAGTCAGCTGTATCTTCTCTCGTTCGCATGTCAACGGGCAGCCAGTTGCCGGTCGCAGTAGGTCTTGCGGGACTACTTGCATATGGGTGGGACACCTAAGTTCTCACGGCACTGGTGTCTATGATGGTCCGCCAGAGGCGCCTAGGTACTTCATCGTTGGGGGTGAATATCAGGGGCATAACCTGCTCGCGTGAATTGGGTGGGCATGCGTTGTGCGGAGAAGGCAGTGATTGGCTTGGATCAATGACTGGGCCCCACACCATGGAAGTGTGGATGGGAATGTATGCCCGGTTGTGCAGCAAGGCTTTGATCTCTTTTGGAAGGACACACCTCTGCAGAGAGTAAAATGATGTGCCATGTTACCCCTTGTTCCGGGAAGGAGCTGCGAACGCGGCAGGAAAGGTGCTCTCAAGGCACTATACCTGTGTTGGCTGTTGGGCATAGTTTTCTAAAGTAAAAGCAATCTTTCAAGAAAACCTTGACAAAACCCTGCATAGGCCTACGACTCTTTTGGGTCTGTGGCTGTAGATAGTGCATATCACACAACTTCTTTCTAAAGAAACTTGCTGGGTAACACTCGTTACTCACCCCCAATCTCTTAAACCCTTGCTAGACTGTGAAGAGCTCGATGAAGCCACTCTGAACACAATCGAAGGCCAGCAGGACATCTTCTACGAGGAGCCAGATCTCTCTCGCGGTGTCGAAGGTGTGGATTACTTCATTCGCTACGGAGCATCTTCCGGCGAGGATTCAGAGTGAAGGAATACTAACTATTAGGGTAGTACTGGAGCCGAGGAACCGAGCAACTATAGAAAATGAATAAGTTGTTGAGTTCTTCTCGTGTTTAATTATTTGAGCTTTTCAGTTGCTGTAAACACTAAGCACTTGAGGTGTTCTCTTTAATGGGAGCATTTCGTTATCATCACGCTTTGGTCTGTAATAAATGTGGATCAGTTTGTATTTGGGCCCGCAATGTTTCTGTTGTACCATTCTAAGGGATGTAATATTTGTGGAGGCTTGTTCCGCAAGTGTTATATCAATGACTTGCATACTACAACATGCAGTGGTATGCTGGGTCACCACAGCTGGTATCAGAGCAATTGCTTTGACCTTAGGTTGGAAACCTAGTAAAGGGATAGAACCTGTAGGAGTCTAGTAGCAACGGTAAAGAGTTCTCTAAAATTATGATGGTTATTCACTTGTGAATAACATAGTCATATTTTTAGTGTTACAATTCTTTATTATGATGCATCATACTAATTCTGTACCTTATTCTTGTAACAACTATTATGGCATCGAGAATTCCAGCACGTACCATTTGGTCACAGAGGAAGACTCTGGAAGACTATGAGGGAACCTTGACTGAGCAGTTAGGGTCACTACTACGGGCTTTTGGACTCAGCACCGACATCCCTGTTAAGACCTATACTTACAAGGATGACAGGACTGTGGTTAAGTACCGTGTCGTGATCATGCTACCAGATGGATTAGCACCTAGTACAGTTTAGCCTTTCGGAGAGGGAAGAGGTGAGACTGCAGCTTATCACGAGGCAGTAGTGAGAGCTATTGCGACTATTAGGGAGTACAGAGTGGTGGAGTTAGCAGGTACCACTTTTACCGCTATTCCACATGACTCACTGATGGATGAGCCAGGAATGGATCACGATGTTCTGGTGAAGAAGAAGCCGAAGTTAGCAGCCAGACTTCTTGATAGGTATAGGAAGATGGTAGGTTCGCTGTATAACACTCACCAGGTCATTGTGGAGGACAAGGCGGAGATACTTGATGACCTCACAGACACTACTAGGAGGCAGGAGCGAGCACAGTTGACTAGGCAGGAGTCGGAGGGATCTCATTTCTCACCGGTTCTGGGAAAGCACAGTTACCCGACACAGCCTGGACCTTCCAGGTATTCACTCACTCCTGAGCTTATACATTACCCAGTTATCACTTCTAGTATGGAGGCGCAGCAGGGTCTCAAGGGGGTCTCAGAGTTCAAGCTTCCTATTGAGAACTCTGATGGGTGGAGGTTTGACTGGCTGGGAGACGGCCAGCAGTATACCAGTTCGTATGGAGGGACAGCTCATGCAGCAGGAGTTGGTGATGCCGTAGTCACTCCTGTTGTATCTGTTGAGGAGGAGGATCCGATGGAGGTTCAGTTTGAGAATCAGGAGCTAGTTGAGACACCTATGGAGCAGGAAGCACCGTTTGATCACACCTACTGCACGGAGAGTGTGTGTTATGGAGAGGCGGAGCCTTTTCCTACTATGTCTGCTCACGAGACCAGGGTGTACTTTGAGAGCTACCTCGAACTGAATGGACTAGTGTTAAGCGATACTTCTGCGATGGACACGTCTGACTCGGACTATGTTCCGGGTGGTAGGCCGTTTGTTCCCGAGACAGTGCGCCGGACTACACGCCATCACGGGTGGACTCCGGGCATGTACTATGAGCCGTGAGACAGGACAGGATGCCAAGACTAAGACAGAAGCTTAGTTGTATCTGTGAATGTAGCTAGTGCTAGTAGTACGTTGTTGTAATAAGAGAGATGCTAGAACTATCACGTCTCGATCTATGAGTGTACTCCACGTGTGAGAGTATGTGTTGTAATAATGACCTTGTATCCGTTTGTATTAGATGTATAATATGTACCTTATATTGGTTTTCTTGCGATCTTCCATTTGGATTTGGATTTCTGTTTTCCATTGTGTGACTAGTTCTGAGCATGAAGTGAAGCTCAGAAAGCATGGGCATGGTGTAATTATGAGATCTGCGCTTTATGTTACAGGACTAGAGGGGCTATGGATACGGGTTTAGCTGCCGATGCTGAGGAGCAATGCTTGGCACAAGAGACTCAAGCGAAGGCACTGAATGACCAGCAGGCAGAAATGGAAGCCAAAGCAAAGGCTTATCAAGAAAATCAAGCTCATTTACCACCACCACCGTTCAGGCCTTTGGCGGAGCAAAGCTTTATGCAGTATATGCAGTTCATGCAAGAAACACAGAACAAATTTATGCAAGAGCTCATGGGGCATGTTGGGGCCGGAAGGGTTCCGGAGGCAAGAGGGGTAAGTCTTTCCAACTTCCTCAATGCAAAACCACTTCCTTTTGCGTCCGCAGTGGAACCAATGGATGCGGAAGACTGGCTCATGGACACTGAAAGGAAATTGAAAGCTGTGGGAGCCAATGACGAGGAGAAGGTTCGTTATGCTGTACACCTTCTATCTGGACCAGCCGCGGCATGGTGGGACAACGAAGTGACGCTTCAACTTCCCGAGAAGGTATTATCTTGGGAAGAGTTCAAAGAAAAATTCCATACCTTTCATGTGCCAGAAAGTGTGGTTGAGCTCAAACGGAGGGAATTTGAAGACCTCAAGCAGGGGAGTGCAACAATGATGGCTTACATCAAGGAGTTCACGAGACTCTCTCGTTACGCAAGTGACGAGGTGAGTACCGACAGCAAGAGGATGAAAAGGTTCCTCAGGGGATTGGATCCATATGCGGCAATGCAGATGAAGTTGACAAAGCCGCGTAACTTCCAAGAGTTGATGGATACAGCTATTACCTGGGAGAATGACTATAAGTTGGTTCAGATGAGCCAACTGAAGAGGGCCAAGACCGAAGCTAAGAGAGTTCAACCAACCCGAAGTACTCCAAACCTGAGTTTCAAACCCAGGGTTAGGACAGGAGGAGCTCCACCCACTCGTAAGGTGTTTTCACCTAAAGGTCAGATCCTCTGCCACAAGTGTGGACTTCCAGGTCATGTTCAGAGAGAATGCACCAAGCCAAGTATTATCTGTTATGCTTGCGGGAAGGAAGGTCATATTCGTCCAGATTGCCCAAATAAACCAGCTGGTGGATGGCCGGATAATCGTGGAGGTAAGTCAGGAGGAGGTGGTAGACCTGCATCTGGAGGTGGCAGTAGCAGCAAGAACGACAACGGAAAAAGAGGCCGGAACTTTGGGAGGTTGAATTGCACATCACTGGAAGAAGCTAACAATTCAGAAACGGCGGTCATAGGTACGCTCAGCATCCTTACTCATCCCGGCAAAGTTCTTTTTGATACCGGTGCCACTACATCATTCATTTCCAAAGATTTTGTTGAAAAATATGGGTTAAGGTGTCAGGTGATAGCACATCCTATGACTGTTGTGACAGCCGGGGGTAAACTTTTAGTATCCCAATTCAAACCAGACCAGGTCATTACGATCTGTGACTGTCCTTACTTTGCCGATCTCTACGTTCTTCCACTCAAAAACATTGAAGTTGTTTTGGGAATGGATTGGATGTCGGATCATGGAGCACACATTGATTGTGAAGAGAAGACTGTGTCAATCCGGAAGCCTAGAGGTGGGAGAATCACATATCAAGCAGATAAGCATACCCATGTGGAGATCGGAATTCAACTCATTTCACTGAAAGAGGCCAAGTTAGAAGATATTCCCGTGGTTAATGAGTTCATGGATGTATTTCCCCAAGAATTACCGGGAATGCCACCGGATCGGGAAATAGAATTCACTATTGATCTGAAGCCGTGCACAACACCAATTTCACAAGCACCCTATAAAATGGGTCCTAAAGAGTTAAAAGAACTGAAAGAGCAGTTAGATGAGTTGGAAAGTAAGGGATTCATCCAAGAAAGTATATCACCTTGGGGTTCGCCAGTCATATTTGTTGATAAAAGAGATGGAGGCAGAAGAATGTGTGGGGATTTCAGGAATCTGAACAATGTCACCATCAAAAACAAGTATCCTTTGCCAAGAATTCAAGATCTGTTTGATCAAGTTCATGGAGCTGGGGTTTTCTCAAAAATTGATCTGAGATCTGGGTATCATCAAGCCTGAAGATGTACCAAAGACTGCATTTGTCTCAAGGTATGGCCATCATGAATATTTAGTAGTTCCTTTTGGTCTGACCAATGCTCTGGCAATTTTCATGAACTTGATGAACAAGATTTCCATGCCATATTTGGACAAGTTTGTGATAGTGCTTATCGATGACATTCTGATTTATTCCAAGAATAAAGAGGATCATGCCAAACATCTCAGAATGGCATTGCAAGTGTTAAGGGAACATCAGCTGTATGCTAAATTCAGCAAATGTGAATTTTGGCTGGATCAAGTAGAATTCCTTGGTCATGTCATTAGCAAGGAAGGGATTGCTGTGAATCCAAGCAAAGTTCAGTCAGTCCTGGATTGGCAAGCACCAACCAATGTGAAGGAAATAAGAGGATTTCTAGGAATGGCCGGATACTATCAGAGATTCATTGAAGGATTCTCAAAGATAGCTGGAGCGATGACAAAATTGTTAAGGAAAAACACTCCTTTTGAATGGTCTGAAAAGTGTAAAGAGAGTTTTCAAGAGCTGAAAAGAAGACTCACAACAGCACCTATCTTAGCAGTACCAGAATCTGGAAAGGATTATACAGTTTACTACGATGCATCCAAGAATGGATTGGGCTGTGTTCTGATGCAAGACCGTAAGGTAATTGCTTATGGTTCAAGGCAACTCAAGCCACATGAAGTCAATTACCCAACACATGACCTTGAATTGGCAGCAGTTGTATTTGCTCTCAAGCAATGGAGACAATTTCTCTATGGAGCCAAATGTGAAATTTACACCGATCACAAGAGCCTTAAATACTTCTTTACTCAGAAGGAGTTGAACATGAGGCAGAAAAGATGGTTAGAGTTGATCAAGGATTATGATCTTACTATTAATTATACTCCTGGAAAGGCTAATGTGGTAGCCGATGCATTAAGCCGGAAGAGCACTGTAACACAGCAAATGGATAGAGAACTTCCGGAGGATTTGCTTAAGGACCTAGAAAGACTAGAAATACAATGTCTGGAGGTCCAATCGTTGGGGAGTATTCACACTATGAGAGTGATGGAGGAAAGACAAAGTGATTTGAAATACACTATAATCGACAGACAAGATGAAGATCCTTTCATTGCTAAAGAAATCCGCAGGATTGAAGAGGGTAGACCATCTGAATTCTGTCTAGGTGATTTCAATTCACTCTGGTTTCAAAACAGAATTTGTGTGCCAGATATACCGGAGATCAAAGGACTGATTCTCAAAGAGGCTCATGAGACACCATATTCAATACATCCGGGAGGTACGAAGATGTACATGGATCTCAAAGAGTTGTTCTGGTGGAATAACATGAAGCGGGATATAGCCAAGTATGTAGCAGAATGCCATACTTGTCAGAGAGTCAAGGCTGAACACCAAAGTCCAGCAGGGTTACTTCAACTTTTGGACATTCCGGAGTGGAAATGGGAGGAAATTGGGATGGATTTTATTACTGGTTTACCTTTAACCAAGAGGCACAAGGATATGATCTGGGTGATAGTTGATCGACTCACCAAAAGTGCACACTTCTTGCCTGTGAACCAAAAGGATAGTGCAGAAAAGCTAGTAGAGATCTATGTAAAAGAGATCATCAGCAAGCATGGAGTACCCAAGAAGATCATCTCTCATAGAGGGTCTGTTTTTACATCAATATTTTGGAGAGATCTTCATACAACACTGGGATCACAATTGGACTTTAGCACTGCTTATCATCCTCAAACTGGAGGGCAAACTGAAAGAACAAATCAAATCTTGGAGGATATGCTACGGGCATGTGCTCTAGATTTTGGAGGTTTGTGGGATGAGCACTTACCATTAGCAGAGTTCTCTTACAACAACAGCTATCAAAGCAGCTTGAAAGCAGCACCATTTGAAGTACTATACGGACGCAAGTGCAGATCTCCAATATGTTGGTTTGAGCCGGGAGGCAACCATGAGTTTGAAACGGATTTCATCCAAGAGAAACAAAGCATCATTGATACCATTCGTGATCGTCTGAAGATAGCCCAGAGTCGACAAAAGAGTTATGCAGATCAAAAGAGGCAGACTTGGGAACCCGAAGTTGGAGATTTGGTTTATTTAAAGGTTAGTCCTATGAAAGGAATCAAGAGGTTCGGTATTAAAGGGAAGCTAAGCCCAAGATATATTGGACCATTCAAGATTCTAAGTCAGAATGGTAGTGTTGCTTTTGAATTGGAAATTCCAGCGAAATTGAAGCAGGTTCACAATGTTTTCCATGTTTCTCAACTTTGGAAGTGTCTGAAAGCACCCGAAGACTCTATTACACATGATGACCTAGATCTTCAAGCAGACTTGACTTATGAGGAGAAGCCAATAAAGATCTTAGAAGAGAACTGGAAGAGGCTTCGGAACCGTGCAATTAACTTCTGTAAAGTACAATGGAAGCATCACTCTGAACGGGAAGCTACTTGGGAGAAAGAAGAGGATTTGAGACAAGCATATCCAGAACTCTTCAGGTACACAAAGTTTTAACTTTGGGACGAAGTTCTGATAAGGGGGGAAGACTATAACATCCCAGCATTTAGGACAAAACGAAGGGTAGACTTAGGACTATTGTGCATTCATGCATCTTAAAACCTGAGTAAATTTTTCGCAAATTAAAAGAAAACCTGGGAGAGCAAACTTCTTTCAAAGCATCTTTAGAGTTAGAGGTGATTTGATTGCTAAGAGTTTGCTAGGATCTCTTGATGAGGATGTTTAAGTGGTTTTGGAATGTAAAGTGATTGTTGATTTATCATGAAATTTGAAGATTTAATTATATACAAAGAAATAACTCAATTAAATATTGAATTGGATAAAAGAAAAAGAATAGAATATAAAATAAAATAAACAGAAATAGTACTTTATTGATTTTCCACAATTATACAAAGTCTTTACATCTTTATTTAAAATTAAAAGAAGATTACATCAGAGGTAAACTAAAGAAACCTAAAACTAAACTATTTCTAAAAGACTTCATGAAGTCCTTCTTCTAGTCATCATAGTTTACAACCTGCAAGACAAATCAAAAATAAACAAAGAAAAGGATTAAGTGTTAGAGATTTTACTCTCAGACTAGGGCAAATGTTTTGCCATTGCATCATTGAGTAGTTTGGTCAAGTATAGCATCTGTTCTGTTAAGTCACTGGGGTACAAACCAAGATAGCCCACAGCAGTTTCACAGCCCGGCCAAGTAAGGATCAGATCAAGCCTGGAGAGCAAGCAGAGTAGCTGCTTACAAGCAGCACAGTCACCATGGCTGGGCTATGGTGTTGTCAACACCACAGCAACCCAGTGAGCTGATGGTCGACTAGATGAGCATCACCAGGAGCTGAACCAGGTGAAGCAGCTCACATTCGAAACCAACAGGGAACCCACACAAAGAACATCACTGTTCTTCCACAGCACCATCAATACATCAGAAAACAAACAGCAAACACCATGGAGTCCAACTGAAGCTCGAGATCAAGCTCAGGAGAAGAAGAACCAGCAGCCTATCTCAGGAGGAGAAGGACAAGCAGCAGCCAGGAGCAAGTCCAGGAGGTGAAGGACAAGCTAGCAGCCGAGCCAGGAGGAGTAGGCAAGCCAGAAGCAAGCTACCACCAACAGCAAGCAATAGAAGCTGTACTCAACCTTATCACTGCACAACTATAGGCATCAGGTAGAAACCTTGCAAGCATATCATTGCATGTGCCTGATTCCAGCCAGTGATGTTATGTGATAAGCCCTCAGTTTGTCAAAGAAGTGCTTTGCCAAACTCATCATTGGGAATCATGATTAAAAGCCAAAGTAAACCCACAGTAGAGTGTTAGCCTCAGTTTGCACTTCACTGGCACATCTCAATGATCAAAGCAACACAGAGAAGCTTGTGCTGGGCACATGTCCTATTGGACATGCACCTTAGACACACAAGGCTTGCAAGCATCACCAAATAAGGTAGCAGTGGGCACTCTAGCAAGCTAGGCACCTCACTAACATCAATAGCCTCAGACCAGCATCATTGGCTAAATTCCTAGGGGCAAGTTTCACCATAAAATTGATTCCAGAAGTCAGTTGCTGGGCACAAGATCAGAAGATCTTGCACCTCAACACAACTAACTGGATATTGGACAGATAGGTCCCTATGCAACAATAAAATCATTTCCCTAGTTATCAAAAGCTAGGAATCAGATATTTGCTCAAGCTAATCATCAGAGAGGCTTGCAAAACTGCAAGACATATTGTCCCTTGTTACCATGGGTAAACAAGTGACAGAAGCTAGCATCACAAAGCATTCACCACAGAACCAAGTCCAGCAGTTAACTGAATCTGGAAATTCAGTTTGCTACCACAACAATAGGATATCATCTATCACATGGGAATCATCTAGCATACCATAGGATAGAGCTAGCTGAGAGAGTACAGTATTGCTAGCATATGACTAGTGTTAACTGAAACTTGCAAAAGTGCAAGGTTCAGAATAACATTTCTGTCAGTAAGTGTGCTGACAGAGGAAGTAGAAGAACAGGCAGATCATCACAGGATATAGCACAATCACAGCTAACTGAAACAAGCATGCATCCAGCAGCAGCAGCACAGAGCATTATCTGTGAGCTTGGCTCACTGGTCTTGACCAGTATGGTCAGAGACCATGGCCAGGAAGAGTAGCAGAAGGTGGAGAGGAGATGAAGAACATGCTCACCGTACGCCCAGGCGCTTGTCTAGGCGGCATGGCGGGGCAGTGCCCGTGCGGCCGGCTAGATGCTACCCGAGGAGGTCTTCACCGCGGCACCACCGGGAGCACCGCACCCGGCGCTTCCACCGGCGTGCACACACACCAAGACCTACTCGAAGAAGCACCACAGGCATCGGGGAGAAGCCGGCGTGGTATCGAGCTCAGTGGTGGCCGAGGGGTGAAATCCCGAGCGGGATCCAGCCACGGATCTCCTCGGAGAGGAGGAGGCTGGCGAAACTATTTGGTGGAGGTTGAAGAGGGCATAGAGGCGAGTATTTCGCCCAAGGTGGCAACGGTGGAGGTCGCCGGAGTCGGCCGGAATGGCCAGGCGACGGCGGCGGCGATCCAGATCGCCAGAGGGAGCGAGAGGAGAAGAAGGAGAGCGAGTGGGGGCCGGGCTGGGTCGGTTGACCAACCCAGACCCGAGTCGGGTCGGCTAAGCCGAGCCCGAGTGAGCCGATTGGGCCGATTGGCCAGATGGGCCAAAAAGGCTTTGGCCAAATGTTTAAATCAAAATTTTAAATTTAAATCCAAATGTTATTTCCTTTTTGAATTCAAACCAAATTTAATAATTCAAATAACATTAATAAAACACTCTCTTATCCTTTAATGAAATAAACATTAAAATAAATTCAAATATCTGAATTATTCTTCAAGACATGTTTTAAAGCTTTTAAATTCTATTTTTAACAAAAAAAACCTTAATTAGTATTTATATTATCAAAATTGAATTTCTTCTTGAAGAATTAATTTTTTTTCCAGATAACTCCAATAAATGTTTTATATATATTCAAATTGCTTTCAAAACCTAAATGGTTGTTTGAATTACCTTATCTAGGGTAAAACACACCAACTTTACTAAGTGTTGTATCAAAACACTTTAATAATACAAAGTCTTGGGTAAAACACACAAATAAGTAAACAAAGACCATGAATCATCATGCATTGCATATCATTGCACATAGCATCCATTTGCTTCTTCAAACATTGTCCTTACCGGACAATGATGGTATTTTGTAGAACCAGGAGATCAGGAGCAACGCCAAGTATCCGACTCCATTACCTTTCAGTCACAAGGCAAGTTTATCTTGCTCATATCTCTTGAATGCACTGGTTTTGAAACTTCTTGCAAAGTGTTGACTTCAAACTCTAACATTTCAAAAGGGATGGAAAACCTAGTTTCATAAATGAATATGACTAGTGGTTATCGACCAGTGGTGATAACCTAGGAAGGCTGGTAGGTGGAACCATGGTAAGATTGTGGTGGTGGAGGTTCCACTTGCACGGGAAAGTAAACCCAGGACTAATTACCAATGCCACAGTTAGTCTGGCGCTGTAAAAACCGTGTCATCCAAGAGACTTGGAATGGGACGGGATAGTCAGCTGTATCTTCTCTCGTTCGCATGTCAACGGGTAGCCAGTTGCCGGTCGCAGTAGGTCTTGCGGGACTACTTGCATATGGGTGGGACACCTAAGTTCTCACGGCACTGGTGTCTATCATGGTCCGCCAGAGGCGCCTAGGTACTTCATCGTTGGGGGTGAATATCAGGGGCATAACCTACCCGCGTGAATTGGGTGGGCATGCGTTGTGCGGAGAAGGCAGTGATTGGCTTGGATCAATGACTGGGCCCCACACCATGGAAGTGTGGACGGGAATGTACGCCCGGTTGTGCAGCAAGGCTTTGATCTCTTTTGGAAGGACACACCTCTGCAGAGAGTAAAATGATGTGACATGTTACCCCTTGTTCCGGGAAGGAGCTGCGAACACGGCAGGAAAGGTGCTCTCAAGGCACTATACCTGTGTTGGCTGTTGGGCATAGCTTTCTAAAGTAAAAGCAATCTTTCAAGAAAACCTTGACAAAACCTTGCATAGGCCTATGACTCTTTTGGGTCTGTGGCTGTAGATAGTGCATATCACACAACTTCTTTCTAAAGAAACTTGCTGGGTAACGCTCGTTACTGACCCCAATCTCTTAAACCCTTGCTAGACTGTGAAGAGCTCGATGAAGCCACTCTGAATGCAATTGAAGGCCAGCAGGACATCTTCTATGAGGAGCCAGATCTCTCTCGCGGTGTCGAAGGCGTGGATTACTTCATTCGCTACGGAGCATCCTCCGGCGAGGAGTCAGAGTGAAGGAATACTAACTATTAGGGTAGTACTGGAGCCGAGGAACCGAGCAACTGTAGAAAATGAATAAGTTGTTGAGTTCTTCTCGTGTTTAATTATTTGAGCTTTTCAGTTGCTGTAAACACTAAGCACTTGAGGTGTTCTCTTTAATGGGAGCATGTCATTATCATCACGCTTTGGTCTGTAATAAATGTGGATCAGTTTGTATTTGGGCCCGCAATGTTTCTGTTGTACCATTCTGAGGGATGTAATATTTGTGGAGGCTTATTCCGCAAGTGTTATATCAACGACTTGCATACTACAACATGCAGTGGTATGCTGGGTCACCGCATCCCTCTTCATGGTGGTGATGTCGGAGAGGTTGGACAATCGTCCGGGGGAAACTCCAGTAGTGTTTCCCCCTCCAATCTTTGCTAGGATAGCCTATGTTTCCGTGTTTTGTGTTTCTCCACCGCATCCTCTAGGGAACGCCTCGAGGGGTCTTTATATAGTCGTTTTTATGTCAAGTTGGAATCCTGGGATGAAGATGGACGACATCGGAGCTTCGATGGCCAAACGACACTAGGTGTCATAGACTGTCCTAGGACCTGCACCATCTATGCTTGTTTGGGACTCGTCGCTGACCTGGTTGACTTCTTGTGCTCCAGAAGGTTCTCGTGATCAATGTTCAAAAAATTGGACGATATGCTGATTAATCCCCTGATTAATTGTGAATCATTGGGTGAGCAATACGATTATAGCTTATCGGTCTGATTTATCGGCTAGGCCGACATACCAATCTGATAGCTGATATTTTGGCTGAAATATCTTGAATTTTGCCACTTACCGTGATATTGTAGCCAATTCAACTATCTCAGAGATGATTTTGGGCCATTAGTCTTGTACTCCCTCGGGTCACATTTAATCGACGTGTTTTCTTGCTACCCATCTGGTCTGGTGGCATCGATCAAAATCAAAAGGAGAGAGTGGAAGTCTACAATAGCTCAAATTTTGCCATTTTGTCAATATAAATGCAAGGAATCAAGGTAACACTTTTCTCTAGTACTCTAATGTTGTCTTTGTATTGCATATTTTGAACTTTTGGTGCCAAAACTTGGGATTCATGGAAAAACTAGCCAATAAATAGTCAACCGATAAAATCGATTAATCGGCTGATAAGAGATTAATCTGAAATCTCAGACCGACCGAGAAGTTAACGATAAACGATTTCTTAAATATTGCTCGTGATAAATATTAACGCCCAAAAAATCTCAGGTCAATTTGAGATCAGGAAGGTTCCTGAAACGTCAAAATACACAAAACAAGGATTTCTTGTTTTGGAAATATGCCCTAGAGGAAAATAATATTGGAGTTATTTGCATATTTCATATAGGTCATAATAAGTTTAATACTATGCTAGAACTATGTCAATCAGAAACATTGATATAGGTGTGGTATTAAATGATTAGGAGTCTCTAGTAAATCCTCTATTTACTAGTTCATTAGTCCACTAATGATCGAGGTTTCCCGATCATGGAGAATTATGCCAGTTGACAATGAGATCATGCTATTTTGACAATGCCATGATGGACATACCCAAAGCATGTATTGCAACACGATAATGACATGATGTTCACATTGCACTATTAGGAAAGCGTTGTAAACTTAATCCTTAGATCGTGAGGTTATATTTAATTACTATTTCCAGAGGAAGCTTTTAAGTGCATCAACCGTTGCGCCGTAACAGGGTGACTGAAAAGGTGTCACTGGGTTTCGAAAGTAGTAGGTTGAGGCATATAAATCAATAGCGGGATTTGCTCATCTGCATGACAGATATGATACTCTGGGCCCACTTGGTGAGAATACATCAAAGGTGCGCAGCATGTGACTAGGTCACGAAGATGGGTTATCATGGGACGAGTAAGCAGCAGCCCTGGTAATAAGATAGAACAAGGTATTGGGAATACGGACGATCAAATCTTAGGTTGTGCTAGTATTAGCAAAGCAAAGGGAAAGGTACATCCATGCTTACGGTTGAACAACTAAAAGAACTTCGTAGAATGCACAGGGGTCATCGCGGATCTCCAGATCCAATTGATGGTTATTTAACGGAGAGAGTTCTCAGTAATGTCTGTCGCGTTCTCGAACCATCGGGTAACATACTTAAGGGATCTCGATGCTCGAGATGGTTTGGCATTATTCGAAAACACTGTGTGATGATTTATGAGAGAGGGAACAGTTCCAACTTAGTCCAAAATAGTTTTGGTGAAATCTGAAATAGTTTCAGTGGAGTCCAGAATGGTTCCGACAGAGTCCGGAAGTGTTTCAGAGTAGCGGAAAATTAATTATGAGTTAATTAATATTAATTAAATCAATTAATATTGATTAAATAATTAATAAATTACAAATTCACCTAATGGGTCTTTTTTACCAAAAGAAGCCCATAAGGGAGAAAAAAGGGGGCGCCCTAGGCCCCTGGCCCAGGCCAATTAGGGTTAAGGTTTTGGGGGGTCGGCTGGGCCCCACCAACCCTGGACGTCGCCTTGCTCCCCCAAGGCTGCCACCCTTGGCTGGCTTGGGGAGGGGGCAAGGGTGCACCCCTCCCCCCTATATAAGGAGGGGCCTTTGGGAGAAGAGGACATACCAATCCACGAGCCCCTCCTCCCCATAGCTGCCGCCCTCCACCTCCTGGCCGCCGGCCTCCACCCTCTCTCTCTCTCTCTCTCTCTCTCTCTCTCTCTCTCTCCCACGTGGCCTCCCAAATGGCTGTGTAGGAGAAGGGGAATCACCCCCTGATATGTCTCCAACGTATCTATAATTTTTGATGCTCCATGCTTGTTTTTACACCATTTGCCTAATGTTTCATTACACTTCGTGGCACTTTTATGCATTTTCCGGAACTAACCTATTAACGAGTTGCCACAGTGCCAGTTCCCTGTTTTCTGCTGTTTTTGTGTTTCAGAAGTGATACATAGGAAATATTCTCAGAATTGGACGAAACAAGTTCCTGAAGTCTTATTTTACCCGGAAGCTTCCAGAGATCCGAAGGAGAGTAGGAGGGGGGCCACCAGGGCCCCACATGCAGGGCTGGTGCGGCCAGGGCCTGGGCCGCGCCACCCTGGCGTGAGAGCGCCTGGCCCCTCCTCTGACATCGCCCCTTCGCCTATAAAGACCCCCGACGGAAAAAACCTAAGTACCCGATCACTTTTCCAGAACACATCGCGATCCGCCACCGCCGTCGACCCAAAGATCGGGAGGGTCCAGAAGCTCTTCCCGGCACCCTGTTGGAGAGGGGAATCACCACCGGAGGTCTTCTTCATCGCCATGCTTGCCTCTGGAGCGATGAGTGAGTAGTCTACCTTGGAATATGGGTCCATAGCAGTAGCTAGATGGTTATCTTCTCCACCATTTGCTTCATGTTTAGATCTCATGAGCTGCCCTACATGATTGAGATCACCGTTATGTAATTCTACATGTTTGGTTTGTTGGGATCCGATGAATATTGGTATTTATGATTGAGTTGCTGTACTGAATATTATCTTATGTTATCTCTATGTTGTTTATGATCTTGCATGCTCTCCGTTGTTAGTAGCTATCTTGGCCGAGTAGTTGCTAGTGACTCCAAGAGGGGGTATTTATGCTCGATAGTGGGTTCATGCCTCTATTTAACCTCGGGGAGTGACATAAACCTCTAAGGTTGTAGATGTGCTGTTGCTACTAGGGAGAAAACAACATTCATATGCTCAAGGGCATATGCTTTGTTTACATTACACACTTTGCTTAATGCAATTATCTGTTGTTCGCAACTTAATACTTGTGGAGTTCTCGGATTGATTCGCCACAAGTGGATTATTAGTCATAGATGCAGTTGGATGGCGGGTCTATGTATCTTGTTGTAATGCCCAGAGTAAATCTCATAGTGATCTTCTTGACATATCACGTTTATCTTTATTCTATCAATTGTCCAACTTTAATTTGTTTACCCAGCATGTGTTATTTATCTTATGGAGAGACACCACTAGTGAACTGTGGACCCTGGTCCTATTTCCATCATATTGCTATCACCTGTATACTTTACTCGCACTGTTTACTTTACTCGCATACTCTATTATTTTCCACTCGATACACTCATAACCTTTGTTTCAAGCAAACCGATGAGATTGACAACCTTATCGCAAGTTGGGAACGAAGTACTTGGTTGTGTTGTGTGCAGGTTCCGCGTTGCAGCTAGCAAGCAAAGCTTGGACGAGGCGCCATATATAAATTATCCGAAGCTATCGCAAACTAGTAAGCATCACCTTCAGTCGTTTGTCTCTCCTCTCGAAGAACGATTAAACCTTGGTTTCTTAACTGAGGGAAAACTAGCTGCTATACTCATCATACCTTCCTCTTGGGGTTCCCAACGGGCTGGTTATTCACCACGCACAAGGACCGTCTGCTACGCGTCAACTTGGCACCAGCAGCCTCTTTTCTGGCGCCATTGCCGAGGAGGAAGTAGAAGACTTCTGCGAGGGGAGTTTTCGCACGCACATCCTTTACTTTGTTTTAAGTTTCGCGTTACTTTATTTTTACTTGCATCATTTTATCAAAAACCCAAAAAAAATATTATTAGTTCCTTCTATAGTTGTTATTTTTGGTCTGTTATTGTCTTGCTTCATCATGCTTTCTATCAATGGTTGGTTTCTTTGAAACTAAATCTTTTTGGCAAGGTGGGTTCACGGAAGAATAGCAAAATTATTATGAGGAACACCGCTTGTCACAAAAAGGGAAACACTTATGGGAACAAATCAATAGATTGTATATCATTGCTAGAAACGTGTGCTCTACTTATAATGTTACTTATTGCTTTGATAGATCTTGTTGCTGTAGGAGGTATAAACACCTCCCTTTTCAATGTGAGTATAATGATGATGTTACCATATCTTCTTATATTAATGGAAATTATGACTTTTATGATGTGGAACAAATTGAAGAATTTATTGCTTGGAAGGGTGCATTCGAACTTGCTTATTTGCTTGAAAATACTGATGATGCACCTTATAAATATGAGGTTTATAATATACTTACATTTTTCTTTGATAATTACAAGGAAGAAAATGGCTATATTCTTAAATATCTTAATAGATGCTCTCCAATGGAAGAGACTAATGCCTTGAAGGAGCCTATGGAAGAAGAAATTGCTAAAACTGGAAGCTCATTGGATGAAAAAGAGGGTGAGTGTGATATTTATATTGTTGAGTTTGTTCACGATGCTACTGAAAATTATTATGAGAGAGGAAAATATGGTTGTTGGAATTCTCATGTTACTAAAACACCTCTCTTTATATTGAAAGT
The DNA here is from genome assembly GCA_007115705.1 of Dactylis glomerata. NCBI lineage: Eukaryota > Viridiplantae > Streptophyta > Magnoliopsida > Poales > Poaceae > Dactylis > Dactylis glomerata. The sequence goes on along the minus strand of QXEO01000545.1, from coordinate 3,826,346 downwards.
TCCAAAGTTGCTCTTGTTCTATCTACCCATACTTGTGACTATGTGCTTCTTTGATTTATTTTCTTACAAGATTCCTATGCATAGGAAGTGGGTTACACTTAAATGTGTTTTAAATTTGCTCCTTGATGCTCTTTTTGGGCTTCCATTCATATTTCTTATGTGAGCATCTTCGCAATTTTCTGTGCCTAGCTCAAAGGCGTTAAAGAAAAGCACTCTTGGGAGATAACCCAATGTTTTATTTTCAGTACTTTTTCTTTTATTTGAGTCTTGGAAGTCATTACTACTGCAATGACTGCTCCTTATCTTGTTTATTTCATTTTTGTGCCAAGAGAAGCCTCTAATTCGAGTGAGGTAAAGATTTGGGGATGTTGCTGTCCTGAAACTGTTTTCGGTGCTGCACCGTAAAAATTCGTATAAATTCTCTGTATATATTTTGGACATGCGATTTCTTGTACATATGCCCCAGGTTATATCCAAACTTTCGTTAGTTGAACACTTTTTGATTTGAGAAACAGAAAACCCCTCGAAAATTCGACCTTTGTCAGCTGTTCTGTTTTGACAGATTTCTGCCAATATTTGTGTTTACCACTTTATCGCTTTCTTTTGAGTTCTTTTGATCATGGAACTTTTGGAGAAGTTGCTACAGTAGTATTTGCTATATATGTGGTGGTTTTGAGTTGAAACCTGAACCAAAAATAGGTTGATTATATGTTATGCTACACTAATGTTGCTAATAGATTTGTGTTTAGTTTTTTATGAAGGAAGTTTTCAAGTGTAGGGATTAGAGAATGATGAGATGAGTTGAAGAATGGACAAAAGCTCAAGCTTGGGGATGCCCATGCATCACCCCAAGAAATATCTAAGAAGTACATGCGTCAAAGCTTGGGGATGCCCCCGAGGCACCCCTTCTTCATCGGAAAAAATTAGGTCACCTTTCAAAACACTATATTTTTATTGTTTCATGCACTATGTGTTTTTCTTGGAGCGTCAGTTGTTTTAGTTTTCCTAGTTAGTTTAGTTTGTTTGTTTGCTGTAATAAATGGTTGGACCCCAACAAATTTCCTTTGGAGGAGATGTACTCATTTTCATTTGAGAAGAACACTCAGTTTTTCACTCTTATCGTTCACCGAGTGTTCTTCTTTTTCCGCTACTGCTTTTGGTTTTCGTTTTCGCCTTGATTTGCATTCAGACATTGTCATATCTTTTCATCAAGGTGTATTTTTGCCTCTGATTTTTATTGGTTTTCATCGAAAGAGGTGTTTATAAAATTTCAAATGGTGTTGGAAAAGAGAAAAAGCTTTGTGCAAAATAGTGGTACAAGAAGGAGCTTGTGTAGACTGCGGCTTAGGCTTTTTCATGTCATGCTTGATGTCTTTTTGATAGTATGCTTAGTGGTTTTGCTGTAGCATGACTTGTCTCAAATAACTGAGATTGCTTAATGAGCCTTTGAAAAAATCATGCATTGTTTTTAATTATTTGGAAGCATTATTTTGGTTTTCTCCTTGATGCTTTATTTGGGTTGACTTGGCGCATGCTCACACATGTTAGACTCATACAAGTCGCCAATGAGCCTTTAAAAAAATCATGCGTTGTTTTTATTGTATGGAATCATTATTTTGGTTTTCTCCTTGATGCTTTATTTGGGTTGACTTGGTGCATGCTCACACATGTTAGACTCTTACAAAGTTGCCAATAGCCTCTATGATCATTTAGTTTTTGACTTTTGATGCCATCTTATGCTTCTTTTAATGTCGCTTTGTCGCTTTGCATGATTATGGCCATTATTGCTCTCTTAGTTGGTCGCTCCCAGTCTTTTGCTAGCCCTCGCCTTGTACTGAGTATGAGCTCTACTCGTGCATCCAACTCCTAAAAGCCAAAATTTTCCAAAGTGTCCACCATACATACCTACTAGCAATTTGCTATTCCAAGTAAATTTGACTTGCTTTTATTTTCTCTTCAAATTAAACTCTTACCAGTGTTATGCGAAATTCGGTCAGTAAAGCTCTCACGAACCGGAAGGCACACTTTACTTTTTCCTGTTCTTAAAAATTTGACATTGTGGTCTCTTATGTTGAGTTGTTATGCTTGCAAGTTGTAAGTTGGAGACTAGCCCAGCCATGCAGTCATGGGCAAGCTTTCAACATTGCACTTCTTATTTGAGTTGATATCGTGATCTTTTGTTTATGGATGCCCGCGGTGTGAAATGAATTGGGAATCTTGTGGGGATCATGGAGTTTGTATATGTGTTAGGGAAACACCGGGCCGCTAATCTAAGCCATGCATAATTCATGGTGAAAATTTGCAGCATACCCATGGTGAACATTCGACGATGCATCTCACAATAAAAAGCTAAGCAAATGGCAAATAAAAGAGATGTCGAGGTGTTCATTGTCTGTTTGTCCTGTCATTTTGGTGTGGGCTTGTTCCATGTCATCGGGCACGGAGGTACCCCCATTGGCGGTTCTCAATGATATGCATATACTTACAATGACAAGAGCCTTGCTTGGGACTCTAAGTAAAGTAGCATGAGGTTTGGGTACTCGTAATCACGGGGCACGAGGTTTTCAACTTATGATTTGTCAAGCATATGCATCATAATTGTTCTCGCATTAACTTTAACCATTCAAGATGCTTATGATGGGGGCAATGAGAGCTCAAAGCCGGTAAGTACCATAATTTTTGAAGGTTATAAAACTTGCAATCACTGCTTCCCTCTGCGAAGGGCCTTTCTTCTACTTTTATGTTGAGTCACCACCTTCTTTCTTTATGCACCATTAAGAGAGCATAGTTGTCATTCTTAGTGTAATATGCATTGTCCCAAAGTTAATTGATTGATTCATATTGTTGGTTTCACTTGTTCTTAAATTATTTGTATCTAGTCGCCCTCTTAAACTTGAAGGTGTCCTATGCATTTATGTTTTGCTCTCTTTGAAGGACAAGCTGAAAACCATTTGTATGTTTTTCCTTATGATTTGAACACACGTTTGACTTTCATTGTTTCATTTTTATGATCTTTTGTTTGTGTTCATTTGCATGTTTACAACATGGTTGCTAAGTTTTTATTGTCAAGATTATATCTTTCATGCCCATGTTCTAAGTTCTTTTGATCCCAGCTCACAAATGCTTACATACATGATCAAGATTGTGTAGGTGCATGTCACCTCAAAAATTATTCTTTTGTTATCACTTACCTACTCGAGGATGAGCAGGAGTTAAGCTTGGGGATGCTTGATACGTCTCCAACGTATCTATAATTTTTGATGCTCCATGCTTGTTTTTACACATTTGCCTAATGTTTCGTCACACTTCGTGGCACTTTTATGCATTTTCCGGAACTAACCTATTAACGAGTTGCCACAGTGCCAGTTCCTTGTTTTCTGCTATTTTTGTGTTTCAGAAGTGATACACAGGAAATATTCTCGGAATTGGACGAAACAAGTTCCTAAAGTCTTAGTTTACCCGGAATCTTCCAGAGATCCGAAGGAGAGTAGGAGGGGGGCCACCAGGGCCCCACACGCAGGGCTGGCGCGGCCAGGGCCAGGGCCACACCACCCTGGCGTGAGAGCGCCTGGCCCCTCCTCTGACATCGCCCCTTCACCTATAAAGACCCCCCGACGAAAAAACCTAAGTACCCGATCACTTTTCCAGAACACATCGTGATCCGCCGCCGCCGTCGACCCGAAGATCGGGAGGGTCCAGAAGCTCTTCCCGGCACCCTGCCCGAGAGGGGAATCGCCACCGGAGGTCTTCTTCATCACCATGCTTGCCTCCGGAGCGATGAGTGAGTAGTCTACCTTGGACTATGGGTCCATAGCAGTAGCTAGATGGTTGTCTTCTCCACCATGTGCTTCATGTTTAGATCTCATGAGCTGCCCTACATGATTGAGATCACCGTTATGTAATTCTACATGTTTGGTTTATTGGGATCTCCGATGAATATTGGTGTTTATGATTGAGTTGCTGTACTGAATATTATCTTATGTTATCTTTATGTTGTTTATAATCTTGCATGCTCTCCGTTGTTTGTAGCTATCTTGGCCGAGTAGTTGCTAGTGACTCCAAGAGGGGGTATTTATGCTCGATAGTGGGTTCATGCCTCTATTTAACCTGCGGGAGTGACAGAAACCTCTAAGGTTGTAGATGTGATGTTGCTACTAGGGAGAAAACAACATTCATATGCTCAAGGGCATATGCTTTGTTTACATTACACACTTTGCTTAATGCAATTATCTGTTGTTCGCAACTTAATACTTGTGGAGTTCTCGGATTGATTCGCCACAAGTGGATTATTAGTCATAGATGCAGTTGGATGGCGGTCTATGTATCTTGTTGTAATGCCCAGAGTAAATATCATAGTGATCTTCTTGACATATCACGTTTATCTTTATTCTATCAATTGCCCAACTGTAATTTGTTTACCCAGCATGTGTTATTTATCTTATGGAGAGACACCACTAGTGAACTGTGGAACCTGGTCCTATTTCCATCATATTGCTATCACCTATTTACTTTACTCGCATTGTTTACTTTACTCGCATACTCTATTGTTTTCCACTCGATATGCTCATAACCTTTGTTTCAAGCAAACCGGTGAGATTGACAACCTCATCGCAAGTTGGGAACGAAGTACTTGGTTGTGTTGTGTGCAGGTTCCGCGTTGCAGCTAGCAAGCAAAGCTTGGACGCGGCGCCATATATAAATTGTCCGAAGCGCTCCCAAACTTGCAAGCATCACCTTCAGTCGTTTGTCTCTCCTCTCCAAGAACGATTAAACCTTGGTTTCTTAACTGAGGGAAAACTAGCTGCTATACTCATCATACCTTCCTCTTGGGGTTCCCAACGGGCTGGTTATTCACCACGCACAAGGACCGTCTGCTACGCGTCAACTTGGCACCAGCACCCCCGCTGCATGCCGTCGTGCTGCGGAGTTTCTGGATCCCTGTCCAAAGCCATCTACTTCCGAAATCTTGGCTGGATTAGGGATTCCGGGAGTCATCATGATCGCCGTACGTGTGCGAGTACGCAGAGGTGCCGCTCGTGCGGTGCCGGAGTCTTTGCTCCAAGAGATTCACGACCTTGAGGTCGGCTACGTCGTCTTCATCATCAATGCTTGTGCGGGAGTGTAATCCCCGTGTTCGGTCTACGAGGGTACTTCTCTGAACTCTTACCGTTACAGCATTACTAATAGATAGGTCCTCGGGCAATTCGGGGTTGCGTAGCCAATAAATTTTTGTTATTTTCACCGAACCCCAACAATCAGTACATAAGACCATCATAGAAGATAACAAACTTGTATGCAACCAATCAACAAAGTATTTCACAATTGCCAAGAACAATCACTACTCAAACTTAGACATAGATACAATAGATCATGGGAAACCAATAGATTATACCACACATCATGTTTGCCAAAAGATTACAATAGGGATGATAAGGAGGTGATGAGATGATGATCGAGAGGCTCCTCCCCAAGGGGGAGAGGTGGCGGCTCGGGCGAAGGAGGCATTAGCGAAGGCACCGGTGAAGGGCGGCCATGCCACCGATAGCGCAGGGCGCCCTGGCGACGGCCGGCCCTAGCGGAGCACCGCCCCCTTGTCCTCCTTCTTCCTTGGACCTTCTTGGTACTATAGAGGATCCCTCCGCCTTGGAGATGGTAGCCAAGGGGGAGGCAAATTCGCAGCTATGGATAGTACCTCTAGAAAACAGGGTTTCCTGTTAATGTGTAGTGTTGGAGGCTCACTGGGGCCATCGGATCTAAACCCTTGGATCCAAGGAGTCTTGGGCACCTACGAAACAATCATGGTGACTCCTATAAAGGCCCATAAGTCTCCAAATTTCTGGCTTGGCCGAATTGATTGATGCATGCAAAATACATGCATGAACTTTATAGTTTGTTGATGCATATTCCTACATATTATAACGTTATTAGTTGTTATAATCATGTTTTATAATCATTTATGGGGATTTTCCATCGACCCCCCTTAATTTTTGTTATAACTATGCAGAACATGAAACACTGTTTTGTGTATTTTTTATGTTTCAGGAACCTTCCAAACTCAAATTGACCTTGGATTTTTACGGCATTATTATTTTATCACAAGAAGTCAACAAGGTGGCCATGATGGTCAAACGAGACCAGGTGGCGTGGGCCTAGGCCCAGGCTTCGCCACCCAAGCTCGTTTGAGCCTCGAAGCTTTGGTACCATCCATTTTCGTCTCCTAACGCTTAGTTTGACCTAAAAATGCCTATATAAAGACCCCCCTTGGAGTTCCCAAGAGGAGCCGACAGAGGAACACAAAACACAGAAATAGAGGTTGTTCCAGCAAAGATTGGAGGGGGAAATGCTGCCGGAGTCACCCCCGAATGTTTCTTCAACCTCTCCAACATCAACACCATCTACACCGTCATGAAGAGGGAGTATTCCACCTCTAGACTATGGGTTTTTGGCAGTAGCTGATACGTCTCCAACGTATCTATAATTTTTGATGCCCCATGCTTGTTTTTACACCATTTGCCTAATGTTTCGTTACACTTCGTGACACTTTTATGCATTTTCCGGAACTAACCTATTAACAAGTCGCCACAGTGCCAGTTCCCTGTTTTCTGCTGTTTTTTGTGTTTCAGAAGTGATACACAAGAAATATTCTCGGAATTGGACGAAACAAGTTCCTAAAGTCTTATTTTATCCGGAAGCTTCTAGAGATCCGAAGGAGAGTAGGAGGGGGGCCACCAGGGCCCCACACATAGGGCTGGCGCGGCCAGGGCCTAGGCCGCACCACCCTGGCATGAGGCCGCCTGACCCCTCCTCTGACATCGCCCCTTCGCCTATAAAGACCCCCCGACGAGAAAAACCTAAGTACCCGATCAATTTTCCAGAACACATCGCGATCCGCCGCCGCCGTCGACCCGAAGATCGGGAGGGTCCAGAAGCTCTTCCCGACACCCTGCCGGAGAGGGGAATCACCACCAGAGGTCTTCTTCATCGCCATGCTTGTCTCTGGAGCGATGAGTGAGTAGTCTACCTTGGACTATGGGTCCATAGCAGTAGCTAGATGGTTGTCTTCTCCACCATGTGCTTCATGTTTAGATCTCATGAGCTGCCCTACATGATTGAGATCACCGTTATGTAATTCTACATGTTTGGTTTGTTGGGATCCGATGACTATTGGTGTTTATGATTGAGTTGCTGTACTGAATATTATCTTTTGTTATCTCTATGTTGTTTATGATCTTGCATGCTCTCCATTGTTAGTAGCTATCTTGGCCGAGTAGTTGCTAGTGACTCCAAGAGGGGGTATTTATGCTCGATAGTGGGTTCATGCCTCTATTTAACCTGGGGGAGTGACAAAAACCTCTAAGGTTGTAGATGTGTTGTTGCTACTAGGGAGAAAACAACATTCATATGCTCAAGGGCATATGCTTTGTTTACATTACACACTTTGCTTAATGCAATTATCTGTTGTTCGCAACTTAATACTTGTGGAGTTCTCGGATTGATTCACCACAAGTGGATTATTAGTCATAGATGCAGTTGGATGGCGGTCTATGTATTTTGTTGTAATGCCCAGAGTAAATCTCATAGTGATCTTCTTGACATATCACGTTTATCTTTATTCTATCAATTACCCAACTGTAATTTGTTTACCCAGCATGTGTTATTTATCTTATGGAGAGACACCACTAGTGAACTGTGGACCCCGGTCCTATTTCCATCATATTGCTATCACCTGTTACTTTACTCGCACTGTTTACTTTATTCGCATACTCTATTGTTTTCCACTCGATACGCTCATAACCTTTGTTTCAAGCAAACCAGTGAGATTGATAACCTCATCGCAAGTTGGGAACGAAGTACTTGGTTGTGTTGTGTGCAGGTTCCGCGTTGCAGCTAGCAAGCAAATCTTGGACGAGGCACCATATATAAATTGTCCGAAGCTATCGCAAACTAGCAAGCATCACCTTCAGTCGTTTGTCTCTCCTCTCCAAGAACGATTAAACCTTGGTTTCTTAACTGAGGGAAAACTAGCTGCTATACTCATCATACCTTCCTCTTGGGGTTCCCAATGGGCTGGTTATTCACCACGCACAAGGACCGTCTGCTACGCGTCAACTTGGCACCAGCAACCTCTTTTCTGGCGCCGTTGCCGGGGAGGAAGTAGAAGACTTCAGCGAGGGGAGTTTTCGCACGCACATCCTTTACTTTGTTATTGCTTTGCTTTACTTTATTTATTTTACCTGCATCGTTTTATATCAAAAACCCAAAAAAATTAGAATCCTTGGTAGTTGTTATTTCTTTACTTTTAGTTCATCATGCTGTTCTCTAAGTACATTCTGGAGGACCTCTCAGTAGGTAGTGGTTCAATTATTGGAAAAAGTAACATTGAGGAGTTCTTTAATCACATTAGTATGCATAAGAAAGTTGAGGAAAAATCTTTGGTTGAGCTAGCTCCTAGTATTGAAGTTGCTTCTGCTTATTTAGTTCACATGTTAGAAGCTAGGTTTGCTTGTCTTAACGCTTTCATGCAATACATGTTCCTTAAGCTTCATGAAATTGAAGATCCTGAAAAGAAAGCTTTTGTTTTGGAAGCTTTGTGCTTAAAATTTAAAGATGTCATTAATGAAGCTAGAAAAGTTCTTAAACGTTTTAATAAACTCGGTTCACCTATAAAGGTTATTGGTACTAATGATGAAGGAGCCGAAATACCTATACCTAGCAAGCCCTTGGGATTATGTGAAGCTTTCAAAAATAATTTTGACTGGATCTGTCCCAAAAATCTTTTTTGTGATTTGAGTGAACCAAAGCGTGATCACAAAGGGTCTTCTAAAACTTATGTGGATGAAATACAATGCCTTATTGACAAGACCTCTGTAGTTGATCTTAATGCTTCTTCTGAAAATACTTGATTCGCAATTTTCTGCGCCTAGCTCAAAGGCGTTAAAGAAAAGCACTCTTGGGAGATAACCCAATGTTTTTATTTTCAGTACTTTTTCTTTTATTTGAGTCTTGGAAGTCATTACTACTGTAATGACCGCTCCTTATCTTGTTTATTTTGTTTTTGTGCCAAGAGAAGCCTCTAATTCGAGTGAGGTAAAGATTTGGGGATGTTGCTGTCCGGAAACTATTTTCGGTGCTTCACCGTAAAAATTTGTGTAAATTCTCTGTATATATTTTGGACCTGCGATTTCTTGTGCATATGCCCCAGGTTATATCCAAACTTTTGTTAGGTGAACACTTTTTGATTTGATCAACATAAAACCCCTCAAAAATTCGACCTTTGTCAGCTGTTCAGTTTTGACAGATTTCTGCCAATATTTGTGTTTGCCACTTTATCGCTTTCTTTTGAGTTCTTTTGATCACGGAACTTTTGGAGAAGTTGATACAGTAGTATATGCTATATATGTGGTGGTTTTGAGTTGAAACCTGAAGCAAAAAGAGGTTGATTATATGTTATGCTTGCACTAATGTTGCTAATAGAATTGTGTTTAGTTTTGTATGAAGGAAGTTTTCAAGTGTAGGGATTAGAGAATGATGAGATGAGTTGAAGAATGGACAAAAGCTCAAGCTTGGGGATGCCCATGCATCACCCCAAGAAATATCCAAGAAGTACAAGTGTCAAAGTTTGGGGATGCCCCCGAGACACCCCTTCTTCATCGGCAAAAATCAGGTCACCTTTCAAGACACTATATTATTATTGCTTCATGCACTATGTGTTTTTCTTGGAGCGTCAGTTGTTTTAGATTTCTTAGTTGGTTTAGTTTTGTTTGCTGCAATAAATGGTTGGACCCCAACAAATTTCTTTTGGAGGAGATGTACTCGTTTTCATTTGCAAAGAACACTTTGTTTTCACTCTTACAATTTCACCGGGTGTTCTTCTTTTTCTGCTACTGCTTTTGGTTTTCGTTTTCGCCTTGATTTACATTCAAACCTTATCATATCTTTTCATCAAGGTGTATTTTTGCCTCTGATATTTATTGGTTTTCATCGAAAGAGGTGTTTATAAAATTTCAAATGGTGTTGGAAAAGAGAAAAAGTTTTATGCAAAATAGTGGTACAAGAAGGAGCTTGTGTAGACTGCGGCTTAGGCTTTTTCATGTCATGCTTGATGTCTTTTTGATGGTATGCTTAGTGCTTTTGCTGTAGCATGACTTGTCTGAAATAACTGAGATTGCTTAATGAGCCTTTGAAAAAATCATGCGTTGTTTTTATTGTATGGAAGCATTATTTTGGTTTTCTCCTTGATGCTTTATTTGGGTTGACTTGGCGCATGCTCACACATGTTAGACTCTTACAAAGTCACCAATAGCCTCTATGATCATTTAGTTTTTGACTTTTGATGCCATCTTATGCTTCTTTTAATGTCGCTTTGTCGCTTTGCATGATTATGGCCATTATTGCTCTCCTAGTTGGTCGCTCCCAGTCTTTTGCTAGCCCTCGCCTTTTACTGAGTATGAGCTCTACTCGTGCATCCAACTCCTAAAAGCCAAAGTTTTCCAAAGTGTCCACCATACATACCTACTAGCAATTTGCTATTCCAAGTAAATTTGACTTGCTTTTATTTTCTCTTCAAATTAAACTCATACCAGTGTTATGCGAAATTCGGTCAGTAAAGCTCTCACGAACCGGAAGGCACACTTTACTTTTTCCTGTTCTTAAAAATTTGACATTGTGGTCTCTTATGTTGAGTTGTTATGCTTGCAAGTTGTAAGTTGGAGACTAGCCCAGCCATGCAGTCATGGGCAAGCTTTCAACATTGCACTTCTTATTTGAGTTGATATCATGATCTTTTGTTTATGGATGCCCGCGGTGTGAAATAAATTGGGAATCTTGTGGGGATCATGGAGTTTGTATATGTGTTAGGGAAACGCCGGGTGCTACTAATTGATGGCGCCCAGAAAATTAGCTGCTGGTGCCAAGTTGATGTGAAGCAGACAGTCCTTGTGCGTGGTGATGACCAGCCCGTTGGGAACCCCAAGAGGAAGGTATGATGAGTGTAGCGGCTAGTTTTCCCTCAGTTAAGATACCAAGGTTTATCGATCAGGAGAGGAGAGACGGCGACGACTGAAGGTGATATGGAACCTGCACACACACAACCAAATACTTTGTTCCCAACTTGCGATGAGGTTGTCAATCTCACCGGTTTGCTTGAAACAAAGGTTATGAGCGTATCGAGTGGAAAACAATATAGTATGCGAGTAAAGTAAACAGTACGGAAAAAGTAAATAGGTGATTGCAATATGATTAAAATAGGACCGGGGTCCACAGTTCACTAGTGGTGTCTCTCCATAGATAAAATAACATGCTGGGTAAACGAATTACAGTTGGGCAATTGATAGAATAAAGATAACGTGATATGTCAAGAAGATCACTATGAGATTTACTCTGGGCATTACAACAAAATACATAGACCGCCATCCAACTGCATCTATGACTAATAATCCACCCTCGGGGATATCAATCCGAACACCCCAAAAGTATTAAGTTGCGAACAATAGATAATTGCATTAAGCAAAGTGTGTAATGTAAACAAAGCATATGCCCTTGAGCTTATGAATGTTGTTTTCTCCCTAGTAGCAACAACATATCTACCACCTTAGAGGTTTCTGTCACTCCCCAGGTGAAATAGAGACATGAACCCACTATCGAGCATAAATACCCCCTCTTGGAGTCACTAGCAACTACTCGGCCAAGATAGCTACTAACAACGGAGAGCATGCAAGATCATAAACAACATAGAGATAACAAAAGATATAATTCAGTACAACAACTTAATCATAAACACCAATATTCATCGGATCCCAACAAACCAACATCATAGAAGCACATGGTGGAGAAGACAACCATCTAGCTACTGCTATGGACCCATAGTCCAAGGTAGACTACTCACTCATCGCTCCAGAGGCAAGCATGGCGATGAAGAAGACCTCCGGTGGCGATTCCCCTCTCCGGCAGGGTGCCGGGAAGAACTTCTGGACCCTCCCGATCTTCGGGTCGACGGTGGCGGCGGATCGCGATGTGTTCGGGAAATCTGATCGGGTACTTAGGTTTTTTCCGTCGGGGGGTCTTTATAGGCGAAGGGGCGATGTCAGAGGTGGAGCCAGGGGCTCTCACACAGGGGTGGCGCGGCTAGGGGTAGGGCCGCACCGCCCCCTTGTGTGGGGCCCTGGTGGCCCCCCTCCGACACTTCTTCGGATGTCTGGAAGCTTCCGGGAAAAATAAGACTTCAGGAACTTGTTTCGTCCAATTCCGAGAATATTTCCTATGTATCACTTCTGAAACACAAAAACAGCAGAAAATAGGAAACTGGCACTGTGGCACTTGTTAATAGGTTAGTTCCGGAAAATGCATAAAAATGCCACTAAGTGTAACGAAACAATAGGCAAATGGTGTAAAAACAAGCATGGAGCATAAAAAATTATAGATACGTTTGAGACGTATCAAGCATCCCCAAGCTTAACTCCTGCTTGTCCTCGAGTAGGTAAGTGATAACAAAAGAATAATTTTTGAGGTGACATGCACCTACACAATCTTGATCATATATGTAAGCATTCGTGAGCTGGGATCAATAGAACTTAAAACATGGGCATGAAAGATATAATCATGACAATAAGAACTTAGCAACCATGTTGTAAACATGCAAATGAACACAAACAAAAGATCATGATAATGAAACAATGAAAGTCAAACGTGTGTTCAAATCATAAGGAAAAACATACAAATGGTTTTCAGCTTGTCCTTCAAAGAGAGCAAAACATAAATGCATAGGACACCTCAAAGTTTAAGAGGGTGACTAGATACAAATAATTTAAGAACAAGTGAAACCAATCATCATGAATCAATCAATGAACTTTGGGACAATGCATATCACACTAAGAATGACAACTATGCTCTCTTAATGGTGCATAATGAAAGAAGGTGGTGACTCAACATAAAAGTAAAAGAAAGGCCCTTCGCAGAGGGAAGCATTGATTGAGCATGTGCTAGAGCTTTTCATTTGTAAAACAGAGATAAAACTTGGGTTTTGAGAGGTGGTTGCTTTTGTCAACGACTAGCAATGGGGTTCTTACTATCTTCCATACAAAAATGAAGCAAGTTTTTGAGAGAGAGATTGGCACTTTTGTGCTCTTTTTATAAAACTTGGCACTCCTCCCCACCTTTTTCCTTTCACATACCATGGCTAACCGATTCCATCGGGTGCCCACCAACATTCACATTCTTTGGAGGAGTGCCATTTTTCTTTTTTCCCTTTTTTTTCTTTTTGGAATAAGCAATATGGAAGATAGCAAATCCGACCACTACGTCCCCATGAGCTAAAAACAGTGTCACAAAACGAGAAGTGTTTTGAAGGTTTTTGAAAGGTAGCACATGAAAATTTACTTTGGAATGGCTTACAAATAGCATGTATAGGAGTTTATAGTGGACACAATGGAAAAACTTTGGCTTTAAGGAGTTGGATGCACGAGTAGAGCTCATACTCAGTACAAGGTGAGGGCTAGCAAAAGACTGGGAGCGACCAACTAAGAGAGCAATAATGGCCATAATCATGCAAAGCGACAAAGCAACATTAAAAGAAGCATAAGATGGCATCAAAAGTCAAAAACTAAATGATCATGAAGGCTAATGGCGACTTTGTATGAGTCTAACATGTGTGAGCATGCGCCAAGTCAACCCAAATAAAGCATCAAGGAGAAAACCAAAATAATGCTTCCATACAATAAAAACAACGCATGATTTTTTTAAAGGCTCATTAAGCAATCTCAGTTATTTGAGACAAGTCATGCTACAGCAAAATCACTAAGCATACTATCAAAAAGACATCTAGCATGACATGAAAAAGCCTAAGCCGCAGTCTACACAAGCTCCTTCTTGTACCACTATTTTGCACAAAGTTTTTTCTCTTTTCCAACACCATTTGAAAATTTTATAAACACCTCTTTTGATGAAAACCAATAAAGATCAGAGGCAAAAATACACCTTGATGAAAAGATATGACAAGATCTGAACACAAATCAAGGCGAAAACGAAAACCAAAAGCAGTAGCAGAAAAAGAAGAATGCTCGATTTTTAATAAGAGTGAAAACCAGAGCATTCTTTGCAAATGAAAACGAGTACATCTCCTCCAAAGGAAATTTGTTGGGGTCCAACCATTTATTGCAGCAAACAAACAAACTAAACAAACTAAGAAAACTAAAACAACTGACGCTCCAAGAAAAACACATAGTGCATGAAGCAATAAAAATATAGTGTTTTGAAAGGTGACCTGATTTTTGCCGATGAAGAAGGGGTGCCTCGGGGGCATCCCCAAGCTTTGACGCTTGTACTTCTTGGATATTTCTTGGGGTGATGCATGGGCATCCCCAAGCTTGAGCTTTTGTCCATTCTTCAACTCATCTCATCATTCTCCAATCCCTACACTTGAAAACTTCCTTCATACAAAACTAAACACAATTCTATTAGCAACATTAGTGTAAGCATAAAATATATTCAACCTCTTTTAGCTTCAGGTTTCAACTCAAAACCACCACATATAAAGTATATACTACTGTAGAAACTTCCCAAAAAGTTACATGATAAAAAAGAACTCAAAAGAAAGCGATAATGTGGCAAAAACAAATATTGGCAGAAATCTGTCAAAACTGAACAGCTGACAAAGGACGAATTTTTGAGGGATTTTCTGTTGCTCAAATCAAAAAGTGTTCAACTAAGAAAAGTTTGGATATAACCTGGGGCATATGCATAAGAAATCGCAGGTCCAAAAGATAAACAGAGAATTTTCACGAATTTTTACGGTGCAGCACCGAAAACAGTTTCAGGACAGCAATAGCCCCAAATCTTTACCTCGCTCAAATTAGAGGCTTCTCTTGGTACAAAAACGAAATAAACAAGATAAGGAGCGGTCATTACAGTAGTAATGACTTCCAAGACTCAAATAAAATAAAAAGTACTGAAAAGAAAACATTGGGTTATCTCCCAAGAGTGCTTTTCTTTAACGCCTTTGAGCTAGGCGCAGAAAATTGCGAATCAAGTATTATCAATAGATGAAGTGCTAGGATCAGTACGTGCCTTACGTCTTGCTTTCTTACCTTTGCTCTTGACCTTAGGAAAGACATGGTTATTGCAAGGTGGAGAAGTAAATGTTATATTGCCTTTTCCCACATCTATAACGGCGCCCAAGAGCTTCAAGAGGGATCTTCCAAGTGTGATTTGTCCTTTCCCTACACATTCAATAACAAGATAATCAGTAGATATCATTCTTCCTAGGACTTTTGTAAAGACTCCTTCAGCAATTCCAAGGGTAAATATAGTGGCATTGTTAGTAAGAGAAATTTCTTCTCCCCCCTCAGAAAGCTTCCAAAGGCTCAAAGATTCATAAACATCCTTTGGCATGAGACAAAATTCAGACATAATATCACAACGAGCATGAAAAGTTTCACCACTAATGGTGATTTTTATCGTAGGATACCAACTCGAAGGCTCAGAATTTATAGGCACATAATCAAAATGCTGGCGCAAAGTATTGTAGAAAGAATTCAAACTAGCAGTGTGAGTCTCAAGAGTATTAAGTCTATTAAAAATGCACACAAGAGAGGAATCAAAATAGGTTGGCATGCTATAAATTGTGATCAACTTTTTTATAGTATTGAAGGCTTGATCTCCATCACTATGAAGGAAATCTCCTTCAGAAGTAGCATCTAAAGCATATCTATAACGAAGAGAAAGTCCAAAGTAGAAACTACTAAGAAGCAAACTCAAAGCCATTTTAGGTTCAGTTTTTCCATGCCAATCATAAATTCTAGACCAAGCTTCCTTAAAACTTTCCTCATCCTTTTGCTTAAAAGTGAAAATCATGTCCTCGGGAGACATAGTAGTAGCAACGGAACTAGACATAGTAAAACAAAAGTAAACAAGTAAAAACAGCTACCAAGGATTCTAATTTTTTTTGGGTTTTTGATAAAAAGCAATGCAGGTAAAATAAATAAAGTAAAGCAAAACAATAACAAAGTAAAGGATGTGTGTGCGAAAAACTCCCCTCGCAGAAGTCTTCTCTTCCTCCCCGACAACGGCGCCAGAAAATTAGCTGCTACTAGTTGATGGCGCCCAGAAAATTAGCTGCTGGTGCCAAGTTGATGTGAAGCAGACAGTCCTTGTGCGTGGTGATGACCAGCCCGTTGGGAACCCCAAGAGGAAGGTATGATGAGTGTAGCGGCTAGTTTTCCCTCAGTTAAGATACCAAGGTTTATCGATCAGGAGAGGAGAGACGGCGACGACTGAAGGTGATATGGAACCTGCACACACACAACCAAATACTTTGTTCCCAACTTGCGATGAGGTTGTCAATCTCACCGGTTTGCTTGAAACAAAGGTTATGAGCGTATCGAGTGGAAAACAATATAGTATGCGAGTAAAGTAAACAGTACGGGAAAAGTAAACAGGTGATTGCAATATGATTAAAATAGGACCGGGGTCCACAGTTCACTAGTGGTGTCTCTCCATAGATAAAATAACATGCTGGGTAAACGAATTACAGTTGGGCAATTGATAGAATAAAGATAACGTGATATGTCAAGAAGATCACTATGAGATTTACTCTGGGCATTACAACAAAATACATAGACCACCATCCAACTGCATCTATGACTAATAATCCACCCTCGGGGATATCAATCCGAACACCCCAAAAGTATTAAGTTGCGAACAACAGATAATTGCATTAAGCAAAGTGTGTAATGTAAACAAAGCATATGCCCTTGAGCATATGAATGTTGTTTTCTCCCTAGTAGCAACAGCACATCTACCACCTTAGAGGTTTCTGTCACTCCCCCAGGTGAAATAGAGACATGAACCCACTATCGAGCATAAATACCCCCTCTTGGAGTCACTAGCAACTACTCGGCCAAGATAGCTACTAACAACGGAGAGCATGCAAGATCATAAACAACATAGAGATAACAAAAGATATAATTTAGTACAGCAACTTAATCATAAACACTAATATTCATCGGATCCCAACAAACCAACATCATAGAATTACATAACGGTGATCTCAATCATGTAGGGCAGCTCATGAGATCTAAACATGAAGCACATGGTGGAGAAGACAACCATCTAGCTACTGCTATGGACCCATAGTCCAAGGTAGACTACTCACTCATCGCTCCGGAGGCAAGCATGGCGATGAAGAAGACCTCCGGTGGCGATTCCCCTCTCCGGCAGGGTGCCGGGAAGAGCTTCTGGACCCTCCCGATCTTCGGGTCGACGGTGGCGGCGGATCGCGATGTGTTCTGGAAATCTGATCGGGTACTTAGGTTTTTTCCGTCGGGGGGTCTTTATAGGCGAAGGGGCGATGTCAGAGGTGGAGCCAGGGGCTCTCACACAGGGGTGGCGCGGCCAGGGTTAGGGCCGCGCCACCCCCTTGTGTGGGGCCCTGGTGCCCCCCCTCTGACACTTCTTCAGGTGTCTGGAAGCTTCCGAGAAAAATAAGACTTCAGGAACTTGTTTCATCCAATTCCGAGAATATTTCCTGTGTATCACTTCTGAAACACAAAAACAGCAGAAAACAGGAAACTGGCACAGTGGCACTTGTTAATAGGTTAGTTCCAGAAAATGCATAAAAATGCCACTAAGTGTAACGAAACAATAGGCAAATGGTGTAAAAACAAGCATGGAGCATCAAAAATTATAGATCATATCATACTCGTTGGGGTACGGCTTGGAATAGCCGATTGTTCTCCTCTTCGGCACGAAGCCGAACTGGTCTCTCAAGATGGTACTGATTTGCTCCACCGTTTGAGCTGCAGGGGCTAAATTCTCATGACTCGTTCCGGTGGCATACTTAGCTAGCCACGCCTGTTTATCAGCGTCCATCCCGGACATCCCTGCTCCCGAAATCCCTACTCCAGAAACACCTGCCCCAGAAATCCCTGCGGTTGCAATCTGGTTCGTGCGCGTCAGGCTGTTGCAGTCCGGCACGTATGTGCACACATATCCATGTGGGATTTCTTTAGGTGGCTCAGACAGGAATTGGTAATCGCCAGGATCATCTCCAATCTTGTAGACGACGTACGCCGGTGACCCCGGTGGCTCCGGAGCTGCAAGCGTGAATGGTAGCTGTGGCCTGGTCTGGAGCGGTCTTTCTCCCTGGTGAGTCCCTAGGGTAGGCCCCGACGGAGAGTACTGATGTTTCATGATCTCCTGAACCACGCGAACCGCGACGCGCTCGAAAGCGTTCACCAGGCTCTCAGAATGGCGGTGAAGAGAATGAGCCACCATGTAATTGACTTCCTGTCGCAGAGCTCTGGTGCGATCCTCTGAAGGAACAGACAGATCCACCTCATCGAGAGCGCCTTCGGGCGAGAACCCTTTCCACCTGATGCCATGCTTACGGGTCCTTTCAAAAGAGCCGATGAGATCGGCTTCGAAGAGAGCTTTGATATCATCATACCTCTTCTTGTGCTCATCAGACAGATCGTCGTACGTGATTGGTCTGTCCCCCATCACAGCGTCAGATGTTGATGCAGATGTTGTTGAGAGTCCCACCGGGCGTGCCAGAATGTGTTGCCTGTCAAAACCCACCGGCGAGCAGCGACGAGCAACACGAAGAGCCGGGAGGCTCCCAGAGCTGCTGGTGGGCCCTGGTCCCTCGGTCAACGGCCCGCAAAACTCCGGCACACGTCCTGGCTGATGCAAGGGCGTGCCACCTGACCTATACCTGATCAGGAAGGTGATGGATTGCTTCGATTGGTTTCCTGCATGGCAGACATGTAAACATTAAATACGAGCCTCGATCGGCTCTCAGGTTTCCCTGTGAATCGGCTCAGGTAGCCGATTGTCCCATGGATCTGCATTGGATCTACGATAACATGGGGTTTTGCTTTATCAATACAAGTCAAATCGATCTACGACAGTTTAACGCTTTCACCACATAATTGGAACATCCCACACGTAATTGAGCCTGGTAGATACGAAAGATAACAGAAACTAACCCTAGAGGAGGCCAAAAAACCAACGTAGAGTCAATTCCCGGAACAACTCCTCTCGAATTAGCAAACCATATCCTTACGTACTACTGGACCGTTCAACCCGTTTGTGAGGCCTGACCATGCGGATATTAAACTAATCCTTGGAGAACAAAGAACAACTATGACAGATTGAATCGACTGAATAAAGATCAAGCAAGATGCTGCCCTTACACCCAAAATAGGTGCAAAGGCAGCGAGATCTCTAGGGGCAGCATGACTAAGCAAACAGAAACAAAAAGCACTGATGCTAGCCCAAACAGATCTATGATAACAGTATTACTCGCCATCAACAAGGCTTCAGTACGAGCAACACCAAATAACACATAAGCAGATGCTGCCTAGATCGCGAGATGCGATCTAGGCAGCACGACGCTTACCTGAAAGAAACCCTCGAAACAAGGGGTGGCGATGCGCCGAGATTGTGTTTGTTGCGAACGTGGTCGTCCTCCTTTCTCAATAACCCTAGGTACATATTTATAGTCCGGAGACTTTCTATCTTTGGAATAAACCTAACAACTCTATCTCTTGTTTAAACCGAAACGTACTCTATCATAATATATAGATACACGGGCAATTAGCCCAAATCCACGCGCAAGGCCGATCCAGCCTCCAAGCCCATCTTGATTACGGCCCACCTCCTTATTTGGCCAAAATGTGGCGATAACACATGCCCCCCTGGTTTTGGCAATAATAATTCCAAAACCACTCTGTTTTTTCTTCATCGGGTCACGCGCCGCAGAGCAGAACCGTCGTATCGCCTCCTCATCATGATGCCTCGCCTTCTCAACTTCTCCGCAATACACGATTTGACAACTCTGGCACCACATTCTCGAAAACCGCTATGGCATTGAACCACCTTCCACTATTCCCCTTATTTAAATCCATCCGAACCATTTGCATCCTCATTCTTCTCCAATAGCCAAAAAATCCTCTTCCTCCACCATGGCCTCCTCTTCTTCCTCCAACACCTCCGGCCTCTCCTTCCAATCCTCCGACTCTGTTAACCGGGAGCCGACGCCGGAGCACCCGCCAATGGCGGCGTACGAAGCTCTC
The DNA here is from genome assembly GCA_007115705.1 of Dactylis glomerata. Taxonomy (NCBI): domain Eukaryota; kingdom Viridiplantae; phylum Streptophyta; class Magnoliopsida; order Poales; family Poaceae; genus Dactylis; species Dactylis glomerata. The sequence continues at coordinate 3,806,277 of QXEO01000545.1, read as the reverse complement.
GCCCCACAATGGTGGGACGAGAGAGACTGGGACTTCGCCGCCCAGTCAGAGGACGACGAGTCCCTGACCGACGGCGAGGAGGACTTCCAATTCCTCGTCGACGGGGAACTGGAGGCGGAGAGCGCCGACGACGCCGTGTCCTGGGGCGAGGACATCAGCTCCTCCGATGAGGAGGAAGAAGCAGAGGAGGACACCTCCTCCGACGAGTACCCGCCGGTGAAGCGCTTCCGCGCCGGGTCCAGCGAGGACACCGACGACGACGACGAGGACGAGGAGGCCCCCGCTGACAACTTCAGCAGCAGCGGTGAGGACTACGCCGGCAGCAGCGCCGATGATAGCGAAGACGGCGGCGGCAATGGCAACGGCGACGACGACGACGCCGCCTTTTAGATTAGGAAGTAGTAGTACTAGTAGTAGATCCCCATTTTGTAAGCAATCGGCTTCATTGTAAACAACCATCTTTGGAATCAACAAAGCTTGCTTCTCCCCAATTTGATTTTGCCGATAGTCAAATAGGTCAACGTTCCAAAAGCCGATAGTAACGAATCGGCTTTCACCATACAACGTTTGATACGATCAACCAAGTCAAAGCCCAAAGAGCCGATGGCAACACATCGGCTTTTCCCACAAACGTTGGCAAGGTCAAACTCGGTCGCTTATTTAGACAAGTCTGAGCGGTCACTTTCCAATTTCAACGGTAACCTGCAACCATCTTCAAAAAGGCTAACTCAGACCTCCAATTGCCTCATTGAACAAACCGGGCTCACGGCGACACGAACCCTAGATTCCCCACCGCATAGATCCATCTCCGCCGGCGAATTAGATGGCAGAATCGTCCAGCGCCAACACAGCAGTCTCCGGCCTGAAGGTAATCCTTAACTGTTCCTCGCAAACCGAGCACGGTGCTAGAATTAATAGCAAACACCTGAATTAATGCTTTATCCCATCATTGAAATTTTAGGTTTCAGACATTCTGCTGCCGCATCCTTCTCTCCCCAATTCTCTCTGCCTTGGCCCCCGTACAGAATCTAGTCCTGCCCATCTGATCTCTTGCGAGGCAAACAGAATTCCCTTCGTAAGCCAAAACTTAGATTTAGATTCTTGGGCCGACTGCTTACGAGCCTGGCCTAATCCTCCCGAATATTGGGTTTCTTGGTACAGTAGGGTAGCCAAAACTTACCAATCCCAATGGGAAACCACAGGAATAGCCGATGCCTTGACTTTGTCACTGTCTCCCCTTGAGAAACATGAGAATCTTCTAAAAACCATCGGCTACTTCTGGTCTGATGCTCTGAACTGCTTCATGTTCGGCCATGGCCCCATGACACCAACTCTGTTAGACGTGGTGATGATCACTGGTCTGGACGTCACATCACCCAGCCCCTCTGCTTTTATGCTGCCAAAAGTCCCCTTCAAGCTTTCTTCCAAAACAGATTGCACGAACTGGGGTGCTTATCTTCGAAGCCACATGAAAACTAAGGGCCCTGTCACAGAGAAAGAACACACGGCCTTCCTCAATTTCTGGCTGGAACATTTTATATTCTGTGGCCCTTCCCTTGCTCCAACCAAGAATTATCTTCCCTTGGCCTACGAACTTGCCAGAGGCACTCAACTTGGCATCGGTAAACTGTTCCTTGGAGAAGTCTATCGATATCTCCAGTTGATGTCTGTCAAACTATCCTCCCACATAGCAGTCAAAACAGGAGGTCCTTGGTGGTTTCTTCAACTATGGGCTCAGCTGTACTTTCAAAACCATATCCCAAACTTCCCCCTTTTGGCAAGTTGCACCTTTCCAGATGTCAAAGGGAAGCAGATCCGATGCACCAGCTACGGCCAAGCTCTGTACAGCCTGCCAGGTAGTAAACTGATCCCTCATGAAGCATCCAAGTGGTTCAGCATTTTCTTCCAAGGCCTGGACAATCCTATCTTCTTTCCTTACACGGAGGAATCGGAAAATTTTGAAAATCCAATCTCCTTCAGGCTGGACAACTTTGCCGATGACACTAGCACTCGGCAGCTATTCTCCACCGTGATCCGTCCCTGCTTCCTCCCAGTTGGCATGAGCACCTCCAACAGAATAATCAAACCTGGATACGAGTTCTACCAGCCGGTCGTAGCAGCTCGGCAATTTGGCCTTGGGCAAGTACCTCCTCATTTCTTTCTCCACCACCTCACAGAGAGCAGAGCTGACCTGCCCGATTCTCTCATCAGTCAGAGGTGTTATTCTTTCTTCGATGCTCTGACCATCCCAATTCCTAACAACCTCACCTTCGCTTCATCAACCGATGGTTTTGAGAACTGGTGGTCAATGTGGAAGACTCATGCCTTCAGGAGAGCTCTGGGACCATTGCTGGAACAGCTCGATGCTGAATATGACATCCCCATAGAACAGGTACTGCTACTTGCAATTTCAAGTTTTCTTGATGCAGCTCACGACGATTCTTTCAATATCCTGCTCTGTCTCCTTGCAGCAACAAGATGGTCCAGAACCTACTAACGAGGATGGCTCCCCCTTCGAATTCCTCCCACCTGCTCCTGTGGCCCTTTTCTACAAAAACTCGCCACCTTTGAAACAGGTCGTGATGCAGAACCAGCCGATATCACCAAAATCGGCTTCCAAGAGCCAAGCAACTTCCGGGTCAGCTGCCTCCCGAATTCCAACTAAAACAAGAACGGCGGTGAGGAAGATAGTGGCCAAGAAACTTTGAGACGCCGGAGCCCTTCTCCAGAGAGCTCGCACGTACGCTGATTCATGCCTTGGTTGATCTCATTTATCTTTGTAAACGTGCTCGTGCTTACCAACTCTCCCTTTCTTACAGGTCTCCATCGAAGACACCTCCAGCGAGGAAACACAACTTAATCGAGGAGATTCAAGCTCAGCAGATTCGGAGAGAACCACCACACCGAGCCAGCCAGATGTGCCACCATCGGCTTCCAGGAAAAGGCCTGTTCCTGAACCTGTTGCCCCCGAGCATCAGTCGAGGCGGGGCAAGCTGTGAGCCCCAAGAGGGCTCGCAAGGGACTGCAAACTTCTTCTTCGAGCCAGGAGGCTTCGAAAGTAATTATCCTCCATACTCTTACCACTCCTTTTTATGCCGATTCATTGCTATTCACATCGGCTAAGCACCTTTCATGCAGACGAAGGACACTCCTAGTGGGAAAGTCGAGGAAGTGCCGATGTCTTCCACAAGCCTGGATCTAGTAATCCCTGAAGGTGTAGATGAAACGGTTGCCAATCTGGCCAAGCCCTCAGCAACAACACACGAGCCGATTGTCTCGCTGTCGGCTTTCCCCCTGATCTCAGGAGAGGTATGTTCGCTTCTTTCGACTCATCCTTCCCTGTTTGACGCATACTGACGCCACTTCTGCCTGCCAGGGTTGTGATATCTCAGGCTTGCTGACGTTTGACCCTGAATCCATCGAACCAGCTCCCTCTGCGACCAACGATGAACCACGAGCAAGCGCTGTTCTACCTCAATTCTAGCGTCTTAAAGCCTTGCTGTCCTCCCCAATCGAGAGGTTGGTCGAAGGTTCTGAAGAGGTGAAGAGTGTTCTTGACGAAATCAAGGACCAACTCCCGGTAGCATTGCAGGTGAAGCTTTGGCCAGTTGTGACTCTGTCTTTCTACGGGTCAAGGGTGAAGTTGGCTCGTGAGAGGATCAATCTACGCCACGCCCAACTCCCACTGAAGGCCGATATTGCAGCCAAATGTCAGCGGCTCAATGAGAAAAAGGCGTCTCTGGATGCCAAAACTGACACCTCTGTCAGCACCGCCGAGCTTGCATCCTTAAAAAAGGAATTGGAAGATCTCGAAGAGAAGGTCCGGGCGACTAAAAAGCTCATTCATGACAAGGAGGCATTCATCGCCCGCTCCCAAGACGAAGCAGAAGGCCTCAAAGCTCAACTGAAGACTGATCTGGCAGAAATACGTGCCCTGAGCAAGCAGCTAGTGATGGGCAAGGACGATGATGACGTAGCCGAGATCGCCGAGGTGGATCGTGTCCGTGCTGACGCCCTCCGTGCCTTCGAGGCATTCCTTCAGTAGCTTATTCATGTAACCTGACACCTGCTCGTAACAGTCTGAACCTCGAGAGTCGATGGCTGTGCACTGTTTATTTGGCCGATTTCATGTATCGGCCCCCATGTTTCACTGGATATATTTTTTTACTGGCCGATTTCATGTATCGGCCCCCATATTTTACTGGATATATTTTTTTTTACTGGCCGATTTCATATATCGGCCCCCATATTTCACTGTCCATCATCCCACATGCTTGGGAAATATTTCTTGAGATGCTGACCGTTGACAGCCACTGGGAATTTCACACCGTCCAGCTCCTCAAGCATGTACGCGTTGCCCCTTAAAACTTGGTCAACCCTGTATGGCCCGTGCCAATTTGGAGACCATTTACCGTATGCTGCATCCTTAGTTCCCAATGGCAATACAGCTTCCCATACCAGATCACCAACGTGGAACTCCTTTGGTCTCACCTTCTTATTATATGCACGAGCTACCTTGGCTTTGTTCTCTTTAATTTTCTCAAGCGACCACAGCCTAAGTTCAGTTAAATCCTCAACACTGTCACTCATCAGGGCTGCATATTCTTCAGTTGTTAGATCGTTCTGAAAAGTGACACGTCTCGATCCAGCCGTAATCTCCCATGGCAATACGGCTTCTTGTCCATAGACTAGATGGTATGGCGAGGTTTTTATCGCTCCATGACATGACATGCGATAAGCCCACAAAGCTTCTGACAAAACCTCGTGCCAACGCCTAGGGTGCTCATCGATTTTTCTCTTGATCAGCTTGATAAGGCTCTGATTGGACGCTTCAGCTTGCCCATTTGCTTGAGCATAGTATGGAGATGATCGGATCAGCTTAACTCCCGTGTCCTCGCAGAACTCTCTAAACTCGTGAGAAATGAAGACCGAACCTCCATCGGTCGTGATAGTTTGGGGAATCCCGAATCTATGAATGACATGTTCTTTCACGAAATTGATAACATCCTTCGAGTTTACTGACTTCATAGGGACGGCTTCCACCCATTTAGTGAAATAATCCGTAATGGCCAAAATCCACATGTGGCCTTTGCTTGATGGAGGGTTGATCTTGCCAATCATATCCATGCCCCAACCTAGGAATGGCCAAGGCTTGATGATGGGGTTCATCGCTGATGCAGGTACCATCTGAATCTTCCCGAATTTCTGACATGCTTGACACCCTTTATAGTACTTAAAACAGTCCTCAAGCATGGTGGGCCAATAAAACCCTGATCGCCTGATCAACCATTTCATCTTGTGAGCCGATTGGTGAGTTCCACAGGCGCCTTCGTGTACCTCGTGTAGAAGCCGATTTGCCTCGGCTGGCCCCAGACATTTGAGCAGTAACCCTTCCAAAGTCCTGTAGAACATGTCATCCCCAATAAGCACATACTTCATGGCCTTGTACCTTATCCGTTTAGGTGCCCCCCGAGCCGAATCTTTCAAGTAATTGAAGATATCGGCTCTCCAGTCGTGCCAGAATGTGTTGCCTGTCAAAACCCACCGGCGAGCAGCGACGAGCAACACGAAGAGCCGGGAGGCTCCCAGAGCTGCTGGTGGGCCCTGGTCCCTCGGTCAACGGCCCGCAAAACTCCGGCACACGTCCTGGATGATGCAAGGGCGTGCCACCTGACCTATACCTGATCAGGAAGGTGATGGATTGCTTCGATTGGTTTCCTGCATGGCAGACATGTAAACATTAAATACGAGCCTCGATCGGCTCTCAGGTTTCCCTGTGAATCGGCTCAGGTAGCCAATTGTCCCATGGATCTGCATTGGATCTACGATAACATGGGGTTTTGCTTTATCAATACAAGTCAAATCGATCTACGACAGTTTAACGCTTTCACCACATAATTGGAACATCCCACACGTAATTGAGCCTGGTAGATACGAAAGATAACAGAAACTAACCCTAGAGGAGGCCAAAAAACCAACGTAGAGTCAATTCCCGGAACAACTCCTCTCGAATTAGCAAACCATATCCTTACGTACTACTGGACCGTTCAACCCGTTTGTGAGGCCTGACCATGCGGATATTAAACTAATCCTTGGAGAACAAGGAACAACTATGACAGATTGAATCGACTGAATAAAGATCAAGCAAGATGCTGCCCTTACACCCAAAATAGGTGCAAAGGCAGCGAGATCTCTAGGGGCAGCATGACTAAGCAAACAGAAACAAAAAGCACTGATGCTAGCCCAAACAGATCTATGATAACAGTATTACTCGCCATCAACAAGGCTTCAGTACGAGCAACACCAAATAACACATAAGCAGATGCTGCCTAGATCGCGAGATGCGATCTAGGCAGCACGACGCTTACCTGAAAGAAACCCTCGAAACAAGGGGTGGCGATGCGCCGAGATTGTGTTTGTTGCGAACGTGGTCGTCCTCCTCCAGGAACTGTACCTGAACATCAGTTCCATCTGCTATGTCCTTGTAGCCTGAAGCCATTTGTGCGAGATCATTCGCCTCGGTATTCTGCGACCGCGGGATCCAGTTAAAGTTTAGATACCTGAACTGTGCCATCAGCTCACGGCATTGCAACCATAATGGGAAGAGTGACTCGCTCTCACACTTGTATTCGTCCGTGAGTTGGGAAATCACCAATTTGGAGTCTCCAAAAAGTTCCACTGCTTCTGCTCCGGCTTCAATGAGCAACTCCATTCCCTTGCGTATTGCCTCATACTCAGCGACATTGTTGGTGCAAGGGGTAGATAGCCTGATGGAGAAGGAATATGTTGCCCCCCGGGGCGACACGAGTAGAATGCCGATGCCGCAACCATCATCACAAGCCGATCCATCGAAAAACATAGCCCATGCACGTACAGACAGTGCTGCTATATCAGTGTTGATTCGTTCAGCAATAAGATCGGCCAACGCTTGTCCCTTAACCGCTTTGGCGGGTTGATACCGGATATCAAATTCCGATAATGCAAACATCCATTTGCCGAGTCGGCCTTTCAACACAGGAGCCGACAGCATATGTTTTATGACATCTGATTTGCATATGATGATAATCTCTGCTGACAGCAAGATGTGTCGTAGCTTGGTGCAGGTGAAAAATAGGCAGAGGCATAACTTCTCGATCTCAGGATATCTCGTCTCTGCATCCAGCATCCTTCTGCTGATGTAAAACACAACTCGCTCCAGACCATCATAAACTTGCACCACCACCGAGGCGATGGACGTGTCAGCCACCGACGAGTAAATGTAGAACGGCCTATCCTGCTGCGGTGGAACCAACACTGGCGGCTTCGTTAGATATTCTTTGATCTCGTCGAAGGCTCGTTGTTGTTCTGTCCCCCAGCGGAACTCCTCATCAGATTTAATTTTCACCAGTCCCATGAACGGCTCTATTCTTCCTGACAGATTGGAGATGAATCTTCTGACGAAGTTGATCTTGCCGATGAGACACTGCAGTTCTTTCTTCGTGGTAGGTGGCTTCATTGTTCGCACTGCCTCCTGACTTTTCAGGCCGATCTCAATTCCGCGTTCATGGACCAAGAAACCCAAGAACTGACCGGCCGTCACACCGAAGGCACACTTCTTTGGATTCATCCGTAGTCCGAATTTTCTGGTTCGGTCCAGGACGCGTCGCAGATCGTCCAAGTGTCCTTGTACTGAAGCAGACTTGACTACCACGTCATCGATATAAATCTCCACCAGCTTGCCGATCAGATCATGGAAAATGTAATTCATGGCTCTTTGGTATGTGGCGCCGGCATTCTTCAGTCCAAATGTCATGACTACATATTCAAACAACCCCACCGAACCTGGGACTCTGAATGCAGTCTTGTGTATATCTTCTGGAGCCATAAAAATTTGATTGTAACCGGCATTGCCATCCATAAAGCTCAAGACCTTATGACCAGCAGCTGCGTTGATCAATGTCTCTGCTACCGGCATCGGATATTCATCCTTTGGAGTGGCTCTATTGAGATCCCGAAAATCTATGGCAACACGCCATCGGCCATCCTTTTTCTCTACAGGTACGATACTAGAAATCCACTCAGCATACCTGCATGGCCTGATGAACCCAGCTTTCAACATTTTCTCGATCTCTTTCTTGACTTCCTCTAAAATTTCGGCCTTCATCTGTCGTGCTCGCTGCTGGAATGGCCGAAACCCTTTTTTAAGCGGGAGCCGATGCTCAATGATGCTCCTGTCTAACCCGGGCATCTCCGTATAGTCCCAGGCAAAGCAATCTAGATATTCTTTCAACAAAGCTATCATCGGACCCCGCAGATTCGGATCTAACTTTTTGCTGATAAATGTCGGTCGTGGCTTATCCCCAGGACCGATGTCAATCTCCTCTAGCTCATCAGCGGATGTAAACCCATACCCCAGCTTTCCGTCACCTGCTAAATCGATGCTGAACACCGGCCAAAAGTTTGGTGAGGATAACAAAGATAATTTGGGCCGATTGCCGGAATCGGCCCCCTTTTTGATTGCATTACTCAAGGAAGGTTTACAACTTATTTGTGCTCTACAATGGTAGGGAATCTCCCTACTACGACTACATGACATGCTTGTCGTAAGATCACTGCTTTTTATTTTTTGTGGCCGATCGCAGGGATCGGCCTTACCACGCACAATCGTGGGCTTTGCTACTCTGTCAGGCCAGTGGATAAGACCAGCCTCACCCCGTTTTTTGTAGCTTCAATGCGCTCACAGCCGTCTAGACTGACTCCAGAGATCGGCTCTTGGTCTTCTGCGTCCCAAATGTTCATGCCAGCTATTGAGATCTCGATCGAATCATCTGCATGAATGACCTCCACTTCATCTCCATCCCACTGTATCAGGCATTGGTGCATCGTGGATGGAATGCAGCAGTTAGCGTGAATCCAATCCCTTCCCAGCAAGACGGCGTAGGTGCTTTTGCTGTCAACAATGAAGAACGACGTAGGGATGGTTTTTCTACCCACGGTCAGATCTACGTTCAGAACGCCCTGCGTTTCTGAAGCTTGGCCGTTGAAGTCGCTTAACGTGACGTTGGTTTTGATCAGATCTGAAGTGGAGTGTCCCAAACGCCGCAGCATGGAGTATGGCATTATATTGACTGCCGCTCCGGTGTCAACCAACATCTTGCGGACAGGCTGCCCATTGATATAACCTCTCAGGTACAGGGCTATCAGATGTTTGTAGCTCTTCTCCTGTGGCTTTTCAAAGATGACCGGCCGTGGGCCGCAGTCAAACTGTGCCACTGGTAGTTCTTCGGTTCCTGGAGCGCAAAACTCTGACGGAAGTATGAACACCATGTTTGTGTCAGCCGATGTCTTCGCATCGGCTTTTACTGGTTTGGGGCGCCACTCTTTCCTTTTTGGACGGGCCTCCGTCTCTAAGGTTTGCTGAATTTTCACGGCCAGATCAGGCCGGGCTTTCCTTAAAGTGTGGAGGTACTGCGCTTCGGCTTCCTCCAAGCTACGTAGCCGCTGAACTCTACGCTTTTGGGAGTGTCTGAGTCCATCGGGACACCACCTTGGCCGGTGATATCTATCTTCTTCTTCATCCTCTGACTCCTCGAGACCTTTTGCTCGAGATGACTCCCCTTGTCCGTTCTGAGGCCGGAGAGGCCCTAGACGCTTGAACACTGAAACTGGACCTGTGTCATCCTTCTGCTGTCCACATTCCGGGCAGTTGTCGACTGTAGGCAGTCGGCTCATTCCCGCACCCCAACAGTACTTGAAGAAAGGACAATCCCAATGTTTATCCACGCCTTCCTTTTCCTTTGACCTTCCCCTAGCGCGGTGCTCATATCCTTCATCATATCTATCATGCCGACGGTATCTCCCATCGTATGCGTCGGTCCGACGATCTCCTTCATCATCACTGTCGTACTGCCGACGTCGGTCATACTGACGCTCATACTTGTTAAGGAGATGCGTGGAGTGTGGCTTCTGATATCGCACGCTTTTCACTTGTTCCTCGGTTATATACCGCCTATCATCATAACGGGGCCGGTCGCGTGGACCGGCCTCTTCCTTTCCTTTGCCCCGGGAGTGGCCGCTTTCCTCCTTATACTTGGCATGGTGGTACACAGGCCCTGCCATGTTAATATCGAACGAGAAATCTAGCTGACGCCTCGTGGAGTGGCTGTGCTCTACCATGTTGATGCCAGGAAACGGGTTTGTGTCTACTTTCATGGCGAACTGCCCAAGGATCAGACGGCCCTGTTCTATCGCCGTTTGGATCTGCCGACGTAGCTCCTTGCAATCATTGGTGGTGTGGGTGAACGAGTGATGCCACTTGCAGTATGATCTCCCGTTCATCTCTTGCGCCGTAGGGATTTTATGGCCTTCGGGTAACTTCAGCTGCTTTTCCTTCAGTAGTAAATCGAATATCTGCTCAGCTTTGCTTACATCGAAGTCGAACCCTTTTGCAGGCCCTTGCTGTTTCACCCATTTGCAGGATACAGGATCTGCCCCCCGAGCCCATTCAGCCACGGCTATCTCCTGGTCTTCTACAAGATCCTCTTCTTCTGTATCGACCAGGCCTATCGGACGTTTGAACTTGTCGTGGTACAACTCAGGGTGGCGCTGCTCATACATTGTCAGTTTCTGGACCATGTGCGCCAGTGAATTGTATTCTACTTGGAAAGCCAGATCCTTGATCGGTGCTGAGAGACCCAACACGGCCAGCTCGACTGCTTCTTTCTCAGTTAAACGAGCCGAATAACATCGGTTCTTGACAGTCCTGAAACGCTGAATATACTCGGTTACCGTTTCTCCCCGCTTCTGCCGCACCTGCGCCAGATCGGCAATGCCAGCCTCGGTAGCTTCTGAATGATACTGAATATGGAACTGTTCTTCCAGCTGCTTCCAGGTCCGGATCGAATCTGGTGGCAACGAGGTGTACCACCCAAAAGCTGGTCCTGTCAGAGATTGCGCAAAGAACCTTACGCATAACTGATCCGATGCTGAAATCATGCCTAACTGTGCCAAATATCGGCTCACGTGCTCGATCGAGCTAGACCCTTCTGAACCATTAAATTTTGAGAACTCAGGGAGCCGATACTTGGGTGGAAGCGGAATCAGATCATACTCGTTGGGGTACGGCTTGGAATAGCCGATTGTTCTCCTCTTCGGCACGAAGCCGAACTGGTCTCTCAAGATGGTACTGATTTGCTCCACCGTTTGAGCTGCAGGGGCTAAATTCTCATGACTCTTTCCGGTGGCATACTTAGCTAGCCACGCCTGTTTATCAGCGTCCATCCCGGACATCCCTGCTCCCGAAATCCCTACTCCAGAAACACCTGCCCCAGAAATCCCTGCGGTTGCAATCTGGTTCGTGCGCGTCAGGCTGTTGCAGTCCGGCACGTATGTGCACACATATCCATGTGGGATTTCTTTAGGTGGCTCAGACAGGAATTGGTAATCGCCAGGATCACCTCCAATCTTGTAGACGACGTACGCCGGTGACCCCGGTGGCTCCAGAGCTGCAAGCGTGAATGGTAGCTGTGGCCTGGTCTGGAGCGGTCTTTCTCCCTGGTGAGTCCCTAGGGTAGGCCCCGACGGAGAGTACTGATGTTTCATGATCTCCTGAACCACGCGAACCGCGACGCGCTCGAAAGCGTTCACCAGGCTCTCAGAATGGCGGTGAAGAGAATGAGCCACCATGTAATTGACTTCCTGTCGCAGAGCTCTGGTGCGATCCTCTGAAGGAACAGACATATCCACCTCATCGAGAGCGCCTTCGGGCGAGAACCCTTTCCACCTGATGCCATGCTTACGGGTCCTTTCAAAAGAGCCGATGAGATCGGCTTCAAAGAGAGCTTTGATATCATCATACCTCTTCTTGTGCTCATCAGACAGATCGTCGTACGTGATTGGTCTGTCCCCCATCGCAGCGTCAGATGTTGATGCAGATGTTGTTGAGAGTCCCACCGGGCGTGCCAGAATGTGTTGCCTGTCAAAACCCACCGGCGAGCAGCGACGAGCAACACGAAGAGCCGGGAGGCTCCCAGAGCTGCTGGTGGGCCCTGGTCCCTCGGTCAACGGCCCGCAAAACTCCGGCACACGTCCTGGCTGATGCAAGGGCGTGCCACCTGACCTATACCTGATCAGGAAGGTGATGGATTGCTTCGATTGGTTTCCTGCATGGCAGACATGTAAACATTAAATACGAGCCTCGATCGGCTCTCAGGTTTCCCTGTGAATCGGCTCAGGTAGCCGATTGTCCCATGGATCTGCATTGGATCTATGATAACATGGGGTTTTGCTTTATCAATACAAGTCAAATCGATCTACGACAGTTTAACGCTTTCACCACATAATTGGAACATCCCACACGTAATTGAGCCTGGTAGATACGAAAGATAACAGAAACTAACCCTAGAGGAGGCCAAAAAACCAACGTAGAGTCAATTCCCGGAACAACTCCTCTCGAATTAGCAAACCATATCCTTACGTACTACTGGACCGTTCAACCCGTTTGTGAGGCCTGACCATGCAGATATTAAACTAATCCTTGGAGAACAAGGAACAACTATGACAGATTGAATCGACTGAATAAAGATCAAGCAAGATGCTGCCCTTACACCCAAAATAGATGCAAAGGCAGCGAGATCTCTAGGGGCAGCATGACTAAGCAAACATAAACAAAAAGCACCGATGCTAGCCCAAACAGATCTATGATAACAGTATTACTCGCCATCAACAAGGCTTCAGTACGAGCAACACCAAATAACACATAAGCAGATGCTGCCTAGATCGCGAGATGCGATCTAGGCAGCACGACGCTTACCTGAAAGAAACCCTCGAAACAAGGGGTGGCGATGCGCCGAGATTGTGTTTGTTGCGAACGTGGTCGTCCTCCTTTCTCAATAACCCTAGGTACATATTTATAGTCCGGAGACTTTCTATCTTTGGAATAAACCTAACAACTCTATCTCTTGTTTAAACCGAAACGTACTCTATCATAATATACAGATACACGGGCAATTAGCCCAAATCCACGCGCAAGGCCGATCCAGCCTCCAAGCCCATCTTGATTACGGCCCGTCTCCTTATCTGGCCAAAATGTGGCGATAACAGATGTATGATTAGATGCATATTATTACCCCATTCTTTATTACTTGTTCTAATCCAACGTGTATGCGAGAGCGCGAGAGAGGGATGGTGTGTATTAGATGGAGTAACTAGGGTAACTAGGTAGTAGTGATCGGATAGTGACAGTATTTATAATCTGCTATGGTGTTTTACCTTTCCACGGTTACCTTACTAGGGATAAAAAAATGCATATGTTATAACTTCTTAGTGACAGTTGAGAATCCCGAGTGACGTTCATAGGCATACTTATATTGTAATATGTCCAAGTGGTAGTATATTTGATATTCAACATCATGTCAAAGTACCTAAGGCTATACTCTGTTAATTCTTAATACTAGATTGCTTGGAGTGAATTCCTGTCTAGTGGAGTATAAGTAAGATGTGTTGCTTCATCTTTAATTTAGGATGTGATGCCCATTTGAATATTATCAAGTTAACATTGTAAAAATCATGTCAATGTTTTGGTCATCTACCTTGCACTTAATGCCACCACAACTTCACGAGAGAGTAGACTAGTGAACCCATGAACTTCGGTCCAATTTTAATCATATGAAACACCTTTCTAACACTTTCACAAACACTTTTATGTTTAGCATTAAATAATTCCTAAAAACAAAAACATATTTACTTTATTGCACTCCCATACAAAACCCAAAAACACCTTTACAGCTTTATTCTAGTTATTTATTAGCTTAGTTTACTTCACACGCATCATATTTATTTTATTGCATTGTTATTTTTTTGCATCATCATATTTATTTTACTTATATTCACACCTTGTGCTTGACAACCACTCGGTGGAGTTGTTGGGGACACAAGACAAGAAAATTGTTTTGTAGGTTGCTTGACGAGAACGAAGAGAGCTTTTTTGACTGTACTCCAAGAGTTCGATATAAACCCCAAGTTTCCTCGTGGGGAGAATTTACTCTTGCTACAACAGTCTGCGCTTGGAGTCCCAGCAAGTTGTCACGTTGCTTAGTGTCATCGTTGATCTCATATGGCAAGAGTTTGAGTCAATCACGTCACCAACTTTCAGGAATCCGAAAACTGCTTCTGTACTCTTCAAAAATTGGGGTTTATCTAGCACAACCGGAGTCCTTTGTTTTGGAGGATTTTTACTCTAAATCGTATGGCTTGAAATTCCCAACTTTCATGTTGATCACTTTTTTATTTGACATCATCTTAAAGCCCTTGCGGGTCAATCTTTAAAAAGTGTTCAGCAAGACACATATCAGGAATCTCCAAATCTTGCAATAATGAGGGATTTTCTTCCATATTCATGTTTTTCTACGCAACAAAGTGTGAAACAAGAACTTGTGCACTTCTGCAACTATTAGTAGGTTAGCCTCAGTAAATATAATAAAGTTGCAAAATAATAAGAATTTTAGCAAAATAAACTACAAAGTTCATGTATGTATTTTACATGCATTAGCAGACCATGAATTCTAGCCCATGTGGATGTGGAGATTGAAAGTGTAGCATACATGTCCTGGAACAATTAGATCCTACCCGGACTGAAAAAGAGCAATACAAAATAAATCGATCGAATCATCCAAGTATTTATTCATAAAAGGCTCACAAAAGGAAATGTTCAATCACACAACATCAACTCATGATGATCAATTGTTTTTTCTTCGGATAAAGAAAGAGGTCATTGATTTCTACCAAATGGTTATATGTGAGATCTTAGATACTTACAGTTAGAACTGATACAGGAAAATCTGCTGACCTAGACATCACTATCATATATAGCAAGAGTCATACCATGAATCTCTTTAACAATTGAAGAGAGCTATTATATCCTCAAAACATATCATAGCATTTTATCCAGTAATACTGACAATGCCACCTCTTCAAGATTTTCTTGGGGATAATTATTTGAAGAAACAACAGACCTGCACATAAATGAGCAAACTTGCAATTAGTTAACCTAGTTATAAGCATCCAAGAGCTCTATAGACATACACAATTAAGTCGAGACATGGTCAATCAAAATCTAATATTTCTACACACCATCTAAAAAAATCGTCAACTCTTGGGTTCACCTTAGTGGACCTGCTAATTTTTTTGTTTACTTGGATCTAATGATCCAGAAGCATTTCCCACATGTACTGTCATCAAAAGGGAGCCTCAGGTAAGCATAATTAAAGGATGCACTATGAGAGGATTAAGGATTACAAGATTTTTTTCTTAAGTGAACCGAACGTAGATGAGTTACTAGAGGGGTAAGGATAGCACGGTAGGGGGTGAAAAATTTGGGTTGTTGTGTGCTATACCTTGGGAATATGAATAGATAAGGGCGAGAGAGTATGTCGTTAGCTTTGCTAGAGCAACCCATATAGTCACAACCAACATCTCACTTGCACCTCAGCCGTTCCATGGTGGCCTTCCTCTGGTCATCCTCCTTGTCCGAGTGTTCCCCTTTGCATTGCTGCGAGGTGATATGAAGGAATCGCACCAAAGCACCGTTGTCAAGCTGTGTACATAGAGAAGGAGAAGAAGACGACTTCTAAGGAGACCATGTATGCCAAGGCGGAGGCAACCCTGGCAAGAATGGTGGTCCATGCAGCCTTTGCAGTACGCCCTCAGAGTACATGGAGATGGGAATGCGATACATGAGAGTGAGGATAGAAGATAGAAGGGCGAGCAGTAGAGCTGTAAGGAAGATGAGGCCACCCAACGGCGCGTCGAGAAAACCCTAGACGACAACGCGTGAAGAAGCGGGAGTGGAGAGGGAGATAGCGTCGGTGGTTTCGATGGTCCTCAAGATTTGTCACCTGATTTTCTGTCACTACCTGATACTTCCATTTTGTATCACTATTTTATATCATAATTTACTGTTATTCATTGATATATTTCATATTTAGAGATGATACTTGATACGTCTCAAACGTATCTATAATTTTTGATGCTCCATGCTTGTTTTACACCATTTGCTTTGTGTTTTGTTATACTTCGTGGCGTTTTTATGCATTTTCCGGAACTAACCTATTGACGATATGCCACAGTGCCAGTTCCCTGTTTTCTGCTGTTTTTATGTTTTAGAAAAGTTACACAGAGAATATTCTCAGAATTGGACGAAATGAAGCCCGAACCTCCTATTTTTCCCGACACGACACAAAGTCCGAAGGAGAGCCGGAGGGGGGGCCAGGGACCAGCCACACCCTAGGTGACTCGCCCCCCTTGGCTGCGCCGGGCTGTGGTGTGGCCCCCTGGTCCACCTCTGACATCACCCTTCCGCCTATAAGATCTCTCCGACGCAAAAACCTCAAATCAATCGGCGTTTTTCCCAGAAAAGTTCCGCAGCGCCGCCGCCATTGAAGACCAATTTTGGGGGATAGAAGTCTCTGTTCTGGCACCCTACCGGGATGGGGAAGTGCCCCTGGAGCCATCTCCATCGACTCCATCAACTCCACTTCCATCTCCATCGACTTCACCGCCATCTCCATCGACATTGCTGTCTCCCATGATGAGGAGGGAGTAGTTCTCCCCCGGGGCTGAGGGCTCTACCAGTAGCTATGTGGTTTGCCTCTCTCTCCCATGATGCGATCTATATATGATCATGAGCTTTGTATCTAGTTGAATTGGTATATGTTGTTCTTCATATACTATGCTATTCCAGTGCTTTATTATAGTAATCTCCGGAGACACCTTGTACCATGATGTGAAGGATGACAGTTGATACGTCCATTTTACATCACTATTTTGTATCATAATTTACTGTTATTCATTGATATATTTCACATTTAGAGATGATACTTATGTTGTTTCCTCTATTTTTACATGTTTGATGATCATTGGAGGATTTGCTGTCGGAGTCAGGATTCTGCTGGAAAAAGGACCATCAAGACACCATGTTTTGGAAGATCAGGAAATTCCAGAAAAATATCAGAAAATTATATTTCGCCAGAAGACTGAAGAAGCCAGAAGGAGGAGGTGAGAGGAGCCACAGGGTGGGCTCACCCACAGGGGGCGCGGGCCCACCCCTGGCCCCGTCGGCCTATGGTGTGGCCACCCTAGCCCACCACTGCCATCGCCCCTTCGCATATATCATCGTCCTGAAAAACCTAAGTTAGGGGGGCTCAGAGATAGACACCGCCGCCTCTGTGGGGCGGAAAACACCAGAGAGAGAAAAGCTCTCCGGCAGGCAGAAATCTGCCGGGGAAATTCCTTCCCAAAGAGGGGAGATCATCGCTATCATCATCATCATCGCGCAGGACTTCATCGGGATCATCAACACCATCACCCTCATCACTAGCACCTTCATCTCCACCATCACCATGCCATCCCGCTGTAACATCTTGAGTTGAATCTTGTCAAATTCTTAGGGGAAACTTTGCCGGTGTTGATTACTCTTGTGGTTGATGCTATTGAGTGGAACCGTTGAATTAAGGTTTATGTTCAGATTGTTATTTACCATGATTTCACCTCTGATCATGATCCATATGATGTCTTGTGAGTAGTTCATTTAGTTCTTGAGAACATGGGAGAAGTCAAGATGTTAGTAGTGGAATTATCTTGAGTAATATTTAATGGTTTGATATTTATTTGTTGTGGTGCTATTTCACTAGTGGTGTCATGTGAACGTCGACTACTTGATACTTCACCATTTATGGGCCTAGTGGAATGCATTGTGTATTTGGCTACCAATTGTGGGGTTGCTGGAGTGACAGAAACCTAAACCTCTGTTGTGAAACCATTGCACCAGGGAGCGTAGGATCTTAGAGTTTAAGGCTGTGGTTATATTTATCTTAATTACTTTCTTATAGTTGCGGATGCTTGCAAGGGGTATAATCAGAAGTGTGTATTTATCCTAGTAAGGGTAGTGCGCTAGCACAGGTTCACCCCCATAACACTTATCAAACCAATAAAGATTATTTAGCGGTATGAAGCGAAAGCACTTGACAGAAACTCTCGTGTGTCCTCGAGAACGTTTGGTCATCATAAGTTACACAACCGGCTTGTCCTTTGCTCTAGAAAGGATTGGGCCACTTGCAGCAATTACTATTATTGTCTTTTATTTACTCGTACTTTATTTACTTGCATTACCAAATACCCCTGAAAACCAGTTTGCTAGTATTTATAGTGAATCCTTGATCAAAACCACTTGTCAACACCTTCTGCTCCTCGTTGGGTTCGACACTCTTATTTATCGAAAGTACTACGATACACCCCCTATACTTGTGGGTCATCAAGACTATTTTCTGGCGCCGTTGCCGGGGAGTGAAGCGTTATTGAAGAGTGGAATTGGTAAAGGTAACCGTCACTGTGAGTATTGTTTTTTTTCTATCTTTTATTTTTATTTTATTTTGCTATGGAGAGTTCTCCATTTGGTTTCCTATTTTGGAACACTACTACCACTGTTGCGGTTGTGGATGAACCACCACCCGCTCAATTAGATCCTTTTAAAATACCTATGAAAATTGTTGAACGTGTTATGAATAACTGCTATTCAGGAGATGGAACTGTCCATCCGGGTGATCATTTACTCTTTATACATGAATTATGTGAGTTGTTCAAGTGTGCAGGTATTTCCTCAAGCCAGGTTAAGAGGAAACTATTCTCTTTATCACTGAAAGGCAGAGCTGAGGAGTGGTATAGTATGCTAAAAGATGGTCCATCTATTGCGTGGAAGGAAATTGTACCTCTTTTTTATTCCAAATTTTATCCTCCAAGCGAAATTCATAAAGATCGTAATTGAATATATAACTTTTGGCCTCATGATGGCGAGAGTATTGCCCAAGCGTGGGGGAGATTGAAGTCACTAATGCTCAAATGCCCCACTCATGAGCTTCCCAGCAATATTGTTATTAATAACTTTTATGCGAGGCTTACTCTTCATGATAAGGATTTATTGGATGCTTCCTTGTAACAACTCAGAAATTGTAATCCACTTCTTATTAAATAAAGTGCCAAATTTTGGACCCAGATAAAACTTTTTATCTATTATTTCATGCATACATGTATTTTATATTATATGTCTTTTATGATTTCATGTGTGTTAATTTTGGTTGTGCATTGGTTAGTTAATTCTAAGTGAACCAGCAGAAGCAATTGAGCAGAATTATAAGAATCAAAGAAACCAGAAATAAAAATATTAAAGAAAAAGAGAAGAAAATTGTGATCTAGGAAATCTGTTTGACTACCCTACTTTGAGCCCTTGGATTAAGAAATCTGCAACTCAAATCAATGATTGGTTAGTTAGTTGAGCTTAACCAAGTTCAGCACTCACTCAACTAAGAAGTGGCTACCCAAAATTCAAACTAGAACTTGACTCAAACATCACCAAAACTTTGAATCTGAATCCAAGACCAAACCAAAAATTTGAAATAAGATTTCTGCAAACCTTATCTTTTCTTCAGAACAAAAATACCACTGGATACCTTGGCTCATATGCTGATCACCCAAAGTGGAAAATTTCAAAAATTCAAATTTCAAACTCTTGCGGGCATTTCGTCGAACACTGGCAGACGCAAATCAAAGCAAATCAAATGCACTGTGGGCTGCACTGTTCTGGCTCGCTCGAGGACTGTAGCCATACTCCTGGACGATGCCACGGTCGAGCTCAGTGCCCCCTGCCCCGACCCGAGCCGTGAGAAGAGGAGGAACGAAGAGAAACGCGCCCAGGGCCCCCTCCCAGTCTTCTTCTCCCTGCGCGTTGCCGACCGCCCTGGATGCGCCAGAGCCGACCCACAGCCCATCGCAGCCAAGCCGACACCCTCCCAGCACACCCCCGAGGCCGCCGTGCCCGGAGTGAGCTCCAAACGCCGCCAGGACCCCCGCACTAGCCACCTTCTGGTCGCCTTGCTCCCGGCCTCCCGAGGCTATAAAAACCCCCGCCGATCACCCCCAGAGGAAGCACACACCCACCGCAACCGATCCCCACTCTTCTCTCTTCCTCTCTCCCTCGGAAACGTCTGATCTCTGCACGGTAGCGCCGCCGCGTTCTGGAGGATTCCGGCCACCATTGGAGCTACTGCTGGTGCGAGGTGGAGGAGCTGAGCCGCCGCTGTCGATCTGCCTCACCGCCGTCAAGCTCTGCATCCTCTCCGTCACGCCCTCGCCGTCGAACACTCGTCACTGCAACGCCGGTGAGCCCCTGGCCTGTCCCGAGGTAGACGACGACGACGCACCGTTGGATCTTGATCCAACGGAAGCGTACCGGTTCGGCGATTCTAAATAGATCTGACCAGTGGGACCCCCCTGTCAGGTCCCGTTTTTATTTCTCCCGCCGTGCGAAACGTTTTCTGGGCCGGCCCGTTCGGGTTCTGTTCAGAATCGGCCCAGCTAGTTAGAAATTGGTCCGTTTCGTTTTTAATCATTTTCCCGCCGTTTGAATTAATTCAAATAACTTGCAGATATGATTTTTAAACCTAAATTCCAAGAGTTTTACAAATCCATTGGTAGCAAGTAAATATGCGTTGGAAAGCTGGTAAAATGCTCTACACTGTAGGATTAATTAAAATTCCATTTGAATTAGGAATTTAATTAGATATGAATAGCGTGACCATAGCTTTATTAATCATAGAAAATTTCTAGAAAATTATTTAAGCCTCCTAAAATCAGGAAATTTAAATTGTGAACTCACCAATGACCTTCCCTACTGTTAGCCAACTCTAATCAACTCCAAACCCTGTTAGAGTGATCAACTAGATCCTACTCCAAATCTAGTTAGTAACATAAAATGATAGATTCCTATTGCACACTTAGAACAAATTGTTGCCCTCAATACCATCCACTTAATCAAACCCTTCCCACTTGAACTAGTCTTAGTACCCCTAAACCAATACCAATGCTTAGAAAGTGAACAACATATGACACTTAGTAGAAGCTCTAACTTGCACACTTAGTGAAAACTTAGAAGCAAAACTTACAATCCAACACCATAAAATGCAACATGAATGCTAGTGTTAGCAAACAGAGTGTGTGCTTGGTGTGTTGTTAGCATTGTGTAGTGATTGTGTGCTTTGTGTTTATTCATTATTAGACGCTAGTGTTGCCGAGGAGGATATTGGAGGGATTTATTATCAAGAAGAAGAAGAATACCCCGGACACTTTGCCAACCAAGGCAAGCCATCTTTTGATTCATACTCCCAATGCCTAGTTTTACTATTGCATTCTACTTGTTTTAAGTAAATTGCATGATTGAATTGCTAGAGTAGAATGATAGAGGTATAGTGATATCTTGATTTGCAAGAGCATCAAGTTGAGTTTATCCAACCATATTTAGCGGTATCATCACTCAATGTAGTTGCTTAGTCGCTAATAATATTGAGTCCATCTATAAGGGGAACTCTATTTGAAAAGGTGGTGACTTGAACTTGAAACTTGAATTGGAGATTTCTCCTACATAATGGCTTTATGAAGGAAATTAATCTTGACTAATAACTATGAAATGTATTTCTAAATTGACAACGAGTGATGTACTATGGGAGCCAACCATACCGTACGACCACATTACCCCTGAATGGGAAGGGGCTTATTCCTAGCTTGTGTATTCTAGTATGGGAGGTCTTGTTTCATCCTTTATAGAAGTATTCCATGCGTGGTTGCTTCCGAACCAAGTGGTCATTGGAAATTTTCCTTCCTGAAGATTTCCATCCGTCCGGCATCCTGGAGTGGGCAAAACTAGAGGCGCCGGAACGGGGAAATCCGTGTCTCGGGCTCTAGGGAAGGATCCTATACTAGAGTAGACAAGTGAAAGAGTTTGTTTGATTATCTGAACCCCGCATACCTTGTGTATGACGATCCGTGGATTTCTCCCGGCAGATGTATCGATTCTTGTGGGTAAAGTGTACCCCTCTGCAGAGGTTTTCAAACTATTCGAATAGCCGAGTCCGTGGTTATGGACAGTTGGCAAGCTGTACTTGACTTTTGTCAAGAATAAAAATAACAATGGTGAACTTGGTGAATGACATGAATTGAAATGACTTGACTTGATAATGATGTTGACACACTTGAAGCTCCTCTTTAGATTGAACTTAGCGAACTAAACCTCTTTTCTACCAATGAACATTCTTGGGAAATAAAACTGGCTTTTGCAAATAAACTTAGTGCTTAGGCCACTATACCAAACTTGCATACCTACTTCATCATTTCCTTTATAAGATGGTTTGCGAGTGCATCCAATGTACTCACGGCTGTGTCCCTGGCTATCAACTTGGCCAGACTATGGGGAAGAATATCCGGAGGAAGGATATGAAGAAGAGTACCAGAACTAAGCTCGTCTCCATGAGTCGCCATTGCCTGTAGGGTGAAGGCATGGACCCGAAGAAGTTATTTCCGCTGCTATATTGTGTTGTAATATGAATTTGGTCTCTATGGCCATTGTATTTGAACCTTCGTATTGTAATGTCTATGGAACTGGTTACCAACTACGTTCTGTATATCGCAACAATGGTTCTGGGATTGCGGTGGAATACATAATGGGCACTTCGAATTTGTATCAAATTTGAGGTCGTCACAAGTTGGTATCAGAGCCTAGGCTGACTATAGGAGACCTTAGTTAGAATGGGCGTCAAATGAAACCTTGATAAAAGCAAAGATCTAAGTAATGGATGCAAAATTTCTTAGTCTTTCCTCTCTAGTTGCAAAGTTTATACATACTTCAGTTTTTTGCCTACTTAAAAATTTGCACACTTGAGTTGATCACTAACTTAATCTAATCTAAAATTTTGTAGATGGCCCCAGTATTCATTGAGCACTACCAGTTGGGCCATGGTGGCAGCCTTTGTTTCGAGCGCAACCTCACCACCCTGACTTTGTTCCTGGATCGTTTGTATCCGGAGTTCAAGGGAGCCGTGCTCAATGAGCACCCAGATGGAGAGCTACGGTGGCTTATCAGGGCCAGTTGCCGTGGCAAGAAGGGAAATTTGAGTTCTCCAAGGGTCAAGTTTGAGCTTGTGGAGAACACTTGGGCCGATGGTTTGGTCCAAGGTATGCAGGAGATGCACGCCCGCTTATGCGGACTGCATGTGGAGGAGGTCCAGGGGGAGTGCTTTAGGAACCTTGCTCGGCGTGATGCGGACGGGCGTCCCGCAAACATGCCCGGGCAAAATGAGCCGAGTACCTACATCGATCACATGGACTTCTTGCTGTACTCCACTCAGCAGGAGGCCGATCATGCCTGTACCAAGGCTAACCTTGAGCACTTCGCACTGGTGGAGGCAAGGAGCACTATCAGGATACTTGCGAAGGAGCGCAAGAGCCTTCGTCGCCAGCGCGATGAGAAGGATCAGGACATTGAGGAGTTGAAGGCTAATGTGGCTGAGCTGACTGAGTACATTGAGAGCCTTGAGGATCACCTTGGTGAGGAGGAAGGCATTGATCTCCGCAAGGAGGATAATGCCCTCATTAGTGACGAGGATGACTTCATGGAGGACCTTGATGACCCGGAAGATGGTGGGCACAATGGATTCATTGTGGATGATGAGGAGGAAGACCCCGAGGAGCCGGATGTTTAGATCAGAGATCCACATGTTACCTAGTTATGAGTTCCACTTTATTTTCACTTCGTGTAGGTGTGAGTTGTATCCCCCTCTCTAGTAGACGAGTCGCAATGGTTTGACGTAAACCATTTGTAATGTGTGAACTCGTATGTATGATATGTTTGATGAGTGTTGAATGAAATATGAATTTGGCCCTTAAGGCCTTAGTAAGACAAAAATTGCATCATCCATGTTACCTTTAAATCTTAGCAAAATTAGTTTTTCCCTCTTGTCTTACACACCTTATCCTCAGATGCCGCGAGCACCCCCCACCCCCGAACCCGGAAATGGCCGAACTACTAAGGTTGATCATGGAAGACCGGGAAGCAGCCCGAGCTGAGCGCCAAGCTAACTTGGCCACCCTTCAGCAGATAACCTAGATGGCAATGAACCACAACAATGGCAATGGCAATGGCAATGGTGAAGGAGAAAACAATGGCAATGGTGATCACCGATCCAAGTTAAGGAATTTTCAAAACACCAACCCTCCTATGTTCACTAAGTTTGAAGAGCCCTTAGATGCGGATGACTGGCTTCGCACCATGGAAAACAATCTGGCAGTCGCCGAAGTTGGTGAAAATGAGAAGGTCTTGTACACCACCCACTACCTTGCGGGAGCCGCAAGAGCTTGGTGGGATAGCACCCGTGCAATGCAAGCCCCAGGGTATGTGATGCCTTGGGAGGAGTTCAAGAGCAAGTTTAGCAAGGCCCATGTTCCTTTGGGATTGGTTAAAAGGATGAGAGATGAGTTCAGAAATCTAAAGCAAGGTTCCCTATCTGTGGTGGATTACCGTGACAAGTTCCTTACCTTGTCTAGGTATGCCCCAGATGACACCGACACCACGGAGAAGAAGCAAGAAAGGTTTCTGGATGGACTTCATGACGAGATGCAATGTGTCTTGGTCAACATTCACTTTGCCGACCTGGAGTCATTGGTTGACTCTGCCATTCAGATGGAAGGCAAACTCAAGCAAGCTGCAGAGAACCGCAAGCGCCGTATGATGTATCAAGGCAACTCGAGCAACTCGCAGAAGCCAAGGGGAAATGCACCTATGGGTTTCGCCCCAAGACCTATGAGGCCATCTGCACCTGCTCCACGTCCCAACTATCCCAACCGTCCGCCCGGCAACAACTTCAACCGTGCACCTCCAAGGCCTAGTGGCAACAACTTCAACACCAATACTCCAAGGCCAAATGGCGCCCCTGTGTTACCCAAGTCGGGTGACAAGTCTGGTGTTACCTGTTATGAGTGCGGACTCAAAGGGTACTACTCCAATGAGTGCCCCAAGAAGCTGAATGATGCATGCATCCATGACCCCTGCTCCTGCTCAGCAACAGCGCCGTGTGGGAAATGGCAAGAACTATCCACCAAGGAACTAGCCTCACTCTCGAGGCCGTCTGAACCACATGAATGTTGAAGAAGCTCAGGAAGCAACCGACGTGGTGCTTGGTATGTTCCCTGTTAACTCCGTTCTTGCAAGAGTTCTATTTGATTCTGGAGCTTCACACTCATTTGTTACCCAATTATTCATTGATAAAAGTGGACTTCAACCCACACCCTTGAAAGAGTTCATGTCTGTGCAAATTCCCGGGTCGATAACCAAAGCTAGTTGTACCTGCCTGGCAGTGCCCATAGAAATCCATGGGATCTTATTCTTAGCAAGTTTGATTGTGTTAGGAACCAAAGGATTGGAAGTAGTCTTGGGTATGGATTGGATGTCTCAACACCAAGGAATTATAGATTGTGCTAAAAAGACCATCACCATGAGGAGTAGCCATGGAGTTTTAGTAAAACATGTGTCAGTTAAACCCACCCAAAACCCCAGATGTCATAAGAGTATCTCAGGGCCAACCATAAAGGAAGTTCCCATTGTCTGTGAATACCCGGATGTTTTTCCCGATGAGCTACCCGGAATGCCACCGGATCGGGATATTGAGTTTATCATTGAGCTTATCCCTGGAACTGGATCTATAGCCCAAGGACCATATCGTATGAATCCAGCTGAACTAGTTGAGTTGAAGAAACAATTGGATGACCTTTTGAGTAAAGGATTGATTCAGCCCAGTTCTTCTGCTTGGAGATCACCCGTTCTGTTTGTGGATAAAAGTGACGGTTCCAGCCGACTGTGCACCGATTACCGCAAGCTAAATGATGTGACCATCAAGAATAAGTATCCTCTCCCAAAGATTGAAGATTTGTTTGACCAATTGACTGGAGCCAGAGTCTTCTCAAAGATAGATCTTAGAACTGGATACCACCAACTGAAGATCCGTGCAACGGATATCCCCAAAACAGCCTTCACTACCCGATACGGATTGTATGAGTACACCGTAATGTCATTTGGATTAACCAATGCCCCTGCTTATTTCATGAATCTCATGAATAAGGTTTTTATGGAGTTTTTGGATAAGTTTGTGGTTGTCTTTATTGATGACAATCTTATCTACTCCAAGTCCGAAGAGGAGCATGCAACCCATTTGAGATTAATCTTAGAAACCTTAAGAGAGCATCAGCTGTATGCCAAGTTCAGTAAATGTGAGTTCTGGTTGAAGGAAGTTGGATTTTTGGGCCATGTATTATCCGCGGGAGGTATATCCGTGGACCCCAAGAAGATCAAATCAGTCATGGAATGGGAAGCTCCTACCACTCAAACCGAAGTTAGAGGTTTTCTCGGATTAGCCGGATATTACCGCAAATTTGTGGAAGGGTTTTCAAGCATTGCCCGGCCAATGACCCAACTGTTGAAGAAAGACAAGAAGTTTGAATGGAGCCCTAAGTGTGAAGAGAGTTTTCAAGAGCTCAAAAAGCGACTAGTGACCGCCCCCGTCCTAACTATGCCCGATATCACCAAAAACTTTGATGTCTTTTGCGACGCCTCCAAACTTGGACTTGGTTGCGTATTGATGCAAGAAGGCAAGGTCATCGCTTACCTCTCTCGGCAGCTTTGACCTCATGAAGAAAATTATCCAACCCATGATCTAGAGTTAGCAGCCGTGGTTCTAGCTCTAAAGACCTGGAGACACTATCTGATGGGCAACCGTTGCGAGATCTACACTGACCACAAGAGTTTGAAGTATATTTTCACCCAGAAGGAGTTGAACATGAGGCAAAGAAGATGGATAGAGTTGATCAAGGATTATGATCTGGAAATTCATTATCACCCCGGTAAGGCCAGTGTGGTGGCCGATGCATTAAGTAGGAAGCCGTGCTCATTAAATATGATGATCAAAGAAAAGCAACCCATGTTGCACCAAGAGTTTGAAAAATTTGGATTGGAACTAGTCAGCCAAGGATTCTTAGCCAACCTTGAGTTTCAACCCACCTTGATGAGCCAAATCAAAGAAGCCCAGAAGGGAAATGAGAGTATTGACGGAATCAAGCGCAGAATTAGTTCCGGCAAGGTGCCAGGATTTGAGGAAGATGACCAAGGAGTCCTTTGGTATAAAGGACGTATTTGTGTGCCTGCTGACTCAGAATTGAAGGGAGTTATCATGAAGGAAGCCCATGAGACACCTTACTCCATCCACCCCGGTGGACCTAAGATGTATCAAGATTTGAAGGAACAATTTTGGTGGCATGGAATGAAGCGTGAGATGGCATCGTTCATATCCAAGTGTGACATCTGCCAAAGAGTCAAGGCTGAACATCAACGTCCTGCTGGACTGCTGCAACCTTTGCAAGTTCCGGAATGGAAGTGGGAATCTGTTGGAATGGATTTCATCACTGGATTTCCAAGGTCTAGCCGTGGAAATGACTCTATCTGGGAAGAGTTATGCCGACAAGAGACGTAGAGAACTGACCTTCCAGATTGGAGATTTTGTTTACCTCAGAGTATCACCTCTCAAGGGAATGCAGAGATTCCAAGTCAAAGGAAAGCTTGCACCAAGATATATTGGACCCTTCAAGATACTAGACCGTAAAGGAGAAGTGTCTTATCAGTTGGAAATGCCCCCTGAATTGTCTGAAGTGCACGATGTCTTTCACGTGTCTTTACTTCGGAAATGTCTGGAAGTACCGGAGAAGCCAGAAATCTTCAAAAATATTGATCACCGTTCCGTGGACATCAACAAGGACTTGACCTATCGTGAAGTGCCTATCCGTATCCTCGAGGAAGCATTTAGAACCACTCGAACCCGAAGCATCAAGTTTCTGAAAGTTCAGTGGAGTAATCACACAGAAGATGAAGCCACTTGGGAACGAGAAGATTACCTTCAGAAAGAGTTTCCCCATCTTTTCAGTTCTTAATTAGTGAATCTCGGGGACGAGATTCTTTTTAAGGGGGGAAGATTGTAACAACTCAGAAATTGTAATCCACTTCTTATTAAATAAAGTGCCAAATTTTGGACCCAGATAAAACTTTTTATCTATTATTTCATGCATACATGTATTTTATAATATATGTCTTTTATGATTTCATGTGTGTTAATTTTGGTTGTGCATTGGTTAGTTAATTCTAAGTGAACCAGCAGAAGCAATTGAGCAGAATTATAAGAATCAAAGAAACCAGAAATAAAAATATTAAAGAAAAAGAGAAGAAAATTGTGATCTAGGAAATCTGTTTGACTACCCTACTTTGAGCCCTTGGATTAAGAAATTTGCAACTCAAATCAATGATTGGCCAGTTAGTTGAGCTTAACCAAGTTCAGCACTCACTCAACTAAGAAGTGGCTACCCAAAATTCAAACTAGAACTTGACTCAAACATCACCAAAACTTTGAATCTGAATCCAAGACCAAACCAAAAATTTGAAATAAGATTTCTGCAAACCTTATCTTTTCTTCAGAACAAAAATACCACTTGATACCTTGGCTCATATGCTGATCACCCAAAGTGGAAAATTTCAAAAATTCAAATTTCAAACTCTTGCGGGCATTTCGTCGAACACTGGCAGACACAAATCAAAGCAAATCAAATGCACTGTGGGCTGCACTGTTCTGGCTCGCTCGAGGACTGTAGCCATACTCCTGGACGATGCCACGGTCGAGCTCAGTGCCCCCTGCCCCGACCTGAGCCGTGAGAAGAGGAGGAACGAAGAGAAACGCGCCCAGGGCCCCCTCCCAGTCTTCTTCTCCCTGCGCATTGCCGACCGCTCTGGATGCGCCAGAGCCGACCCACAGCCCACCGCAGCCAAGCCAACACCCTCCCAGCACACCCCCGAGGCCGCCGTGCCCGGAGCGAGCTCCAAACGCCGCCAGGACCCCCGCACTGGCCACCTTCTAGTCGCCTTGCTCCCGGCCTCCCGAGGCTATAAAAACCCCCGCCGATCACCCCCAGAGGAAGCACACACCCACCGCAACCGATCCCCACTCTTCTCTCTTCCTCTCTCCCTCGGAAACGTCCAATCTCTGCACGGGAGCACCGCCGCGTTCTGGAGGATTCCGGCCACCATTGGAGCTGCTGCTGGTGCGAGGTGGAGGAGCTGAGCCGCCGCTGTCGATCTGCCTCACCGCCGTCAAGCTCTGCATCCTCTCCGTCACGCCCTCGCCGTCGAACACTCATCACTGCAATGCCGGTGAGCCCCTGGCCTGTCCCGAGGTAGACGACGACGATGCACCGTTGGATCTTGATCCAACGGAAGCGTACCGGTTCGGCGATTCTAAATAGATCTGACCAGTGGGACCCCCCTGTCAGGTCCCGTTTTTATTTCTCCCGCCGTGCGAAACGTTTTCTGGGCCGGCCCGTTCGAGTTCTGTTCAGAATCGGCCCAGCTAGTTAGAAATCGGTCCGTTTCGTTTTTAATCATTTTCCTGCCGTTTGAATTAATTCAAATAACTTGCAGATATGATTTTCAAACCTAAATTCCAAGAGTTTTACAAATCCATTGGTAGCAAGTAAATATGCGTTGGAAAGCTGGTAAAATGCTCTACACTGTAGGATTAATTAAAATTCCATTTGAATTAGGAATTTAATTAGATATGAATAGTGTGACCATAGCTTTATTAATCATAGAAAATTTCTAGAAAATTATTTAAGCCTCCTAAAATCAGGAAATTTAAATTGTGAACTCACCAATGACCTTCCCTACTGTTAGCCAACTCTAATCAACTCCAAACCCTGTTAGAGTGATCAACTAGATCCTACTCCAAATCTAGTTAGTAACATAAAATGATAGATTCCTATTGCACACTTAGAACAAATTGTTGCCCTCAATACCATCCACTTAATCAAACCCTTCCCACTTGAACTAGTCTTAGTACCCCTAAACCAATACCAATGCTTAGAAAGTGAACAACATATGACACTTAGTAGAAGCTCTAACTTGCACACTTAGTGAAAACTTAGAAGCAAAACTTACAATCCAACACCATAAAATGCAACATGAATGCTAGTGTTAGCAAACAGAGTGTGTGCTTGGTGTGTTGTTAGCATTGTGTAGTGATTGTGTGCTTTGTGTTTATTCATTATTAGACGCTAGTGTTGCCGAGGAGGATATTGGAGGGATTTATTATCAAGAAGAAGAAGAATACCCCGGACACTTTGCCAACCAAGGCAAGCCATCTTTTGATTCATACTCCCAATGCCTAGTTTTACTATTGCATTCTACTTGTTTTAAGTAAATTGCATGATTGAATTGCTAGAGTAGAATGATAGAGGTATAGTGATATCTTGATTTGCAAGAGCATCAAGTTGAGTTTATCCAACCATATTTAGCGGTATCATCACTCAATGTAGTTGCTTAGTCGCTAATAATATTGAGTCCATCTATAAGGGGAACTCTATTTGAAAAGGTGGTGACTTGAACTTGAAACTTGAATTGGAGATTTAGGGAAGGGGCTTATTCCTAGCTTGTGCAAAACTAGAGGCGCCGGAACGGGGAAATCCGTGTCTCGGGCTCTAGGGAAGGATCCTATACTAGAGTAGACAAGTGAAAGAGTTTGTTTGATTATCTGAACCCCGCATACCTTGTGTATGATGATCCGTGGATTTCTCCCGACAGATGTATCGATTCTTGTGGGTAAAGTGTACCCCTCTGCAGAGGTTTTCAAACTATTCGAATAGCCGAGTCCGTAGTTATGGACAGTTGGCAAGCTGTACTTGACTTTTGTCAAGAATAAAAATAACAATGGTGAACTTGGTGAATGACATGAATTGAAATGACTTGACTTGATAATGATGTTGACACACTTGAAGCTCCTCTTTAGATTGAACTTAGCGAACTAAACCTCTTTTCTACCAATGAACATTCTTGGGAAATAAAACTAGCTTTTGCAAATAAACTTAGTGCTTAGTCCACTATACCAAACTTGCATACATACTTCATCATTTTCTTTATAAGATGGTTTGCGAGTGCTTCCAATGTACTCACGGCTGTGTCCCTGGCTATCAACTTGGCCAGACTATGGGGAAGAATATCCGGAGGAAGGATATGAAGAAGAGTACCAGAACTAAGCTCGTCTCCATGAGTCGCCATTGCCTGTAGGGTGAAAGCATGGACCCAAAGACGTTATTTCCGCTGCTATATTGTGTTGTAATATGAATTTGGTCTCTATGACCATTGTATTTGAACCTTCGTATTGTAATGTCTATGGAACTGGTTACCAACTACGTTATGTATATCGCAACAATGGTTCTGGGATTGCGGTGGAATACATAACGGGCACTTCGAATTTGTATCAAATTTGAGGTCGTCACATTCCTGCTCTGGATCATTTATGCGCATGAAATAAGAAGCTAAGTGGGATCTTCTTGATCATATTCAAGAAAATACCGAAGGATGGGAGAACGACAAAGGCAGGAAGTCAGGTATAAATTATGATTATGAATGCATTAAAGATTTTATGGGAACTGATGACTATCATAATGTTAGCACAGTTTATGGTCTTGATTCTCAGATAGTTGCTAACTGTTTTAAGGCCTTTGCCTCTTATCTTGATGTTCCAAAGAAAGATTGGAACAAGTATCGTGCGCCTTATAAAGATTCTATTAGCCATATTCCTGCTAAAACTACTGAAGTTTGTACTGTTGATCGCATTTTGCCTGAACCTTATTTTGAGAAAACGCCTTTCCCTGCTAAGGTAAAGGGGCATTCCACTTTGATATACGTGCTTAATAAAAGTACCAAGAAAGCTGTAGAACCTGATGAGCAAATTACTATTAAGTCTCCTGTAGCTATAGTGAAGGACCTTGTTATTAAAAATGTAGGAGATGAACATATTGTCTTTTGTGAAGATGCTTTTAACATTGTTTCATATCCTAGTAGGCCTAGGAAAGCAATTGTTCCTGTTATTTCTGTCAGGATTGGCGATCATTGCTATTATGGTTTATGTGACATTGGTGCAAGTTCAAGTGCTATTCCTTTAGAGCTTTACAGAGAAATCATGCATGAAATTGCCCCTTGTGAATAGGAGGAGATTGATGTGGTTATTCAGCTTGCTAATAGACGAACTATCTCTCCACTTGGTATTGTTCGAGATGTGGAAGTTTTATGTGGTAAGACTAAATACCCTACTAATTTTCTAATACTTGGTACTGAAGTTAGTAAAACTTGTCCTATTATTTTTGGTAGACCCTTTTTGAATACTTGTAGTGCTGTGATAGATTTTAAGAAGGAGAAAGTTGTGACTAAGTTTGATGGAGAGTCTTATGAGTTCCATTTTTCTAAGTTTGCTAAAACTCCTTATGAAAATGAATTGCCTAATGAAATTTTTTGAGTTGAGCAGCTTGCCTCTATTGCTCTTGCTCCTAATAATGCTTTGCAGTAATTTATGGAGGACCATGAAAGTGATGATTTTAGGAAAGAAAGAGAAGAGATTGACGATATTCTTCTTTGTCAACCACCGTTGATTAAGCACAATTTACCTGTGGAGGATCTTGGTACCACTTTGCCACCTAAGGAAGATCCTGTTTTTGAATTAAAACCTTTACCTGATGATCTTAAGTATGCTTATATAGATGATAAGAAAATATATCCTGTTATTATCGATTCTAAACTTTCAGGAAAGGAAGAAGAAAGGTTATTAGAAATATTGAGGAAACACCAAGGAGCTATGGGATATACTCTTGATGATTTAAAAGGGATTTCTCCTACTATATGTCAGCATGCTATTAACATGGAGCCAGATGCAAAGCCAGTTGTTGAACATCAATGCCGCATAATTCCCAAGATGAAGGAAGTGGTAAGAAATGAGGTATTGAAGCTCCTTCACGCTGGTATTATTTATCCTATTGCTGGTAGTAGATGGGTTAGTCCTGTTCATTGTGTTCCTAAGAAAGGAGGTATCATTGTTGTGCCTAATGAGAATAACGACCTTATTCCTCAAAGGGTAGTAGTTGGTTATAGGATGTGCATTGATTTTAGAAAGGTAAACAAAGTTACTAAGAAAGATCATTATCCTTTACCATTTATAGATCAAATGCTAGAGAGGTTATCTAAGAAAACTCATTTTTGTTTTCTTGATGGTTATTCCAGTTTCTCTCAGATTGCTGTTAAACCGCAAGATCAAGAGAAAACCACTTTTACTTGTTGATACGTCTCAAACGTATCTATAATTTTTTATGCTCCATGCTTGTTTTTACACCATTTGCCTTATGTTTCGTTACACTTCGTGGCGTTTTTATGCGATTTCTGGAACTAACCTATTGACAAGATGCCGCAGTGCCAGTTCCCTGTTTTCTGCTGTTTTTGTGTTTCAGAAATGCTACACAGGAAATATTCTCGGAATTGGACGAAATAAGTTCCAGAACTCCTATTTCTCCCGGACGAAGGACGAGGACCGAAAGAGAGCCGGAGGGGGGCCAGGGGCCAGCCTCACACCAGGGCGGCGTGGCCCAGCCCCTGGCCGCGCCCACTATGTGTGAGGAGCCCCTGGCAGCCCCCTGACGATGCCTCTTCGCCTATATAAAGCCTCGGGATGGAAAACCCTAGGGGAGTCGGCGAAATTTCCAGAACAGTTCCGCAGCGCCACCACCGTCGAAGCCAAATTTTGGGGGATAGAAGTCTCTGTTCCGGCACCCTGCCAGGACAGGGAAGTGCCCCGGAGCCATCTCCATCGATCTCCATCGTTGTCTCCGCCGTCTCCATCGACCTCACCGCCATCCCCATCAACCTTGCTATCTCCTATGATGAGGAGGGAGTAGTTCTCCCCCGGGGCTGAGGGCTCTACTGGTAGCTATGTGGTTCACCTCTCTCTCTCTCCCATGATGTGATCTTTATGTGATCATGAGTTTTGTATCTAATTGAATTGGTAGATGTTATTATTCAGATATTATGCTACTCCCATGCTTTATTATGATACTCTCCGGAGATACCTCGTATCATGGTGTAAAGGTGACTAGTGTGTGCATCATGTGTATCTTTTTGGTTAATGTCTCTATGAAATGTTGGTGTTTGTTGGAACCATCTAGTGCGTTCATGGTGATAGTGTGGGACAATCTAGTTTGGGTACATACAGACTTTGAGGAGTGCTTCGTAGCCCTACGCATGATTAGTGTTCGTTTTCCAATGGAGAATTGTTTTGAGTCGCATATGGATGATAGTATCTATTGGTTCAATTATGTTATATTTGTTGCGAGTGTGTCCACAAGTGAAAGTATGATCTCTAGGCCTTGTTTCTAAGCATTGCACACCATTTA
Source organism: Dactylis glomerata (assembly GCA_007115705.1). NCBI lineage: Eukaryota > Viridiplantae > Streptophyta > Magnoliopsida > Poales > Poaceae > Dactylis > Dactylis glomerata. The sequence goes on along the minus strand of QXEO01000545.1, from coordinate 3,772,122 downwards.
CTTCCTGTTTTGTTACATGTTTGCTTGCTGCCATTTTTATTTCAGATCACATTTGCTACTTATAATCATCACTACTACTTGTATTTCACTATCTCTTCAGCGAACTAGTGCACCTATACATCTGACAAGTGTATTGGGTGTGTTGGGGACACAAGAGACTTTCTGTATCGTAATTGCAGGGTTGCTTGAGAGGGATAGCTTTGACCTCCTCCTCCCTGAGTTCGATAAACCTTGGGTGATCCACTTAAGGGAAACTTGTTGCTGCTCTGCAAACCTCTGCACTTAGAGGCCCAACACTGTCTACAAGAACAGACGCATGCGTAGACATCAAGCTCTTTTCTGGCGCCGTTGCCGGGGAGGTAAGGTAAAAGGTACTCACATCCTCCTGTGTGAGTGCTCGGAGTTATTTCCTTTAGATTCTGCAATTATATCTTTTTGTTTCTTATTTTTATTTTTTACTAGTTAGGCTTAATGGAAAATAAAGAGTTCTTTAGTCTTTTTCCTGAGTTTAGATTTGATGAGAAAATTGAAAATCCTTTGGAGCTTATTTCGCATAGCAATGTTATTAGTACAAATGCTTTGAATACCGTTAATGCTAATGCTATAGAAAAGTCTAAGCTTGGGGAAGCTGGTTTTGTTAAGTATGATATTTTTAGTCCCCCAGCTTTAGTGGAGAAAGTTTGCTCTGATGATATTTTATATCCCATATGTGATGTTTCTAATGATGCTTGTGCTCCTCATCCTTTTAAAATACCTACGAAGATTGTTGAACGTGTTAGGGATAACTGCTATTTAGGAGATGGAAGTATCCATCCTGGTGATCATTTGCTCTTTATACATGAATTATGCGAGTTGTTCCATTGTGCAGGTATTTCAATGAACCAAGTTAAGAAGAAGCTATTCTCTTTATCACTGAAAGGCAGAGCTGATGAATGGTATAAAACATTGAAGGATGGTCGATCTATTGACTGGGAGGAAATTGAACCTCTCTTTTATTCTAAATTCTATCCTTCTAGTCAGGTTTATAAAGATAGGAATTACATTTATAATTTTCATCCGCATGAGGGAGAGAGCATTGCCCAAGCGTGGGGAAGATTGAAGTTACTAATGCACAAATGTCCTATTCATGATCTTTCCCGTAATATTGTTATTAATAATTTTTATGCAAGGCTTTCAGGATATTACAAGGACTATCTAGATGCATGCTTTGATGGGTCTTTCACAAGCCAGGATGTTGACACCAAGTGGGATCTGCTTGAAGCAATTCAAAACAATATTGAAGGTTGGGATAGCGACAAAGGTAAAGGATCAGGTATGAATTACGAGTTTGATTGCATTAAGACTTTTGCTGAAACTGCTAATTTTCAAGAGCTTAGTGCTAAATATGGTCTTGATCCTCAAATTATGGTTGATTGCTTTAAACCCTTTGCTTCCCATATGAATGTTCCTAAAGGAAATGGGGACGTGTATCATGAACCTTTTAAGGACACTTGCATAGAAAGTGATATTGTTATTGATGATTCCAATAAACATGCTCGAACCTCTGAAAGACCTATTTCCTATAAGCATGTTAATTTTTGTGGAGTACATAGACCTTGTGAACAGAGTTACAACAAGGAAGATTATTGTGTCCACCACGCAAATGAAGAAACCCGAATGTGTTACAAGGATATAGGCGAGCTTGGTAAAAAGGTTTGTAAGCTTTATCCTTTTCTTTGTAAACATTGCGATGACATAGGTCATTTTAATTTCCAATGCTCAAGCCCTAATAGTTACTCTTCTAGTACCTTAAGTATGTATTGTGATGACAAGATTACTCTTAATCAGCATGATGAGCTCGCTTTGTTCTTGGTGTGTGACAAGATATCTAGAAAGATTGCTTTGATAGAAATGAATGATGTTGATATTAATAGCACCCTTCGTGGTTGTCATCTCTATTGTGCTAAAGATTGCCTTGCAAATACTTACATACAAAATCTTATAAAACTTGATATTTTGCCAAGCTATGACAGGACTGATAGATGTTTTTATCTTATTAATAGAGAGGAGGAATCCTCCAAAGTTTCTTCTGTTGTTTCTGTCAGCAAACCAGATTATGTGGAGAAGATGCCCTTCAAGTCTCTCCCTCCTAAAGGAGAGAGTAAGAAGAGTATGAAGAAGAAGAAGAGGAGTAAAAGGCGGGAGGACACGGTATTTTCCCCTAAGCATTATGATCCTGCTATAGATTATGACAATTCTGGTTGGGATGATGTTCCCATGCCTGTTACCTATGTTAGTGATCATGATTGGGAAAAGCACTCTACTTTTGATATTGAAAATCTTTTTGGTACAAATTCTAAGGTTAATAATTGTTGTACCATTAGTGCTGTAACATCCCAAGATTTTATCAATTTTTGGGGGAAATTTTTGCTTTTGTTTTGCTTGAGACGATTGGAAATTCACAGGGATTTAAACCTTTTTGAGTCTATTTTAAAGCTTTATTAGAAAACTATTTTAAATATTCTATTATTTTCTTGAAGAACTTCTTTGAGAAAGATCAAGTATCAAAATACTATTTTCCATCCCTTATTCAAACCTATGCAAGCTTGTTTGCAAAGGAGTGAATCACAAATGTGTTTTATTTAGTAAAGATTGTATTTTAAAAACTAAGTTTGAAAGGTAATTTCAAACATTATTTTATAAAGTATTATCTCTTATTTCAAAGGATTTATTTTGAAACCCTATTTCAAATTATTTTATGCAAGCATAGCCATTAGGCTCAATTAAGATCTTTTATTAAAAATCTTGTTTTGGTTCTGAAAACATGTTTGATGTTGGTTTAAAACCTTGCTGTGAATTTTGCAAAATTTATGAAAATGGTTTGGCCTGATTTGAATCAAATTTGCAAATAATATGAAGAAATGAAGAAAACAGAAAAGGAAAAGGAAGAGAAAAGGAAAAAAAATAAAAAGAGGCCTCGGGTACCCCTCGGCCCAGAACAGAGAAAAGAGCCCGCGACCCATATCTACGTTTCCCAAACCGGTACCCACTTTTTTCCTTTCTCCGGCTGACAGGTGGGACCCACCTGTCGGCATCATCAACTCTGGCGGTTTCTTCTACCCCTTTGGAAACCGTCGCCGATTAATTTCACCCTTCATTCCCTGTTACTCCCCTGCCTCTTCTGTCACACGCCCAGGCCTATAAAGACCCCCTCGCCGTCCTCCACCATCTCCCTTTGCTCCTTCGCGGAATCGCCGACGAGCCGCAGAGAAATCCCTCGCCGGAGCCCCGCTATTCCGCCGCCAGACTTCTTCGAATTCCGGTGACATAGTAAGCCCCACTGCCTCTCTCCGGTCCCTAATGACTCCCCTCAGTCTTGCGCCCCTTTACAACCCCTTCTTCAATTTTCTCTGACAGCATATCGATGACACCACCAAATTCCAAGCCGCCGTCGCCTGGAGACACTCCGTCCGTGTGCAGACATCACAGGAGACCACCCCAGAGGCAACCGTTCAAACGGGTGTTGTGACGCCCCAAAACCAACACCTTGCAGATGATAGCGATCAAGCCACAATCTACATGATGTCGCTTTGGAAACGCACCACCAAGCGCCTCGTGCATGTTGGAGCGTGCACGTGATGCGGGTGGAATCGAGTAGCAACAGTTACACAAGTTCACGATGAAACCCACAAAAGAATATACAATATAACCACGAAGACTCCACGAGTCAAAATATCCAAATATACAATACAAAGATCCAAATCATACATAAAGCAAATAGCATCCGAGTACGGACAAGAATACAAATGGGCCTAAGAGGCCTGAAGATAAACGATGGCGTCCAAACCCTGCCCAGGCCAAGCCGGAAGGGTAACCTTGCTAACGTCGCTGCTCCCATACCTGTTAAAAATCGTCGGGCCAAAGGTTGCCGAACAAGGAGGGAGAAAGAGAAAAAGAAAAAGAAAAACGAGGGTGAGTACCGAGGCACGTACTCGCGAGACTGGAATTCAGCTGTGCTCGCCTACAGGCTATATGGTGGACTTAGCGGCAACAAAAGCACTAAACTACAGAGACACACTAAAACTTTCGTCTAAATAGAATAAGATAAGAGAGCGCATGAAAGTAACCAACTAGATACTAACACAAACATAACCCAGCCGATGAATCACCTCCTCGTGACCAAACGAAGAAGCAAATGTCAAAGGCACTCACACGGTTACCAAGTTTTATTGCAGGTTTATTATTGTAGTTGTGCTATCTTACTATACAAGTTTATTAGTATTGAAATAGCAGGTGCAAGTTGCTCTATGATCGAGTAGTACAGCTCCAAGTCGTCCATAACCGCGGACACGGCTTTTCGAAAAGATTTAACCCTGCAGGGGTGCCCAAATGTACCCACACGTACGATCAATCCTTCCGGCAAATCTCGCACCCTTAATAAAAACAGGTGCGCCATTAGGATAGTCACGACTCGCACTCTCCTTCACTACAAACAAGTCCAGGAAGCCACCTAACTAAGTTTAACCCGTATCAAGAGTCCGGCCGAATCTCCGAACGGACTTAGCTGTTTGCGCCAGCGCTGCATAATGGGCTGGAACCTCGCTCTGGGGAGGGTGCCCACCTGCAGTCGTCCCGCACCTACACGAGCGTGCAGAAACAAAGGGGTTACAAGGCACTCTGGGGCTTCCCCCAAATAAAATAGGACCATAAGATACAAGCTGCACGCCCGACAAGAAACAAATGGAAAACCTCGAACTAGTTGTGGCCACTGGACAAGTATGTAGATTCCGGCAGTGATCAAGGGGAGGCCCAGAAGCGTACCCACGTATGGTTAGAGCGCTCAGTCTCAGAACAGTTCATGCGATCTCGGGGTCCTAGGGGACACAAGTGAGCCGTCGGAAAACTGGCAAAATGACTCACCGATGCCTCTGCTTAATTCAATTTTAAGTATTAACAATAAAGTAAGCCATGAGTATTTCCAACAACATATATTCATAAAGTAGAGCATGTGATAACTTTCCCAACCGAATAAGATAAAACCACTCCAACAACCTGAATATGCCTATGACTCGCAAGGCCAACTCGAACAACAAGCACACGGGTAATAGGATGTATGGAAGGTGCTATGGCTTTGCTTTGTATAAACAAGTGGATAGGACACGTGACCCAAACAAAAGCATCGTGACACAAGGCTAGAATATAGAGCTAGCGAGAGCAAAAATGTTAAATAGGTAGAGAGAAAAGGGCTCGCCTGAAAAGATGGTCGAAGAACACCCGAAGAACTTGTCGTTGCTCACATCACCACGAAGCGTCCTATCCGGGAAGAAGCAAAAATGCTACAACAAACAACGGATGCAACACTTACAACTACGGAGAAAGAATCGGCATGATCATGTGAAGCATGCTTGACATGGCAAGTACGATGCAATGCAACTTAACAAAATTAAGCGGGATCGGAATCCCGATGCACACATATTAGGTTGAAGTTGTTTTACTACCCGGCAGTTGATATGTTAATTAGCATGGCAAGAACAAGATACGGGTGAGCTACACAAAATTAAATGAAGCGGGAAACATTATAAGCATTTCCCAAAATACTCCATATGTTACTTATTAAGTGGGGTGCAAATTACCACGTCACTATATGATGCGAGATGCAAACAAGCATATGGATGACATATTCAAATTCTACACATTTTTCTGATAAATTTTCATATAAAATACTTTTTATTTCGAGTTATAGATCAAAAGATATGAATTTACCAAGATTTGCATATTTTCAGGAATTTTAGAAAACAGAGGAAAAAAAAACTGCGCGGGCTGAATCTGGTCCGGACCTAAAGCGACGGATAGTAATTGTCGCGCGCGGGCGATGAGGAGCTCCGTTTGGATCTGGGCCGAGGTCCAGCATAGGCGCCGGATCTGAATGGTAAAAAGGTTGGGATTAATTCCCGGTTCAGAGGACTCGAACTCGCGACCTGCTAGATGGATGCAAAGGCTCAGACCAACAGGCTATGGAACGGATCTTGTAGATATAGAGAACACACCGCACTTGAACCTAACCTGCAACGGGGAGGGACCTAGGCGCCATGGCGGAGAGGATGAACTCGAGCACGGACTCGACGGAGGAGGACGAACTGGGTAGCAGGGTTGGGCGCGGGAGATGCGCCTTGCTGCGAGGAACCAGTTCCCAGCGGCGCCGAGAGCTGGGAACCACCAGAGAGCTGCTGCCATGGAGGACCTGCGAGGAACGGCGGTGGTCAATGCCGGTAGAGCGACTGCGAAGGGGAGGAAGACCAAGGAGAGCTGCAGGAGGTTCGAAATCTCACCGGGAAGACTATGGCGTGGTTAGGGAAGTTGGAGGAGGTCGGGAGGCTGCAGATGGACTGGAACGGCGGGGCGACACTAGACATGACTGCGGTGGTCTCGTCGATTTAGGAGAAGAGGAAAACAGAGAGGACAGAGAGGGAAAACGGCGGCGGCAAGATGAGGGGAGAGGCTAGGGTTTGCTGGGTTGCCTCAGCTGGGGATTTTATGGAGGGGGAAAGGTGGAGGAGGTGGTGGTGCTCGGTGACGTCGGCAGAGAGGTTCACGCCTCCTACGTGCCCTCTTGGAGAAGACGACAGAAAAAACGGAAATTGTGGTACCGGGTTGTTGGACTTAGAGGAAGGTGGGCCGGCTCGGGTCAGGTAAAGGATGGGCTTCTTTTCTTCTCCCCTTTTTTTTATATGGCTTCTTCTTTCTCTTTTCTTGCAGCAATATTTTGGGGTAAAACAAGAGAGGTCTTGAAGAGAGATTTAAAACAAATTAAATTTTGGAAAGATTGAATTTATTTGAACAAGATTTTTCAACAAACCAACCAAACACTTTTATGAATAAAGTTTTGAGCTTAAATAAAATAAAGAAAAGAATGGGAAGGTTAATATAAGACCATACAAGGAAAAATAATAAAATGGTTTTTTTTTTAAAGATAAATAACTTTGTTTGAGAAAACATGCAAGGTGACAATGCATGATGATGCATGAAAACAAAAGAACAAACAAATCTAAAAAGGGGATTTTTTCGGGCCGTTACAATCGACACCACTAACAAGGGATCTCGCCCCGAGATCCACGATAAGGCGGGGGAGAAGCTGGGTAAACTATCGGATCTTCATACACCGTGTTGAACTCCACGACACCACTAACAAGAGGTGATTGCTCACGTTGACGATGATGCGCTTCTCGTCGAGATCCTTCCAAAGATTAAATCTATTAGGATAAAAGGCTAGAGATCGTCCACCCATGTGGAAACCTAAACTCGAAGAAGCGGATAAGAGAGAGAACACAAAACTCGCAAAGGTAAGAGCAGAGAAGCATAGAAGGTAAGGAGAAAAATGCAGACTACTTAGATCTATCCAACTCATTTTTAGCAAAATAGTTTGACACTAGACACACAACGTCCGTTGGCAAGGTTATCCTACAGGCAGACTGAACCCGTGGGTATCGACAAAACCTGGCTCTGATACCAACTTGTGACGCCCCAAAACCGACACCTTGCAGATGATAGCGATCAAGCCACAATCTACATGATGTTGCTTTGGAAACGCACCACCAAGCGCCTCGTGCATGTTGGAGCGTGCACGTGATGCGGGTGGAATCGAGTAGCAACAGTTACACAAGTTCACGATGAAACCCACAAAAGAATATACAATATAACCACGAAGACTCCACGAGTCAAAATATCCAAATATACAATACAAAGATCCAAATCATACATAAAGCAAATAGCATCCGAGTACGGACAAGAATACAAATGGGCCTAAGAGGCCTGAAGATAAACGATGGCGTCCAAACCCTGCCCAGGCCAAGCCGGAAGGGTAACCTTGCTAACGTCGCTGCTCCCATACCTGTTAAAAATTGTCGGGCCAAAGGTTGCCGAACAAGGAGGGAGAAAGAGAAAAAGAAAAAGAAAAACGAGGGTGAGTACCGAGGCACGTACTCGCGAGACTGGAATTCAGCTGTGCTCGCCTACAGGCTATATGGTGGACTTAGCGGCAACAAAAGCACTAAACTACAGAGACACACTAAAACTTTCGTCTAAATAGAATAAGATAAGAGAGCGCATGAAAGTAACCAACTAGATACTAACACAAACATAACCCAGCCGATGAATCACCTCCTCGTGACCAAACGAAGAAGCAAATGTCAAAGGCACTCACACGGTTACCAAGTTTTATTGCAGGTTTATTATTGTAGTTGTGCTATCTTACTATACAAGTTTATTAGTATTGAAATAGCAGGTGCAAGTTGCTCTATGATCGAGTAGTACAGCTCCAAGTCGTCCATAACCGCGGACACGGCTTTTCGAAAAGATTTAACCCTGCAGGGGTGCCCAAATGTACCCACACGTACGATCAATCCTTCCGGCAAATCTCGCACCCTTAATAAAAACAGGTGCGCCATTAGGATAGTCACGACTCGCACTCTCCTTCACTACAAACAAGTCCAGGAAGCCACCTAACTAAGTTTAACCCGTATCAAGAGTCCGGCCGAATCTCCGAACGGACTTAGCTGTTTGTGCCGGCGCTGCATAATGGGCTGGAACCTCGCTCTGGGGAGGGTGCCCACCTGCAGTCGTCCCGCACCTACACGAGCGTGCAGAAACAAAGGGGTTACAAGGCACTCTGGGGCTTCCCCCAAATAAAATAGGACCATAAGATACAAGTTGCACGCCCGACAAGAAACAAATGGAAAACCTCGAACTAGTTGTGGCCACTGGACAAGTATGTAGATTCCGGCAGTGATCAAGGGGAGGCCCAGAAGCGTACCCACGTATGGTTAGAGCGCTCAGTCTCAGAACAGTTCATGCGATCTCGGGGTCCTAGGGGACACAAGTGAGCCGTCGGAAAACTGGCAAAATGACTCACCGATGCCTCTGCTTAATTCAATTTTAAGTATTAACAATAAAGTAAGCCATGAGTATTTCCAACAACATATATTCATAAAGTAGAGCATGTGATAACTTTCCCAACCGAATAAGATAAAACCACTCCAACAACCTGAATATGCCTACGACTCGCAAGGCCAACTCGAACAACAAGCACACGGGTAATAGGATGTATGGAAGGTGCTATGGCTTTGCTTTGTATAAACAAGTGGATAGGACACGTGACCCAAACAAAAGCATCGTGACACAAGGCTAGAATATAGAGCTAGCGAGAGCAAAAATGTTAAATAGGTAGAGAGAAAAGGGCTCGCCTGAAAAGATGGTCGAAGAACACCCGAAGAACTTGTCGTTGCTCACATCACCACGAAGCGTCCTATCCGGGAAGAAGCAAAAATGCTACAACAAACAACGGATGCAACACTTACAACTACGGAGAAAGAATCGGCATGATCATGTGAAGCATGCTTGACATGGCAAGTACGATGCAATGCAACTTAACAAAATTAAGCGGGATCGGAATCCCGATGCACACATATTAGGTTGAAGTTGTTTTACTACCCGGCAGTTGATATGTTAATTAGCATGGCAAGAACAAGATACGGGTGAGCTACACAAAATTAAATGAAGCGGGAAACATTATAAGCATTTCCCAAAATACTCCATATGTTACTTATTAAGTGGGGTGCAAATTACCACGTCACTATATGATGCGAGATGCAAACAAGCATATGGATGACATATTCAAATTCTACACATTTTTCTGATAAATTTTCATATAAAATACTTTTTATTTCGAGTTATAGATCAAAAGATATGAATTTACCAAGATTTGCATATTTTCAGGAATTTTAGAAAACAGAGGAAAAAAAAACTGCGCGGGCTGAATCTGGTCCGGACCTAAAGCGACGGATAGTAATTGTCGCGCGCGGGCGACGAGGAGCTCCGTTTGGATCTGGGCCGAGGTCCAGCATAGGCGCCGGATCTGAATGGTAAAAAGGTTGGGATTAATTCCCGGTTCAGAGGACTCGAACTCGCGACCTGCTAGATGGATGCAAAGGCTCAGACCAACAGGCTATGGAACGGATCTTGTAGATATAGAGAACACACCGCACTTGAACCTAACCTGCAACGGGGAGGGACCTAGGCGCCATGGCGGAGAGGATGAACTCGAGCACGGACTCGACGGAGGAGGACGAACTGGGTAGCAGGGTTGGGCGCGGGAGATGCGCCTTGCTGCGAGGAACCAGTTCCCAGCGGCGCCGAGAGCTGGGAACCACCAGAGAGCTGCTGCCATGGAGGACCTGCGAGGAACGGCGGTGGTCAATGCCGGTAGAGCGACTGCGAAGGGGAGGAAGACCAAGGAGAGCTGCAGGAGGTTCGAAATCTCACCGGGAAGACTATGGCGTGGTTAGGGAAGTTGGAGGAGGTCGGGCGGCTGCAGATGGACTGGAACGGCGGGGCGACACCGGACATGACTGCGGTGGTCTCGTCGATTTAGGAGAAGAGGAAAACAGAGAGGACAGAGAGGGAAAACGGCGGCGGCAAGATGAGGGGAGAGGCTAGGGTTTGCTGGGTTGCCTCAGCTGGGGATTTTATGGAGGGGGAAAGGTGGAGGAGGTGGTGGTGCTCGGTGACGTCGGCAGAGAGGTTCACGCCTCCTGCGTGCCCTCTTGGAGAAGACGACAGAAAAAACGGAAATTGTGGTATCGGGTTGTTGGACTTAGAGGAAGGTGGGCCGGCTCGGGTCAGGTAAAGGATGGGCTTCTTTTCTTCTCCCCTTTTTTTATATGGCTTCTTCTTTCTCTTTTCTTGCAGCAATATTTTGGGGTAAAACAAGAGAGGTCTTGAAGAGAGATTTAAAACAAATTAAATTTTGGAAAGATTGAATTTATTTGAACAAGATTTTTCAACAAACCAACCAAACACTTTTATGAATAAAGTTTTGAGCTTAAATAAAATAAAGAAAAGAATGGGAAGGTTAATATAAGACCATACAAGGAAAAATAATAAAATGGTTTTTTTTTTAAGATAAATAACTTTGTTTGAGAAAACATGCAAGGTGACAATGCATGATGATGCACGAAAACAAAAGAACAAACAAATCTAAAAAGGGGATTTTTTCGGGCCGTTACAGGTGTCATCCCCAAGCCGTTCTGCACCTCGTCCAGCCCTCCGCCATCACTGGGAGCCTCTGCATCGCCGCCGACGACTGTCTACAGTGCGCACTCGCCGGAATCCTCGTCAGAACCCTAGGTCCGTGGTGAGCTCCTCTCCCTCTTCTAATCCTGCCGTTCGATCCAGATCCGTCGCTCCAGAACACTTCACTTAAGTGAAGAGGTATCAGTTGATCTCGGACGTCCAATACTCTTTTAATCCGATGGCCCTCAGTGCAGATCCGGTCGAACCGGTATCAGCGAATGAGAACATGCCATGTGTCGGCTTCCGGTTAAAACAGAAACTCGAATTAGAATTTGAAATCAGATTTGATCCAAATCTTCAGAAAATAATATCTTTTGATCTGTAGGTCCAAAAATAACAAATAATATACTGTTGGAATCCTTAGAACATCTAGAATCTAGTAGTACAATGAAAATTCATATTTTATGGGTTCAATTTGAAACTGTTTTCAAATTGGAATCAAACCTTCTGTTAGCTTGTTTAATTTATATCTTTTGTTCTGATAATCCAAAAATTATAAATTTGTAGTCTCTGGATTCCTTAGAACTTGTAGAACATCATAGGATCAAGAGAATCCAAATTTGATATGTGCACACACTTTGTGCATTCAAATTTATCCAAATCACTATTTTGGTGATAATCCAAATTCTATAACTCATTTTAGAGTGATTCCAATTGCAGTGACTTTGTATTACTGCAAGCTATCCAGTAGCATCACTCCCATAATTTCTTGAACCACTTCACAATTATTCAAATTCTAATATGAGAATTTGAATATTACTATATAGGTTAATTCTATTTCTATTTCAATCAATGATTCCTTCTACTTTAGAAAACCCTATGATCGTACCTTTCCATTACTACCAGGCTTACCCTTGATCATCACCCAATATCAAGCCATCTTATTCTTGTAGACCTAGTTTAAAATATTCCAATTACACTTGAGTAATTTGAGTAAAATTATGATATATCTCGAATAGGTTTTCCTATGCAAATTGTGGTGATACACCCTACCCCAATCACACCTATCCTAAACCATCCATATCCAATGTCATCTTTGAATCATAACCATACCTAGTCATCAATGTATCTAACAACATCTTGATCAAGATCATTTCACTTAGACCTATCTTGTATAGTACCCACTTATTCAAATTACAAATGTGTCTTTCAAGTAAAGTATGATACTTTCAATCTTAGTTTCTACTTTTGCTACCATGGTATTGATCAAATCAACATCATAGTACTTAACCCAATCCCATTTACTCATTAGGAACCTTAAGCCATGTTTTCAAACATCATCTATACATATCCATTACCTATAGCCAGTATTTATATCTACTCAATCTTAGCCTTGCATTGAACTATTCAATTTACATTTGAGTTAATTGAGTACTTCAATGTTATAAGAATCCTAGCCTAAGCTTAAGTGTAATATATACTATTTAAGAATAATTGTTGTCACACTTATTCAATAGTATTGCTATTGCACTATTTTGTCTCTTATGTGATTTACCCACATGAGATATTCCAAGATTCAATATGCTTTAATAAAGCATAAAGATCTCACTCATTATATTTTGTCTAATTCATATATGCACTCAAATTGCAATTGTGCTACTTGAGTAGAATATGAATTCATCTCAAGCTTAGGTTCTATTAATGTGGAGTTGTTATAACCCATACCATAGTATGTGTTATACACCAAGTTGATCAATGAACCATTTGAGCCATGTCCTCAAATATCAATCATTCATACCCAATCCAATGCCTACTTAGTTTTGTTCACATGTATTGAACTATTCAACTTGCAAATGTGCTAATTGAGTAGTTCAAGCATTCTTAAAACCTAGCCTAGTTCCTAAGTGCAGTAGATGCTATTTAAGAGTAATTGTTGTCACATTTACTCAATAGTGTTGTAGTTGCACAAATTGACTCTTGTGTAATTTATTTCACATGAGCTATTCCTAAAACTCTTTTATGCTTTGATAAAGCATAAAAACTTCATCAATTATATTCTGCCTAGTCCAATTCTCTCTCAAATTATATTGATCTTTCCCAACTAAGCTCTGAAATTCATATCTCACAATTCATATTTCCTTTACCATATCTTTCTTGTCATAACATCTCAATAAATTTAAATTGTTAAACAAACACTTTTCAATTGTTTGATTTATTTGATTGTGTTTGTATGGTATGTTTATGTTATGTTATTTCTGTGCTATAGTTTGTGTGAAGAGCTACGTGCTTAGTTGAGAGAAGTGAAACGTCGTGATCTTCAAAAAGGCAAGTGACACACATATCCCCTACCTATTTTTACTACTGCATTAGTGTATTTCAGTAGTATGCATGATAGGTGAAATGTTCAACTGTTTTATCAAATGCTTAGATCCTAGTAGTATGTAGCTATCCCCTCAAACCCCACCTGTTAGGATGCTAAATACTTTGAAAATATTGATGCCATGCGTAATCACTTGATAAAAGTGTTTTGTGAACAAATTAAGAACTTCAACTAAAATGAAACACCTTGGTGGATTGGTTTGATAAGAGGCGGCGAAGTAGGTGGGTTCTGGGACGCATGCCTCGTCGAGAGGATGTGGGTTCAGAATGCCGCTCGGGATGGCCACCCAGGAACAAAGAGGTTACCATGTCTTCCATGCTTAGAGTGCTTCCAGTGTAGCCTTATGACATTATGGGCTCTGTCTTGACTGATTAGATGTGGGAGTGCAACTTGTGTGCAAGAAGTGGTGGTAGTTGAATTTTAGGTTGGGGACGGAGCTTGCTAAGTTAGTTGCCCTCTCCTTCTAAAAGGTCTCGTTTCCTTTTATGTATGGGCATAAAATGAATCGTAAGGTGGAAGTACACAACCCTTGCAGGGTGTCAAAACTAATCGATTAGCCGAGTCCTCGGAATGGACAATTGAGTCTCTAGACATGGAATGTACGGAAGAATCTCATCACCGATTCTGAATGACTAAAATCTGTCTAGAAACCCCTAGGTAGGAACTAAGGACCATGCACTCCGAGGGGTGGTGGTGCCTGAGGTTCCAAACTTTGTTGAGTTTCGCCCAGAACTACATACCGGCCAGTATGTAATGTATGGGGGATGTCTTGACCCTTGAAAAATAAAATTTTGAAAGAAAGTTTTGAAGATGATTTTTTAGGACAAAATTGGCTTTATGCAAATCAGCCTATGAGATCCACCAGCCAAATGTCATGTAGTATAGTCTTTCCACAAAAATGCCACCAAATATGTGTCATTTGCCAGTACATCATTGTACTGACCCCTCTGGGGCTGCATATTCAAACGTGCAGGTTTTATTTCGAGTAAGGAACCAGGAGTAGGATCTCGAGCTTACATTCCAACATGTCTGCCTGTGGCACTTGATGAAGATGGAAGCTCACTGCAACTATGCTTTATGCTATGTACCCGTAAGGTTGAATACCTATGTAACTGGATTTATGTTGTAATATTGATGCTATTGCAATGATTTCTCATTTTGTACCGTGGTGCTATCTACTGATCCAGGGAATGGCACAGATACACAGGAGTTCTGCCTTTAGGAAAAGGCAGGGCGCTATAGAATGGTATCAAAGCATAGTGTTGCCTGTAGGATCGAGACCCTAGGTTTGGAATAGACTAGGAAGCCCTAGGATTCTTTCCTCTCTCTTTAAAATAAAATCAATTCAATTCTCTAAATAAGATCGATCTATTTACTTCAGTTTGAAATTTTCTTGTAAGAACTTATCCCATTCATTTGTTTTACACTACATCTCTCTCTAATTTAGATGACCAACCCCACTGGTCCTTTCTTGATGGATTCGATGTCAACTACCAAAGAACCAGTGATGATCATGACCCTGAAGAGTGAGACTGAGTTTCCCAAAGTCTTGAAGAACCTCATGTTAAGTATGGGAATGCAAGGAGAAGCTGTTTACAAAGGATTTTCCCGTGATTGAAGAAGGTGAAGAATATTGGTGGGTACAACTACACCTAGACCAGAATAAAAGGATGAGACCTTGAATGTAAATCTATACAAGAACACAAAAGATGAGACTTTGGATGTTCATTTATACAAGAATAAGGAAGATGACCACAAGAAGATGGGACTTTGGATGTTTACCAACTCCGAGATGTATCCATCATTCCTTGACTCAGCGAGATGTGCTGCTTGGTCAGCTATAAAGGAACTTGGAGAAAGACTCAAGTGGAGACTTCATAATACTCAGCAAGACCTCAAAGAAGAAAAGGAAGATACTACTGCATTGAAGGCAACCATAAGTCAACTTCAAGGTGACATGGAAAAGTTGGTATCTGAACTTAGTGTTCAAGAAGACCTCATCAAAACCAAGGACGAGCAAATTACCAAGCTATTGAAGCCGCTGGACCAGAACAATGGATCTGCTTAGAAGAGTACCAAGAAGCCTTAGTTGGACCTCCATTTAGGAAATTTTATTAAGCAACGACGTGTAATAAACGTTATGGTCATACCGACTTGTGGATGATCGTACCTTCCCGTTTGTTTGAAAACTAGTTTGCTTGTTATGATGAATGTTTGTTAGATATTGCTTGTAGGATAAATTGTTTTGATCTATTATGTTTGGGTAGGAATCTTCTTTAGATCCCTTCTATCTAATTCTTATCTATGCTAAGACCTAAACTTGTCCTAAAACCCAAACCAAAGTTTTCTCAACGCCAGAACAACTTCAATGACCCTCATTTGGAGATAAGGATACAGAGCACAACAGCAAGAGGTAGTGTTGCAAGTACAAGAGACTGGAACATTTTGTAAGAGGTTGCCCAAAGGATGATACCCCAAGACTCTAGTAAGCTAGGATGGCTAAAGGATACCTCGCAAACAATAAGAAGACACCCTGAGGTGAAACTAATGTGGAAGTAATACTATTCAACCACCTCATGCAAGAAAGGTGGAAAGGACAAACAGAGCAATGGAAAGGACAAACAGAGCAATGGAAAGGATTTTATTCCCTCTTGAATGGCAAACCAAAGGATCTACAACTTAAGGATTATTGCCATGAGCTTTGTTGAAAACCTCTAGCTAGGAACGATAGATTTTGTTTAAAAAAAAATTTAAGTAGAATTTGGGAACTTGGTTCCAATTTCAACAAAACTTTTGTTTAAAAGCTAGTGAGGTTGACCAAGAGTTAGAATGCGAGATGCACCAAACCAAATACAAGGTAATGATTGGGTGCGACATGGATTTGCGCCCCATGACGACTACTCATATTGTTCGCTCTTGTATGATGAATGGTTAATCTAGAGAGACATACCTACATGAGAGACGACGTCGTTAAACCATAACCTTAGGTGGATAATATGTTACATCCCTTATAGTGAGCCAGTGTGGCCAAAACGTAGGAATACGGTGAGGATGTTTTGGTTTTTGAATGGCTACACCAATGAGAAATGTATTGCTCAGTGGGCTTTGAATGCGAAGGCTGTTCAACTTCGGCTGCTGCCTGTACGATTCACTTTCCCGACCTCCATTTTGACTCCCCACATGGCCTGTTCGGCTACCTCCCTAAGCCTATAAAAGAGAGGTCACTCCTCTCCAGAGAGTCACAACAGAGACAACCACCACTACCTATGAGATTGCCTCCTGATTCCAAAGCTTTACGCCGCCGAAGTCTACCCCAAACCGACCTGCGATGTTATAAGGCAACTCTCCAAATCCCTAAAACTAATTTCCTGCCCATGAGAACTTCATTAGATCCCTTTTTCTTGCAAAAGAGTTCATCTTCGAGATACGATCAAGTTGTCCAGCGTCTTCCAATGACTATGAAGATGGTTGCGAAAGGAATTCTTAAGGACCATCTGGTACCAGTGGCAGATAGCATGATGAACACCGGTATCAAGAAGAGATTCAACAATGCTGGTTATAAGGCGACCTTCCGTCCCTTAAAGGTGCAAGTACCTCTTACAGAGTCCACCTTGTTTACCCCTATGAAATGCATGAGAAGCCTGCAGAGAGATGCCATCCTAATTCATTGGGATGTGTGGTCTCATCACATTCATGGGGCAAGCATGCAGTACTTGGCACTGAGTCATCTTTTGAGATTCTTGGAATGAAAATCAGCTAAAAAAAGCAACAAGGAGTATGGTGATAGCCGGTATGCTGTCTTGGCCTTGGTGAGGACTGACCAAGAAAAGGCTAGATACACATTCTTGGAAGATGTGCAACAACCAGGAAGGTTACCAGAACAGAATGGTATCGTGGAAAATTGAAGAGCAGAATGGTATAAGGAAGCAACCATAAGATGAAGAACCTCTAAGGATGATGATAAGGAAGTTGAGGAGATGAGAGGATACCCTCTCAGCTTGGTCTTCTGAATGACCCCAAAGAGGAGACAACTGCTACTCGGTGATGCCGCCAGAAAATAGCTGTGGCGTTTAGTTGACGTGGAGCAGTAAGTCCTTGTGCGTGGTGAATGACCAGCCCGTTGGGAACCCCAAGAGGAAGGTATGATGAGTGTAGCGGCTAGTTTTCCCTCAGTTAAGAAACCAAGGTTTAATGTCGATCTTGAAGAGGAGAGACGGTGACGACTGAAGGTGATATGGAACCTGCACACACACAACCAAGTACTTTGTTCCCAACTTGCGATGAGGTTGTCAATCTCACCGGTTTGCTTGAAACAAAGATTATGAGCGTATCGAGTGGAAAACAATATAGTATGCGAGTAAAGTAAACAGTACAGAAAAAGTAAACAGGTGATTGCAATATGATTAAAATAGGACCGGGGTCCACAGTTCACTAGTGGTGTCTCTCCATAGATAAATAACATGTTGGGTAAACAAATTACAGTTGGGCAATTGATAGAATAAAGATAACGTGATATGTCAAGAAGATCACTATGAGATTTACTCTGGGCATTACAACAAAATACATAGACCGCCATCCAACTGCATCTATGACTAATAATCCACCCCCAGGGATATCAATCCGAACACCCCGAAAGTATTAAGTTGCGAACAACAGATAATTGCATTAAGCAAAGTGTGTAATGTAAACAAAGCATATGCCCTTGAGCATATGAATGTTGTTTTCTCCCTAGTAGCAACAGCACATCTACCACCTTAGAGGTTTCTGTCACTCCCCCAGGTGAAATAGAGACATGAACCCACTATCGAGCATAAATACCCCCTCTTGGAGTCACTAGCAACTACTCGGCCAAGATAGCTACTAACAACGGAGAGCATGCAAGATCATAAACAACATAGAGATAACAAAAGATATAATTCAGTACAGCAACTTAATCATAAACACCAATATTCATCGGATCCCAATAAACCAACATCATAGAATTACATAACGGTGATCTCAATCATGTAGGGCAGCTCATGAGATCTAAACATGAAGCACATGGTGGAGAAGACAACCATCTAGCTACTGCTATGGACCCATAGTCCAAGGTAGACTACTCACTCATCGCTCCGGAGGCAAGCATGGCGATGAAGAAGACCTCCGGTGGCGATTCCCCTCTCCGGCAGGGTGCCGGGAAGAGCTTCTGGACCCTCCCGATCTTCGGGTCGACGGTGGCGGCGGATCGCGATGTGTTCTGGAAATCTGATCGGGTACTTAGGTTTTTCTCGTTGGGGGGTATATATAGGTGAAGGGGCGATGTCAGAGGAGGGACCACGCCCCCTCACACGGGGCTGGCGCGGCCAGGGGGTGGCCGCGCCGCCCCTGTTGGCCCCCCTCCGTCAGGTCTTCGGATGTCTGGAAGCTTCCCCTTGATATAAGACTTCAGGAACTTGTTTCGTCCAATTCCGAGAATATTTCCTGTGTATCACTTCTGAAACACAAAAACAACAGAAAACAGGAAACTGGCACTGTGGCACTTCGTTAATAGGTTAGTTCCGGAAAATGCATAAAAATGCCACTAAGTGTAACGAAACAATATACAAATGGTGTAAAAACAAGCATGGAGCATCAAAAATTATAGATACGTTTGGGACGTATCAAGCATCCCCAAGCTTAACTCCTGCTCGTCCTCGAGTAGGTAAGTGATAACAAAAGAATAATTTTTGAGGTGACATGCACCTACACAATCTTGATCATATATGTAAGCATTGGTGAGCTGGGATCAATAGAACTTAAAACATGGGCATGAAAGATATAATCATGACAATAAGAACTTAGCAACCATGTTGTAAACATGCAAATGAACACAAATAAAAGATCATGATAATGAAACAATGAAAGTCAAACGTGTGTTCAAATCATAAGGAAAAACATACAAATGGTTTTCAGCTTGTCCTTCAAAGAGAGCAAAACATAAATGCATAGGACACCTCAAAGTTTAAGAGGGCGACTAGATACAAATAATTTAAGAACAAGTGAAACCAATCATCATGAGTCAATCAATGAACTTTGGGACAATGCATATCACACTAAGAATGACAAGTATGCTCTCTTAATGGTGCATAAAGAAAGAAGGTGGTGACTCAACATAAAAGTAGAAGAAAGGCCCTTCGCAGAGGGAAGCATTGATTGAGCATGTGCTAGAGCTTTTCATTTGTAAAACAGAGATAAAACTTGGGTTTTGAGAGGTGGTTGCTTTTGTCAACGACTAGCAATGGGGTTCTTACTATCTTCCATACAAAAATGAAGCAAGTTTTTGAGAGAGAGATTGGCACTTTTGTGCTCTTTTTATAAAACTTGGCACTCCTCCCCACCTTTTTACTTCCACATACCATGGCTAACCGATTCCATCGGGTGCCCACCAACATTCACATTCTTTGGAGGAGTGCCTTTTTTCTATTTTTTTCTTTTTTTCTTTCTTTTTTGGAATAAGCAATATGGAAGATAGCAAATCCGACCACTACGTCCCCATGAGCTGAAAACAGTGTCACAAAACAAGAAGTATTTTGAAGGTTTTGAAAGGTAGCACATGAGCATTTACTTTGGAATGGCTTACAAATACCATGCATAGGAATTTATAGTGGACACAATGGAAAACTTTGGCTTTTAGGAGTTGGATGCACGAGTAGAGCTCATACTCAGTACAAGGCGAGGGCTAGCAAAAGACTGGGAGCGACCAACTAAGAGAGCAATAATGGCCATAATCATGCAAAGTGACAAAGCGACATTAAAAGAAGCATAAGATGGCATCAAAAGTCAAAAACTAAATGATCATGAAGGCTAATGGCGACTTTGTATGAGTCTAACATGTGTGAGCATGCGCCAAGTCAACCCAAATAAAGCATCAAGGACAAAACCAAAATAATGCTTCCATACAATAAAAACAACGCATGATTTTTTCAAAGGCTCATTAAGCAATCTCAGTTATTTGAGACAAGTCATGCTACAGCAAAACCACTAAGCATACTATCAAAAATACATCTAGCATGACATGAAAAAGCCTAAGCCGCAGTCTACACAAGCTCCTTCTTGTACCACTATTTTGCACAAAGCTTTTTTTCTCTTTTCCAACACCATTTGAAATTTTTATAAACACCTCTTTTGATGAAAACCAATAAAGATCAGAGGCAAAAATACACCTTGATGAAAAGATATGACAAGATCTGAACGCATATCAAGGCGAAAACCAAAAGCAGTAGCAGAAAAAGTAGAATGCTCGATTTTGAATAAGAGTGAAAACTAGAGCATTCCTTGCAAATGAAAACGAGTACATCTCCTCCAAAGGAAATTTGTTGGGGTCCAACCATTTATTGCAGCAAACAAACAAACTAAACAACTAAGAAAACTAAAACAACTGACGCTCCAAGAAAAACACATAGTGCATGAAGCAATAAAAATATAGTGTCTTGAAAGGTGACCTGATTTTTGCCGATGAAGAAGGGGTGCCTCGGGGGCATCCCCAAGCTTTGACGCTTGTACTTCTTGGATATTTCTTGGGGTGATGCATGGGCATACCCAAGCTTGAGCTTTTGTCCGTTCTTCAACTCATCTCATCATTCTCCAATCCCTACACTTGAAAACTTCCTTCATACAAAACTAAACACAATTTTATTAGCAACATTAGTGTAAGCATAAAATATATTCAACCTCTTTTAGCTTCAGGTTTCAACCCAAAACTACCAAATATAAAGTATATACTACTGTAGCAACTTCCACAAGAGTTCCATGATCAAAAAGAACTCAAAAGAAAGCGATAAAGTGGCAAAAACAAATATTGGCAGAAATCTGTCAAAACTGAACAGCTGACAAAGGACGAATTTTTGAGGGATTTTATGTTGCTCAAATCAAAAAGTGTTCAACTAAGAAAAGTTTGGATATAACCTGGGGCATATGCAAAAGAAATCGCAGGTCCAAAAGATAAACAGAGAATTTATATGAATTTTTACGGTGCAGCACCGAAAACAGTTTCAGGACAGCAATAACCCCAAATCTTTACCTTGCTCAAATTAGAGGCTTCTCTTGGCACAAAAACGAAATAAACAAGATAAGGAGCGGTCATTACAGTAGTAATGACTTCCAAGACTCAAATAAAAGAAAAAGTACTGAAAAGAAAACATTGGGTTATCTCCCAAGAGTGTTTTTCTTTAACGCCTTTGAGCTAGGCGCAGAAAATTGCGAATCAAGTAACATCAATAGATGAAGTGCTAGTTACCTCAGTAGGCTCTTTAAAGGTTCCCGAAGATGATTCAACCTGCAAGTCACCCTTAGTGGTACTAAGAGTCTTACCAATCTTAAGAACATGTTGAGATTTAAGCGCAGAAACCTTGGGAACATACATAAATTTTTGCTCTTTTCCAACAAACACTTTCTCCTTCTTAAATTTAAGAGAAGAGAAGATTAAGCTAAGAGTTTCCATAGACTCCTCTAGTTTACCTATCCTCAAGTTTTGATTGTCATGAGTAGTGCTAGCCTCTAAAACGGTAATTCTCTTACCAATGTTTTCTACTAATTCACTAACGCGGCTAGCATTTTCTAGGATACTTGGCAAACTTTTCTCTAAAGAGCTAAGCTTTTCTACCACCTCATCCAAGGTGGTCTCAGTCTTGGCAACATGAATAGGTGGTACTCCCACTAAACTTTCAATTATAGTGCATGCTTCTCCAGCGGGAGTACCCAGAAAATTACCTCCTGTAAGAGTATCAAGAACATACCTATTCCAGCTAGATATACCAACATAAAAATTTCTAAGGAGGATCGTGGTAGAGTGCTTTTTGGTACACCTATGATGAGCATTGTTAATACGGTACCAAGCATCTTTTAGACTTTCTCCCCCTTGTTGCTTAAAACTACGAACTTCTACTTCAGGATTACTCATTTTAACAAAATTAAAAACAGATAAGTAAAAACAACTACCAAGGATTCTAATTTTTTTGGGTTTTTGATAAAAATCAATGCAGGTAAAATAAATAAAGTAAAGCAAAACAATAACAAAGTAAAGGATGTGTGTGCTAAAAACTCCCCTCGCAGAAGTCTTCTCTTCCTCCCCGGCAACGGCGCCAGAAAAGAAGCTGCTACTCGGTGATGGCGCCAGAAAATAGCTGTGGCGTTTAGTTGACGTGGAGCAGTAAGTCCTTGTGCGTGGTGAATGACCAGCCCGTTGGGAACCCCAAGAGGAAGGTAGGATGAGTGTAGCGGCTAGTTTTCCCTCAGTTAAGAAACCAAGGTTTAATGTCGATCTTGAAGAGGAGAGACGGTGACGACTGAAGGTGATATGGAACCTGCACACACACAACCAAGTACTTTGTTCCCAACTTGCGATGAGGTTGTCAATCTCACCGGTTTGCTTGAAACAAAGATTATGAGCGTATCGAGTGGAAAACAATATAGTATGCGAGTAAAGTAAACAGTACGGAAAAAGTAAACAAGTGATTGCAATATGATTAAAATAGGACCGGGGTCCACAGTTCACTAGTGGTGTCTCTCCATAGATAAATAACATGCTGGGTAAACAAATTACAGTTGGGCAATTGGTAGAATAAAGATAACGTGATATGTCAAGAAGATCACTATGAGATTTACTCTGGGCATTACAACAAAATACATAGACCGCCATCCAACTGCATCTATGACTAATAATCCACCCCCAGGGATATCAATCCGAACACCCCGAAAGTATTAAGTTGCGAACAACAGATAATTGCATTAAGCAAAGTGTGTAATGTAAACAAAGCATATGCCCTTGAGCATATGAATGTTGTTTTCTCCCTAGTAGCAACAGCACATCTACCACCTTAGAGGTTTCTGTCACTCCCCCAGGTGAAATAGAGACATAAACCCACTATCGAGCATAAATACCCCCTCTTGGAGTCACTAGCAACTACTCGGCCAAGATAGCTACTAACAACGGAGAGCATGCAAGATCATAAACAACATAGAGATAACAAAAGATATAATTCAGTACAGCAACTTAATCATAAACACCAATATTCATCGGATCCCAACAAACCAACATCATAGAATTACATAACGGTGATCTCAATCATGTAGGGCAGCTCATGAGATCTAAACATGAAGCACATGGTGGAGAAGACAACCATCTAGCTACTGCTATGGACCCATAGTCCAAGGTAGACTACTCACTCATCGCTCCGGAGGCAAGCATGGCGATGAAGAAGACCTCCGGTGGCGATTCCCCTCTCCGGCAGGGTGCCGGGAAGAGCTTCTGGACCCTCCCGATCTTCGGGTCGACAGTGGCGGCGGATCGCGATGTGTTCTGGAAATCTGATCGGGTACTTAGGTTTTTCTCGTTGGGGGGTATATATAGGCGAAGGGGCGATGTCAGAGGAGGGACCATGCCCCCTCACACGGGGCTGGCGCGGCCAGGGGGGTGGCCGCGCCGCCCCTGTGTCTGGGGCCCACATGGCCCCCCCTCTGTCAGGTCTTCGGATGTCTGGAAGCTTCCCCTTGATATAAGACTTCAGGAACTTGTTTCGTCCAATTCCGAGAATATTTCCCGTGTATCACTTCTGAAACACAAAAACAGCAGAAAACAGGAAACTGGCACTGTGGCACTTCGTTAATAGGTTAGTTCCGGAAAATGCATAAAAATGCCACTAAGTGTAACGAAACAATATACAAATGGTGTAAAAACAAGCATGGAGCATCAAAAATTATAGATACGTTTGGGACGTATCAACAACTCAGCTTGGTCCTCTGATTTAACCAAAGAGTGACTCCTCAGTGTCCAAAGTAGTTCAACAACTACCCCATTGGATAGAAAGCTCTACAATAGAGTAAGGTTACCTCAAGCAGCCCCATAAGGAAGGTTGGTGCCCGGATTTGTGAATAGACACCCACCTATTGTAAATGAAGATGTGGACTACCTTGTTGATGACAACGCGATGGATGATATTAGCTTATCACCAGGATTGAATGGAACCCTTGGTACGCCCACTTTTGAACATAGTTGTGAACATCAAAATGTCTGAGAAGGGCGATTCAGAGAAAATGGCACAACAATGAATGCAAGCTGGGAACAAAATGCAAGTGCCTAAGGAAGCATCAAGATACCACTAAGAGGAATTTTCTTTTAAGGGTGGTAGCGCCCTAGATTCCATTAGGATCATTAAACCTTGTAACCTTTCTCCAATCTCGGGGACGAGATTTCTTTTAAGGGTGGTAGTCTGTAACATCCCAAGATTTTATCAATTTTTGGGGGAAATTTTTGCTTTTGTTTTGCTTGAGATGATTGGAAATTCACAGGGATTTAAAACTTTTTGAGTCTATTTGAAAGCTTTATTAGAAAACTATTTTAAATTTTCTATTATTTTCTTGAAGAACTTCTTTGAGAAAGATCAAGTATCAAAATACTATTTCCATCCCTTATTCAAACCTATGCAAGCTTGTTTGCAAAGGAGTGAATCACAAATGTGCTTTATTTAGTAAAGATTGTATTTTAAAAACTAAGTTTGAAAGGTAATTTCAAACATTATTTTATAAAGTATTATCTCTTATTTCAAAGGATTTATTTTGAAACCCTATTTCAAATTCTTTTATGCAAGCATAGCCATTAGGCTCAATTAAGATCTTTTATTAAAAATCTTGTTTTGGTTCTGAAAACATGTTTGATGTTGGTTTAAAACCTTGCTGTGAATTTTGCAAAATTTATGAAAATGGTTTGGCCTGATTTGAATCAAATTTGCAAATAATATGAAGAAATGAAGAAAACAGAAAAGGAAAAGGAAGAGAAAAGAAAAAAAAAATAAAAAGAGGCCTCGGGTACCCCTCGGCCCAGAAGAGAGAAAAGAGCCCGCGGCCCATATCTACGTTTCCCGAACCGGTACCCACTTTTTTCCTTTCTTCGGCTGACAGGTGGGACCCACCTGTCGGCATCATCAACTCCGGCGGTTTCTTCTCCCCCTCTGGAAACCGTCGCCGATTGATTTCGCCCTTCATTCCCTGTTACTCCCCTGCCTCTTCTGTCACGCGCCCAGGCCTATAAAGACCCCCTCGCCGTCCTCCACCATCTCCCTTTGCTCCTTCGCGGAATCGCCGACGAGCTACAGAGAAATCCCTCGCCGGAGCCCCGCTATTCCGCCGCCAGACTTCTTCGAATTCTGGCGACATAGTAAGCCCCGCTGCCTCTCTCCGGTCCCTAATGACTCCCCTCGGTCTTGCGCCCCTTTACAACCCCTTCTTCGATTTTCTCTGACAACATATCGACGACACCACCAAATTCCAAGCCGCTGTCGCCTGGAGACACTCCGTCCGCGTGCAGACATCGCAGGAGACCACCCCAGAGGCAACCGTTCAAACGGGCATCATCCCCGAGCCGTTCTGCACCTCGTCTCGCCCTCCGCCGTCACCGGGAGCCTCTGCATCGCCGCCAATGACTGTCTACAGTGCGCACTCGCCGGAATCCTCGTCGGAACCCTAGGTCCGTGGTGAGCTCCTCTCCCTCTTCTAATCCTGCCGTTCGATCCAGATCCGTCGCTCCAGGACACTTCACTTAAGTGAAGAGGTATTAGTTGATCTTGGACATCCAATCCTCTTTTAATCCGACGGCCCTCAGTGCAGATTCGGCCGAACCGGTATCAGCGAATGAGAACATGCCACGTGTCGGCTTCCGGTTAAAACAGAAACTCGAATTAGAATTTGAAATCAGATTTGATCCAAATCTTCAGAAAATCATATCTTTTGATCTGTACGTCCAAAAATAACAAATGATATACCGTTGGAATCCTTAGAACATCTAGAATCCAGTAGTACAATGAAAATTCATATTTTATGGGTTCAATTTGAAACTGTTTTCAAATTGGAATCAAACCTTCTGTTAGCTTGTTTAATTTATATCTTTTGTTCTGATAATCCAAAAATTACAAATTTGTAGTCTCTGGATTCCTTAGAACTTGTAGAACATCATAGGATCAAGAGAATCCAAATTTGATACGTGCACACACTTTGTGCATTCAAATTTATCCAAATCACTATTTTGGTGATAATCCAAATTCTATAACTCATTTTAGAGTGATTCCAATTGCAGTGACTTTGTATTACTGCAAGCTATCCAGTAGCATCACTCCCATAATTTCTTGAACCACTTCACAATTATTCAAATTCTAATATGAGAATTTGAATATTCCTATATAGGTTAATTCTATTTCTATTTCAATCAATGATTCCTTCTACTTTAGAAAACCCTATGATCATACCTTTCCATTACTACCAGGCTTACCCTTGATCATCACCCAATATCAAGCCATCTTATTCTTGTAGACCTAGTTTAAAATATTCAAATTACACTTGAGTAATTTGAGTAAAATTATGATATATCTCAAATAGGTTTTCCTATGCAAATTGTGGTGATACACCCTACCCCAATCACACCTATCCTAAACCATCCATATCCAATGTCATCTTTGAATCATAACCATACCTAGTCATCAATCTATCTAACAACATCTTGATCAAGATCATTTCACTTAGACCTATCTTGTATAGTACCCACTTATTCAAATTACAAATGTGTCATTCAAGTAAAGTATGATACTTTCAATCTTAGTTTCTACTTTTGCTACCATGGTATTGATCAAATCAACATCATAGTACTTAACCCAATCCCATTTACTCATTAGGAACCTTAAACCATGTTTTCAAACATCATCTATACATATCCATTACCTATAGCCATTATTTATGTCTACTCAATCTTAGCCTTGCATTGAACTATTCAATTTACATTTGAGTTAATTGAGTACTTCAATGTTATAAGAATCCTATCCTAAGCTTAAGTGTAATATATACTATTTAAGAATAATTGTTGTCACACTTATTCAATAGTATTGCTATTGCACTATTTTGTCTCTTATGTGATTTACCCTTATGAGATATTCCAAGATTCAATATGCTTTAATAAAGCATAAAGATCTCACTCATTATATTTTGTCTAATTCATATATGCACTCAAATTGCAATTGTGCTACTTGAGTAGAATATGAATTCATCTCAAACTTAGGTTCTATTAATGTGGAGTTGTTATAACCCATACCATAGTATGTGTTGAACACCAAGTTGATCAATGAACCATTTGAGCCATGTCCTCAAATATCAATCATTCATACCCAATCCAATGCCTACTTAGTTTTGTTCACATGTATTGAACTATTCAACTTGCAAATGTGCTAATTGAGTAGTTCAAGCATTCTTAAAACCTAGCCTAGTTCCTAAGTGCAGTAGATGCTATTTAAGAGTAATTGTTGTCACATTTACTCAATAGTGTTGTAGTTGCACAAATTGACTCTTGTGTAATTTATTTCACATGAGCTATTCCTAAAACTCTTTTATGCTTTGATAAAGCATAAAAACTTCATCAATTATATTCTGCCTAGTCCAATTCTCTCTCAAATCATATTGATCTTTCCCAACTAAGCTCTGAAATTCATATCTCACAATTCATATTTCCTTTACCATATCTTTCTTGTCATAACATCTCAATAAATCTAAATTGTTAAACAAACACTTTTCAATTGTTTGATTTATTTGATTGTGTTTGTATGGTATGTTTATGTTATGTTATTTCTGTGCTATAGTTTGTGCGAAGAGCTACGTGCTTAGTTGAGAGAAGTGAAACGTCGTGATCTTCAAAAAGGTAAGTGACACACATATCCCCTACCTATTTTTACTACTGCATTAGTGTATTTCAGTAGTATGCATGATAGGTGGAATGTTCAACTATTTTATCAAATCCTTAGATCCTAGTAGTATGTAGCTATCCCCTCAAACCCCACCTGTTAGGATGCTAAATACTTTGAAAATATTGATGCCATGCTTGATCACTTGATAAAAGTGTTTTGTGAACAAATTAAGAACTTCAACTAAAATGAAACACCTGGGTGGATTGGTTTGATAAGAGGCGGCGAAGTAGGTGGGTTCTGGGATGCATGCCTCGTCGAGAGGATGTGGGTTCAGAATGCCGCTCGAGATGGCCACCCAGGAACAAAGAGGTTACCATGTCTTCCATGCTTAGAGTGCTTCTAGTGCAGCCTTATGACATTATGGGCTCTGTCTTGACTGATTAGTTGTGGGAGTGCAACTTGTGTGCAAGAAGTGGTGGTAGTTGAATTTTAGGTTGGGGACGGAGCTTGCTAAGTTAGTTGCCCTCTCCTTCTAAAAGGTCTCGTTTCATTTTATGTATGGGCATAAAATGAATCATAAGGTGAAAGTGCACAACCCTTGCAAGGTGTCAAAACTAATCGATTAGCAGAGTCCTCGGAATGGACAATTGAGTCTCTAGACATGGAATTTACGGAAGAATCTCATCACCGATTCTGAATGACTAAAATCTGTCTAGAAACCCCTAGGTAGGAACTAAGGACCATGCACTCCGAGGGGTGGTGGTGCCTGGGGTTCCAAACTTTGTTGAGTTTCGCCCAGAACTACATACCGGCCAGTATGTAATGTATGGGGGATGTCTTGACCCTTGAAAAATAAAATTTTGAAAGAAAGTTTTGAAGATGATTTTTTAGGACAAAATTGGCTTTATGCAAATCAGCCTATGAGATCCACCAGCCAAATGTCATGTAGTATAGTCTTTCCACAAAAATGCCACCAAATATGTGTCATTTGCCAGTACATCATTGTACTGACCCCTCTGGGGCTGCATATTCAAACGTGCAGGTTTTATTTCGAGTAAGGAACCAGGAGTAGGATCTCGAGCTTACATTCCAACATGTCTGCCTGTGGCACTTGATGAAGATGGAAGCTCACTGCAACTATGCTTTATGCTGTGTACCCGTAAGGTTGAATACCTATGTAACTGGATTTATGTTGTAATATTGATGCTATTGCAATGATTTCTCATTTTGTACTGTGGTGCTATCTACTGATCCAGGGAATGACACAGATACAGAGGAGTTCTACCTTTAGAAAAAGGCAGGGCGCTATAGAATGGTATCAAAGCATAGTGTTGCCTGTAGGATCGAGACCCTAGGTTTGGAATAGACTAGGAAGCCCTAGGATTCTTTCCTCTCTCTTTAAAAGAAAATCAATTCAATTCTCTAAATAAGATTGATCTATTTACTTCAGTTTGAAATTTTCTTGTAAGAACTTTTGAGGAGAAAAATAGTTATGATGGTTATGATGATGAGTATAATGTTTTCAGTTCACCTACTTTTGAGGAGAAAAATAGTTATGATTACAATATGTCTCCTATTTTTGATGATTATGGTGATGAGAATAATTATTCTATTGAATCTGCTCCTACTACGATTGTTCATGTGGGGAGTATTAATTCTTTTATGCATGTGGCTCATGATAGGGAAGCTTTATGTGATAGTTATATTTTTAGTTCTATTCATGATGCTACTGAAAGTTATTATGAGAGAGGGAAACATGGTTTGATGGAGCTCAACAATATTGAGTTTCCCCTATTTATGTTGCAACTCTTGAAGTTGTACTTGTTTTGCCTTCCTATGCTTTTTGCTTTATGCTTTCATGACTTGTCTCTTTACAAAACTATTTTTCATAGGAAGTGGTTCAGATTTAAATGTCTTTCACATTTGCTTTTTGATGCTCTCTATTGCTTTAAGCTCTTATATGGCGTCCACATGAGCATCTTTGCAAATTACTGCGCCTAGCTCAAAGGCGTTAAAGAAAGCACTCTTGGGAGATAACCCATTGTTTATTTTTAGTACTTTTTATTTTATTTGAGTCTTGGAAGTTATTGCTACTGTAATAACCGCTCCTTATCCTTTTTATTTCGTTGTTGTGCCAAGAGAAGCATCTAATTTGAGCGAGGTAAGATTTGGGGATGTTGCTGTCCTGAAACAGTTTTCGGTGCTGCACCGTAAAAATTCGTGAAAATTCTCTGTATATCTTTTGGATATGAAATTTCTTGTGCATATTCCCCAGGTTATATCCAAACTTTCATTAGTTGAACACTTTTTTATTGGAGCAAAATAAAACCCCTAAAAATTCGACCTTTGTCAGCTGTTCTGTTTTGACAGATTTCTGCCAATATTTGTGTTTTACTCTCGATCGCTTTCTTTTTGAGTTCTTTTGATCATGGATCTTTTGGGGAAGTTGCTACAGTAGTATATGCTATATATGTGGTGGTTTTGTGTTGAAATCTGAACTGAAAAGGGTTGATTCATTATTATGTTTATGCTAACGTTGCTAATAGAATTGTGTTTAGTTTTGTATGAAGGAAGTTTTCAAGTGTAGGGATTGGAGAATGATGAGATGAGATGAAGAATGGACAAAAGCTCAAGCTTGGGGATGCCCATGTCACCCCAATAAATATCCAAGAAGTACAAGCGTCAAAGATTGGGGATGCCCCTGAGGCACCCCTTCTTCATCGGCAAAAATCAGGTCACCTTTCAAGACACTATATTTTTATTGCTTCATGCACTATGTGTTTTTCTTGGAGCGTCAGTTGTTTTAGTTTTCAGTTTAGTTTAGTTTAGTTTACTGAAATAAATTGTTGGACCCCAACAAATTTCTTTTGGAGGAGATATACTAGTTTTTATTTGCCAAGAACACTCAATTTTTCACTCTTATCGTTCAACGAGTGTTCTTCTTTTTCTGGTACTGCGTTTAGTTTTCAGTTTTCACCTTAATTTTTGTTCAGATATTCTTATATGTTTTTATCAAGGTGTATTTTTCCCTCTGGACCATATTGGTTTTCATCAAAATAGTTGAGTTAAAAAAGTGCGAATGGTGTTGAAAAAGAGAAAAAGGTTTATGCAAAAAAGTGGTACAAGTAGGAGCTTGTGTAGACCGCGGCCTAGGGTTTTGCATGTCATGCTTGATTTCTTTTTGATAGTATGCTTAGTGGTTTTTCTGTAGCATGACTTATCTCAAATAACTGATATTGCTTAATGAGCCTTTGAAAAAATCATGAGTTGTTTTAATTATTTGGAAGCATTATTTTGTTTTCTCCTTGTTGCTTTATTTGGGTTGACTTGGCACATGCTCACACATGTTAGACTCTTACAAAGTCGCCAATAGCCTCTATTATCATTTAGTTTTTGACTTTTGATGCCATCTTATGCTTCTTGTAATGTTGCTTTGTCGCTTTGCATGATTATGGCCGTTATTGCTCTCTTAGTTGGTCACTCCCAGTCTTTTGCTAGCCTTCGTTTTGTACTGAGTATGAGCTCTACTCGTGCATCCAACTCCTAAAAACCAAGTTTGCCAAAGTGTCCACCATACATACCTATTAGCAATTTTCTATTCCAAAGTACATTTGACTTGCTTTTATCTACTCTTCAAATTAAACTCTTACCAGTGTTATGCGAAAATTGGTCAGTAAAGCTCTCACGAACCGGAAGGCACACTTTATTTTTTTCGTTTTAAAAATTTGACATTGTGGTCTCTTATGTTGAGTTGTTATGCTTGCAAGTTGTAAGTTGGGAATTAGCCCAACCATGCCGTCATGGGGCGAGCATTCAACATTGCACTTCTTATTTGAGTTGATATCGTGATCTTCTGTTTATGGATACTCACGGTGTGAAATGAATTGGGAATCTTGCAGGATCATGGAGTTTGTATATGTGTTAGAGAAATGCCTGGGCCGCCAATCTAAGCCGAGCATAATTCATGGTGGAAATTTGTAGCATGCCCATAGTGGACATTCGACGACGCATCTCAAAATAAAAAGCTATACAAATGGTAAATAAAAGAGATGTCGAGGTGTTCATTGTCTGCTTGTCCTGTCATTTTGATGTGGGCTTGTTCCACGTCATCGGGCATGGAGGTACCCCGTTGGTGGTTCTCGATGATACGTATATACTTACAATGACAAGAGCTTGCTTGGGACTCTAAGTAAAGTAGCATGAGGTTTGGTACTAGTATTCACGGGACACGAGGTTTTCAACTTATGATTTGTCAAGCATATGCAGCATAAGTTTTCTCGCATTAACTTTAACCATTCAAGATGCTTATGATGGGGGCAATGAGAGCTCGAAGCCGGTAAGTACCATAATTTTTGAAGGTCTATAAAACTTGCAAACACTGTTTCCCTCCGCGAAGGGCCTTTCTTTTTACTTTTATGTTAAGTCACCACCTTCTACCTTTATGCACTATTAAGAGAGCATAGTTGTCATTCTGAGTATAATGTGCATTGTCCCAATGTTTTCATTGATTGATTCATGACTATGGTTTCACTTGTTCTTAAATTATTTGTATCTAGTCGCCCTCTTAAACTTGAAGGTGTCCTATGCATTTATGTTTTTCTCTGCATGAAGGACAAGTTGAAAACCATTTGTATGTTTTTCCTTATGATTTGAATACATGTTTGACTTTCATTGTTTCATTTTCATGTTTGTGTTCTTTTTCATGTTATAACATGGTTGCTAAGTTTCTTCTATCAAGATTATGTCTTTCATGCCCATGTTTAAGTTCTTTTGATCCCAGCACACAATGCTTACATACATAATCAAGATTGTGTAGGTGCATGTCACCTCAAAAATTATTTCTTTTGTTATCACTTACCTACTCGAGGAAGAGCAGGAGTTAAGCTTGGGGATGCTGATACGTCTCAAACGTATCTATAATTTTTGATGCTCTCAT